>CAWUFW010003291.1:0-700000 GCA_963921515.1 Calotriton arnoldi | reverse complement strand
ATGGATGATTTAGTAGGTGCGTGACTGACTCTATAAGTGAGTGATTTAACGTATCTTACTGAATGCATGGGTTAGTGACTAAACTGGATGAATGTCTGTATCCGTCTGTCTGTTGCTGTGTAAGTGGCTGCATGTGTTTGTGAATAGCTACATAAGTGTCTATATGAGTTATTGAATGCTTGTCTGAGTATCTGTATGGGTGCCTGAGTGTTTGTGTGGGAGGGGTGTGTGCAACTCTGTGCATAGATGTGTGAGTGGGTGATTCACTGGGTGGATGGTTTCAAGAGTGCATCTGTGATAGACTGTATGGGTGGGTAAGTGTGTGTAAGAGTGTTAGTGAGTGAATGTATGTCCCAGTGGTACATGTGTGAGTAACTACATATGTGAAAGGCAGTATATATGTGTGTTGGAGTATATAAATGGCTATAAGCAAGAGTGAGTGATTGTGATAGTGGCTGTATGGATGAGTGTGTGCTTGTATCAGTGATTGTATAAGAGCGTAACAATGTGCTACTATTTGTATGAGTAAGTGAGCTGGTGTGTGTATAACTGTATAGGTGAGTAAATGGCAGTGTGTTAATTATTTGCATGACTGACTAGGTGTGTGAGTATCTCTATGGATGAGTGGCGTTGTTTGAGTGTCTATATAGGTGTATGAGTGCATATGATAGTCCTGTACTGAGTGACTAAGTATGAGTGACTGTACGGGTGAGTGAGTGGATGTGTGTGTAGACCTAAGAATCAGTGAGTGGGTATGTAGTTTTTGGTGTTGGAGTGTCCATGGTTTTGAGAATGGCAGTCTGTAATTTAGAGTGGGTGTATCAAAAGTTATATCAGGGTGTGAGGAGGTGCATCAGATTATCACGTGGATGATGTCATCAGTGATGTCATTTGAGATGTCATCAGTGATGTCACTGACCATGTCATGAGTGATGTAATATGTGACGTCATCAGCAGTGCATTGTGGAGCGCGAGTTATAGTTAGCTGAACTAACTATAACGGGGGAATTTCACGGGTTTTGTACGAGTGCAATGTCCAACTAACTAACTGTCCCTAAAACCTATGGTTTTTTTCAGTGAATTTCAAAGGTTTTCTAAATGCTAATTTGTAACTATAACGTGTCTGAAACCTATGGTTTTTTCAGTGAATTTCAAAGGTTTTTTAAATGCTAATTTGTAACTATAACGTGTTTGAAACCTATGGTTTTTTCAGTGAATTTCAAAGGTTTTGTAAATGACAATTTTTAAATGTATTAATTGTTATATTAATTTTTTTCATACTGATTTACTACATTTTTAGAAACAATTTTTTTTTACATATTTTATATTTTAAATTACATTGTAATTACATTATACATTACATTACAAAAATACTTTCTCAGAATGAATTACTTTAGTTTAAATACTTTGCAGATAGGCAATAGACTTTTAAGTACAGTAGTTACAGTTGTTGCAATGGGCAACACATTTTCAAACACAATGCAACATTCAGCTCAATGTGAATTTCTAGTTAAATGCAATTAGTTACTTTATGGATTACTTTTGTAACCACAGGACTGGATCCTAGATTCAGTCCTGGTACATCTCCTGTAAACAGTTGAGTAAAAGCGTTTTGGTTACAGTCGTGATTTTTAAGGAATATTATTGTATTTTAAAAGTTGACACTTAGAAACTTTTTCTCATAGAATCACCAATGTTATCCTATGGAAGGAAATTCACTTAGCAGGTAAAAACTGTTATCGTTACTTTTTCTTACTCAGTGTTGGATCCTGGATCCAGCACTGGTGCATCTCCTGTAAACAGTTGAAAGAATGCGTTTAAGTCATACAGGCGATTTTAAGGAATATTTGTAGTTTGTGAAAATCAACACTTTGAAACTTTTTGCTGAAAACCAGTCAATCTTAGCCTATGAAGGAAATTCAAGTTACCGGTAAGTACGGTTAAAATTACTTTTGAGGATCAGTACTGGGCTGAAAGATGCAGCACTGAGGTCTCTCCTGATAACAGGTGAGTAAATCGGAATTCGTATTTCGGCTGATTTTAGAGGAATATTTTAAAGTTCCAAAACTCCACACTTAGAAGAATTTCCAAGTGAAACCAGTCAATGTTAGCCTATGGAAGGAAATTCAAGTTACTGGTAAGTACGGTTAAAATTACTTTTCAGGACCAGTACTGGGCTGAAAGATGCAGCACTGAGGTCTCTCCTGATAACAGGTGAGTAAATCAGAATTGATTTCGGCTGATTTTAGAGGAATATTTGTATGTTTCAAAAATCAACACTTAGAAACTTTTTCAGCAAAAAGCAGGCAATGATATCCTATGGAAGGAAATTCAAGTTACTGGTAAGTACGGTTAAAATTACTTTTGAGGATCAGTACTGGGCTGAAAGATGCAGCACTGAGGTCTCTCCTGATAACAGGTGAGTAAATCGGAATTCGTATTTCGGCTGATTTTAGAGGAATATTTTAAAGTTCCAAAACTCCACACTTAGAAGAATTTCCAAGTGAAACCAGTCAATGTTAGCCTATGGAAGGAAATTCAAGTTACTGGTAAGTACGGTTAAAATTACTTTTCAGGACCAGTACTGGGCTGAAAGATACAGCACTGAGGTCTCTCCTTATAACAGGTGAGTAAATCGGAATTCGTATTTCGGCTGATTTTAGAGGAATATTTTAAAGTTCCAAAACTCCACACTTAGAAGAATTTCCAAGTGAAACCAGTCAATGTTAGCCTATGGAAGGAAATTCAAGTTACTGGTAAGTATGGTTAGAATTACTTTTCAGGACCAGTACTGGGCTGAAAGATACAGCACTGAGGTCTCTCCTGATAACAGGTGAGTAAATCGGAATTCGTGATTTCGGCTGATTTTAGAGGAATATTTGCACAATGGTGAAGGGAGGGGCGGGGCCTGAGGTTACATCTGTGCAAACGCGCCCCGTGGCGCGTTTTAAGTTGGGGGATTAAGTCCCCTTGAATCCTGAGGGTCCCTAGGGGCCAACTAGCCCACCAGGAACCTCCAATATGCTTAGGGGCTGCGTTGCAGAGAAGTGTAGAGATGCCACACTCTCTTTACACCTCTCTGCAACGCAGCTCTGTGGCGCTTTCTGGATGTACCTGTTGGGCTAGTTGGCCCCCAGGGACCCTCAGGATTGAAGGGGATTTAATTCCCCATCTTAAAACGCGCCACGGGGCCTGTTTGCACACGTCACCTGGAAGCCCCGCCCCTCACTTCACCACTGTGCAAACGCGCCCCGTGGCGCGCTTTTAAGTTGGGGATTAAGTCCCTTGAATCCTGAGGGTCCCCGGAGTCCAACTAGCCCACCATATACCTTCCAAAAGCGCCACAGAGCTGCGTTGCAGAGAGGTGTAAAAGGGGTGTGGCCTCTCTACACGTCTCTGCAACGCAGCCCCCTGGCGCATATTGGAGGTTCCTGGTGGGCTAGTTGGCCCCCAGGGACCCCCAGCATTCAAGGGGAATTGACCTCCTCTGCAAACGCGCCAGGGGGCGCGTTTGCAGAGTGGTGAAGGAAGGGGGCGGGGCCTGCGGGCCCGATCGTTTTTTTTTTTTTGTCCCCTGAAGGGGGGCTGTGTGGCCCCCCTTCCTTTTTTCTCTTTTGGGCCCTGGGGACCCCATCCCCCAGGGCCTTACTCCCTTTTTTAAATTACAAAAAAAAACGGGAAGGGGGCCGCGTGGCCCCCCTTCCTGGGCCTGTATTGGCCCCGGGGACCCCATCCCCGGGGCATGGCCTCTATATTTATTATTTTGAGGGGGCAGCGTGGCCCCCCTCCTCTGGCCATTTTAAGGCCCCCGGGGACCCCATCCCCCGGGCAACCTTTCAATTTTTTAAATTATTATTTTTTTCCTTTTTGGGGAGGGGGGCTGCATGGCCCCCCTCCCGGGCCACTACTTGCCCCGGGGACCCCATCCCCCGGGCTGGCTCTCTCCGTTGGGGACTGTGGGGGTCCCCAATCCCCCACAGTCCCGCCGGCTCCCCACGTCCCTTGGGAGCCGGCATTGTTGATCCCACATGGGGAGCAGCTGACATGCTGCTCCCCATGTGGAAAGCATCGCTTTGGATATTGGAGAGAGAGCAGGTTTCCTGCCTCTCTTCCAATATCCAAAGCAGCTTAGCTATGGCAGGACGGAGCCGCGAGGCTCCCGTCCTGCCATAGCAACTACAGTGTCCCGGGGTAGGCACCCCGGGACACTGCAGGAGCCGGCCCTGGGGGTGGTGGTCCCCAGGGCCATCAAGGGCTCCATTCAGTACACAGCCCCGGGAGGTGGTGGTCCCCGGGTTCTCGGGGTCCGTAACGGACCCCCATATTAAAATGTTTAGTGCCCCGGGAGGTGGCGGTCCCCGGGCGTGTGGGGGCTGGAGCCCCCGAAACTGGTTTTATTTTTAATTTAAAAAAAGCCCCGGGAGGTGGTGGTCCCGGGCTGCGGGAGGGCTCAGAGCCCTCCCGCACCATTTTTTTAAAAAGCCCCGGGGGTGGCGGTCCCTCGGGCTTGGGGGCCCTTTGAGGCCCCCCACACATTAAATTATCCCCCCCACCATGCCCCCGCGACTTGGGCCACCCGGGGCCACTAACATCGAAGCGCGGGAGACCGCGCTTCGATTTTTTTTTTTCGGCAGGATTTGCGCACCCTGCCGATTTTTTTTTTTTTTTTTTTTTTTTTTTTTTAAATGCTTTTTGCCCAGGGGTCCTTGTGGGACCCCTGAGCAGGCCTAGGGGTTAGGTGTTTCTACCCTGCTCCCTTTTGCGCTTGCGCACTTGTTTCTGTCCCTCGGTTCTACCGAGGGACAAAATGGCTGCCAACACTTCTTGATTTGGAGTGTTGACAGCCAATTAGCATGCAGCTCGTGATCGGGAGGGTACGCGGATCCGACGCGCCCATAGATATATATGTGATTTTAATTGTGAATTTCTCAGGAACTACTGAACGGATTTACACCATTTTAGCAAAAGGCACCAGTCTGAACCAAGGGCTACCTCTTTGCCAAATTTGGGGTAATTCCGTTCAGCAGTTCGGGCTGTAGCTGCGACTAAAGGTTCCTATGGAAAAATGAATGGGGAAAACGCGTTTTGGGACCCCCTTTTTCTCGGCCCCCGCTTGACGTATCACCCCGAGACTTTCAGGGTAGGAGCGGACCGGAGCGCCCCAACAAGTTGGAAGCTTTCGCGAAGATTCGTCAACCGGCGCCAACGTTATTGCAAATAGAATGTCGCGGATTTCCTATGGATAATAGGTTGTAACTATAACTATCTACTGGCGACCGCCAGTAGATAATATATATATCATATAGATATCTTATAGATATCTATATATATATATATATATATATATATATATATATATCTATATATCATATTTAAACTTTAAAGAAACACACCTTCACTGGATGATGTCATCAGTGATGTCATTTGAGATGTCATGAGTGATATTAGTGATGTCACTGACCATGTCATGAGTGATGTAATATGTGACGTCATCAGCAGTGCATTGTGGGGCACGAGTTATAGTTATGTCTACTAACTATAACTGCCGAATTTCTCTGGTTTTGTACGAATTAAATGTGGTTTTTCCAGCAAAAGATAGTCGCGAAGAACCCAAGCCTCTTTGGCGATGGCGGGCTATGATTTATTTATACATTTTTTCGTGAGCAAGGAGCGGACTCTCCGAAACGCGTAGGGTGTTGTTGCCGAATAAAATTACACGCTAAAAAGAAGTTTGGTCTGTGACGCTGTTGTTCTTTGGAGTTGGACGACGCTTTTTGTGGATATATATATATATATATCTATATATATATATATCTATATATATATATCTATATATATATATATATATATATATCTATATATCTATATATCTATATATCTATATATATATATCTTTTCTTAAAGGCCAGACCAAAAATAACATTAGGAACAACAATACACAGTTCCTCCAAGCAGTATTAATTAATATACTTCTAGCTAGGCAGTAACAAACTGGCACTCCATTGTATTCACTGCTTACATTTCTGGCGAAAGGGAAAATCAAACCGGCGTCTGTAGTAATAAAAACAAAGGCCTAGCCTCTGTTGAAATCACTGTGCTGCACTCCGTAGGCTAGGACACACTTACGCACACCTCTCGTCAGGTAATGTGAGATAGAAACCACAAAGCCAATGGTGGGCAAAGGGGGGAATGCATTCCCAGTGAAGCTTTCTGAATGTCCCCAAGATGTCTTTACCAAAGGCTTCAACCTAAAAATTATTAAGAAAGACCCAACAATAGTGAAGCAGTCTGAATGGGCCATATGATGCAGGAAAATGGATTGAAAGCACACAAGGTGGAATGCAGAGTGTGGGTGGGTGGACGGTGGCTTGTGGGGGTTGCAGTAGGGAGAACCACATATGAAACAGAGCAACATGGAATGAGTCGAGGGCCATTAGTAGTGGTAGAAACAACACAAGATAGATGGGGTGGCAACAGTGGTGGCTGCTCACATTGCTTAGTGGTGAGGCGAGGAGGAAAACCTAATTGAAATTATTAAAATTTCGCTTACCTGCCTCTCTGACCGACACTGCCTTTCTCCTCTCTCCCTATCCTCGACTCCAGCTGCACACCGCGCAGGCATCCAGATACCAATCAAGGCGCTTCTCTCATGCTGGAATAGAATTCCCAGCATGAGAGAAGAACTGGGATTGGTGTGAGCGGCCTGGTTTGCTGCTAAGACAGGGCCTGGGATCTTATTGTTTCTCCAACCCAGCTGTGCAACACAGCTGGGTTGGAGAAACCTAAGTGCGCATGTCTGTTTGGCCTGCTTAAGACGGCTGGCCAAACTGACCTTCGCACTTATAAGTGTCCATCACTCCTCCCCCTGCCATGCCTGCCACACAGGATTGCCTGGCCCTGCCCCGCTGACGACTTGCGTCGTCGGCTGTCAGGCAAAAATAAAATGATGATAAAATGCTTTTATTCTCATTTAATTTTTCATCTTTTAGCAGGGGAGCGGTGCTCTGCCGCTATTACGGAGGAGCTGCCCCTGGGTGGCAAAGGAGTGTTTGGAGGGGTACAGAAGCACACAAAAGAGAAAGCAAAATGAAACGCATGTTTTGTATCTGTCTGCACATTTTAAGTCATATTAATGTGGTATATGGACATTTGCAAAGAAAGAGCTTGGGTGTGGAGGGCAGTGTTTTATGTGGGCAAAAAGCATACGAGGAAGAGAAAATGAAGGGAGTCCTTTCTGTTTGCTGGATAAAGAAAAATATGAGCGAAAGATCAACATGGGGAACAAGGGAGTGTGTGCAGTGTGCAAGCACATGAGGGAGAAAGCAGAAACAGAGCAGGTGTGGACAGTGTGCGGAGGAAGAAAAACAAATGAGAAAGAGAGACAGAACTTAAAGCACTTGCACTCTTGTGGAGCGCTTAACATTTTTAAAAAAAAAGTAGTTCCCTATGAGAGCGCGCCGGAATGATTCAAGTCACCCAATCAAAAGGAAGATAAAGAAAGAGGCTATGCTCCAAGGGAGAAAAAACAGAAGATGGATAAGAGGAGACAGAAGTCCATCGGATAGGAAGCAGGCAAAAAAGAGAGACAATGAAACCTAGCAATAATAAACAGTGGGCGCAGTCTAAGCTCGACCGTAGAATGAGTCTTTTCAAACTTCGGTTTATAAGTGATAGATAAAACAATGTAGAGCTTTGTTCTGTTGTCTGAAAACATTGTGAACTCTCGGTGGAAAACATGCGGATTGTTGATGATGAACCAGCTACAGCTCTCTCTTTGTCATAGATTACTGCATGTTACATTGCGTTACTCCAAACAGTTTAACAGTTTACCACACTTAAAAGGATATAATCTGTCTTATGCCTTGTTAAAACATAAGATCCAGAAGTTATAAAGCTGTAAAACTATTTAAATTCAGCACCCAGAGAGCGAGAGAAAAACGCATTTACCTTTTTCTCTTTCTAGGTCTGGCTTGACAGCATAGCTGTCGCTATGTCTAATGTAATGAACCTAAAAAAGAGCGTTCAAAAGCACTACAGAAATGGGTTTCCCTCAGCTCGTCTGTTAGTAGCCAGGATATATATATGTTTTGATTGGGCAGACGTCTGCTTTTGCAGAAATAGTGCTTCTCCTCCTCAGAGTTGTGATTGATATGTTTGTTTATCTGGCTTCCTGAGTGAGCAGTAGTATGGCTGGCAGAAGTTGAACTTTAGGGGGACACACAAGGCATTGAAATGCTGTTAAAGTGTTTTAGTAACTAGATAATTTCCGATGTTGGTAACAGCCCAGATGATAAGAGGGCAGTCATTAGGAATGTCCAGGCACCCTCCCCTTCCATCATTAACTTCAGAGAGTAGTTTTTTAGGTCTCGCCTGAGCCAGCGCATGCGCTGACATTTAGTAACTGGGTTTTCAAAGTGCTACCCAAAGGCTTTTGCCGGCCTCCAGCATGCGGTTACGCGCGCGTGGACGTGCACAGGCCATCTGGCTTTCTGTAATGGCTCATTAAGCCTTACAGCGCTTGAATCCATTCCCCTGCCCCCTCCCTTCTCCCACTCCCTCCTCGTCGGCTTCTCTTATTACAAGCTTCCCGCGTCGCGCGGCCAATGCTTGTTGGATCCATTTCACAGGGAAGCAACTAAATGAAAGAAGGAAAGAGAGGTGGGCTGCTCGCGCGCACTACTCGCGGGCCTGTTTCTTTTTGTTTAAGCACTATACAAGAGTGCATGTGTTCTACAGCTTTATCCCTCGTCTGCTTCTCCCCATCCTCCCGCTCCGTATTGCTCTTTCCTCCCTCTGCTTTTCTCCCCATGCTGCTGCCTCTCTCGTTTATTTTTGGTTAAGCATTCCACAAGTGTATGTTTTCTAAATTTATCTCTGCTGTGCTTCTCCCCCCGTGTTTTTCTCTCGTCCATGTGATTTTGTCGCCTCACCCCGCTCTCTGTGCTGCTCTCCATTGCCTGTATGTTTGTGTTTTTCCTAACTTCCTCTGTGTGCAGCTTTTCCCTTCCCCCTCCTAGTGTCCTTCTGTTACTCCCCACCCACACCTGTGGTCCTTTTTAAAAAAAAAAAAATGTAATTGACGCTTTGGCACCAGAAAATCGCAATTCTTTTATTTACCAACACAAGTCGTGTCTGCCAGATAGGATCGACAAATGAAAAACTAAAGAAAATGGCACATGCGTCATTCCGCTGGCATGCACATGCGCCTCCCCCACCACAGAGCGCGTCTCGCAGCTTGTTTTAAACTTTCTGCGCGCGCGCTTGTTATATCCAGCAGTCTGGTTCATTCCACAGCTTTGTCTGGGTATTTTTCATCTCAAAATTGTCCAGCTCGGTCCTTCATTTCCTATGCATGCATAACTCCCTGTGTAGCCAGGAGCAGCCTATGACCACCCGCTCATTTTCCCCAGGCCCCCTAGAAATATCCGATGGCTAAAAGCTTTTGTGCCCATTCAGCCAAGAAATTGTTGGAATAGCAACTAACAGATGACAGAACTTGTCAGCATCGGTAAAATCTGTATGACCTTGAAGCTGCTCATTGAAATTCCAGTACAGTTAACTTATTTATCTAAATTCGATTTTTTTCGCCTTCATTAAACGCCCATTTTCTATTATATAGAAGTGCGTTTGCTTAAAACTACTAACATTTTTGTAAGATTTACTGCTTCAAATGAGCGCACTCTGGTCTGGGGAAGTCACAGGGGAAGGGCCAGATCGTATTCCATTTTATTATTCTTCCTTTGTTACACGTTTCAAAATGAGGTGTGGGTGGTCGGGCAAAGCGAGTGATTCACCAGGCAATCCCTGCAAATGAACAGGCTTCTGGATCGAGGGATTTAGGTACTAAAAAATGAGTCAGTTCATGGTTTCACATCATTTTAGGCACAGATATTTTACAACCACGTCTGCTTTACCGAACATTACATTTGATGTTTGCAGGCGCCTAATTTGAGCCGGTGGTTTCCGGTGCTCGGCACTGTACTTCATTGTTACCACCGGCACTTATGACAGTCTGCCCCTGGTGGAGTTGTTTGTCTAATTTAGAGATGATCACTACAACAGCTATTTAGTAATTCTAATGACTAATACATGCCACCCTAAGCCATTCTTATAGCTTTGGGGGCCTGGAATAGTCTGTGGGCCTTACTTATGAAGCCCTTGCGACTCTCTTGCGGCGCCGTTGTCACTTTTCGTTACGCAGCGGCGGCGAAACAATGCACCACGTTGCGCCATATTTACAAGGTGAGCATCTAGGCAGATGCGTCACCTTGTAAAGCCCCTGTATCAGGAATAATGTATGCAGGGTGGCGTTACCATGTAAAACAAGCATTGGCATAGCAAATAGGTCTCGCTTTTGTGACCTTATAAGTGTTTAGCCATGTAACAGTTAATGTTGTTGCACAAAGGATATTGTGCTGTATAACTAAATACTTATAAGGTCCCAAAAGCGAGACCTATTGGCTATGCCAATGCTTGTTTTATTTGAGAGCAGTATGGTATGCCCAGTGCCACACCCCAAGTTGAATTCTCGCAGAAAGTTTGCCCGATATTGGGATTGCACCCGCTGAATAAAATAGAAGACAAAAGTAAATTCATTGACATTGTTTGAATCCACACGGGGCGAGACATCGTGGTTCATCATATAAGTCGGCGTTTTATCCACATGGAAATTAACTTAAAAATCTTCAGTTGCACTTAATAACAATTTATTTTAGAAAATAGACGTCGGTAATGGCACTAATCAGTAGTAAATTATGATGAAGTGGCTTGCTGTTAATGTTTTTTCCTCATTCAACTGCATCATGGGAAATGAAGTCTTTTGTACATGAAATCATGCTACAATGTAACTCTGATGGCGGGAAACGCGAGAACTGTGAACCAATTGGGAGTCATGTAAAAGGGGAGCATGTGATTAAATAGGGGTTGAAGTAGGGAGGGAATTATTGTTTGTTGGAGTCAGCTATGCGAGGAGAGAGCGTCCTGGTGGACGGGAGATGATGTGGGCCGTTTTTAACATTTATGGCAGGTATGGAACGTTGTAGAAGGTTCGAAGTGATATAGGATTATTAGTTGCTGAATAGAGGAAATAAGAAATGTGTAAAATATTCGCAGCGTTTAAACAGGATGTTGAATTGAAGGAGTGGTTGAAAGATATGGGGAATGTATGGAGTGAGTTCAGTGGGGAGAGAGCAGTATAATACAATATATTGGTGTGATGTGTGTGAGTGAAAGTAAGAGAGCGAGGTCATAAACAACATAAGAAGGGGTTCATGCGAGCATAACAGGAAGGTTATGCGAGGGCGTCAAAGTGTGAGCAGACTGGTGTGTGAAAGGAAAAGGGAAAAAGCACCTTAAGTAGATCAGAAAAAAGAGTATGAGCTCCATGAGGAATGATCTGTTTAATCACTGCTTATAAAACCAGATGGTAGTATTGGCCCGTGGGTATGAAAGGGTGTTAAATTAAATATACTTGGGGAACAGTTCACGTTGAATGCAGGGCTTATAGGTTCAAAGTTGCAGATTAATGCTGAAGTGATTTTTTATGGGGGTAGACACGCACAGCACTTCGTAATGAAGATTAAGATAAAACAAATATTGATTTCTGATTAGTGATGTTATTTTACGTTGAATCATGGTCTAAAGTGATAATAGTTATTGTTTTGTTTGTTATTATAGTGACCCCTGATGAAGGGCAACTCCGGCCCGAAATGCATTGGGTTTTTACATAAATAAAACACTGTCTTGGATGAATTTGCGTCATTCGTGTTTTTGGGAAGAGGTTCGGATGGCCCACCTTTAACATAAGAAAACAGAAAATTGGCATTCCATTCCACGTGTGGATGTATAGAACATTGGAGAAAGTTGAAAAAGTGATTGAAATGTTTGGATCAAAATAATTACATGGAGTAATGTGGAATAATTATATGACCACCACAAAGGCGTAATTTAGCTGTGCGTTTGTTCGGGGCGAGATGCCGCCCCAGTTCAGTGAATGCCCAGTGCCACACTAATCCATATGGATTTTTAGGTCAGGCTTGACCATCCAGCTGTCACCTTTTCTTATGTGATCAACAAAAAAGAACTTTTAGTGTACTACTTGGAGAAAGAGAGGCTTAGGCTCCACCCACATGTTGGTTCCCCTGAGTATAGGATTTGTTTGGGCCGCATTTGTGTAGTTCTACTAAAACGATTGCTTATATTGCACTTTTTGGCTTGTTGAAAAGCTCAGACTTTATACAAAAGGACTGAGTTTATTATGGTGGCAAGCTAACGATGCTGGCTATAGGCCTGATCAAATGTTATGATAAAGACACTATGCCTGACATATGTATTGTGGAAAGCATATGTTCTAGTCGATAGACACTTCTGTTGTAGATTATTTCTCTATATTAAAGCCTAAATATAGGTATTTTTGTTACATGGACTCTCACAGATTTGCATAGTAGGTAGTGGTTTTGGTTACCCCTTGTGACAAACTATGGATTAAGAAGATTTGTTCTGTGACCGTCCTTGTTAGGCCCCCTTGGGAGAGATGGTATTTTGCTTAGCTAATTGTAAATTTTCTAAACCGGTCTAAATTTATGCCTCATGTTTGACCTGTGGAAGAGCTTGCCCTCAAAACTGTAGTTGTTTATGGTAATAAGGCATAGGTTTGATTGGTACACTGGGAAAAGATATGTCTGATTTCATAGGTCTGGCCCGCTTTTTATTAAATGTTATAACAAAGGCAGTTGGGCTAGCTTATTAATTATTAAAAGCATGTGATAAGGACAGTAAGCCTTTAATAGTTGTTTTTTTTACCTTGTGATGCAGACTATAGACGGGTATGTTACATGTAATCTTACTGGTTACTGTTGTAGGCAAGGGTTTTGGCATTGGCCTCCCCTCTGACAAACTCTGTGCGGTTTCACTGTAAAGATTTTTATTAAGCCCTGTTGAGAGGGGCTGTGTATTGTTTTGCAAGCTGTATTTATATATTTTTTTTTACATATTTATAATTTCATAACTGTGTGCATATTGTTGCCAGTTTATGTAGATTTGAATAAGCAGTGTTGGGCAAGTTGTAAAGCAAATGGTAAAGGGTTTGTTGGGCCCGATTTCAGATTTGATCTGTTTATCAAGAAAATTATTACAAAGTCAGAAGCCCTGACCTACTAATTGTGAAAAGCATGCATTAAAAAATAGCCTTTTGTTACACAATGCTAAAGCCTGTAGGCAGGTATTTTGTTACATGGGACTTCACATATTACAAGAAGTAGGCTAAGGTTTTGATGTTGGTGATCCACCAGAACAAACTGTGGGTATAGAAGATATACACTACAAAAATCCTTGTTAGGCTCTCTTGGAAGAGATAGTATTTTTCTGTGCCTACTGTAATATTGTACACATTTGTATTTTTATGAATGAATGCCAGATGCTTGCCTTGCAGAAAGCTTACGCTCAGTACAGTAGGCTTGAGTTGGTCATGGTGCAAACCAATGTTAAAAACTATAGGCCTTATTGGTTATTATGAAAAGGTATAATACAGGCAGTAGGCCTGGCATATGAATATAAATATATGAAAATGAATATGAAAGCACATTTTAAAGTAAATGTGGATTTAATGGGGAATTGTTATTACTCCGAATTAAAGCAGACAAATAGGTATTTTGTTTTATGTTACATTGAATCTCACAGATTACCTTAGTAGGCAAGGGATTTGATGTTGGCTACCCTCTCTGACAAATCATGGGTATAGAAGATTTGCATTGAGACTGCTTGTTACACCCCTTCAGGAGAGAGAGTATTTTGCTTTGCCAACTAGAATTTTGTATGTATTTGCAATTTTATGACTGTATGCTTGATGGGTTGCCTTTGAGGAAAGCTTGCGCTCAGTACAGTAGACCTGAAATCGTTATGGGGGCAAGTCAGTGATAACAGCTATAGGCTTGAATGGTGTGCGTGGAACTATGCCACAAGCATAGGTCTGGCATGTCTATTACGAAAAGCTATTACAAAGGCATTAGGTCTGGCTTATTTATTGCGAAAAGCATATAGGCTTCGATCATTGGACTGTTATCACATGATATAGCAGGCCATAGAAGGGTATTGTAATCTCATAGATTACCATAGTAGGAAGGGGGTTTGGTGTTTGTCACTTACTATGACAAACCCTGGCAGTAGAATTTCACTATGATGATTTTTGTTAGGCCCTTTTTAGAGGGGTTGTATATTGGTTTTCCAACTTTAATTTTGTAAATAATTCAAATTTTATTAATGTATGCCTAAGGGTTGCTAGTTTGTGCACACTTAAGTAAGTTTTGTTGTATATGGTGTCCCAGCATGGATAAAGTTTAGAGGCCTTATCGGTTCACAGATTCCTTAGTTGGGATCTGTGTATAATGAAGTTATGACCAACTATGCCTTACTTATTTATTGTGAAAAGCATGTGTTTAAGGAAATTGACTTTTAAGGGTGCATTGATATTAACTGTGCTAATGCCTGTTGGCAGGCTTTGTGACAAGGAATATAGATTACTGTAGTAGTATAGGTTTTGCTCTTTGTAGCTTGCTGGAACAAATCATGGGTACAAACAATTTGCAGTATGTTAAATTCAACAGGCATTTAAGGGTAGATTGTTATTTTCCTACGGATAGATATTTTGTTACATGGAACCCCACAGATTTCCATAGCAGGCTTTGGTTTTGGTGTTGGTCGCTCCAGCTGACAAACCTTGGGCATAGAAGATTTGTCAAAATCTTTGTTAAACCCTGTTAGGAGCAATAGTACTTTTCTTTGCCAACTTTAGTTTTGTACAATATGTAATTTTATTATTGTATTCCTAATGGCTGCATTATGGGAAAGCTTAAGGTCAGTACAACAGGCCTCAGCTGGTTACGGTGCCAATGTTAGCAGCTAGAGGTCTGATTGGTTGGTTTTTGATGCTCTACGTCTTATCTTTTTATTATGAAAAGTTATGTTAAACGCAGTAGGATTGTGAAAAACATATGTTAAAGTCAATAGGCACTTAAGGGTGTATTGTTATTTCTCTGTATTAAAGCCTACAAGTAGGTATTTCATTACATAAAAAGCCACAGATTACCTTTTGTAGGGGAGGATGTTGGTTAACACCTCTGACAAACCCTTGCCAGCTGCCTACCATGATCTTGTAACAGTACAATCATTAAATAATACATCTATATATATATATATATATATATATATAGTGCCTTTGGGGCAGCTCTGTTCTGCCATTGCTCTGTTTGAGTGTCATTTATATTCTACTTCTCCTAGTTTTATTTTAAAGTTTCTTAAAAGGATAGTCCAGCTATCCAGTGAGTGCTAACTGGTGGCTTGCATGGCGCCCATTTTTTCTGTCATGCACCACATCCCACGTGGTCACTTCCTCTAAACCAGGAGACCACCATAGAGTACTGTTGCCTGTATTGTATCGTTGTTTTACCATTCCAAAATGCTAATAGTCCAGCATCCATTGGCAGAACCTGCAAACCTCCTCACGCTTTCCCCACACTACCTGCATGCAGAGTAACTGCTCCTATTCCTTTCTTCTTTTCTAAAAGGTCATAAGTGCAGGGTCTTGCCTGCTTCTTGATTGTTCCAGCATTTCTAATACATTTTGGTTGGCTATAGTTTTAGTCATCAATTTGACACAATGCAACATAAGAGGACAAACCATCTTCAGCCATACCACCTACTTTCAGAACGCTGCAAGTTTTTCTAAGGGGGGGGGAGGGGTGGCATTGTTGCGTTTTAAAAAAACCTCCGAATGAATAAAATTCCCAGGTGCTCATGTTTGTATCTACCGCAATGTACTCTACTCAGTTACTTCCACATTTTCTAATTATTATCTTCAGCTGCTGGAGCTGTGTTGCACTTGATTTTAAACTTTCCCACTGATACTTTGGTTCTAACTTAAGCAATCACATGGGGGCGATGGTAAGAACTTTCCCATTTATGGTAGTGTCCATAATCCACCGTGATGACCAAATGGTCTGACACATTTAGAATTTGCATCTGGACATAGTATAGTCTGCAAACCTGCAGCGCCACAACATATTGATCTGTGGATCTTAAGTGGGTCCATGCTGTGACATTGGTAATGTTTTACACTCAAGAGGCTACTCATTAAAAGCTTTAGCTGAAATTCACTTTTTAAAAAATTGAACCGATGCTGCACTTTTCATACTCTATTCTGTGCCTGCATCTTTCCTTATCATTTGTGTGGGATAAATGGGTGTTATAAATCCCCTGCTTATTTGCCCAGGGTTGCTGCGATCATTCATATTTGTGGCACAGATTTTTCTGTGCAAAAGCCAGATTTCCTGGTTCCTCGCAAATTTCTTAGTACTGGGGAGAATTTGGGACATTCTCTGATTACGCTTATTTTTCCAAAGTTTGCAGATTGCTTGCAAATTTATTTTATCTCAGCTTGAGTTTCCAGGCAGAGAGAAAATGTGTACCGCTATCAAAAAGGAAGAAGGACAACCTGAAGGCTGGGCTTGAGCGGTGGGCAACTGCTTGGTAACTTTGCAGGAAGCCATCGAGCCCAGATCACCCTTTTACCCCATCCCATGCAAATTAATTCAGCAAACTTATGTGAGCAGTTAGGTGTACACATATGTAAAGAGTACATGACAAAAGGGGTAGTGATGATGCCTATACCTTGGCATCAGGGCACAGAAAAGCTCCTAAGGTGTTGTTGGAAAGAGGAGTAAATGTGTGAGGTAGATGGATACCTCAACAACAGGACTCACAAATTGTAGTACAAGAGAAGTGTGGAGGAGGGTGGCACAGACTCCTTGTTTCAATTAGGTGTTTTTCCAAAAGTTCAGGAATGTTGATAATAAAACAGTGAATGGTTGGAATCTTCTCCCTATTTTTAGACTTGGTATTTAAAACATTCATATTTTTAACCGTCTTTCGTGCAGAGCTGTGTACATATTTCTGCTGATTTTCACATTTTTTCTGCAGACTTGAATTGCTTCATGAGCTGGTTTTTGCTTTCAGAGCTATTAGTAGTTGCACTTATTAGGCATGGAAACCATCACTCCTGGGTTCCACGATGATTTAACTACAAGTAATATTTCCAATTATACGTTTATATTTTTTACAGCCCTAATGTGTAGTCATTGTTTATATAGAGCGCTCAGGCGGAATGTGGATGGCAATATTGGTGCGCTGTGAATTAGCCCCTTAAGTGTATATATCCGTCTGTAGAAACGGTCCTTGTCCTAACACATCCAGAGTGCTTAGCTCAGCAAGTGTTCTGTCGAGCTGGAGGAATATCCAAGCCGAAATTAATCTGAAATAAATTGGTGTCAGCGATTTGAACTATGGCTGCTCTTTGTACTTCAAAGATGTACTTATACAATACAGAATTGCAACTAAAGCAAGAATCACGTCTAGACTGTATTTGTGATTAGAATTTGTATTTTTGGACTAGTATATTCCTAAAAAACATGCCCTAGTGAAAGAATGCAAAATGATTGAATTATTCTCAGCCACTGATAATTAGTCTGATCCGCATCCCAGTTCATCGTTTTTTCTCCACCACGACTCCAGAGGTTAGAGCCAGCCATAATGCAAATCAGCCTTGGCCATGCTCCATTAGGAACAGTCCGCACTGAACTGCTAATTCAGGTCCTTTCTAAACGGGAACAAAGCAACTCAAGACTGATTTTGGCCTAGTTGGGTCTCTTCAGTTGAGTACAGTTTAGTTGCAGTGGCACAGTGAGCACAGGACCCATATCTAGGCCTACCTGTCACCCTTAGGGCGTCACAATGAAGAATCCAAAAAAAGTGGTGGATGGAATGCTTAAATTATCACCCACTGGTAGTTATTTGGTTATTTCCCTCCGTGGAATGTAATGCGACTCTAGTCAATTTACCAGTGACTGAGATAAATTAAAGCATTCCATCCATCACTTTTATGTATTCTTCAGAAAGGGCCCTAGTGCAGAGAAAGGGAGTGTTGCTAATTCGAAGGGCCTTTGTCAGATGTAATACCATCAGTTGGAGATTAAACGCCACTGAGATTTCCCTTCTAATGAGAGGTAAAAATCACTATTGGTATTCTGTATTCCTGTTGGAGGTATGACTTTACTGTTACAAGTAAATAGATCAGTCGTATTAACTGCTTGGAATACACATAATTTATGGTTTGGCAGCACCAGCGTTTTATTATAATCTTTAGATTATAAGGTCCAAGTACTCTGACCCTGGAGAATAATGCCCCTTCTTTTATTGTTTCTGTAGTAGTAGGACGTTTACTCTAGGTTTGGACCTTTCATACCTCTGTTGTGAGCAATTGTGGAAATAGATTAAGTGCGTCCTTCTATTTCATTTAATTCATCCTGTGAATCTGATGCATTAGAATAAAATCAAGTACTCATTCCTGTGTTGTATTAATTATTTTATTCTCTATCTGAATTTTCCATCATGTTCATGGCATATGGTTTTTTGGTGATTTTTATTTTTTACAATTTGTTTTGGTGATTTGCAAGCAGCAGACACATGTTTTGCACCCTATCGGCCCATTGGCCTGGGGCTTTCTCAAGGCTACAAAGATAAGATTGTCATCAGTCCTAAAGTTGCAGTTAAAACAAGTTTAGCTACCACCAGGTGCAAAGTGAGTAAAGGCATTGACCAAAATGGGGCAGATGTTTCCATCATCATACCGCCTGAATGTCTATAATAGGGATATATCGCCACTGGTGTCAAAGGGCAAGTTACATTTGCGCCAAAACGATTAAATCGATCTGGTGTACTCGCATGTTACTGAGATATGGTAAATGATTACTTAGTAGAAAGACAAAAGTGACAGAGGTGCTGGCAGGTACGATTATCACCGTGCAGATAAATATTCAAGAAGGGTTGGTATTAGACAGAACATTTGATTGCTTCTTAATGGTCAGTGTGTTATTTCATGGTGCAGGGAGCATTCACTTATAAGAACCCTTATCTCAATCTGTGTTAGTTGTTAGTTAGCTGTGATATCTATAACATGCTCATGTTAGCTATGATGCTTGTGGAGAAAACGTGATTAAACACAATACCTTTTATATTAATTTGTACATGATAGTTGTCAATCGTTGCACAAAATGACATTCAGCAAAAATAGCAGCAATAAAGGTCAGCCGGGAATATTGTTTCTTTGGGTGGGAAAAACGTAATGCATTACAGATGGGCATTGGAAGGTAGTACTAGTTCTGGACAGCAATATTACAAAGTTTAAACTTCGATAACTATCTTGCCAAGGGAAACTTGTAAAACCATGTTCAACAACGTCAGCTCTATGGGTCATTTAATTGACTTGTTTATGAGAAAGCACCGCAAGAGCTAGCGTGGTGTGTATAATACGTCATGTCATAATCACGTAAGCTCTAAAATCAAATAAGTTATGGAAGTCAAAAGATTACGGTGAGAACGCGAGTGAATCGGGTTGATGAGACTTTTAGGGATGTGGGAAGGGACATAGTCTCCAAGCTATTTAAGGGTGTAAATATAACACGCTATACATAAAATTCAGAAAGTGCAGGAATCTAAAACAGACTAGATACTGATCAAGAAATGTCTTATTAAGGCGTCTGTTGTTAGCGTGTAGATGCAGGTCACGAGAGATTTTGTAGTCATCATAAAAATATTTACTTTGGCTATCCTACTTAGAGTATATGCCTATAAATATAACTCTGACATGCATATCGTAGTGCAACATGTACCCATTTAAAAATGGCAGCCAGATTCAGACACCGGATGAGAGGAATTTGTCTTCCTCAAACTACAAATATGACGTCTATATCACACGCTGGTATCGCGCATACTGTTATGAGGGGTTTGACCCTGGATGTCACACTACAGTCGAGCAGACTAATCTCAATCTTTCAGCCATCCTGAACAGCTGATGTGCTGCTAGACAACATGGCTAAAAGACATTCACATTGATAAGGCCAGTCGCTCAGGCTTTGCCGCGACCTATTGGCTTTGCCAATGCTTGTTGGATTTGGCAATACTTAAGACCACCTCTCAGTAGTTTCCTGTTTTTCAGTGGTGATATCTACTATTTTTTAACTCTTATCTGTAATGTTCAAGCCAGTTGTAATGCTACACAATGGGGTTATTTCTAGCAATTATCATTAGGTGTGGGTGACATATTACTGCCAGCATTATTTCTAGTATACCAATGGCAGTACCCATACAGACTTTTAAGATTTGAGTGTGGAACTACTGTGGGTTTTTATGGTCTGACTTGACAGCTCAGTTGTCACCAGACAATTGTGTGAGCATCACTAGGCTGGGACTTAGCTCCACCCACATATTTGGAGCCAGGAGTTCATATTTTGATTGGGTAGAAGTTGTGTGCTTCCACAAAAAAATTGCTTTCCCTCTACTGCAGCTGTGATGATTTTATCCAGCTGGCTGAGGTTGAACTTTCAGGGGCTCACTGACATAACATTGTAACCCTGAAAAAGTGTCTTGGGTAACTAGATAATTTATTGTGTTTGTCTTTCTCTATCAGTAGCACAGATGGGAGGAGGACAGTCCTTAAGCTTACATGTATGTTTAGGTCTGACCTGACAGTGCACCTGTCACCTAACTTTTAACCTACACCAATATTATTCTAAAGTTGTTTGCTTCTACTCAAATACATATCATTCCCATGCTATTTACTTCCTTTAAAGTCGAACCTATTGTCAATGCCAGTGCTTGTTTAGGTTTGTGAGATGTTAAAAAGATGGAGTTTGATAGGTTTGCAAAGTATTTTCTGTTTGGCAGTTTCTAATTCATAGTTTTTGGCTAGAGAGGAGGATCGTGAGCAGGAATGTTGGGTAGCAAAATTAGCCAGAGTTTTTATTTGCACTCTAATAGTGTTACCTATTACACAGGCAACTTTCTATGCATCGCTTTTCTTGACCACTGTCTCAACATTAGATTGAAGGTCTAAACTCACAGCTTCACATGTCGAAAAATGAGAAAAGCAAATCGCATACAGGGCAACCAGGAATTAATGTAAATGGCACTGGGAGAAGTAAGAATGTTATACAATCCTCGCTGGCCTAGAAGCACTGAACCTGCATCAGATCGTCCATGAACCCCCCCACATCGCTAGACACATCCAAGATGTCATTTTTGCTAATACAGAACTAGTTACCTTTCAAACGATGACTCCAGTCCATGGGCAGACCACCATTTGCTTGCCTTCCAAAATAAAACAACACTAAGCAACGTACCTAAAACCACCTTACGTGCATCCACCTATCGGCCGTGGAACAAACTCAATTTGGAACACTTAGAAACACAACTAGCATCCAGTGGAGATCTAGAAACAATAATTTCTGTTAAACTATGAGTGGCTACAGGAAGCTTTTGATATCCTGATACCACTAAAAACCACACAACAGAACAAAAGAAAACCAGCACCTTGGAGAAATACAGACATAAAAGAGATAAAACAACAAATTAGAAAGCCGCAACGTGCCTGGCTCAAGACAAATGTCAACCAACACAAACTTCGCCTACAGAAAATTAACAGATTGTACAAGTCCGCTATCAAAAAAGTGAAGACAAAATACTATTCAGACAGAATTCAAAATGCTAAATGTGCAAATAAAGAATTCTATCAAATTCTCAATGAATTTCGTAAACAAAATTGCCTTGAAGCAGCTCATCTCTTTACTCAAGAGTTCACAGACAAACTGGCAAATCATTACACGGACAAAACGGACATGTTGGACTCCTACTCAAAACAGAGACAAAACATCCGCACTAACCCTTTTACAAAGCTACAATCCAAGACTACTCTAACCCAGCCTCTCCGTTCCTTCCAACACATTTCACACAATGAATTTATGGACCTGGTCAAAGCAAGTAGGCCTGCCGGCAGCCCTTCTGACCCCTGTCCACCGCAAACCTTCAAGGCAATTCTTCTAACAACCTCTGCTGCCACTCCAGTAAGGAGAATCATCAACAACTCCTTAACTACTGGAATATTTCCTGAAGAACTAAAAAAATCATACATATGCCCATTACTGAAGAAAACAAACTTGGACCAGCTGAACCCTGACAACTATGGACAGATTTCAAATGGACTTTTCCTGGACAAACTGATAGAAAGAGCAGCTTTCGCCCAGATGTCACAATTCATTGACGAGCTTGCCATACTTTCAGACTTCCGAACGGGATTCCGTCCAGGAAGAGGCACAGAATCTGCCCTCCTTGCCATCTGGGATGACCTGAAGAACACCGTTGACTGCAACGGGGTTGCTGCGCTACTTCTCTTTGACCTCTCAGCTGCCGTTTACACTGTTGACAATGTATACCTGTAAAGTACACAAGGTAGTAGGTACTACATGGCACGCCTATAGCAGCCTCCTAAGATGCCCACATACCTCTATTCTGTTCAATCTTAAAAGTGCACAGTGCTGTTCATATTAAAACAAATGGGGGGCTGACGTTCTCCATGCCTCTTCTCTAGACCCCTCCCACTGAGTTGAGTTAACATAACAAAATACTGAGATATTTAGCTACAGTATTACACTCGTTGTTTTAAAGTGCATAGTGCTATTTATGTAAAGTACCAGAGGAGTCGACAGGGGCTACTAGACTCTCCACTGTTAGTTCTCATTCATAAAGTGCAACAGATGACTATGTAACATCCATGATAAAGTGACCCGTGCTTGTTCTGGCCGAATTTTCACTTTCTAATCACACTCCGATATTACCCATGTGGAGCCAGATTGTCCTGATCTTATCTGCAATACACATGTTCCTCTCACGGAGAATCCCTATATCTGAGATATACACACTATATGCTAACACCTATTGTATGTGTTGTATCAGGATCAGGTCAAGATGTACCAAAATGCTCCAGAGAAATAGGAAAGGGAACAGAGGAAACAAGAACACATTGGAAAGAGTGTGGGAAAGACAAAGGAGGGCAAAGAAAGAAAAGGAGCATTGTGATAAGATCAAGATGGTGTTGCAGAGTTTCAAATCAAAACTGGGGGATAGATACTATAGAAAAGTATAGAGTTCAGCATCTGTATTTAGGCCCCATGGGATCTCTGTTCCCAGATTGACAATCCACTTTGATTCGGCTCTTCTCAGGGCTGCTTCTCTATTATCTCCCCTGATGTTCAGCGGGATATGTTCAATGCCGGAGTAAAGGAAATTATTCTCCAACTGGCCTTCATGATCTTTCCAGATGTGTTTTGCCATTACATATGTAAAGTCTTTATTAGTAATGGCCCTCGTATGTTGTAAAATACGCAACTTGAGTTTATTCACAGTGCTATCCACATATTGTTTCCCACAGCCACATTCTAGGAGATAAACTACATGGGTGGTCTCACATGTTATCGTTCCTTAAATGGGTTTTGTCATGCTTTGTATGTTTATGTTACCCCTGTTGTGGCCATAGCGGCATGCTTTACATTTAGAGCACTCGAAGAAACCATTACACGACAGCCAGTTGCCCTTTTGTTGATTTTTGTTTGTAAAATAACTTTGGGTTAGTCGATCTCCCAGGGACGGTACTTTTCTATATGTGATATTCACATGATCCGTTATCAGATATTTTAGTTCCTGGTCCTGTTTGAGTACATTCCAATGATTGCCAATAGCTTCTTTCACGGTTTTGTTGGATCTATTGAAATCTGTGATCAACCTGACAACTTCTTGATCCTGTCCAGGCGATGTTTGCATTTTCTTGAGCATCATTACATTTTCTCTTAGTTATTGGATATCCTCGTTTCTTAAATCTGTTGAACATCCCATTAATCTGTATCTCGTATTCATTGTCCTCCGAACACTTTCTACGGGCTCTTAGGAATTCTCCGTAGGGAATGCTCCATTTAAGAGCTTTGGGATGTGCGCTGTTTGCCGACAGAATGCTGTTACATGCAGTGATTTTGCGGTACAGGGTGGTGCACATTTTTCCATTTTCAATGTAGATCCGGATGTCTAGATAATTAATTGAACTGTTGCTGTATGTATGGGTGAATCGTAAGTTCAACTAATTATTGTTCAATGATGATAAAAATTCTTTCAGATTGTCTTCCTCTCCTTCCCAAATAAGGAAGAGGTCATCTATATACCAGACCCATAAAATCACTTTTTCCAAATTCGCTCTGTTATTATCTGACCATAGGCATTCTGCCTCCCAGAAGCCCATTGTTAGATTCGCGTATGTTGGAGCGAAAGATGTGCCCATGGCAGATCCTTGCCTTTTGTTTGTGGAATCTGCCATCAAAAATAAAAACATTGTTATTCAGGCAAAAAGACATCATCTCTAACAGCATTTCTGTATGGCTGAGTAAATTCAGTGAGCGAGATCTCATGAAATGTTCACATGCCCTTAGACCATCGTCATGGATAATTGACGTGTAAAGTGAAACCACATCAACTGTGGCCATGATGTATCCTGGTTTCCAAGGGATGCCATTGATTCGATTGAGGAAATCCATGGAGTCCCGTATGTACGATGGTAAGTCAGCAACGTACGGGAACAAAAAAATGTCTACAAACCTAGAGGTGTTCTCAAGGAGGGAGCCACATGAGCTTACGATAGGGCGGCCTGGAGGATTCTCTAAACTCTTATGCACCTTTGGTAATGCATATAAAGTTGGAACAATTGGATGCAGGACCTTGAGGTATAGCAATTCATCGTCGTCTAGTAGACCGTGGTCATGCCAATATTGTACTTTTGTATGAAAGGTTGACAAGATTTGATTTGTGGGATTACTTTTTAACCTTTCATAACTCACGGAATCCCCCAATTGTCTCCTGATTTGTTGATGATACTTAGTACGGTCCATCATGACAATATTCCCACCTTTGTCAGATGGCTTGATGATAATACTATTGTCATTGCTCAGGTCTGTGAGTGCCCACCAATCCTCTGTTTTCATATTGGAGTGTGTGATATTCAGTTGTTTCTTTTCTTTAATATAAATATTCCTTAGGTCTTCTGCCACAGGCTCCTGAAAGACATCCACTCTATTGCCAGGTGGTAGTTGTGGGCACATTTTTGATTTTGAGATATATATATATATATTATGTACAGAGTAACATCAAGCTGTGGCTACGATTTATAGATGATTTGTTTGTGGTCTGGGAGGGGACTAATGATCAAGCTGTGGAATTTGTGAATGTCATCAACAACAATGAAATTAATCTGCACTTCACTGCCACCATCAGCGATGCCACAGTCCATTTCCTAGACACACAAGTATATATCAAAAACAACAACTAGAGACAAGGCTTTACCGTAAAGAAACAGCCAGCAATTCAGTATTGCACGCCAGCAGCTCTCACCCCAAACACTTGGTGAACAGTATACCCTACGGGGAAATGTTGCGACTTAGACGAATTCACAGTAACAACTCAGACCTAAAAAGCACAGACAGCTAGCAGAGTTAGATTCTTGGAGCGAGGTTATTCACATAAGATTATCAACAGGGCAATCTTAAAATCAATGACCCTCCAAAGGGAAGATTTACTCAGGGACAAAGAATCCAATTTCACTGAGGGTTCCCATGATAGAACAGAAGCAAGAATCCAGACTACCAGTGAGTTTAGGATTATAATGGGATACAGCAGACAACAAAAAAATCTACAATCAATCATCAAACGTAATTGGCCCCTAATAGTCAATGACCCAGTTATTGGGTCATCATTACCTCAGAGAGTATCAATCACCTACAGTAGAGGACAATCCATGAGATAATCTGGTGAAAACCAGTCCTGAGGTCATTGAAGGAACAAGTTGGCTGCAAACGCACAAAGGATTTTACAAATGCAAGGTGTGCAAAGCATGTCAACCGGGTATAAATAAGAACACTTATCAAACCCCGTTCAGCACTAGAGAGCATAAGATAACAAAACTATTGACGTGTAAGACTGATCATGCAGTCTACGTGTTATCATGCCCATGTGGTTTGCAATATATAGGGAGCACCAAGTTACAAGTTCATAAGAGAGTGCTCCAACACATGCGAGCAATAACAAACCAGGATAACACGTACCCAGTGGCTCGGCATTTTAAAGAGCATCACAAATCTAACAGTCTGGATCTCAGATATTACGTCATACATGCAGTCCCCCCCCCAGTAGGAGAGGTGGGAACAGAGAGATCAGACTAAGAAAGCTAGAAACACGTTACATTATAGACATGGATTCAAAACATCCTGACGGGTTTGAATGTATCTGAGGATCTATATATAGAGATATATATATATATATATATATATATATATATATATATATAGATATAGATATATATAGATATAGATATAGATATATCTCTCCCAGGATGCGAAGACGCCACTCCACAGAGGATAATTCATCTGAATTTTATTTGGCAAAACCGGTACTGGCATTTCAAACAATTCAACTTCACCCTGACGCGTGTCAAGCTTCTGCTTCTATTCATAGGGAAAGCTGGCAGGCACAGGAGCACTCAACACGTATTTACGCTTTTCACATGCACTCTCAGGTGAGTGAATTTACTTTAGCATGCTGGGTGTTGTAGTGCACAATTCTTCCCCTTCAGTGGGGCCCGTGTTCTTACCAGATAATTTTCTTTCTTTAAAGTTCAATGTTCAAACAGCCCTCCGGTGGGCCTCGAAATTTCAGTCCGGTTTTAATTACAAATCCTCCATGCTGCTGACAAGTTCAGATTGTTCCAAACCATGCAGTCCTGTATCTCCGTTAGACAGGTGGTGCAATCTTCCACGGCCAGGCTGCCGTGTGTAAACATGAAACCCAGGATGCCCTGATGCGAAGACGCCACTCCACAGAGGATAATTCATCTGAATTTGATTTGGCAAAACCGGTACTGGCATTTCAAACAATTCAACTCTTCACCCTGACGCGTTTCGAAGCTTCTGCTTCTTATTCATAGGGAAAGCTGGCAGGCACAGGAGCACTCAACACGTATTTATGCTTTTCACATGCACTCTCAGGTGAGTGAATTTACTTTAGCATGCTGGGTGTTGTAGTGCACAATTCTTCCCCTTTAGTGGGGCCCGTGTTCTCCTTGCAGCGCAGAAGACCCGCAAAATAAACCAGCACTACAATTCTGAGGCCCACCGGAGGGTTTTAATTGACAGAGAATGGAAGTGAAATAATCTGCCAAGGAGACGGGCCCCACCAAGGGGGTTGATTACACTACAACTACCGGCATGCTGCTCACCTGGGAGCACATGCAAAAGCGGAAATTAAGGTTGAGTGATTCCCGGTCTTGCCAGCTTCCCCCCATGAAAAAGGAGCAGCCGCTCCGAAACGCGTCGGGAAAATAAAATAAATGAACTTGGAAATGCTAGCGCTGGTTTGGAATAAAGGTTTTTTAATCGTCTTCTGCAGAGTAGCGTCCTTGGAGCTCATGGCACCTTGGGGAATATATATATATATATATATATATATATCTAATTTAAAGTACAACACTTGAAAGCCAGTGTTAGAAATGGGGGTCTCTAGTTGGCAGAGGTAGGTACCTTTGTCCAAATAGGGACCCTTGCTTCTAGTCGGGGTAAGGGGGAAACACTCTAGATAACCCCTGCTCACCCCCTTGGTAGCTTGGCACGAGCAGACCGGCTTATCCCCAAGGCAATGTGTAAAGTATTTGTACCAGCACTCACAGTAACACAGTGATAACACCACAAATGGACACCACACCAGTTTAGAAAAATAAAAGTATCTTTATCTAAACTTTGGCAAGACCAAAACAACAGAAATCCAACATATGCGTACTCGGTGTAATCGATTTTTCAAGATGTTATCAAAAATAACTTTCAGGTTTATATTCCTTTGTATGGTTGAATAAAAATGTCACGAGCACAGTTCTCTTCGGCACCGGCACACTGTGCCCTCGTGATTGTGGACTTCTCACCATGGGACTTGCTGACTCCGCGGTCAGAGCGTGCAAGGATATGCCCCCAGAGACTTTGAAGATGAAGAGGTAATGCACCAGCACGGGCCCCGGTACCACCACGCTACTTAGGGCAGGTACGGGCCGACCGAGTTATACAGCGCAGAGGTTTCGTTACAAAATGAAGATCGTAGCCGTCTCTTCAGACACCCACAACCCGCCCCAGGCAGTGACACGCGCACCAGCTCGGGACTTGAGTTTGAGCGTTACCTGGGGGTTGCTTCCTCGCTCTCTTCCTCGCGGCCCGACGTCCCGCTGGCAGCTCCGGTGGCAACAGCTGTTCCTCGCTGGGGGAATCCTGGTTGCTAGGCGACGCCTTCACAGATGATCGGGTCACGGCGCCTCTTCTCTTCTGTTGATTTTAGACAGATGACTCGGGCCGGCGGCGGTAACACGCCTTCGCAACTCCTCTCAGTGGACGGCTCGCAGTGATCCTTTTTCACTTCACTTCACGGCTCGGGTCGGCGGCAGTGACAGACGCTCGCAGCTCCTCTCAGTTGATGGCTCTGGCCGGGGCGGTGATCAGTGTCGCAGCGTTACGATGATTACGCTGCAGGCTTCCATGCGGTCATGGCTATGCTCAGACACACGGGCACAGCAGACCTTACGACAGTCTCAGTTGCAGAACAAGCACACGCACATAGCGTTGCTAAGACGATGGGGGAAACTTTGGTGTCCCTGAGTTTCCACTACAGGAGGCCAGCTCGCTCAGGCCCTTGGAGACTTTTCTCTTCAGTCACAGATGGACACAGCACACAGCAAAGTCCTTTTATCCTCCCCTCAGCAGAAACAGCAAACTGCAGGCAACCCCAGACACACAGCAAGGGCAGTACTTCTCCTCCGTCTCTTCAGCTGTCCTCTTTGGCAAAGGTTCCTCTTGATCACAAAGTAGTCTAAAGTTCAGGGGTTTCAGCTCTAATATTTATACCCCAAAATGTCTTTGTTCTCTTTGTGTAAGGGGTCCTGAACCCAGTCCAAACCAGTTCTGGGTGCACTCTGCCAGTGCACAACTTCTTCCCTTGTCAGTGTGGGCCAGGGTCTTCAAACACACCGCAGGAGGTGGAGCCAGTCTTTTGTGGAAGGCAGGCACAGCCCTAGTCAGGTACAGGGGCTACTCCTCCCACCACTCCAAATGCAGATCGGCCTATTCAGCCTAGGGCTGACTCACCCAGACTCCTGGAGCCACCCCAGCCCCTGTCACTTCAAACCAGACAGTCAATCCACAAACAGGCAGAGGCACACAGGAAGGTTGGACAAGAAAACAGCCACGTTCTAAAAGTGCTATTTTCAAGCACAGAATTTAAAAACCATCCTTACTAAAAGATGTGTTATCATATTCTGAGTTCAGGGATACCAGACTCCAATTTTCTATCTTACTCCTATGGGAAGATATGCTTGTAAAAATGTTGCAGAGCATTCTCCATTCTGTCCCATGGGCAAGATAGCCTTTCAATAGTGAAACACGAAATTGGCAGTATTTCACTATCAGGACATGTTACACACGCCAGTACATGTCCTACCTTTCCCATACACTGCACCCTGCCCAGGGGGGTACCTTGGGCCTACCATAGGGGTGTCCTATGTGTAAGAAAAGGGAAGGGTAATGCCTGGCAAGTGGGTACACTGGCCATGTCAAAATGGCAGTTAACAAACTGCGCACAGGCACTGTGGTGGCAGGCCTGAGACATCTTTTCCGGGCTACTCATGTGGGTGGCACAATCAGCGCTGCAAGCCCACTAGTAGCATTTAATTTAGCAGCCCTGGCACACTCAGTGCACTTTACTAGGGACCTACTGGTAAAACAAATATGCCAATCATGGATAACCAATCACGATAACAATTTACACAGAGAGCATATGCACTTTAGCACTGATCAGCAGTGGTAAAGTGCCCTGAGTCCTAACGCCAACAACCACAGGTCAGGAAAAAGTAGGAGGAAGAAGCAAAAAGTTTGGGGCTAACCCTGCAAAAAGGGCCATTTCCAACAGCCAGAGTTTATTTAATGCATCTTTGATCTACATATACTACCTTCCTTTATGCATCTATATACCTTCCATGTACTTATGGATCTATATCTTTATTACTTTTAGATCTATATATTTATTACTTTTACTTATTTATTACTTTTCTTCTAATTCAGCGTATCCAATGCACTACCCTATTTTTCACCCTATACCGCTCTCAGTATATCCTCTAGCTTAACTCCGACTCATCTCAAACCTCTTACTACTACGCTTTCCAACACAATTTGAGAAAAAAAAACACACCAATTTAGAAAAATAGAGTAAAATGTAAAAAAATTTATTAAAATAAAATGAAACACAAACGACAAAAATCCAAACAGTAAAACCAGCGATGTGCACTTGAATTTGTTTTTAAGAAATCAGGCACTAAGAAGCAAAAAGAGCCAACTTCGGTTATCTGGTAATGGTGCACCGGGTCCAAGTCACAAGTTCAGGCCAACTGCGATGAAGCACGGGTGAGATACATGACTGAGTTCAGTCTGCTGACCAGGTGTCTTATGGCAAGGGCGTTGAGCTGCAGGGGCCAACACAGAGGAGTTGTCGACAAGGAGCTGGGATGCAAGGTCTGGTATTGAGATGCGTAGTGCAGAGGTGGAGTCGAAGAAGCCATCAGTGGGAGCTTCCTGTGACTTGTGCTGTGTCGGTGCTGAGGATAAGATGTGTTGCATTGCCCTTATGCCGGCATTGAGCTGCGTCATCATTAAAGAAGCCACCTAGCCTTACGTAGAGTTGCACTGTGAAGTGTCGGCGCTGAGGACGAGATGAGGCATGCTGGGCCGGTGCCAGGCTGTGTAGAGATGCAAGGAGTTACATCAACATCTAAGAAGCCTGCAATGCTCCGGTTGCTCTGAACAAGGGGCCAGCTGACTGACCCTTGAAAATTTCCTGGAGTTCTGGGTCCACACGGGTTGGCTGGATTCAGCAGGGTAGCTCACATCAGAATACTCCTGGTGCAGCAACAGCAGGCCTTGGGCAGCAAAGCAGTCCTTGAACAGCAAGACAAAGTTTGGTCAGCAGGGCAGACTTCACAGCTGGGCAGCCCTCCTTCCTGGCAGAGTTCTTGGGTACAGAATTGATCTGAAGAGTAGGGTACAAGTGTCCACTATTTATACCTGGTGCCCACTTTGTAGTGGTAGAAGCTTCTTGAGTCATCCCCCCTACAGCGGTGTATGGGATTTACTGCCTCCCTGACCTGACCCCAGTTTGTCTTGGGGCACAACAGACTAGTGTGAAAACCTTTGTGAGTGTGCTTAGGCAGAGTCTTTGTGATGTACAAGTGTAGTAGGTGACAGCTCCTCCACTCATCCTGACCGATATTGCCCATCCTGCCAACACCTTTTCCAACTTTGTCTCACTGTCTGGGAGTAATGCACAAAGACAATTTACCAGATATACCTAGTCATGTGACCCAGGATACAGGCTGCAGGTACCAAATAGCTAGGACAAGAAAATGTCAACTTTCTAAATGTGCCGCCATTAAAGAGCGTTTTAAATTTCAATTCTTTAGAGACCAAACTTGACTTTCCGATCTGCTCCCAATTTAAAGTTATCATTTTATAAATGTAATAAGGTAGCCCAGTGTTATCCTATGCGAGAGGTAGACCTTGCAGTAGTGAAAAATGAATTTAAGTGTTTTGACCCTCAGACATGTATTTAAGTCAAGTTTATTGGATCAGCTTTACAAGAAAGCCATACAATATTAAATGCAAATAAAAAAACCTGGATGTGTTGAGTCACTTTAGTTCATTCCCCATTAATATAGCGAACTGTAAGGAAGACACACTGCCAGGCGCAAACATAAAAATAATGAACAATCAATACTATTAAATGCTTTTATAAGCCAAATAAATAGTATAAAATCTAAATAAAGTGCTAGATACAATTGCCAAAAGACAACTAAAACTATTAGCCTAACAAACTTGGGAATACAGCACCCTAAAGATGTAACTCAGCAGGGGTGGAGTTATTTAAAAGTCTTTTGAAACAAGCTGAAGTGCTGCGTTTAGTGCCTAGGTAAGATCTATTACTAACATCCTTCATAGATAAATAGATATGAAAGCTTTAAAACAGGCTGAAGCGGAGTAACCAACCGGCTATTACTATGAATTATACACAAAAGTGCAACCGTACAAAATACAAGCAATTTTTAATGGCCGTTACATATCTGTACAACAAGTAGAATAGAGTAGTTCATACAAATGCAAAAAGACATTCCAAATCCAGCAATATGCAAATATAATGTAGTCAATATTAGCAATTTATAAAAATTAATCCCAATGTCCAATTGTGAATATAAAATGATACATAGGACTGTAAAATCTAATAAAAATGTCTGAGCGCCTTTCTTACATATTGAAGTATCATTCTCTTTTGCCTTTTTTATGACCGGTCGTCTTTTATTCCAGGCAATGTGTATGTAATATATATATATATCTCTATATATATCTCTATATATATCTCTATATATATATATATATATATATATATATATATATATATATCTCTATATTCACGAAAAAACCATAGGTTTCAGGCACGTTATAGTTAGAAATTAGCATTTAAAAAACCTTAGAAATTCACTGAAAAAACCATAAGTTTCAGGGGCGTTATAGTTAGTTGGACATTTCACTCGTACAAAACCATAGAAATTCCCCCGTTATAGTTAGTTCAGCTAACTATAACTCGCGCGCCCGCTAATGCACTGCTGATGACGTCACATATTACATCACTCATGACATGGTCAGTGACATCACTCATGACATCACTGATGACATCTCAAATGACATCACTGATGACATCATCCTTGTGATAGTGGCAGACCTCCTCTCACCCTAATATAAACTTTGATACACACACACTCAAAAATACAAACTAACATTTTCAAAACAATGGACATACCAATACCAGTTACAACACACCTATTCAGTAATTCCAAGATCTACACACACATCCACTCATTCACCAACAGTCCCTATACAGTCACTCAAACATGTACTCACTCATCATATGTACTCATACACCTATACATCCTGTTACAGACCGCCACTCATCCATAGTTACTCACACACATAGTCACACATGCAAACAAAGTATCAAACATCCATTTACTTGCATATACAGTTATACACACACTACCACACTTCTACAGAAACTTACACATACTTACTCTCTTAAACAATCACTTATAGAAACACCTACTTATTTGTACAGGAACTCTTCCAATCTCTCACTCTCACATATACTCACTTATATACACCAATACTCACATATACTAGTTTAAAACATATGTAGTTACTCATAAAGACACTATTGAGACAGTCATTCACTCACTAACACACCCATACACATACTCATCCACCTATACAGTCCTGCACACATGCTGTCTTCAACACATACAAACAGTGAGTCACTCATTCATGCATCTATGCACTAAGTAATACCCCCACCGAACCATACAGACACTCAGACACTCATACTGATACTCAAAAACCAACTAATAACCCATATAGACACTCATGTAGCTACTCACCAACTCATGCAGCCACTTATACACAAAGTGAGAGACTGATACAGATATTTTCATATTTAAACATTACTCACTAACCCATGTATTCACTAAGATACACTTAGTCAGTTATACAATCAATTTTACAAAAAAATCATTCATTTAGACACTTATATACCCATTTATTCTTCCATCGACCTTGAGATATACATATATAAAACATATTTAATTTTCAGAAATGCACATTCACTGGATGATGTCATCAGTGATGTCATCAGTGATGTCATTTGAGATGTCATCAGTGATGTCACTGACCATGTCATGAGTGATGTAATATGTGACGTCATCAGCAGTGCATTGCGGGCGCGCAAGTTATAGTTAGCTAAACTAACTATAACGGGGGAATTTCTATGGTTTTGTACGAGTGAAATGTCCAACTAACTATAACGCCCCTGAAACCTATGGTTTTTTTCAGTGAATTTCTAAGGTTTTTTAAATACTAATTTCTAACTATAACGTGTCTGAAACCTATGGTTTTTTCAGTGAATTTCAAAGGTTTTTTAAATGCTAATTTCTAACTATAACGTGCCTGAAACCTATGGTTTTTTCAGTGAATTTCAAAGGTTTTTTAAATGCTAATTTCTAACTATAACGTGTCTGAAACCTATGGTTTTTTCAGTGAATTTCAAAGGTTTTTTAAATGCTAATTTCTAACTATAACGTGCCTGAAACCTATGGTTTTTTCAGTGAATTTCATAGGTTTTGTAAATGACAATTTTTAAATGTATTAATTTATATTTATTTTTTTGATACTGATTTACTACATTTTTTAAAACTATTTATTTTTAGATATTTTATTTTTTAAATTACATTATACATTACATTACAAAATATACTTTCTCAGAATGAATTACTTTAGTTTAAATACTTTGCAAATAGGCAATAGACTTTTAAGTACAGTTGTTGCAATGGGCAACACAATTTCAAACACAATGCAACATTGAGCTCAATGTGAATTTCTAGTTAAATGCAATTAGTTACTTTATGGATTACTTTTCTAACCACAGGACTGGATCCTCGATTCAGTCCTGGGACATCTCCTGTAAACAGTTGAGTAAAAGCGTTTTGGTTACAGTAGTGATTTTTAAGGGATATTATTGTATTTTAAAAGTTGACACTTAGAAACGTTTTCACATAGAATCACCAATGTTATCCTATGGGAGGAAATTCACTTAGCAGGTAAGTAGTGTTATCGTTACTTTTTCTTACTCAGTGGTGGATCCTGGATCCAGCACTGGTGCATCTCCTGTAAACAGTTGAAAGAATGCGTTTAAGTCATACAGGTGATTTTTAAGGAATATGTTTAGTTTGTGAAAATCGACACTTTGAAAACCAGACAATGGATTCCTATGGAAGGAAATACAAGTTACTGGTAAGTATGGTTAGAATTACTTTTTCAGGGTCAGTGCTGGGCTAAAAGATGCAGCACTGGGTTCTCTCCTGATAACAGGTGAGTAAATCGGAATTCGTAGTTCGGCTGATTTTAGAGGAATATTATAAAGTTCCAAAACTCCACACTTAGAAGAATTTCCAAGTGAAACCAGTCAATGTTAGCCTATGGAAGGAAATTCACGTTACTGGTAAGTACGGTTAGAATTACTTTTCAGGATCTGTACTGGGCTGAAAGATGCAGCACTGAGGTCTCTCCTGATAACAGGTGAGTAAAATCAGCTGACCTACGAATTCCGATTTAGAGGAATATTATAAAGTTCCAAAACTCAACACTGCAGAGAGGTGTTCAGAGGCCATGCCCCTTTTTACACCTCTCTGCAACGCAGCTCTGTGCCGCTTTCTGGACGTACCTGGTGGGCTAGTTGGCCCCCAGGGACCCTCAGGATTGAAGGGGATTTGATTCCCCATCTTAAAACGCGCCACGGGGCCTGTTGGCACACATGTCACCTTTAGCCCCGCCCCCTCCCTTCACCACTGTGCAAACGTGCCCCGTGGCGCGTTTTAAGTTGGGGGATTAAGTCCCCTTGAATCCTGAGGGTCCCTGGGGTCCAACTATCCCACCAGGTACCTCCAGTAAGCGCCACAGAGCTGCGTTGCAGAGAGGTGTAAAAAGGGGCGTGGCCTGGACCACCTCTCTGCAACCCAGCCCTGTGGCGCTTACTGGAGGTACCTGGTGGGCTAGTTGGCCCCCAGGGACCCCCAGTATTGAATGGGAATTATTTCCCCAATTTAAAACGCGCCACAGGGCGCGTTTGCAGAGTGGTTAAGGGAGGGGGCGTGGCCTGACGCTCGATCGCGTCTTTTTCTTTCTTTTTTGTTTTTTTTGAAGGGGGGCTATGTGGCCCCCCTTCTTTTTTGCTTTTGGGGCCCTGGGGACCCCATCCCCCAGGGCCTGCTGCCTTTTTTCTTTTTTTCTTTAAAAATACTGTAGGGGAAGGGGGCCACGTGGCCCCCCTCCCGTGGCCGATTCCGGCCCCGGGGACCCCATCTCCCGGGGCATGGCCACTTTTTAAAAAATAATTTTGGGGAGGGGGGCCGCGTGGCCCCCCTCCCGGGCCACTACTTGCCCCGGGGACCCCATCCCCCGGGGCTGGCCCTATCCTTTGGGGTTCGTGGGGGGACCCCAACTCCCCCACGGACCATGCCGGCTCTACGCGTCCTGCGGGAGCCGGCATTGCTTTTCCACATGGGGAGCTGCTAACATGCAGCTCCCCGTGTGGAAAGCAATGTGCTTTGATGGCAGCGAGAGCAGGCTTCCTGCTCGCTTCCAATATCCAAAGCAGTTTGCTATGACAGGACGGGAGCCGCGAGGCTCCCGTCCTGTCATAGGAAACTACAGTGTCCCGGGGGTAGGCACCCCGGGACACTGCAGGTGCCGGCCCTGGGGGGGTGGCGGTCCCCAGGGACACCACAGGCTCCAGGAGGGGGGCCGCGTGGCCCCCCTCCCAACATTGGCAAAGCACCGGGGAGGTGGCGGTCCCCGGGGGGGTGTGGGGGGGCTCGAGCCCCCCCACACAGGCCATTTTTTTTTTTTTTTAAAGAAGCCCCGGGGGGTGGCGGTGCCCGGGGCTTGGGGGGCCTTAGAGGCCCCCCCAACTAAATAAACATTAACCCCTGACTTGGGCCACCCGGGGGCAAAATACCTTCGAAGCGCGGGAGACCGGGCTTCGATTTGTTTTTTTTTTTTTGTTTTTTTTTTATCGGCGGGATCCGCTGATTTAAAAAAAAAAAAAAAAAGCTTTTTCTGCCCAGGGGTCCTTGTGGGACCCCTGAGCAGACTCTAGGGGGTCAGGGTGTTCCTACCCTGCTCCCTTTGCGCTTTGCGCACTTAGTTTCGGTCCCTCGGTTCTACCGAGGATAAAATGGCTGCCAACACTTCCTGGTTTGGAGTGTTGACAGCCAATTAGCATGCAGCTCGTGGATCGGGAGGGTGCGCGGATCCACCGCGGCCATAGATATCGAAACTTTTATTTTGATTTTCTCAGCAACTACTGAACTGATTTACACCATTTTTAAAAAGGGTGCTTTCTGAACCAAGCACTACCTTCTTGCCAAATTTGGTGTAATTCCGTTCAGCAGTTTTTGCTGTAGCCTTGCATAAAGTTTCCTATGGGAAATTGATTTTTTCACTCTTATTTTTTGAATTTCTCCGCAACTACTGAACGGATTTACACCATTTAAAAAAAGGTCGCTTTCTGAACCAAGCGCTACCTTTTGCAAAATTTGGTGTAATTCCGCTCAGCAGTTTGGGCTGTAGCCGTGGCTAAAATTTCCTATGGGAATTAACATGGAGAAAACACGCTTTGGGACCCCTTTTTTCAGCCCTCGCTTGATGAATCACCCCGAAACTTTCAAGACAGGAGCGGACCGGAGCGCCCCACTAGTTTTGAAAATTTCGCGATGATTCGTCAAACGACGCCAAAATTATTGGGAATAAAATGTTATGAATTTCCTATGGATAATAGGTCCTAACTATAACGATCTACTGGCGACCGCCAGTAGATAATATCTATATATATATACTCAGTTGAAGGAATTAAATAAAAGAGTACAAACAAAAGGAGCAAATCACAGAATTAATAATCAACAATGCACAAATCTGATTACAAGACTACAAAAAGATAAAAGTATTGTGATCAGAAATAGTGACAAAGGTGGCAATATTGTAATCTGGCCGCAGGAGGACTACAAAAAGAAGCCTACAATCAATTAAATAATAGAACTTGCTACACACGTAGCGACAATGCCAGACTTAAAATGACATACAAAGAATATCACATCAAGTTGATACGGTGGAGAAATGCTAACCTGATAAGTATGGATGAGTACAGATTCCTTAAAAAGAAAACCCGACAACACCGTCATTGTACTTCATACCAAAGATACATAAAAATGCGACAAATCCACCAGGGAGGCCAATTATATCGGCTCATGATGGACTATTGGAGAATACAACTAAATATGTAGATTATTTTTTACAAGACTTTGTTAAAGGTTTAACATCATATGTGAAAGATACAAGCGATTTCTTAAGGAAAATTGCAAAATTTGTGTGGCAGGATGATTTTATATTAATGGCAATAGATGTAACTTCGTTATATACTAGTATTGAACATTCAGATGGAATTGCAGCGGTTGAATATTTCTTATCGCGTAGACCTGGTCACCTTGAGGAACATAATAAAATGCTAGTAGAAATGATCATGTTTTGCTTACAGAATAACATATTCATGTTCAACAGCCAACTGTATCAACAAGTGAGGGGGTGGCCATGGGGGCCAGCTTCTCCCCCAGTTATGCCTGCCTACATATGGGCAGGTGGGAGGAGCTGACCCTCATGGGAACCTACCATATATATATGTGTAACAATGTAAGAATGTGGCTGCGCTACATAGATGATCTGTTTATTGTGTGGCAGGGAACTATGGAGGAAGCAAATGCATTTGTGGAGATAATTAATTCTAATTGTGTAAACCTGCAATTTACAGCCACCATCAGTCAAACTAGGGTGGAGTTTTTAGACACTGAAGTTTATGTAGAAAATAATAAGTTAGAAACTAGATTATTTAGAAAGAAAACCGCAGGCAATACCACTCTCCATGCTAGCAGTTCCCATCCGAAGCATTTAATTAACAGCATCCCCTATGGGGAAATGCTCTGGATAAGGCGTTTATGTAGCAACAATGAAGACTTGAGGGCTGCACAGAAGGACAGCAAAAGGAGATTCCAACAGAGAGGATATTCCATAAAAGTCATTGACGAAGCAATCAGTAAATCCATGTTAATTACAAGAGAGGAAGCATTAAAGGAGAAATCACAAACAATGGTGAACATATCTAGAAGTAATTCAAGTGAGCCAATTACACAGGAAAATGAATTTAGAATAATAATGAAATTTAACAGACAACACAGATCAATACACAGAATTATACAACGAAATTGGTCTATGGTTCTCACTGACCCGGTGATTGGACCCCTGCTACCGCGGAGGGTGTCCATCACACATAGAAAAGCGCCATCAATGAGAGATAAGATAGTAAAAACTAGTCCTGAAATCATAGAAAATAGCAACTGGCTCCAAACAGGTAAAGGGTTTTTCAAATGTAGAACCTGTAAAGCTTGTGCACATGGCATTAATAAAAGCAAATATAGCACACCATTTAGTGGAGAACAATTAAAAATATCCAAGTTATTAACATGCAAAACAATTTGCTGTCTACGTGCTGTCATGTCCATGTGGCTTGCAGTACGTGGGCAGCACCAAATTGCCGGCACACAAGAGGGTATTGCAACATTTACATGCCATCACAAACCAGGATAACACCTATCCGGTGGCACGATATTTCAGGGAAAAACACGAGTCAAATATTTCATTTTTGAAATATTTTGTAATTGACGCAGTCCCCCCAAGTAGAAGAGGTGGGGACAGAGAAATTAAGTTGAGAAAGTTGGAAACACGTTATATCATGCAGTTAGATTCTAAGTTCCCAGGGGGCCTCAACATAACAGAGGATTTACATACCTGCCTAACATAAAAACTAAGATATACTACACAATCTAAAACCAATATACATTGCAGTGGCATAAACATGAGTATTTAATAATGTAACTTTTAGTTATTTATTGTTCAAGAGTTTTAGGGGTTTTAAACAAGACGCTTATTGTATTTCATAAGGTGATATCAAGTATTTTACTTGCGCATAAATATATTGTAGCAATACAATGAGTCTTGTATAGCAATTGCAATGGATTTGTATATTCATGCGAATATGCTTTTAGATATTGTGAGGTATTTTTGAATGTTTTTAAATATTTTAGGATATTTTTAAATGTTTTTGAATATTCTCTTATATTCTAATATTTATATATTTATATGAAGCAGCATTTTGCACATAACCCCATAAATAATCAATTCATTGAATAAAGCTTAAATATTGTTGAAGTGCAAATTAAACAGCACCAGGCCATATGTAAATCCACGTATAAATAACAAAAGATGGCAGTGATTATCATGTAAACAAAATATATAAAAAATCCCCCGCCTTCTCTCATTGCTATTTGTTCCAGTTATAATGAAAATTGAAAATTTAATAACTCATCTCCAATTTTATTCCCTTGATTTTATACACTTTTACACTAATTTGTTTGCACTTTAGCACTTTATGGCATCACCAATATACAATTGACAAATGTTAAGTTCAATTGTAATTTGAATTTGGTTGTTCATATAGAATATTTAAAAATGGTATTGAAACCATCATAGCAGATCGACACAACATGAGTAAAATGAAGTCCAAATACAAAAACTTATTTCGAGTCATTACATTTAACTATAAGAACAACCTTCGATCCAATGTAATTTTATGTGATATTATTTTAGACATATTACGAAATTTAGGCATTAGTATTTCTTCTATGTCTAGTGATTAAACAAGTCATGTGATGCAGTTTTTTGTAAAGCACCTAGCACTTTAAATACAGCACATTGTTTGTTTACCATTGTCATGTGATCAAGCCTCGTGGAAGGCGAAATGCGTAATGGCGACAGAGGAATAAAGATACCTTGAAGCACAATTTCCTGGGTCCGTGTCCGTTTCTGGAGATATCCATAGGAAAGCAGCGGAGTGCAATGGATATATATATCTATCTATATCTATCTATATATCTATATATCTAAATATCCATATATAGATATATATATCTATATATAGATATATATAGATATATATAGATATATATAGATATATCTATATATCTATATATGTGATCAAGGCCCGAGGTGGGGCTGAAACGCGACATGGCTGTAGAGGTGTTGGAGGAGCAATAAACGAACAACTTTTGCTATTATTTTGGGTCCGTGCTCCGTTTTTTTGGGACGAGAGGTACGCCAGAGGGCGAACGGAGTTGCCAAGAATATATATATATATATATATATATATATATATATATATATATATATATATATATATTGTTTAGTCAGTAACGACTATTTCATATTCATCAAAGTGTTCCAAATGAGAGAATGCGTAAAAAGGAGTTGCAAGATTAGTCAATATTAACATACTAGATGCGTTAGATATTGCAATGGTTCTTGTTATAATGAGTAAGCAATCCGAGTATTGCAACTCCGTACTTTAATTGCAGACTGTCAAAGGCGGTGCATTGTGCTACCTTGTCCCATCAATTTGTTAACAAATTATTTTAGATTTTTTAAATGAATTTTTAATTGAAAGTGGTTTTATTAACTACAAGTCCCACAATGCCTCATTATGGGCAGAGTGGTGACTATGTATAAATAATGAAAAGTAAAGTAGGACTGTGTTTTCTACCGTGATCAGGACCTTGGTGATCGAAACGCGTAGGAGGAGAAACTTGATGGCTTAACCATAAAACAACGAATTTATCCAAGGAGAGTGCCACGTTTGTTTGTTTGTTCAAAATTGTTGAAACACATCTTTGCGAGAATTAGTCCTTTTTTCGCCGTGAGCACCAGCTGGACAGTGCGCCCTCCGCCAAGGACTGTTTGGTGGACTGTATTTACATATGGAGGAGCGCCCGGCACACCGTAATCTGCTGTAAGTTAATACCGGAATACATTGGCCGCCGAGTAACTGACGAAAAACGCTGCGAATCTTTGGCAGCGTGAGGAAACCATTGCGGAATTGTAGTCGGATTCAGAGCAGCTTAACGGAGCAGAACGGGGAAGATAGAGCATACCTTCAAACAACGCCAGGTCGAGCGTCGGCGTGTGGGGTCGGAGGACGCCAGTACGACCGGGAGACTCCCAGGTAAGAAGCGCCAAATAGAGTCCATGAAGGTCACTGCCTATGTGCCGCAGCGAGTGTGAAACCATTCTGCAGAATCACTGCTTGAATTGGGGTTAGACGTTATAAGTTGCAACACTACCTTGGGAAGTGGTTAATGAATACCGGTTGTAGCAAATCATTAAATTGCCATCAAAGAAAAGAAGTCTCGATCTCCTGGAATAGTAAATTAAGTCCAATACCAGTACTTAAAAGATTGTTTGTAACGAAAGTAATACACGTAGACGGATTACCTATTGACATTTGTTCGAACTTTAAACTTTTAATATTATGGAAGAACGAGCTGCCAAACGCTTGCAGAAAGCTGAGACCATATTTCAGAGAGGAAATGTAAGTGCAACCAATAAGACCGAGGGAGAGAAACTTGGTAATACTGGCACCAAAACACCTAAACAATTGTTTATTCAATTAGAGATACTCCTTCGCAAAGAAATTTCCAAGAGTTGGGAAATCATAACCCTTGAAAAATACGTAGAATGTGGCAGAGTACCAAGAGGATTACGTATCTTTACACTTCCGAATCATCCGGAGACTAGACCTGAAATGCTCGAAGAATGGGGCAGAAACAACATGGACTGCTCACGTACGATGATGCTAATAATTGTCAAGTATGCTAAACGTGACATCGAGGAACTGCATAGTAACATTGCTGAAATTGAGTCACAGATTCAAGAATTAAATCAAGATGAGGATCTTTTGAATAAATTAAGAGCAGACATGGAACGTAACCTGGATAAATACGAAAGTGAAGTTGAAGAACGCAAACAACGTAAATTCAGGAGGGACGAGTGCGACTACGAAAATGGGACAATACTAACATTTGCTAGGCGCTTTGACGCTTTGAAAGAGCAATTACATAAAAACAAGCCAGTAGTACAAGAATCTCCAAGCACTACACCAAGTGAATCGGAAACAGATATCAGTGAAGGAGAGTCAGGTACAACAGCAAGACGCCACATTTCTTTTTTAGACGAAATGAAGCTAGTCTACCAAGACCAACAAAGCCCCAGAATCAAGGGCAGAGGACGGGGAACAGGACGCACCAGGGCAAGAGGAAGAGGAGTGCCAGGCAACAGAGAGGGGGGCGGAAGACAAGAAGAAGTGCAAGAAAAAACAAGGGGATACCACTTGCGCAACCGAACAATATGGAAAAAGTAATTGGCAACATTCATGATAAAGAAGAGCCGGATTCAATTATTAACCTGTCTAAACACGTCTTAACCAATGAGGAACGTAGCCTCTTGAACAGAGGACTGACATTTTGTCCTGAGAGACATCACGATCAGGTGGAAACAAAAATAGACTTGTACAAATATACCCGCAAATTGAAATTAAAGAAATTCTTCAGTAAAATGCTTCCAGCCGCTGGGGCAATTGAGGCAATTGGAGAAACAGTAACAGAGCAAGACGATCACTATACAATTGCTGAGATGCAAGCTCTGAGAACTGCATATGAACTGGCAAATGAGATCAGTGAAACAGAACTTTCCGATGCCCAAATCTTGGAAGAGATGGGCATCATATCAGATAGACATCCCAAAACCAAATTCAAAAGTCAATCAAAATTTTGTCCAGCATTGAACCCAGGCAATCGGATTGACACTTTTCATGATCTGGTTGTGGCAGAACTGGACATGATGAAAAATACTGAACAAGGAAAGAAAAATGAGAACCTGTCTATTATGGAACGTCAGGCCCTAAAATCGTTAAAGGAGAATACCCTGATTGAAATCAAGCCTGCCGACAAGGGGGGCAACGTTGTCATCATGGACAAATCTAGTTACATTGAAGAAGCAATGCGCCAACTGAATAATACTTCACACTATCAGTTGTTGAATAAGAATCCTATCAATGACTTAATCATGGAACTGTGTAACAAATTACAGAACTGGCATGAAAGCGGATTACTGAGTGTAGAAGAAAAAAACTTTCTAATGATTGAAAACCCAGTGACACCTACGATATACTTCCCAAGGTGCATAAAACCCTGAAAAAGCCCCCGGGCCGTCCGATAATATCAAGCTGCGGGGGTCTTTATGAAAATGTGGCTTCTTATGTGGATTATTTTTAGCACCGCTAGTACCTACCATGAGTTCGTACATCAAGGATACAGGTGACTTTTTGAGAGTCTTAATGGAAACAAGCTGGCATCGGGACTATCTACTCGTGACAATTGATGTTGTCTCTCTTTATACCTCAATAAGTCATGAGCTCGGAATGAAGGCTGTTACTTACTTTCTCAAACAGAGACCAATTAGACAATTGCAGCATACTACTATGCTAAAAGAAATGATTGGATTATGCTTAAACAACAATGTCTTCACGTTCAATAAAAACTATACTCCCAGAGTTGCGGGACCGCAATGGGAGTTTCCTTCTCTCCAAGCTATGCCAACCTAGTGATGGGTTGGTGGGAGAAGAACATAGCTTGGAGAGAGGAAAATGACCAACATACTGCTAGAGTAGCCCTGTGGCTAATATTCATAGATGATTTATTCATCTTGTGGAAAGGTACTGAACCTGAATTATTTAGCAATCTTGAATGATAATGAAGTGGGCTTGAGATTCACGCATAATATCAATTCAAAGGAAATAGACTTCCTGGACACCAAGGTTTATATCAAGTCTAATAAGATACACACAACGGTGTTTAGAAAGAAGACTGCTACAAACAGTGTGCTGCATGGCACTAGCTTTCATCCACAATCACTTGTGAAGAGTATACCCTATGGAGAATTCATAAGGATGAAGAGGAATTGCTCCGAGACGGAGGAAATGGAAAAACAGTTTAAAGAAACAAAACAACGGTTCCTTAAGAGAGGGTATAAACACAGTGACATCCAACAAGGAGAAGAGAAAGCTAGAATGATACCTAGAACACAGATGCTTGTAGATAATAGAAAACAGTCCAATGATGAACCAGGAAAATCGAATGATACAACTCCACGACTGATATTAACCTACAGCAAAGAAAGTTATAAAATCCAGAAGATACTGTCCAAATATTGGAATGTTCTAAAAAAGATACAGATATTGGTACAACAATAGGTGATCGCCCACTAATATCATACAGAAAGGCACCATCATTATCGGATGCTCTGGTGAACAGTCACTTTGAAATAAAGAAACCTGAGAGTTGGCTACAGACTCGCCAGAAAGGATTCGGAAGATGTAACAGCTGCAAAGCTTGTAAAATTGGAAAAAGCATGAAGTCGATACAAGATCCGAAGGGCAAAGTGTTCAATATCAACGAGGCAATCACATGTGACTCCACACATGTGGTGTATCTGATCGAATGCTTCTGCGGAAAAAGATATATTGGGAGCACCATTTGCCCACTTAAGAAGCGAATATTAGAGCACATCAGAGCGACAAAGAACCATGACCCGACTTATGCGATTGCTAAACACATGGACACACATCACAATAAGACCTGGATGGACATGAAATACTCAGGTCTGGTTACAGTACCACCAAGTGATAGAGGAGGAAATAGAATCTTGAAGCTGAGACGCCTTGAGTCAAAACTCATAATAAGATTCAAGACCAAGGTCCCACAGGGACTAAATGGGGATGAAGAAATGTACATTCACCTTTAGTTGCAATGATGTTGGATAGATTTGACGAGACAGATTGATATTAAATACTGAGACATTGAACTGAATTTGACAAATGAGACACTAATTCCATATTATTGTATTGAACAGTAATCTTTCATGAGTGTCATAGGTAACGGTGGTAATTTTTTATTTGATGTGGAGGGTGGGTTCATAGCGCCTGCCTGACATTGGAGTGTTGATGTTATGAGGCAGGGAGAACAATAATGGCACTTAGCCTAAATAACTGGATGAGACACTAAGTCGAAATTGTTTAGTCAGTAAATCGACTATTTCATATTCATCAAAGTGTTCCAAATGAGAGAATGCGTAAAAAGGAGTTGCAAGATTAGTCTATATTAACATACTAGATGCGTTAGATATTGCAATGGTTCTTGTTATAATGAGTAAGCAATCCGAGTATTGCAACTCCGTACTTTAATTGCAGACTGTCAAAGGCGTGCATTGTGCTACCTTGTCCCATCAATTTGTTAACAAATTATTTCAGATTTTTTCAATGAATTTTTAATTGAAAGTGGTTTTATTAATTACAAGTCCCACAATGCCTCATTATGGGCAGAGTGGTGACTATGTATAAATAATGAAAAGTAAAGTAGGACTGTGTTTACTACCGTGATCAGGACCTTGGTGGTCGAAACGCGTAGGGAGGAGAAACTTGATGGCTTAACAATAAAACAACGAATTTATCCAAGGAGAGTGCCACGCTTGTTTGTTTGTTCAAAATTGTTGAAACATATATATATCTATATATATATATCTATACATATATATATATATATATATAGATCTTAGCTGCATAGTCCACTGGTCTTCTGTTGAATTCAGTCAGAGTTGAAATCACTCATAGTGATGTCATTCTATAAGTGGCCTGACAAAGCTGTTCTCAACACGATCATAGCAGTGACTGTGTTCCTGATCTCGGTCCTTGCGCACACATATTTTTCACTTCAGTGGCATTCAGAACTAGGCATCATGCCTCTTAAACATCCATACACACGCTCTCGACCTCAGGGCGGGTCACAATGGGCACGAACAGCCCATCATAACAAACGACAAAAAGCCACCAAGGCCACCCAGCCGAAACGTTAGGGGAAAGGAAGCATGCTGTGTTTGGACGCTGAATAAAGCCACGCCCCCAACAATGGGCCTCAAGGTGCTTCTTTGGTGCTTTTTGTCGTTGTTATGATGGGCTGTTCCGCGCCTATTGATGAGGCCGCCCTGTAGGGTCGGGGCTCCGGAACGGAAAATGGTTGTGTGGATGTTTAAGAGGAGCATGACCCACTTGCGCACTCCAGCCTATTGAGGAATGCCACTGGAGTGAAAAATATGTGTGCGCAAGGAAGGGATTCGAGCAGGAACACATCCTGCTATGATCGTGTTGGGGAACGGCTTTGTCAGGCCACTTATAGAATGACATCACTATGGAGTAACTTCAACTTACCTGACTGGTTTCAACAGAAGACTCGAATGGACTAGTGCAAGCGCTAAGTAAGAATTGTACACTTGTTTCAAAACAAATGAGGATTTCCAGATCATACTCGCTTTAAGAACTCGCAATGCACTATGGGAGCTGGAGTTTGTATATTCCAGTCATGTGACTTAAACTTTCAAAAGCACGCATGAAGGCACTTTGTGAAATTACTTCCCTGTGATCAAGGCCACCTGTGCCGAAACGTTAGGGAAAGGAAGCATGCTGTGTTTGGACGCTGAATAAAGCCACGTCCCCAACAATGGGCCTCAAGGTGCTTCTTTGGTGCTTTTTTGTCATATATATATGTATATATATATATATGTGTATATATATATATATGTATATGTATATATATGTATATATGTATATATATATGTGTATATATGTTATATATATATATATGTGTATATATATGTATATATATATATGTGTGTGTATATATATATATGTATATATATATATATGTGTATATATATATGTGTGTATATATATATATGTGTGTATATATATATATGTGTGTGTATATATATATATGTGTGTATATATATATATGTGTGTATATATATATATATGTGTGTGTATATATATATGTGTGTATATATATATGTGTATATATATATATGTGTGTATATATATATATGTATATATATGTGTATATATGTATATATATATATGTGTATATATATATGTGTATATATATGTGTATATATGTGTGTATATATATATATGTGTATATATGTGTATATATATATATGTGTATATATATGTGTATATATGTGTATATATATGTATATATCTATATATCTATATATGTATATATCTATATGTATATATATGTATATATCTATGTATATATATGTATATATCTATATATATATATGTATATATCTATATATATATATATGTATATATCTATATATATATATGTATATATCTATGTATATATATGTATATATCTATGTATATATATGTATATATCTATGTATATATATGTATATATCTATATGTATATATATGTATATATCTATATGTATATATATGTATATATCTATATGTATATATATGTATATATCTATATGTGTATATATATGTATATATCTATATGTATATATATGTATATATCTATATGTATATATATATGTGTATATATATGTATATATCTCTCTATCTCTCACTCTCTCTCCTTCCTGGCGGTCGCCAGTAGATAGTTACAACCTATTATCCATAGGAAATCCGCGACATTCTATTTGAAATAACTCTCTTGCCGGTTGACGTATCTTCGCAAAATTTTCAAACTTTGTGGGCCGCTCCGGTCCGCTCCTACCCTGAAAGTCTCGGGGGATTCGCTAGCTGGGGCCGAGAAAAAGGGGGTCCCAAAACGTGTTTTCCCATGCAATTTTCCATAGGAAACTTTAGACACGGCTACAGCTCTGATCTGTTGAACGGAATTACACCAAATTTGGCAAAGAGGTAGTTCTTGGTTCAGAAAGAACCCTTTTTGTTAAATGGTGTAAATCCGTCTCAGTAGTTGCTGAGAAAATCAAAAGTGAAAAGATAGTGATATCTATGGCCGCAGCCGGATTCGCGCACTCCTCCCGATCACGAGCTGCATACACTTGGCTGTCAACACTCCAAATCAGGAAGTGTTGGCAGTTATTTTGTCCCTCGGTAGAACCGAGGACAGAAACAAGTGCGTAAAGCACAAAGGGGGCAGGGTAGAAACACCCTGACCCCTAGGTTTGCTCAGGGGTCCCACAAGGACCCCTGGGCAAAAAAATATTATTTTTAAACAAGATGCGCCAGCGCATCCTGCCGGAAAATCGAAGCGCGGTCTCCCGCGCTCGATAGCACTTGGCCTCCGGGTGGGCCAAGTCCCGGGGCATGCTGGGGGTTAATTTATGTGTGGGGCCTCTAAGGCTCCCCAAGCCCCGGGACCACCACCCCCGGGGCTTTATGTAGAACGGTGCGGAGGGCTCTGAGCCCTCCCGCAGCCCCCGGGACCGCCACCTCCCCGGGCTTCTTTTATTTTTGAAAATCCTGTGGGGGCTCCAGCCTCTCACACGCCCCGGGACCACCACCTCCCGGGCACTAAGAAAATTACAATGGGGTCCGTTTTGACCTCTCAAGCCCCTGGGACCACCACCTCCCCGGGCTTTCAAAATGAAGGAGGGGGCCGCGCGCCCCCTCCTGGAGCCTGTGGTGGCTCCTGGGGACCGCCACCCCCAGGGTCGGCTCCTGCAGTGTCCCGGGTGCCTACCCTCGGGACACTGCTGCTTGTAATGACAGGACGGAGCCTCGCGGCTCCCGTCCTGTCATTGCAAACTGCTTTGGATATTGGAAGAGAGAGCAGGAAACCTGCCTCTCTTCCAATATCCAAGCTGATTGCTTTTCACATGGGAGCAGCATGTTAGCTGCTCCTCATGTGTAAAGCATGCCGGCTCCCGTAGGACACGGGGAGCCGGCGGGACTGTGGGGGTTTGGGGACCCCCCACAGTCCCCAACGAGAGGCCAGGCCCCGGGGGATGGGGTCCCCGGGCTACAGTGGCCACGGGAGGGGGCCACGCAGCCCCTCCCAAAGTAAAAAAATTAAAAAAAAAGTAAAAAGGGGCCGGCCCCGGGGATGGGGTCCCCGGGCCTTAATGGAGCCTGGAGGAGGGGGCCACGCAGCCCCTCCAAATAAAAAAAGAGGCCATGCCCCGGGGGATGGGGTCCCCGGCCAATACAGGCCCAGGGAAGGGGGCCACGCGCCTCTTCCCCGTTTTTTTTATTTTAATTTTAATTAAAAGGTAGGTAAGGCCCTGGGGGATGGGGTCCCCAGGGCCTAAAAATAGGAAAAAGGAAGGGGGCTACACAGCCCCCTTCAGGGGAAAAAAACAAAAACGATCGGGCCCGCAGGCCCCGCCCCCTTCCTTCACCACTCTGCAAACGCGCCCTGGCGCTGCTTGCAGAGGGGGAACGACTCCCTTGAATACTGGGGTCCCTGAGCCAACTAGCTCACCAGGAACCTCCAGTATGCGCTAGGGGCTGCCTTGCAGAGAGGTGACAGAGGCCACGCCCCTTTACACCTCTCTGCAACGCAGCTCTGTGGCGCTTTGGAGGTATATGGTGGGCTAGTTGCACCCCAGGGACCCTCAGGATTCAAGGGAGTTAATCCTCGACTTAAAACGCGCCACGGGCGCGCTTGCACAGTGGTGAAGGGAGGGGGCGGGCTTCAGGTGACATGTGTGCAAACAGGCCCCGTGGCGCGTTTAAGATGGGGAATTAAATCCCTTCAATCCTGAGGGTCTCTGGGGCCAACTAGCCCAACAGGCACGTCCAGAAAGCGCTACAGAGCTGCGTTGCAGAGAGGTGTAAAAGGGGTGTGGCCTCTGTACATGTCTCTGCAACGCAGCCCCTGGCGCATACTGGAGGTTCCTGGTGGGCTAGCTGGCCCGTAGGGACCCTCATGATTCAAGGGGACTTAATCCCTCAACTTAAAACGCGCCACGGGGCGCGTTTGCACAGATGTCACCTCAGGCCCCGCCCTCCCTTCACCATTGTGCAAATATTCCTCTAAAATCAGCCGAAATACGAATTCCGATTTACTCACCTGTTATCAGGAGAGACCTCAGTGCTGCATCTTTCAGCCCAGTACTGGTCCTGAAAAGTAATTTTAACCGTATTCTACCAGTAACTTGAATTTCCTTCCATAGGCTAACATTGACTGGTTTCACTTGGAAATTCTTCTAAGTGTGGAGTTTTGGAACTTTAAAATATTCCTCTAAAATCAGCCGAAATACGAATTCCGATTTACTCACCTGTTATCAGGAGAGACCTCAGTGCTGCATCTTTCAGCCCAGTACTGATCCTCAAAAGTAATTTTAACCGTACTTACCAGTAACTTGATATTTCCTTCCATAGGAATCCATTGTCTGGTTTTCAGCAGAAAAGCTTCAAAGTGTCGATTTTCACAAACTACAAATATTCCTTAAAAATCGCCTGTATGACTTAAAACGCATTCATTCAACTGTTTACAGGAGATGCACCAGTGCTGGATCCAGGATCCAACACTGAGTAAGAAAAAGTAACGATAACAGCTTTTACCTGCTAAGTGAATTTCCTTCCATAGGATAACATTGGTGATTCTATGTGAAAGGTTTCTAAGTGTCAACTTTAAAATACAATAATATTCCTTAAAATCACGACTGTAACCAAAACGCTTTTACTCAACTGTTTACAGGAGATGTCCCAGGACTGAATCTAGATCCAGTCCTGTGGTTAGAAAAGTAATCCATAAAGTAACTAATTGCATTTAACTAGAAATTCACATTGAGCTGAATGTTGCATTGTGTTTGAAAATGTGGTGCCCATTGCAACAACTGTAACTACTGTACTTAAAAGTCTATTGCCTATGTGCAAAGTATTTAAACTAAAGTAATTCATTCTGAGAAAGTATTTTTGTAATGTAATGTATAATGTAATTACAATGTAATTTAAAATAAAATATGTAAAAATCTAAAATGTAATAAATCAGTATGAAAAAAATTAATATAACAATTAATACATTTAAAAATTGTCATTTACAAAACCTTTGAAATTCACTGAAAAACCGTAGGTTTCAGACATGTTATAGTTAGGAATTAGCATTTAAAAACCTTTGAAATTCACTGAAAAACCATAGGTTTCAGAGACGCTATAGTTAGCAAATTAGCATTTAAAAACCTTTGAAATTCACTGAAAAACCATAGGTTTTAGGGACAGTTATAGTTAGTTGGACATTGCACTCGTACAAAACCCGTGAAATTCCTCGCTATAGTTAGTTCAGCTAACTATAACTCGCGCCCCCGCAATGCACTGCTGATGACGCCACATATTACATCACTCATGACATGGTCAGTGACATCACTGATGACATCACTGATGACATCTCAGATGACATCACTGATGACATCATCCACGTGATAATCTGATGCACCTCCTCACACCCTAATATAACCTTTGATACACCCAATCTAAATTACAGACTGCCATTCGCAAAACCATAGACACTCCAACACCAATAACTACATACCCACTCACTGATTCTTAGGTCTACACACACACACACACATCCACTCACTCACCCGTACAGTCACTCATACTTATGGTCACTCAGTACAGGACAATCATATGCACTCTTACTCCTATATAGACACTCAAACACCGCCACTCATCCATAGAGGTACTCACACACCTAGTCAGTCATGCAAATAATTAAACACACTGCCATTTACTCACCTATACAGTTATACACACACCAGCTCACTTAATCATACAAATACTAGCACATTGTTACGCTCTTATACAATCACTGATACAAGCACACACTCATCCATACAGCCACTATCACAATCAACTCACTCGCTTATAGCTATTTATATACTCCAATACACATATATACTGCCTTTACATATGTAGTTACTCACACATGTACCACTGGGACATACATTCACTCACTAACACACTCTTACACACACTTACCCACCCATACAGTCTATTACAGATGCACTCTTGAAACCATCCACCCAGTGAATCACCCACTCACACATACTCATGCACAGTCGCACACACCCCATCCACACAAACACTCAGGCACCCATACAGATACTCAGACAACCAATCAATAACTCTTATAGACACTCATGTAGCTATTCACAAATCCATGCAGCCACTTACACAGCAACAGACAGATTCGGATACAGACATTCACCCAGTTTAGTCACTAACCCATGCATTCAGTAAGATACGTTTAATCACTCACTTATAGAGTCAGTCACGCACTCTACTAAATCATCCATACAGCACACTTATACACCCACTCATTCTTCAATACGCCTCTTCCCTATATATATTAAACATATTTAAACTTTTACAGAAACACAGTCACTGGATGATGTCATCAGTGATGTCATTTGAGATGTCATCAGTGATGTCATCGTCTGACCATGTCATGAGTGATGTAATATGTACGTCATCAGCAGTGATTATAGGGCGCAGTTATAGTTAGCTGAACTAACTATAACGGGGAATTTCACGGGTTTTGTACGAGTGCAATGTCCAACTAACTATAACTGTCCCTAAACCTATGGTTTTTTCAGTGAATATCATATATATATATATATATATATATATCTATCATATATCATATATCTATCTATATATATATCTATATATATCTATATATATATTCCTACTGGCGGTCGCCAGTAGGTAGTTAGTTAGGACCTCGTTTCTATTCAAAAGCGTTTTGTTTTCCTGAACAACCCTGGCGTTGTTTGCTGAATCTTCGCGAAATTCTTCAAAACTATGTGGCCCGCTCCGGCCATCTCCTGTCTTGAAGGTTTCAGGTGATTCGTCAAGCGGGGGCCGAGAAAAGGGGGGGTTCCCAAAACGCGTTTTCTCCATGTTAATTTCCATAGGAAACCTTAGACACGGCTACAGCCCGAACTGCTGAACGGAATTACACCAAATTTGGCAAAAAGGTAGCTCTTGGTTCAGAAAGTACCCTTTTTTTAAAATGATGTAAATCTGCTCAGTAGTTCCTGAGAAATTAAGAAAAGAAAGATCGATATGTCTTCTAAGCACCTCGAGGAGTCGCGACCCTCCCGAGCACGAGCTGATTTCTGATTGGCTGCCAACGCTCCAAACCAGAATGTGTTGGCAGCCATCTTGTGACTCGGTAACGGAGTCTCAAGAAAAAGATGATGAGAAAAGTAGAAAAAAAGATGAAAAACAAGAAAAGGGGACAGGGTAGAAACACCCTGACCCCCTAGGCCTGCTCAGGCGGTCCCACAAGGACCCCCAGGGCCAAAAAAAGCATTTTTTTAAAAAACAATCGGCCGAATTCACGCTGCGTGTGCGAATCTGGCCGAGGAAAAAAAAAAAACGCAGTGCGGGCTCCCGCGCTTCGTTTTAATGAGCCCCCGGTTGGGCCAGGTCCCGGGGGCAATGTATTGTATAGTATTCACCTATAGGTGAATTTACTGTTTTACACACAAGGGAGTTTAAGAATAAAACAGAGTAGGATGTGCCCTGACTGTATAATGTGTTGCATCGTGTGCCCTGCTCCATTAAAAACAAGACAGTCAATAACAGTTGTTAACAGACCGGAAGACGCGAGCTTCAGGGTGGTGTTTCAGGCCCTGCGCTCCCGGTGTCCTTCTATTTCGGACCAGGTTTCCACCCGCTCTCAGCGGGGAGCGAGGAGGCAGCTTGGGACCACGCACCCTGGCTTCAGGCTGAGTGCTGTAATTAGGAGCGCACCCTCCCCCGCCATGGTGCTGCGGCTCATTTATTAAAAATGCACTTGGCGGTGTTGTCGCCAGCCCGGCCGCGGTCATGTGCTCGCCTGCCATGTCTGGCCCTCCCTGCCCCTGTGCGAGTTATGCCATCAGACTAATACATTGTGACTGCTCCTCTCTCCTGTGACAAAGCCTCGCAGCTGCCTCCGAATCAAAAGATGTCAAAGGAATATGAAAACAATCATGACCGAGAACTTAAATCCTGGCTGGAGCCCGCAGAATCCGAAATGTGTTTCTGTTCTCAAGGCAGGGAGGATTAAAGCCTCGCGAGGTTCCGTCCATGGCTGCCGCCCTGCCTGGTTCCCAGCTGCTGGGTGGGTGCTGTAATTTTTAATTACTGCCCTTCATGGGGTTCAATGGCTTAGACCATCTTTAATTTTAGCATAATTAAGAGCAGATCTGAAGTACGACAATTACCATACATCGTAGATGGTCTTGAGGGCACCTCTCAGGGTAAAGGTAAAGATAAGCCGGACCAAAACTCCCCAGAAAGGAAACATTTCGGTCCCACCTGTGGCTCTGCCAGGGCCCTCTGGGCGCTGTATAAACAATGCACTGTATAGCTGCGCGGCCAAGGGTTTCTCTGCTGCCTTTGGCGATTGCCAGCCTGTGGGCACTCAGTGGAGCAGCACCTAACACTATTTCGGCAATAGTAAAGAATACTGCTCTATACGGTGGGTGGTTGGATGGATGGATGGATGGATTGATTGGTGGATGGATGAATGTATGGCTTAAGAGAGGGAGGGGTGGCATAGCTGGACTGGTGTGTGTGTGTGTGTGTGTGTGTGTGTGTGTGTGTGTGTGTGTGTGTTTTGGATGGACAGACTGACTTGTTGACTTTGGGTTGCGGGTCGAATGACTGGGTGGAAGTGTTCTGGTGTATTGATGTGATCTATTAGTGTGGCTGGATGGTTAATGGATTAATTGATGGTTGGGATGGATGGCTAGCATTGCTGGGTATATGGGGATAGATAGATAGACTAACAGACAGATAGATAGGGACAGACGGACTGAGGGAGGGATGGACGGACGACAGACAGACAAATGGATAGATTTGCATACTGCCCTTGATGGATGGATAGATAGATGTAATGAGAGCTAGAAGAATTATGAGGGTTGGATAGAGACTGTAAGACGGAGGGACAGAGAGAGGGTGATAGAGGATGTTTTTTTTAATGCTTCGAAGTGACATGGCTGTCAGCACGGATCTTGGCTGGAAATAAACAGTAAAGGCGGTGGCTTTTCTGAATTTAGATCCAGTGGCACAAGGGGAAGACCAGCGAGGGTGGCTGGACGCAAGAATGCAACAGTGCCTTGAGACCCTTAGTCACGCTTTACAAGAACCCCGATTGATTGACAGTATCTTGATGGGGTGTGTATGAAATGTACTAAAACGCACGTGGACCATGGCATCCTACAAGGTATGGCCTCTCCTTCCGTTGCGCAAGTGTTACAAACTGTGAGGGAGAGTGGTGAGCTGTGGCCGCACTCCTGACCCCTCACTCCAGGCTGTGTGGGGAAGAGGGAGTGCCTCCTCTACACCCACCCCGAGCACACGCCTCCCACACTGAGCTCTCACTTCAGGCAGGGAGTTATAAAGTCCGCTTTAGGGGACACTGACGATCCTCGGAGAATCTAGGGCGGCAGCGCAAGTTGCAGAGAGCGGCAGATCGCGCAGCGGTAAATAGCGCACCAATAAAGCGTCGGATTACGAATGGGAGGCGGGTGTACACTCAAGGTGCACTGTAATGCCATGCTGCCTTCCGGCTCATTGGACTGCTCGCGATCCAGAGTATATGCCGCAGCCACGTGCAATCATTTAAATTATCATCAAGATAGTTTCTCCGGGGACACAAGTTGTTAGAGATAAAAAGTCCATTCCTGCAGCTCCTCGGACCATTTTCCCGGACGGTTTCTCCTTCGCGCTGCATGATTTGGTCCTGGCGCTGTCTGTTTTGTACATTTCCTGCACTTGCCCAGAGCCCCCTCGCCTGCTCCTGCTTTCGCAATGCACACTTTGTGTGCCTGGCGCTCTGCTTTCGCGACTTTCATGTGTAACTGCCACAAACAAACAGTCCTCGGCTCCCCTGCTGCGGTTATTAGATTCCTGTTGCAGGCGCAGCCTGTATAATGCATATTTGATAACTTATTTATATGTTCGTCAGCAAGACCATAATGCACAGAATTGTCATTTTCTCGATTATGACACCTTTTTTCTTTTTCCCCTCTGCATTGGGAATCCCGCACATTTCTACGTCTTTCCCTAGATTATGGCAGTTCTTGTTTGGCCACACAGCCCCCCTTCTAAAAAAAAAATTTTTAAAAAGAAAAGCCGTCATCTCGCCGGAGGCCCCGCCACCTCCCTGCACCACTCTGCAAAGCTCCCCTGGCGCAACCTGGTTGTGGATTAAGTCCCCTTCACTTCATGAGGCCTTGGGGGCCACCTAGCCACCATAGCCTCCAGTAAGCCCCACACAGTGGGATTGCTGAGAGGTGGTCCGAGGCCATGCCCCTTATTCACTCTGCAAACACGCTCTTGGCGCACTGCTGGTGGGGCGATGAGGTCCTCTTGTGTCCTGAGGACCTCAGGACACAAGTGGACTTCATCCCCCGAGCAGCAGTGCGCAAGGAGCCGCATTTGCAGAGTGGTGTAAAAATGGGGTGTGGCCTTTGAGCACTCTCAGCAAACCAGCTGTATGGGGCTTACTGGAGGTAACAGGACGGCTAGTTGGCCCCCAGGGACCCCCATGAGAAAAGGGGACTTTATCCCCCAACCAAGAGCTCGCCAGGAGGCGCGTTTGCAGAGTGGTGGAGAAAGGGGGCATGGCCTGTGTCCACCTCTAAGCAATCCCACTGTGTGGGCTCACTGGAGGTAATAGGTAGGCTAGTTGGCCCCCAAGGACCCCCCAGCAGCTTAAGTGGGACTTCAATCCCCATCCAAGAGCGCGCCAGGAGCGTGTTTGCAGAGTGGTGGGGCATGAGGGGCGGGCCTTTATGAGAACTTACCATCCTGTGTAGGTACTTACTGGAGGTAACAGGAGGGGTAGTTGGTCCCCATGATGTCCTTGGGGGCTAACTACCCCTCTTTTTACCTCCAGTAAGTCCCACACAGTAGTGATTGCTTAAAACGCCTTCGGAGGCCATGCCCCCTTTCTCCACCACTCTGCAAACGCGCTCCAGGCAGACTACGGGATGGGGATGAAGTCCACTTACTCCTAAGGGACTTTGGAGGCCAAGAAGCCCTCCTGGTACCTCCTGTAAGTTATACGTAGTGGAATTCCTGAGCGCTGGTCGGAGGCCCAGCCCCCTTTCTCCACCACTCTGCAAACGCGACTACTAGTGAAAGAAGCATTCGCAAAGTAATAGGTTTTGCATTTGCGAGAGTTAGAGCTATTGGCGTTGTAAATGTGAAAGTTTTTTACTCATTTTTTTGTGTAGAGTGGATGTACGTTGTGTGTAGTGGAATTATGTGGTATGTTGTGCAGTGAAATTATGTGGATAGAAAGTATGTGGTATTTAGTGTATAGGAATTATGTAGAGTGGGATTATGTGTTATGGAGAGTAATTATGTGGTATTGTAGTCTGTGTTGTGGAGTGGTAACCTCCGGTTTAGTCTTCCTCGTTTCCATAGAAGCTAAAGTATAAACTCAATGAGACACAAAAAAAGAAGGAACCACTGAGGAGCACTTCTGGACCTAGTCGGAGGTTTGAGCAGGGCACTGGAATTATGTGACTGTTCGACTGCACCAATTGTCACATAATTAAACATTTTCCGCAGTTGCCAAATATTCCATCATCTGCTGCCTAATCTGCAGATTTGAACAAAAAAAGCCTTGTTTGTAGCTCAAACGTTCCCAAAAATCCAGCTTCACCTGTTACAGCATGGTGGAAGGCCCTTAGCAAAGCTGGAATGGTCACGTGTTACTTATTGCTAAATGTGGGTGTTAAATTGGTACTAATGGTGCACAAACCTCTCTTCTTTCTGTGCCTCTCTTGCCTCTTTCTGCATTTCTCTTACATCTTTCTGCACCTTTCTTCCTCTTTCTGCACCTCACTGTCTTCTTTCTGCACTTCTCTGCCCCTTTCTGCACTTCTCTTGCCCCTTTCTGCACCCCTCTTGCCTCTTTTGCACCTCTGTTGGTTCTTTATGCACCCCTTTTGCTTGTTTCTGCACCCCTCTTGCCTCTTTCTGTAGTTCTCTTGCCTCCTTCTGCACCTCACTTGCCTCTTTCTGCACTTCTCTTGCCTCTTGCTGCACCTCTCTTGCCTCTTTCTGACCTCTTATTTCTGTACCCCTCTTCCCTCTTTCTGCACCTCTCTTGCTGCTTTCTGCACTTCTCTTCCTTCTTTCTGCACTTCTCTTCCTTCTTTCTGCACCTCTCTTGCTGCTTTCTGCACCCTTCTTCCCTTTTTTGCATCTCTCTTGCCTCTTTCTGCTGTTCTCTTGTCATTTTCTGCACCTCTCTTGGCTCTTTCTGCACCTCACTTGCCTCTTTCTGCACTTCTCTTGCTTGTTTCTGCACCTCTCTTGCCTCTTTCTGCACCCCTTTTTTCTCCATCTGCACCTCTTGCGTCTTTCTGCACCCTGTTCCCTCTTTCTGCACCATTCCTGCCTGTTTCTGCACCTCTCTTGCCTCTTTCTGTACCTCTGTTGCTTCTTTCTGAACTTCTCTTCCTCTTTCTGCACCCATCACGCCTCTTTCAGCACCTGTTGCTTATTTCTGAACTTCTCTTCCTTCCTTCTGCACCCCCCTGCCTCTTTCTGTACCTTTCTTGCCTCTTTGTGCACCTCTCCTACCTCTTTCTGCACCCCTCTTGCCTCTTTCTGCACTGCTCTTGCTTCTTTCTGCACCTCTGTTGCTTCTTTCAGCAATTCTCTTGCCTCTTTCTGTACCTCTGTTGGTTCTTTCTGCACTGCTCTTGCTTCTTTCTGCACCTCACTTGCCTCTTTCTACACTTCTCTTGCCTCTTTCTGTACCTCTGTTGCTTCTTTCTGCACTTCTCTTGCCTCTTTCTGCACCCTTTGCGCCTCTTTCTGTATCTCTCTTTCTAATTTGTGCATCTCTACTACCTCTTTCTGCACCCCTCTTGCCTCTTTTTGCACCTCTGTTCGTTATTTTTGCACCCCTTTTGCCTGTTTCTGCAACTCTCTTGCCTCTTTCTGCAGTTCTCTTGCCTCCTTCTGCACCTCACTTGCCTCTTTCCTCACCCCTCTTGCTTCTTTCTGCACCCCTCTTGCTTCTTTCTGCACCCTTCTTCCCTTTTTTCATCCCTCTTGCCTTTCTGCTGTATTCTTGCCATTTTCTGCACCTCTCTTGCGTCTTTCTGCACACCTGTTCCCTCTTTCTGCACACCAGTTGCCTGTTTCTGCACCTCTCTTGCCTCTTTCTGCAGCTCACTTGCCTCTTTCTGCAGCTCACTTGCCTCTTTCTGCAGCTCACTTGCCTCTTTCTGCAGCTCACTTGCCTCTTTCTGCAGCTCACTTGCCTCTTTCTGCAGCTCACTTGCCTCTTTCTGCAGCTCACCTGCCTCTTTCTGCACCTCTCTTGCCTCTTTCTGCACCTCTCTTGCCTCTTTCTGCACCTCTCTTGCCTCTTTCTGCACCTCTCTTGCCCTCTTTCTGCACCTCTCTTTGCCTCTTTCTGCACCTCTCTTTGCCTCTTTCTGCACCCCTCTTGCCTCTTTCTGCACCTCTCTTGCCTCTTTCTGCACCTCTCTTGCCTCTTCCTCTGCACCTCACTTGCCTCTTTCTGCACTTCTTGCTTCTTTCCACACCTGTTACTTCTTTCCGCACCTCTCTTGCCTCTTTCTGCACCTCTCTTGCCTCTTTCTGCACCTCTCTTGCGTCTTTCTGCACACCTGTTCTCTCTTTCTGCACACTCAGTTGCCTGTTTCTGCACCTCTCTTGCCTCTTTTCTGCAGCCTCACTTGCCTCTTTCTGCAGCTCACTTGCCTCTTTCTGCAGCTCACTTGCTCTCTTTCTGCAGCTCACTTGCCTCTTTCTGCAGCTCACTTGCCTCTTTCTGCACCCCACTTGCCTCTTTCTGCACCCCACTTGCCTCTTTCTGCACCCCACTTGCCTCTTTCTGCACCCCACTTGCCTCTTTCTGCACCCCACTTGCCTCTTTTCTGCACCCCTACTTGCCTCTTTCTGCACCTCCTCTTGCCTCTTTTCTGCACCCCACTTGCCTCTTTCTGCACCCCACTTGCCTCTTTCTGCACCCCACTTGCCTCTTTCTGCACCCCACTTGCCTCTTTCTGCACCCCACTTGCCTCTTTCTGCACCCCTCTTGCCTCTTTCTGCACCCCTCTTGCCTCTTTTTGCACCCTTGTTCACTTTCTGCACCTTTCCTGCCTGTTTCTGCACCTCTTGCCTGTTTCTGCACCTCTTGCCTGTTTCTGCACCTCTTGCCTGTTTCTGCACCTCTTGCCTGTTTCTGCACCTCTTGCCTGTTTCTGCACCTCTTGCCTGTTTCTGCACCTCTTGCCTGTTTCTGCACCTCTTGCCTCTTTCTGCACCTCTTGCCTCTTTCTGCACCTCTTGCCTCTTTCTGTACCTCTGTTGCTTCTTTCTGTACTTCTCTTGTTCTTTCTGCACCCTTCACGCCTCTTTTTGCACCTCTTGCCTCTTTTTGCACCTCTTGCCTCTTTTTGCACCTCTTGCCTCTTTTTGCACCTCTTGCCTCTTTTTGCACCTCTTGCCTCTTTTTGCACCTCTGTTGGTTCTTTCTGCACCTCACTTGCAATTTTCTGCACCTCACTTGCCTCTTTCTACACCTCTCTTTCCTCTTTCGGCACCTCTGACTTAAAGGTAGTTTTAATCCCGCTGCCTTATTATGCACTAGGGCCTTACAGGGGAGGTCATGCCAATCACAGGGGTACCCCAACCCATTTTGTACCCTAGTGTATGTAGGTTTTTTCACTGTATTCTAAGTGTCTTTCAGCATAGCACTGGCTCTCGGGCCTGGTTAGTCAGTCAGTTACCACCAGTACCAGTCAGCAAAAATTGGGGGCACAGGATGACTTTGCAACAAGGCCTCTTTTTGCACCTCTGTTGGTTCTTTCTGCATATCTCTTGCTTCTTTCTGCACTTTCTTCGTCTTTCTGGACTTCTGTTGCCTCTTTTCTGCATTTCTCTTGCTTCTTTCTGCGCCTCTTTCTTCCTCTTTCTGCACATGTCCTACCTCTGTAGGCATAGTTGGAAATTAGCATTTAAAAACCTTAGAAATTCACTGAAAAACCCATATGTTTCAGGACGTTATAGTTGGAAATTAGCATTTAAAAACCTTTGAAATTCACTGAAAAACCATAGGTTTCAGGGACGTTATAGTTACTTGCACATTTCACTCGTACAAAACCAGAGAAATTCAGTTGTTATAGTTAGTTGAGCTAACTATAACTCGCCCCCCCGCAATGCACTGCTGATGACGTCACATATTACATCATTCATGACATGGTCAGTGACATCACTACATAATGTTTTTTGCACGGACAGGTTAATCTGTACACCACAAATTTAGATTCACATGTGATGTGATCATGGATAAATTCTATTCTCCCATTCTGTAATTCATATTTCGTAAGATTCTGGCCATGCTCACAGGCTCGACATTTTGCACATTTACAAAAGCCTGGTGTGTTGAGCCAAGAAGATGTTTTTGGTTCATGTATTTGTAGATGGCTCTGTGTTAGAATGTCTGATAAGGAGGCTGTCTTCCTATAGGTGATACTAGGATTTGAGCGTCAATGTCTTTCTCAGGGTTTCATCTAACCTCAAAATTTCCAATTTCTACTGACAATATCTTTAATTTTTCCACTTCGATTATTAAAATCCATAATTAATCGTGGTTGTTGTTTCTTCCTCGCTAGTCTCATCATAGATTTTACTTTTATTCTTAGCTTGTAAAGGTATTAGGAGATCAGGTCTTGTTTTCAGTTCAATTCTAGATTTTGCATTTTCAATTACTTCCATGGGATAGCCTCTCTCAATGAACCGACAACTCATTTCGTCAATCTCATGATTCAAATCAGTGACTTCAGAACAACTCCTTTTGCGCGGAACATCTCACCATACGGTATGCTCCACTTTAATTTCTGAGGGTGTCCACTATTAGCATGCAATATACTATTACATGAAGTTGGCTTTCTATGCATTTTGGTGCACACCCTTTGTTCTTTGATGAAAACTTCGACATCTAGAAAGATTATCATTGTTTCACTGATTGTTGACGTGAAGGTTAAGTTGTATTTATTTTCATTAAGGGAGTCAATGAAGTACTGTAAGTCGACGCGATCTCCCTCCCAAATAATGAAGAGATCATCAATAAATCAACACCAGATTTTTATTTTTGATTGCGTTGGTCTTTCCAAGACCTCTGTCTCCCAGACTGCCATCAATAGATTAGCATATGTAGGGGCAAAAGAAGTCCCCATGGCAGTACCTTGTTTCTGCCTATAGAGGTCGCCTTTGAAGAAAAAGATGTTGTGGTGTAAGCAGTAGGTCAACATTTCTATTAGCATTTCGGAATGTTCCAAATAGCTTGTTGATCTTGTCCGTAGAAATTTCCTTACTGCTTCTATGCCATCGTTATGGCGAATTGACGTATATAAAGATGAAACGTCTATTGTCGCCATTATTAGACCCTGTTGCCAGTTGATTTTCTGAATTTTGTTTAGAAAGTCCATTGTATCCCTCAGGTACGATGGTAGGGAGGTTACGTAATTCATCAAGAAGATGTCTATGAATCTAGATGTTGTTGTTTCTAATAGAGATCCGATAGAACTGACTATTGGTCGTCCCGGTGGGTTGTTTATTACTTTATAAACTTTCGGTACACTATTTCTTCAGCTCCTCCTGAGGCAGTACACAGACCCACATGGACACTAGTAAGCATCTCTGAAGTATTGACAAAACCAATATGTCTCTGCCTCTTTGACCTATTGGTTTTGCCATGGCCTTTTCAGTAGTTGTCCTAGCTGTAATTGGGTAGTCTGTCTTCAGGTACAAATATTCTTCTAGATCAATTAGGTCTTTTTCTTTCCATTCTAGTAACATCTGGTGATATTCTTTTGTCCAGAGCTCTATCGGATTGTCCACGAGTTTTTCATAGTGATCTTCATTGTTTAATTGTCTCATAGCTTCATTGATATAATCACTCATGTTCTGGACCACAATGTTACCGCCCTTGTCTGAGGCTTTTATTATGATCTCTGGATCTTCTCTTAATTCTTTCAGTGCTTTGTACTCTCCTGCTGTCATATTCATTGTTTTCTTTTTTCTTAAATTTTTTGTTTTTAGAGTTTATTGATATTTTGTTAATCTCTTCTACCATTATCTCGTGGAACAGGTCAATTTTGTTCTCTGGCGGAGTTGTGGACAGTATGTCGATTGTTTTTTCAGACCACTTTCACCTCCTCTATTTGTGACTATCCCTAGTCTGTTGCACAATTTTATATATATATATATATATATATATATATATATATATATATATATATACACACATATATACACACACCCCATCGGTTTCTGCCTTGTTTGGTTTTGCAAAACTAAACAAGACGGACGCGGAGCAGCACCGTATCCTGTGCTATTAGACCCAATTGAATAAAGGGTGTGTTTAGGAACGTTCTACAGTATTTGTGAACAAGCAGGAAGTTTTATCCTATCCGCAAGGATTGTTTTTCTTTACACGACGCTGTCATTTTTTTGGTTTACCCTTGAGGTTCCGCGCTCAAAAGGATCCGCGAGGAAGTTAGTGTGACCTTATCTTACATAAACATATAAGGTGCACTCCAGCGGGTTTATCTTTGTATACCGCCTTCCTTAATATGCAAGATTTTTATTGATTTATTCTTGTTCCCGAAAAGGGTACCGGACGTACTCACGTAGAATTCTTGGATCTACAGTGATCTTTGCGCTTCGTTAAAAATCATAAGATTTTCTTCGTATATATCATCAGATAGTAATATTGAATGTCTTGACAAAGATGGCTTAATCAGAAAAACCATCTAAACGCATCAACGCACTAGTTACATAATCCGTGTAGTGGGCTGTTATACTAGATATTGACTGCTTTTTGTATATCAGGCACCACCCTCAACGCCATCTCAACACAGATATAGTTTTTTAATGACAAAATGTATTGTCTCTTTATACTCTTTTTATCTTTTTCTTTTTCCTTTCTTTTTATCTTTTGATCCATCATGTGACCATTTAGTATATAGGTATATGAATTATAAATGACCAAATGTCTTGTTGTTTTTAACTTGTCACGATTGTTTTAATGATTTTAATAAATTGACATATAATAATTTCACTAACATTTGTGTGTTGGCATACTGCTTTTGCAATAGTAATTGTGTCCCTTTTGGTTGAGTCTGAGTGAGAAATATGCTGTTTGAATGAATAAAATTTAAAATATTGGTGCACCAAAGAACACGTTGTTTTTTACTTGCTGCCTTTGGAGTCCTAAATTTCTGGTTACCACAGGTGGGTCTCGACTTTGCATGGACAGTGTTGCCAGTGGATATCGTGTCCAGATGTCCGGCATAGGGAGCACGTGATAACTGCGTATGGTAGGTCCTGATTGGCTGTGTGCTCCTAACTCATGTGGTGTCTGACTTTTTATGGTGTTTTTAGGACCGCGCCTACCCCCTCCGGCCATGTGTGCTTTATTGATGCAATCTCCCTTGACCATTTTAATGTCGCTGGCCCTATCTATGGGATTTATCAAGGGCTTCCTGTCCGAGTGTTTGCCTGCCAGCTACGCACCCTCCTACCTGTGACCTATCAATCAGTAATCCTGGGCCTAGGTCTCAGGGCCTGCTTGACCGCATATTTGCGAGTCACGGTTGATGTGGAGTTCAGAACGGGCGATACTATTAATAAGGACGAGATTTCATTTTCATCGATGAACACATCGATTTCCATATTCACTCTTCAAAAAAATGAAGGTTATCAGACTATATATACATCCCTCCATAGCCACCCAAGTTCCCTTTAGTTTCACCACTTCTGAGTGAAATTGCTTTTGGAAGTGGAAGGAAGATTGTCTGGATATGTCTGTCCTTCCATGACGAATTATGGACTTGCTGAATAGCGCTCTTTTTCACCAAACCCCTTTCAATCCTGTTGTCTGTATAGGGTGTAAAACCTGCTGCATATGCTTCTGCACAGAATTCAATGCGGAACCAGTGATTGTCAGGACAGAATCCTGCCCCTTTAGCATACCCTTGGGGCTGAATCACATCTCTTTTTTATGATTCACTGTTTATAGCCTGTATTTATCAATTTCTCCTCACCCCCTCAGTGTTCTCTCTTGGGAGTTGCACTTCAGTATATGCAGCAGGGCAGTAATACTGCGCTAACTTTTTGTCTGTTTCAAGGGTTAGGCAATGCTAGGGTCCATCATAAATCTGTGTGCCTGGTGAAAAAGGTAGTCTGGTGTTGTGCATGGTACACTATTTCTTCAGCTCCTCCTGAGGCAGTACACAGACCCACATGGACACTAGTAAGCATCTCTGAAGTATTGACAAAACCAATATGTCTCTTCTCTTTGACCTATTGGTTTTGCCATGGCCTTTTTCAGTAGTTGTCCAGTATCAGCAAAAAGCAGGGATGCGGGATGACGTCTATGCAATGGTGTAATGCATGCACATGCGTCATCGTGCTTATGCCTGCCTATGGAATTACATTATGTACTTTTTATTTACCAATCCAAAATGGCAGACGGCACTTTGATGCAGAAGTTAACAGTTTAGCACAAGTGCGTTTTTGAATATGGAGTGGTCCAGCAGGAAATTGTGGCTGCCGGGTCTCCAAAAAAAAAGTTCAAACATTTTATTTACAAAAATCGTGAAGGGTTGGGCAAACAATGGAAGAGCAGGCGTGGAGGAGATTGGAGGGAAGCAACAGGGGAGTGTTGTTTTTAAAACAGATAAATAAAAGGCTTTGTAATTTACAATGCCAGTAGCTTAAACTCTCGCAATTGCGAGACCTATTGCTATTTGAGAAAATAGTGCTCAGAGGCTGTAATTAATGCCTACCGAGTAACGGCACTCGTAACGGGGAATGTCGCCATGGGAGGTTACAAAATGAGACAAGGCAGTACTAAGGAGGGACTAATAAGCCTATTGACCAATGAACAGCCACCATTACAGTGGACAATGATACAATCCAATAAAAAATATGGGGGGAGAGTGGGCGGAGCTTCAAGGCCCTCCCTGAATACATCAGGCTTGACTTAAAAAGTAAGTCCCTAGGTGTGACCAGTGGAAGGCTACAAGTCAGCCAGTGAAAAGGGTGGTAAAGAAGCCATGCTCCTTTGGGGGACTAAACCTAAGATGAGGAAGGCAATTCATTGATTAAGAAACCAGCACAAACAATGGTAAGCAAGATCAGCTCTATGCCAACTGTAAGTTTTTATTATAGTCCATAAAAGGTCTTTCTGAAACAAACAGCTAAAATGTTGTCTGTAGGGCATGCCTAACAATTCAGTCAAATGGTATTCAAAGCTTGCAAAGTGTTCATCCCCAAAACAAAGGTAGCAATTTTGTTTCCCTCCTGATCTGTTAATTGTCACTCCTATCCACGCATTATTTCCCAGTGCCATGTATTGACTTAAATATATTTTGCAGATCACACATTGTGCAATATCTTGCCATGCTCATGCCATTAGTTAATGATTAATAACAAAGGTTTGTTGCTGAACAACCTAGGCAAATAAATGGCAAGCACACATACCCACACCCATTAATTGTATCCCAGGCTAAAGGGTGCGAGTGACATTTGTCTTTGTCTTCACTTCATTGTTACAAAAGAGAAACGCCTTCTTCCTCCAGGCAATCGCCTCCACCTCAGCGGTGGTACTGAATTCTTCCTTTCTCAAGCTTACACTTTCCACCAGTTTGGCATTTCCTTTTTTAGGTCGAGCCTAGCAGCGCCTATGCGCTGCTCTGCGAGGCTTCTTGTTACTACTCTGTGTGGGTCTGACTCCTCCCACACATTGGATTGGCTTTTACGTGTGTCTTTCAAGAATGAAAGCACGCAAATGGCTAAAGGTGGGTGCATGTCCCACCTTTTTTAAAATGTTCACTCCCATGGCGTTTTGCCTCGGGAGCGAGCAGCGGCGCGCAGGGCGGCAGCTGCAATGCTCGTGGATCACTCCCCCTCCTTACCCCCCACCCTCTGAGCACAAATACAGCGTTTCCCTCCCCCCAACGTATTGGAGCGCTTTACAAGTGCACCAGTTACGTTACAGACTGACACATTCATTTTTGGTAGGCACAGGAGATTGTGATATTGTCACTGCCCGGCGCCGCACTGTCTTTAACCATAGTTTTGTAAAACGCTTCGGAAGCACGCTTGTTTTTATTGTCTCCTGTCCCAGCCTCATCTCCCCACCCCTCCTCCACTATCACCCACTTCCCTTGCCGTTCTCTCATTAGCGCCACTTGTTTGTGATAGCAGGGGCGCTGGACGAGGCCGGAGCCTGGGCTGCAGCCGCAGCGGAGGCTGTCCCTTTCTACCTCTTTCCTCCGCGCCTGCCATGAAGCACAACCCACCCTACACAGATGGCCCTTGTATATGGAGTTAAGGGCCTGGCTACAGCTCCCCTTCTCGGCACAGCCTGGTGCAGTGCAGATAAGGTGCTTTCTTTACTCAAGTGTTTGGGTTCTGTGCAGTGTACACATTGTGCATTTTCACCATATTCTTAAAGTGGTCTGATTTTAGGTTTTATGAAAACTGCATTTTTTTGTTTCAGAAGACTATGCTAACAGAGCAACGTTCAACTACCCACATTTTTTGTCCACGTTTCATTTCTTTTAATAACGTTAAATAACAGACATGTTTCTAAACTGTATGTAGAGAAGCTTTTGAATATTTTCATTTGGACATTAAAAACTATCCGGACCATTTCTCCATATCATCATCATTGCATCACTTCTTTGTAGTACGCTCGTTGGACAGCTTCGAAATTCTCCCTTTAAAATATGGCTTCCGGCTTCATGTGAGCCCAGGATCGGTAGCAGACGCGTCCTTGAGTGCTGCCCGTATCCCATGTTAATGGCTTCTCCCGAGGGGGTCAACGTACCACTATTTGTGCAGTTGACTCCCTTTCTCGGTCCCTGCAAGTGGACAGCGCAGCAAGGTGTGCTCTAACTATGAAACGGGCTATTTTTTCCTTATTCTTTTGTACACCACACAGGAGAGATATAATACTGAACTTATTTAGTGCACAGAAATGTCTGATGGCGGTGCTTCGTTGATATTACACGATTTAGCAGAACAGGGAAGATGAATGCCTGAATTATCCCTGCCAAATTTTGAATGTGTGACTGTTGCTGCCACATGGCCCCATATACACATGATACAGTAGGCAAAGTGCACGTTGAACTAGTGGATTTGTAATTTCGTGTCTAAAATGAATTTCTGACTCGCATGTACCCGTATTCGGAGGGCTTTTAGCTTAAAAAAACAAAAAGAAACACACGCACCTAACCTTCCACCCCCAGTAAAGTCCGGCTTCATGCAGATTCAATACAGAGTCCTGCAACCAGCGCTTAGCTGTCTTTCACTAACAAAGTTCCAGAATGCATAGCTCTTTCTCCAAGTTTCCATCTATTTCGGGGACAGTTTGGCTCTTGCAATTTGTTTAGTTAGAGATCCTAAATTGCATGAATTTCGTGTTGATCATGCCTCGTTATTACTATCAACTTGCCTTCAGCAATGACCTCAAGGCCTCTATCAAATAGCAATAGCTTATTTATAGTTTTTGAGTGACAGCTCGCTGGTTGCAAAAATCCTATTGTGAACTTAACCAGCCTGCAGGAACCGTTCTGTACATACACCATAATGTGTCGGTCTAGCTCGGATGAGAACACAGTACATAATGTGATGAGCGCACTGTACAGCTGTTGATATTTTTACTAGATCGAGCCTACAGGCAGATCGTGAAGGTAAAGTATTTGTGCACATGTAATGTTGCTTCAGGGCCAGTTTATCAGTGCTGTACATATATACGCAACTCGCATCTATTGTTTTGTCTCTGGTTCCTGAACAAAGACTTGTTTTGTGAGATCAGGGACCTCTTTCCCACCAGGGATCTTTTCAATGACACTCACCCCAGCTCTCTCTTTCTTCCATTCTGCTCTAATCTCTTCCCACCTCAGCACCAGCACAGCACCAGTGCAGCACCACCTCACTACCAGTGCAGCACTACGTCTGCATCAGTGCAGCACCGCCACCTCTGCATCAGCGTAGCACCAGCACAGCATCACTCCGCGCCGCCACAGCATCACTCAGCACCACATCAGCACGAGCACAGAATCTCCTCAGCATCACTCAGCACCACAACATCACCTCCGTATCAGCACAGCACCATCTCCGCATCAATGCACCACCACCAGCAAAGCACCAGCGTAGCCCCATCACAGCATCAGCACAGCACCACCACCTCAGCACCAGTGCAGCATCACTTCAGCATTAGCACATCAGCACAGCACCAACTCAGCATCACTCAGCACCACCTCCGCATCACTGAGCACCACCTGAGCACCATCTCTGCACAAGCACACCACCACCTCAGCACCATGTCAGTATAACTCCGTATCACCTGAGCATCAGCACAGCATTACCTCAGCACCAGGATAGACAAACTGGAAGACATTGTATATGTTATTTTTTTTTTTAATAGGGTCGTTCGTTTGGTACATAATGTTTACTTAGTTTATAAATAAGGTAACAAAAATGCTTATTACACTTTATTATAACTTTTCAACATGCTGCACAGCAGGTACACTGCTCTACAACATAGCTTAAACACATTGGCAAAGCCAATAGCTCTGGCAAAACACAAGGTCCCAAAGGCGAGACCTATTGGCTATGCCAATGCTTGTTTTTTTACAGTGTCATTGCTATGTTGGAAAAGAGCAATGCTGTATTATAAATTCTGTATGCCTCTGAAAAATGTCCTTTATTTGCTTCTTGCAGTGGTTGCGGTTGCTCCGCTTGATGATTTTATGATGAGGTTAACTACCTTTAAGAAATCTGTTTCTTATATTAAATCAACAGTTGGCCGGTGTATCTTAAATTGCATGCATGCTATCACTGAATTGAGATTGAATAAATACTTAAAGACAAATTTGTATTTTGTTTTGAAATACAAATGTTGAATCCGTTGGATATGGAAACACTGAGTCACGTGCAAACAGGATTCATTGGACTATTCATTTAATTGTATGTTGAAGGAATTTGTCGCTACTTCCTTTTTAATGTGGATCTCAAAGTTGATTTTATGTAAAATAAAAAAATTGTTTAATTTTTTTCTTCATTTTTTGATTTCAGTTCTCTGGGTCATGAAACTTAATCCCCAGCAAGCTCCTTTGTATGTAAGTAAAGACAGAATACAAACAAAGCTTTTTGAAATGTAAACTCACTATGTCTATGTATTGTTCTAAACATGGAATTAAAGTAATGTGCGTTAAGTTAATTAAATCAGGAAAACTGTGGTAGAAGGTTTTATTTGGCGTTTAAAACGTGATGTAATGCTAAGGTTCTTCTGAACCATATCTGATAGGACTGTGTTAGCGGTCTGTTGTCGAAGACAGATTGTGGAAAAATACAATACATAGAGTGGGTTTTGTATCACCCACCCTTGCTCATGATTGGATGACCTTCTTGACTGTCAGTTCTCTGCTCTTGTTTAAGTAAAGTAAGTAAATAAAGGGCTTATAAAGCGGACGAATGCTGAGGCGTCTTGGCACTGGAGAAAGCAAGAAGGTGCAGGAGTCAGGAGGTGCTTGGTCGCTGTTGAGTAGGGAAAAGCCAGGTTTTAACCTGGCTCCTAAACTGGGATCTGGATGATAAAAGCCTAATGTTAAGTGGGAGTTCATTCCAGAGCTTAGATGCCAAAAATGAGACATCTGCCTCCCCATCTGTTCTTCTTGATTCTAGAGACGTGGACCAGAGCTTTATTGGCAGACCTTAACATCCGGCGGGGGCATGCCATTGGAATAATTTATGGTAGTTGTTAGGCCCTCCCCCCACCATATAGGGCTTTATGAACCAAGCATAGTGCTTTAAACTCAGTTCGCTGTTTAACTGGAAGCCAGGGCAGATTTCTAATGGCGCCAGAGATGTAACTATATTTTGGAATGTTTAGCAGGGTACATGCTGCAGCATTCTGTAGGGATTGAAGTTTAGAAAGCTGGTGTTTGTCAATGCCTAGGTACAAGGCGTTACAATAGTCTAGGCGGGAAAGAATAAGAGCCACCACAACCGTTTTCCTCAACTCCATAGGTAGAAAAGGTAGGATTTTAGGTAGCATTTTTAGAAGGAAGTAACAGGCTGATGTCAACTGATTAATCTGCCCTGAGAAGTTGAGCTGAGCATCACATAAAAAACCAAGGTTTCTCACTTTGGTAGCAGGGACAGGACAAACTCCTGTCACTGCTGGCCACCACAAATGGGTCCAAATAGGAGGACCATTTCCAAATTCCATGAACTCGTTCTTGTCTGTGTTTAATTTTAAGTAGTTATTATGCATCCATTTCATAATGTGGCCAAGACAGCTGTGGAACCTGTCCGCCACCGAATCTGCCATTGATGAGATTGAGATAATAATTTGAGTATCGTCAGAATATGATACAAGCGAGAAGCCATGGTCCGTGATTAGTTTGGCCAATGGGGTCACATAAATGTTAAACAACGTTGGAGAGAGTGCTGACCCCTGTGGAACTCCCCCAGGGAGGTAAAATTTGCCTGATTCTAGGGTGTCCCAGCACACCCTTTGTTCTCTAGCTGAGAGGAAGGAGGTGAGAAGAGTGAGCGCGGTGTCTCCAATTCCTACTGCCTCCAGCCGTCGCGTAAGTACAGTGTGATTAACAGTATCGAACGTGGCTGATAGGTCAAGTATAATCAGGATAGCCCTGCCACCCTTGTCAATTTGCCATCGTATTTCCTCAGTGGCCATGATTAATGCAGACTCCGTGGAGTAGCCCGAACGAAAGCCATGTTGTGTTGAGTCTAAAAGGTTGTTGGTATTTAGGTAGTCCGTGAGCTCTGAGTTAATGCCTTTTTCCAAAACCTTGGCTGCTAGAGGCAGACAGGAGATCGGGCGGTAGTTTACTTCGAGAGGATCAAGGGAGGGTTTCTTTAAAGTGGGTCGGATACAGGCTTTCTTCCAGGATGTCGGGAAGACACCAGTATTAATAACATTGTTCAGGAGAGGGGCAAGTAGGACACTGACTTTATTCGAGACGCCATGAATGATGTCTGGTGGGCACAGGTCAGTTGGAGAACCAGACTTGATAGTTAGTAGTAGGTCCTTTACAATGTCGATTGTCAAGGGGGAGAAACTGGTCAAGTTACACGTGATGGATGTCACGTCTTCTGTGAGTGTGGCCTGAGGGGAGGGGGGGCCAGAGCTCTGGCTCTCTAATTCCTGATATATTATTTGAACCTTTGACTGAAAGAAAGTGGCCATTTTATCACAGAGCACTTGATCTGGGGCAAATACATTGCCCTGTTGGAGTTTGGATGGTCTTAAAGAGTTCTCTAGTGGAATTATTGGCCCCCTCTATTTTGCTAGTGTAGAAGTTTTTTTAGAGCTGATGATAGCTGCTTTGTAATCAGTTAGTGCTTGGTTATAACTCTTTTTGTCCGTCGTACTGTAGTCCATCCTCCAAACGCGTTCTAAGCGTCTGCATGTGGATTTTAACGTTTTCAGCTCGAGGTTGTACCATGGGGCGGTGGGTTTATTCCTACGTTGTTTGACAATCATTTCTGGAGCCAGTTGATTAATGGCTGACCTAATCCAATTCTCATAGCTTTCGGCAACCATGTTGGAATCTGCAGCTAAGGTGGGCATACTGTTTTCCAGTAGGTCTGTTAGCACCTCATACCTGATGTTCCGCCAGGACCGTACTTTGGTCGGAGGCTGGGGTGATAACGGCGGGTCTTTGTTGAGCCCGTCGGGTAGGTTGGAAAAAAATTGCCATATGGTCGGTCCAGGTAAGTGGCAGAATTCTATTAATTCTAATAGAGGTTTTTTTTGTGAAAATCCCATCCACCGTATGAAGTGCCTTGTGAGTTGGTTCTGAGACTATCTGAGCAAGGCCAAAGGCTTCAAGAATGTCTACCAGCACAGAGGTACACGCATCATCCCCACGTTCTAGGTGAGAATTGAAATCCCCTAATATGGTGAATGTAGGGGAGTCTAGGCACGATTCCAACAAGGACTGTAAAGCTTGAGAAAAGAGGGATTTGGGTCCGGGCTGTCTGTAGAGGAGCAGAACAGGAAAGGCGAACACATTCCTGATTTTGATGTTGAACGTCATAGCTTCTGCTCCTGGTAACCGAACAGGCTCAAAAGCAATTTTAAACTCGGACCTATAGATAATAGCAAGCCCACCACCCATTTGCCCTGATCTGGTCAGGCTGGCAAGCGAGTAGCCCACTGGTAGCTCTATCACCCAATCCGGTTCAGCCGAGGCAGTAGCCCAAGTTTCTGTGAGAAAAACTACATCAGGATTCGAGGTTTGCAGCAAGCATTCTAACTCCTATTTGTGTTAAATGGCAGATCTAGCATTAAGTAAAATAGCGCTACGTGAACCACCCTTGGATTGATGAGCATTAGTACCCTCTATGGCATCCGAGGATGGAGAGGTACACTGGGAGTTCCGGTTCTTGGCTCCCTGAATTGCTTCCGTTTGCAGACCCGTCTCCTCGAGGAAGCCGAAGGCCGGAGAGGTAGCAGGGAGGTTGCTAGCTAAGAGTGCGTACTTGCAGTGGGGACGGGGCCTTATTGTTCCTTTCACTGAGTAGAAACGCGACATTGTCACACCTACCATTGTTTAAGGTCAGTAGCTGTTCCCTGGTGTAGGTCAAGTTAGGAAAACGGGCAGGGGTCATGGCGCATTCCGGGCACAGACGGGCTTGCCTTTGGCGTGCCGGCGGTGCGCCCGCTGCGTGGTTGCGTCAGCATTCCATCTTTATCCCCCTTGAAATCCAACCACTAGTAAGCTGACCTGTGTGGAGGCGGGCCCGCTCTTACATACGGGCACCGCGGTCTGGTACAGGGCTGAACAACTCCCCAAACTGTCTTGACAATGGCGTTCTGGGCAAGCGGCGAAAGTGCAAGGTGCAGGTACAATTGTAGCAACTGTAAAAGTGATTTTTAAAACTTTGCTTAAAAAAAATTCTTAAAAGGAGCTTACGCGGAGAGCTAGCGATCAAACACAGGCTAGCGCAGCGTTTAGCTAAATGACTGAGCAAGCGGTTCCTGATTTCAACTACGGTTTAATGCTGCGTGGTCGCGTCAGCATTCTATCTTTATCCCCCTTGAAAGCCAACCACTGGTAATCTGACCTGTGTGGAGGCGGGCCCGCTCTTACATACGGGCACCGCGGTCAGGTACAGGGCCAAACAACTCCCCAAACTGTCTTGAGAATGGCGTTCTGGGCAAGTGAAGAAAGTGCAAGGTGCAAGAACAATTGTAGCAACAGTAAAAGTGATTTTTAAAACTACGCTTAAAAAAAAATGCTTAAAAGGAGCTTACGCGGAGAGCTAGCGATTTAAACACAGGCGTTAAGCTAAATGACTGAGCAAGCGGTTCCTGACTTCAACTACGGTTCAATGGTTTTCCTCCCTACTCTTGTTTGTGTACCGCCCCTGAAGCATAGTGTATTTAAAATCATTTTGATTGGATGAGTTGTATCCTTTAACACCTTACATAAGGAAACTTCTTTTTTTGTTTTGAATTGTACTCCATGGGAACGTATGGGTTTCCTTGTTCCCCCCCCCCCCCTCATCTGCTCATTCCCAGGCCCCTGGTGCTGCCTCTCGCTCTAGAAGGTTCAAATGGCCCCTCATCCCATCCTGACTTGTCCATTGTTCCCCCATCCTTTTCCGTACAGTGTGCTTTTCATTTATTTATTAAATTAAATTGTCTGGTGTTGTGTGGCTCTACATCAGATCTTTCCCATCCCAGAATTGTCGTTAGGGCAACAAATAGAAGTGTTGCTTCCTTGCGTCTGTGTCCGTTCCTTTCTTACCACGCCTTCCGACGTGGATCCGGAGCGCTCTTCCTTGTTCTTTCTCAAAACATTTCCAGTATGTAAGGGACACGTGTCTCAAAAAAACAACAGGTTCTTAACCCTGCAATGATCGCCACAGATAGATGTCAGTGATGGACCCTCACGAGGTCTGTGTCTGGTGACTCGAAGTCATGCGGCGACTATATTTGGATGAATCAGAATACAACCAGGGACCATAGGGCCAAGCTCTACGGTGCCGTACATTGTAGGAAGGTTCAGAAGGCCTGATCCCGGTTGTAGTCTAGAACGTTGACATGTTCTCGTTCTAGAGGTTGTTGCCGTGGGAGGTCATCGTCCTATTCCAAGTCCTTCGATAAGTCAAAGAAAAAGAAGCACAAGAAGTCCAGACATGACTCACCTTCTTCCTGTCACTCTCACCATACAATTCACGCGGACATCCGAGTACCTCGAAGTCGCAGTCTTGGTCTCCTCCTTTGGATCTGATCCTGGCTCTTGTCCCGATCCAGCCTGAATTCCCGGGTCCATCAGCAATGCTGCATCATGTCCACGCCTTCAGTGAGGCTTTGCTGTGAATCTTCAGTACCCCACATGTCTGAGTAGGCCTCGAGTTGGGTTTCCGTTGGCGGATCTGTCGTGGATGCTGAGAGTGCCTCTCAACCCTCTTCTGGGGCATGCTCCTACTCCTGCACTGACATCTACTCCAATTTCCCCTACTGCCCAAGACCTGTGTTGGGGCCCCATGCATCAATGCTAGTAGTGACGCCGCCGACACCAGAGCAAGAGCTGATTTGGACTCAGAAGTGAATCTGGCTCAATCTTGGCCAAAGTCACGTCCAATTCGATCGCTCCCACAACTTCATTCTGATTCAGACACGCTTCCCCTGAATTATAGATTCTGTGACCCGGAGCCGCAAGATGATGGTTATGATCCCTCACCAGTTATACAACGTCAAAAAACGATACCTTAGCCTGCAGGAGGCATCTTTCCTCCTGCAGAACCCAATGCCTGAGAGCCTGGAAATACAGGCATGCACCAGATGGCTGAATCCCAACACTTTTCCGACCACCCTGCCAGACAGAAACACGTGGTAGCTGTTGGAAAACATGTGCCCTCATCTGCTAGCCCTCAGTTCTGTAAACCCAAGTTGCCTCCTGGGGTATTATTCGCATGCGTTGTGGGAACTGGTGGCCAGCATCTTGCCAGCAGTCATGGATGACCTTGGGCCAGCCTTAAATAGATCATTCAGGATGGCCAGACTGAGGCAAAATATGTAATCCGGCCAGGGCACTACTAACTCTGGGTAGGGCAGTTTGTATCCGCACGATGCTTCAGCTTCCTGAGGAACACTTGTCCATTCTTATGCAAGAAGTTCAAGCTCTCTGGGCGGCGAGAGCTATAGAGAGGGTGCCAGCATCAGAAATCTTGACTGGTTGCTACTCTCAATACAATCTGGTGTCAAAGAAAGACTGATGTCTTCTCCTATTTTAGATCTCTGTCCCCTGAACTTCTTCCTCAAGAAGGACCAGTTTAAGATGCTCACTAAGGTTTAAGTTCTCCTTGCCCTGGCTCCAGAAGACTGGATGGTGGCATTGGACCTGCATGACGCCTATTTCCACATCCCAGTCCTGAAGTCCCTGTGGTTCCAAGTATGCCACAAGCATTTTCAGTTTGTGGTGCTCCCCTTCAGCCTTGGTAGTGCCGTTCGGTTGTTCACTAATGTGATGGTGGTGGTTACTGCCCATCTTTAGCAATACCAGTCTTCCTCTACCTCAACGACTGGTTATTGATGGCAGGCGCACCTCAAACATTTGTGGACCAACTCCAAATGAAAGCCAATCTCTTAACATCATTGGGGTTCAAGTCATTCTAGACACGGTGCTGTTTTGATCTTGCCTTCATCCTCACCAAGTGCAGCATATTGGAGCTATGATCCCGATGTTTCAACCCTTGTCCTGGGTCTCCGTGAGAGGAGCTCTGAGGCTTCTTGGCCTCTTGGCCTCCTGCATCCTGCTAGTGGACCACACCAAGTGGCACATACGGGCTCTGCAAAGGGGTCTGAAATCTCAAGTTGGTTGCTGGGCCACAATTGGACCCATAGCAGACCTCTATCCCTACCGCACTCCGAGCTAACGGTTGCGCCAAATGCATCATTGCGGGGTTGGGAAGGACATCTGGGAGAGGTGAAAATCAGAGGACTCTGGTGTCTGCGGAACACCGACTCCACATCAACCTGTTGGAGTTATGGGCAAGTCTTTTCCTCCCATCCATCAAGGACTAAACCACTACCATGTGGTATTGCCACTGGGGAGGGGGAGAGTAGTGAGAGGAGGTGGTGGGGAGGTTGTTGGTTTTATGCCAAGAAATTCTGGAATATGCTGGTTTGTCAGGGCATCTCCCTGGTTGTATAACACCTAGCACGATCTCTTAACGCCATGGCGGGAAAACTCAGCAAGTGTTGCCTATAGAACCTTGAATGGCGACTACACTTAGCATCTTCTAGCAATGTAGAGAACCCTGTCTTCTTCCTCAGCTTGGAGACTGAGCGCCAACAGTTGATGCCCACTGGTCTCCATCCTGAAGTGGTGAATGTGACTGTGGCTGCTAGGCCTCTCTCTACTAAGACCATCTATGCAGAACATTGGGAGTCATTTCTTGCTTGGTGTTCTTCCTGGCATATCCAACCACTTCTCCCTGTCTCTAAGCCAGCAAAGCCTTGCTGTCGCATCAGTTAAATGTTATTTGTCAGGCTTATCAACTTTTCTACTAGTGCCTGATCAGACATCTCCGTTTGCGATTTTTGAAAGGGCTGAACCATACGTTCCAGCCAAAACCCTTAGTTATGTCCTAGTAGGATCTCAGTCTGGTTCGAGCTAATGTGTATTTGCCCTCTGAAGTTGCTCACATTGAGGACTGTCCCTTATTGTGTTCACATCAGCCACTGGCATGAGCAAGCTGCACTTTACATTCAACAAATGTACACCACTTACTTCGTGGATAAGCGGGTGTTAAGGACTAAGACCACTTTCCTCCTCAAGGTTGTAACTCCCTTCCACATTGACCAGTCTATTCCCAGGCCACTGTTCTTCGCTCCACCTCAGCCACCCAGAAGGAAGAGAGTACATCATTTAGATGTCTGGGGACAAAAAGGATAGAGCTGTGCAAAAGCAGACCATCGCCAGATTGATTGTTCTTAATACAAAGATCTGCTACAGACTTGCAGCCTCCAGAAGGCCTGCGGGCTCATTCTACCAGAGCCAAAGCTGCTACCACCACATTAACATGTGAAGTGCTTGTACTGGCTATCTGCCAGGCTGCGATGTGGGTGTTAGTTTGCATTTTCAGGAAATACTACTGCCTTGATTGCGAGGTCATGCGGAAGGGGGCACCTTGCTTGTTCGTTTTAATTTAAACGGAGAATAAATGGAAAAGAAGAATTGTGAGAAGGAGGATAAATCAAATTGTCCAGATGAAGTCCCTATAAGGGATAAAGTGTTTGCTGGGTCTGTTTTAAGTATGATTGAATTGAATACTTAATAAAAAGAACTTTATGGAAAAAGTCACCAACGCCTGGAAGTTAATTGAAAAACGCGTATGGAAACTAATTGAAAACAAAAGAGTGATTAGAGATGCATGTAATTCGAATTGGAAAGTTCAATGTGAACAAGGAAATTAGATTGCCCTCCTAATATTGTGAAAACATTTATCAAGTGCTGGACCTACAGAACAGTGAGTGGTCCACTGTTTAAAGATGTATGAAGGACAGATATCGAGGGCAGGCATAGGGTATGTAATTGGTATATTGGACAAACATAGGTTTGTCCCATTCACAGTAAACAGCCATCGAGTTGAATTTTTCATGAAGATGTATAAGAGAGAACCAATCAGACTTGTTCTTCCTTGGATGATTCAGTATCTTCAGTAAGTGTGAGCAGGTAGTGAACAGGGGCGGCTCCTCCGCTAAGATAGTCGCGTCGCCCCACTACTCTTAGAGCAGGAAAAATAAAAAATAAAATGCTAATAACTTTGTGACTTCGCTATGGGGCTAGGTTAGAGTGGGGCTGTGGTCACAGGGGGAGGAGTGGTGGGCACACTCTGAGGGCCTGCATGACTGTTTGGCCAGTCATCTTGGGCCGGCCAAACAGTCATGCACAATTTGCATGCTCCTCTCCAAGCTGTAATACACAGCCTGGTGGGGAACATGCAAAGGCTCCCAGTCCCAGTCTGAGTGCCGAACAACTGCGCTCAGAGTGCTCGCAACGCTGCATTGCAGCATTGTGATTGGCTTAGGGGAGCCTGTGTACTTCCGGGACCGAAGCTGAGGAGAGATGGTGTGACTGAAGCTGAGGAGAGACGGCGACCGTGGGAAAGTAAGCGGGTGAAGCATTGGAGTATTTTATTAATGTCCCTTTAAAACTGCTTGGAAAACCTTAGTGTTACAAAATGCATAAATTGCCCCTGCTGTTTTCAGAATTATTTTCTGGGGAGAACATGGATACTGCTTGGGAGGCACTCTCTGGAACTGGAGCATCATATTTGTTATACCCGTCTAAAAATTCCATATCTTCTCTTCTCAGAAATGTGTTCTTTTAGAGGTTTGAAAGGAAATGTAGCTACAGGTGATGCACTAAAAGAAAAGTGCACTCTCAGTTGCTGTATTTGTTTCCTTCAATCAATATAATGTGGATATCCTGCCAGTTAATGGTGATGCTTTATAACATATTGTTAGCCAAATAGAATCCCTGTGCTTGAATCAAAGCCTACGCAGAACAGAATTTGATCCTACAATTATTTACCTCTCCTCCTGTGGTACTTCATTAATGTATTAATGTAAATGATGGACTACCCGTCTGCCAAACCCTAAATTGGGCCCATAATTTTGAAAGCCTGGTCTATTGTGGTTCTTAGGAATAAGAAGTATTTAGGCCCAATTTTATGAAATGAGTCATTTAATTCCCTTTTTGACAATCTCCTAAAACTCCATAAGGTATTCAAAAACAAAGAACTGGTAACTGAAATTTTAATTCCCAAGACAGCGCACTACATGAGGCAATTGATGTTTTCTACCTAGTGCTACAAATAGTGTTCTATTATATCTATAAAAAGATTTGACTCGTGCAATATTTTTTACATTTTAGGGTGACAGTGTTCTGACTGTGTTTTTAAGTGAGGATGAACTTGAAGATGATGTGGTATTCTACCTACTGTTTGCTGGATCTAATTTAAAACATTTGGCAAGTACCAAGAAGATTGATTCTTTGACATTAAAGACCATAGCGCCTGGTAAGTGTAAAACATTTAGACTGAAGTTTTTAACCTTCAGGTTTTCTCAAACACTTGCACTTTTAATAATGTTTTACATATCCATACTACTGAAACACTGTATGGATTTCAAACATTACAGTAAGAAATTGGTTTAATATTTGGGGTGGTTGACTACCCACCTCAATGAACAAATCATAACCCTTGTCAGGCTGTGCCCTCATAGTCCGTAGATAAACCTGAGCTCACAACCCCATCCCCCCCCACCACCCCCGGGTAGCTATGGCACAGAACAGACAGGCTTAACTTAAAGACAATGTGTAAAGTATTTGTGCAATACTAAAACAGAAGTGAACTAGAAATGCAAAACAATGAAATTCCCAAAAAGAATTAGTATGACAGAGTAAAAGTGAATAAACAACATGGCATCAAAATGACGGAAATCCGATAAGAAGACCTGGAGATATAATTTGTAAACGCTTTAAGTTAAAATAGCACTAAGAAGCACAAAGAGAAAATGAAAATAAATGATCATGGTAGACCAGAACCTATGCACAGTTTGACTCTGACAGCGATGGAGCATGGGTCGGATACACTAACCAGGTATGTCCTGAGCGAAGATTTTACCTTCTCATTATGGTCCTTTAATTACAAATCCACCACAGGAGTACACTTCTAAAGCCTCCCAAAACCTTAGGGGAGGCACTTAAAGACTCACAGGGTGTCAGGCAGAGGCCAAATAGCAGGGTCAGGTCTAGGTCCAGTTGCCACTGGTCAGTTTGGCAGTTTCGCAGTTTCCGGGATGGGCTGCTTGTAGCTTGTCGTGTCCATGTATATTTACCAGAAGGTCAGCCTTATAACCCCTGGAGTCTACTTCTTGTTCTGGGTACGAGAGAGCAGGTCCAGGCTTTTGAAGGCTCTTCTGAGGTGACCGATAACCGGTTCAATCCTCACCTAATATTCCTCAGGTCCAAGAGTGCTCTGAAGTGGGTGTCTGGAGATGCCACATTTATGCCTGGCACAAGCTAGTGGGTGGAAATGATTCCTGGGCATGCCTTGACCAATGGGGTAAAAGTTCCCTATTCCAACCCAACCCACTTTCGGCATTTTCAAGAAGGAGAAAGTCTTTAGCCGCACCAAACTTGGGCTGTGAGGGCTGGGGTTTTGTGTGTGGGCGTGTATTATGGTAATCCTAGTGTCCTCCCACATGTAACACCAATATCCAGTTTGAAGCAGTTACTTCGGCACCGAGACAGTGAATAGGCAGTAATTGTCTTGCATCCTGCTCTCGCCCTTTGAAGTTTGCCCCAGGTGTTCTACGTAAACCCCAGAGACAGGGATGGTAAGACAAAGGTTTCCCAACAACCAAACCATGGGTACATAACAATTGTCCTGCATGCATTCTGATCTCTCCCTTTGAAGTGCATCCCATTTGTTATATAGAAAATCCTAGATGACCTGTCAAGCAGGATTTTACACTACAATGTCAAAAAGGATCCTCACTACCCTCAACCTTCATTTCTGTGAGATTCAGGGATATCATCTGTGCCAATTCTGGTCAGCCTGTTTGCTCCTAGGTAGCATTTTACACCTTTTCACACATATTCAAATGCTCTTTACTGGCAGGCTGGAGTGGGAGGACAATGCAAATGCGCCTCCAGTGGCTTTAGGCAGTGAAAAGGCAACATTCTAAAAGTACCTTCCCCATATATATATATATATATATATATATATATATATATATATATATTCCTCGCAAGTTTCCCCAGATTCGAGACCGCACTCCCAAGCAGGTAGGCAACAGCCTTTATTTGGAAAACAGCATTTGGATTCTCTCCCCGTATCTTGTCCCTGGCCTGACGCGTTTCAAAGCATTTGCGCTTCTCTTCAGAGGCCGTGTAGTCAGAAAGTCAATTACGGTTGCCACAACCCCATTCCATGCATTTATTCACTTCAAGGCTTCCGGTGTGCCTGCATAATTGTTTGATTACTCACATTGCACGTTGGGAATTGTAGTCTTCTAAACCAATTTTATACCCTCCAGTGGGTCTGTCTGTTACACGCATTATGGGACCATTTATAGCCCTCCAGTGGGCTCCAGGGAGAGATTACAGATGCCGAATTAATTTCACCCGCTCAGCCCATTCCAAAGTGAAGGTTCACCCTGCGGGTCCTAAAAAACGTTTCAAGATGGTGCGTCGTCAAACAATTATGCAGGCACACCGGAAGCCTTGAAGTGAATAAATGCATGGAATGGGGTTGTGGCAACCGTAATTGACTTTCTGACTACACGGCCTCTGAAGAGAAGCGCAAATGCTTTGAAACGCGTCAGGCCAGGGACAAGATACGGGGAGAGAATCCAAATGCTGTTTTCCAAATAAAGGCTGTTGCCTACCTGCTTGGGAGTGCGGTCTCGAATCTGGGGAAACTTATGAGGAATATATATATATATATATATATATATATATATATATATATATATATATATATATATATTTTTTTTAAATCAGACCATTGAATTGAATGAACTATTAAAAATAGTATAAAATTTTTCAAGCTATATCCTCACCGAAATTAGCATTATTAAATGTAATAATTTAACCAATGTTTTCCTATGGAACAGCCAGCCTTGCTGTAGCGAAAATAGCTTTTGGGGCTTTTTCACTGTAAGGACCTGCTTTATGGGCAATAAGGCCTCGTTCGGGGTGGCTTATAAATATTTAAAAGGATGGTTTTGATCTGTCTAAAGGGGCTATTTTGGCATGTCAAATTTGCAGTTTAAAACTGCAACATCCAGACTACAAATAGTAGGCCTGCAATAATGTGTGCAGTGTCACTGTAGTGGATGGCAAAATGGGTGCTGTGGTTCACTAGTGACATTTAATTTACAGGCTCTAGGTACACTTTGTTCCATATACTAAGGGCTTACAGGTATGTTAAACATGCCAATCAAGTGTGTGCCAATTATGTACAATTATGTTTAAAGGCGAAGCATAGGCACTTTGCCACTGGTTAGCAGATGTGAAGTGGACAGAGTCTACAGCCAGCAAAAACAGTTAAGGTAAAAATATGAGGGAATACCACACAAATGACTGTCGGTTCCTACAATTACCACCATACGTTGGTATTTAGTTTGAGATAGATCTATAGCAGAAATGTAAAAATGTACTTAAAGATCAGCCATGTTGAGCACCAATATATACTACTCAGCGGATTGCTTAAGTTATTCATATGTTTAGCTCAAACTTGTTAAATCCTCAATTCATTAGAGGAAACTGTTCTCGGGTACAGTTTCTAAATACTTCCAACACCTGGTTTGGGATACCTTGTCATTAGAAGTAATGCTGAATTATATGATGAATAGTGGGCTCTTTGGATAAGTGGTTTCCCAAACCACAAAGTATTGGCACACAAAATGTTGCCTATGTCCATAGATTTTATTTGTAAGAATTAATGGCTGATCTATCTTTAATCTTACTTGGTTTGGCTCTTTGACATGGTGCCGTAAATGTATAGAGGCAGTATTTTTGGCTCTGTAGCAAAGGTCAAAATGTCATAGGAAAGAGCATTTTTGAATCCTAAATCTCTCTCCCCTCCTTTTTAAACCACATGTAGCAATATTTCTCAAAAGTCTGTCTCAAATTCAGCCTTCGATTGTACCAAATTTGGGGCCAATTAGCTAGAAACAATGGAGGGATGGTGTAAAGATACAAGGAGATCTCCAAGCATTTTGATTTTTAGATTTAAGATGAGAATTCCATAATGCATCTTATGCCTTTAAGATAAAATATTACAGGTATCGTAGTGGAACTCTGGTGCCTGTGTGTGAAATTTTGGTGTTTTCTTTTAGCAATTTTGGTGTTATACGTCAAACTGTAAGTGACCATTCCCGACGGGCTATGTATATATTCAATAAATGTTTGTGAACATCAGAAAATTGAAAAAAAGATCCATAAGATTTCTGATTGGCTGAATTTTTCACAAATGTTTAAAAAAATCTTACAATGTGATTGATGAAATCCCTCTGAAAATATTCATAGCGCAACCTTTTTATTTCGCTCACATTTATTGGCCAACATCAAGGTATTCACTGATCAAAGGGATAACCTCCAATAAAACATGCTACAGTTGATAAATAATGGCAAACAATTGTGTATTATGTATTTTTTATGAGGGGGAAACATTATATATATTAAAGAGAACACAAACGGCACAGTAGTAGATCCGTATTATACATAAGAGTGAAAGCCTTGGGCCTTCCCACTCATGTAGATCTCGTCTCAGCTTATCATAAATGATAGGGACAGCTGAAAAAAATAAGAAAAAGGCCGCCCTCAGCCCCCAGGACCTGGTCAGAATTAATGGACTACATACACTTCCTTGCCTTACTACTGGAACAATTGTGTAAAGCAAAATCCTTCCTTACCTTGTCAAGAGGCTGGGGATTCTCTTCTCTTACCCTGTTTTGCCCCTGGGTGTGGGGAGAAAAAGATATATCTATCAAAATAAGAGGGACAGAAAGGGCTTGAGGAGGTCCAACGTACATGCCCTACATACAGTTTCCAAAAAAGAAAGTACGTAGTTCCTGTGTGATGTATCAATCACTCAAAGGGTACGAATATTAAAAATACTACAGGTAAAGAGGAGGATAGGGGGAATTCCTCCTGTTGGAACTAGGGCCCTCACACACCCAGCAAGCTAGGTGTCATGCTTCATCATTTGAGCCTGCTCCTCGTCGGGTCAAGCGCTGCAATGCCCTACGGGCACCCTTAAAGGGGCTCTTTTCGGAGATCTTCTGTTCCACGCCGTATGGGTGCCGTGGGTGTGTGGGGCCAGAATGAGTGTAGATGTGTAAAGTGATGATAAAACAGGTACGGGACTCCTCTGTGATGAATTTATTCCGCGAGGGACCCGACCTGATTAAAAGAAAATAGGGAGGGGTGACTCTTTTGTTATTATGCAACAAAAATTATACTCAACTCCCAAATGGTCGACATGTTTCTCGCTATTTGTTGTCAAGGAGTGATCATTAGCGATTCTTCAGGACCGTGTGAATTAAAACGAACTATCTACACATAGGTGGCAAGGCGCAACGCTACCTACCACTAGTAGTCCCGCTAGGACATTTCCTATGGGAAATGGAATAACCTGTAGTATAAACAAGAACAATAAAAAACTTTTTATCTTGTAAGGATCACATAAGTCAATGATACTGTAGTGAAATCAGATTGACATGCTCTTATGATTTAAGGTGTTGAGTGACTTCATAGAAAACCCCATAAAAACATATTGTGCACACGTGAAAAAAACCGTGATGGTGAGTGTAGTATAGACTCACCTAATTAGGTATCAGATAATGCCTCATCAGTTGTAGCGAAGAAAAGACACAATAAGTGGTGTCTCTAGAATAAGGAAAACATGATATATAAAAAACGGAAAATACCAGGTGTTAGTGTCATGATTTTCTGCATCATGTCATTGCCAGCTGATGAGTAGCGGTTAACAAGGCACAGGGTCCCGGTCAGTCCGGGTGTCACCAGGGTTGGAGCCACCGTAACCCCTCCTCACCTCATTAATAACAAATAACCATAGACACAATCCATGGATATCAGGAGGGGCGCACCAGAGGCGGTGTAACAATGGCAAAAGTGAATAGCCAAAGTTATGCTTGCATCCATAACCCCCCGAGCCTTGGTTGCGTATGAGGCCATTACCGGAAAGTTGGTGAGAGAGCGCAGTGGGCCCCACCGGGAGGCATACTAGGGACTCTGACGCTAGTTTCCTTCACCTCAACATACTGCTTGTGACAGAGAGGCTTCCAATCATTGTGACAGAGGGGCTTCCAATCATTCGTGCCGACTTACCTACTCCCATTTGGAGTCAAACGAACGACCTACCCCGCTTCGCTACATCCAGGAAGGTGTCCTTTCCTTGAAACCGGCCGTATTAAATACCTTCCCTGGAGAACGGAGTCGAGAGCGCGGGAGAGCCGATCAATTCCAGCTGGTGTATTGTAAGGGTCATGTGATCGTATCACATGCTAGCGCTACCACGTGAAAATGGCGGCCATCTTAGAGTGGGTTTACAATGTTCAAATGATCACTGCCCATGCTTATGCTACCACGTAAATATGGCAGCCATCTTGGAGTTGGTATTTAGAATGGAGGTCGGAATGACCATTCAAATTTGTTATTAAAATAAATCCACTACTAACCAAAGACGTTTATGGGATCTTCCGCCCATTACAGGACATTTCCCTGTGGATCCTGTGCTGTGTGACCCCAGACCAAACCAACCAAGGAATTGAAACTCACAGACAGGTTCACATGGAGGATCACAAAACACACAAATTGCAATACACCACGTTGCATCTACTTACTGACATGCCCTTGTGAGAAAAAATATATAGGCATGACCATGAGAACCATCAAAACTAGAATAACAGAACACAAAAGTAATATCCGCTGTCTAAAGACCAACACAAAGCTCTATACTCACTTTACGGAACATCAACATTCTCCTGAAAGTATAAACTGGGTGATCCTGGAAGCACATCAACAGATTACACAAGTAGATCTCTTTATGATAGAACAAAGATGGGTCTATCGTCTGGACTCGACTCACTGTGGTCTCAATGATGAAATTCCCTGGGGCACTCTAAACCATCGTTAGCCAACTCCATAATGAGGTATTAAATGTAAAATGGGCCTTTTACCCACCCTATACTAGGACCCCTGTCTAGGGGTTCGGACATCACCTACTCAATACTTTCATTATTCCACTTGACAATGTCCGTTAACAGCGTACTAAGGGCCCTTATCCTTTATCCATCCATCTTATCTACACACCTGTCTTTAAACCTTTTTGATATGGTTAGGATTGAAGACTGGCTAATGTGCCATCTTATCTACACACCTATCCTTAAACCTTTTTGATATGATTAGGATTGAAGACTGGCTAATGTGATACTTTGGCCGTGGTGTACTAGAATACACACTTACTTTGTAGCATTAATTAACTCCTGACTATAATTGACCCCATTGTTTAATAACAAATTTGAATGGTCATTCCGACCTCCATTCTAAATACCAACTCCAAGATGGCCGCCATATTTACGTGGTAGCATAAGCATGGGCAGTGATCATTTGAACATTGTAAACCCACTCTAAGATGGCCGCCATTTTCACGTGGTAGCGCTAGCATGTGATACGATCACATGACCCTTACAATACACCAGCTGGAATTGATCGGCTCTCCCGCGCTCTCGACTCCGTTCTCCAGGGAAGGTATTTAATACGGCCGGTTTCAAGGAAAGGACACCTTCCTGGATGTAGCGAAGCGGGGTAGGTCGTTCGTTTGACTCCAAATGGGAGTAGGTAAGTCGGCACGAATGATTGGAAGCCCTCTGTCACAATGATTGGAAGCCTCTCTGTCACAAGCAGTATGTTGAGGTGAAGGAAACTAGCGTCAGAGTCCCTAGTATGCCTCCCGGTGGGGCCCACTGCGCTCTCTCACCAACTTTCCGGTAATGGCCTCATACGCAACCAAGGCTCGGGGGGGTTATGGATGCAAGCATAACTTTGGCTATTCACTTTTGCCATTGTTACACCGCCTCTGGTGCGCCCCTCCTGATGTCCATGGATTGTGTCTATGGTTATTTGTTATTAATGAGGTGAGGAGGGGTTACGGTGGCTCCAACCCTGGTGACACCCGGACTGACCGGGACCCTGTGCCTTGTTAACCGCTACTCATCAGCTGGCAATGACATGATGCAGAAAATCATGACACTAACACCTGGTATTTTCCGTTTTTTATATATCATGTTTTCCTTATTCTAGAGACACCACTTATTGTGTCTTTTCTTCGCTACAACTGATGAGGCATTATCTGATACCTAATTAGGTGAGTCTATACTACACTCACCATCACGGTTTTTTTCACGTGTGCACAATATGTTTTTATGGGGTTTTCTATGAAGTCACTCAACACCTTAAATCATAAGAGCTTGTCAATCTGACTTCACTACAGTATCATTGACTTATGTGATCCTTACAAGATAAAAAGTTTTTTATTGTTCTTGTTTATACTACAGGTTATTCCATTTCCCATAGGAAATGTCCTAGAGGGACTACTAGTGGTAGGTAGCGTTGCGCCTTGCCACCTATGTGTAGATAGTTCGTTTTAATTCACACGGTCCTGAAGAATCGCTAATGATCACTCCTTGACAACAAATAGCGAGAAACATGTCGACCATTTGGGAGTTGAGTATAATTTTTGTTGCATAATAACAAAAAGAGTCACCCCTCCCTATTTTCTTTTAATCAGGTCGGGTCCCTCGCGGAATAAATTCATCACAGAGGAGTCCCGTACCTGTTTTATCATCGCTTTACACATCTACACTCATTCTGGCCCCACACACCCACGGCACCCATACGGCGTGGAACAGAAGATCTCCGAAAAAGAGCCCCTTTAAGGGTGCCCGTAGGGCATTGCAGCGCCGGCCCGACGAGGAGCAGGCTCAAATGATGAAGCATGACACCTAGCTTGCTGGGTGTGTGAGGGCCCTAGTTCCAACAGGAGGAATTCCCCCTATCCTCCTCTTTACCTGTAGTATTTTTAATATTCGTACCCTTTGAGTGATTGATACATCACACAGGAACTACGTACTTTCTTTTTTGGAGAGAAAAAGATATACCCATTAACCCATGCAAATCGCCATTCACTCTAACTTCTTCAGTGCAAAATACTTTTACGTTTTTTTCACCTTTGTTGATTCTCTAAATAATCAGTTTTTGAAAAAGTATCCTTCATCTGGTCTTTTAGCATCTGTGGGTTCCTGGCAGTCTACAAGGACACCACTTCTGTCTCCACCAGCTGCTCATCTGTTTCGGTAACTCTGCTAGTAGTAGCTACTAGTCGTCTCTGGATTTGGGTTGGTGCCACTTCAAATGTTGAGTTGGCTTCAAATACTTGTTCTAAATTGTAGTCTGTTTCCTCCATTTGTGAAGCATCAAAGCTATTATGGACTAATTCTGATCTCTAACCCCTTCTTTTTCCTGAGTTGTTTGATGGTTTTTTTTCTGGCTGCTGCCACATTTAGGTAAGCACACAAGCTGTGGATCCCAGATCAGGACTGAGCTAATTTTGGCCACCATCGCTCTTAGCTAGCTGGTTCCCTTTATGCCAATCTTGCTTAAGCTTTCTCTTTCTGATGCTAAAAAAAAAATCTGTATTCTCTATTTTCCTTTGGCATTCTCTGTGGCAGTAATTGCTGCTCTCCAGATTGTAAGGCATTCTTGGCAGCTACAGTGGAAATTTCTGAATCCTTATGAGTCCTGCCTTCCATACTAGTCGGGCCACCAACTGCCATGCATAAGCCATAGGCACTGCTTCCATTCTGTTGCCTAATGGCATACTAATGACTTGTGCCCTTTGCTGGCGGGGCTGTCTATATGGTCTGGGTGGTCTGCAAGCAAATAGGTTGCCATCTCGATGATCTCTGCTCTCCATCAGGATTTCTTATGGCTGTAAATTGATCCTCCGTGCACACAGATCCTTTCTTTCCAGATTTTAGGCAGGAAGTCACAGCTTGCCTTTCCTTCTTTGAATGCTATTCTATGACCTTGTTTTGGCAGTGCAATTTGCTTTGTAATTAAGCTTTCTGACAAGGTTTCAGATTTTTACTCTTTCATCAATTGTCCCTATCATAATATAGCTCCTGTATTGTTCACCTTTTTGTTGGAGCATCAATATTATGTCGCCGGCAGAGCGAGCAGCTAGAAGGGCAGCATCTGCAACTTGTTCCAAGATGGGCGGGGCAACAGTGAAACAGTTGGTCTTGGGAAGGAGCACAGTAGTTGTCAGTACCAGACTCATAAATAGACATTCATTCGATATGTCTATATGTAGGGTTGCTTCCAGCCTTTGCTTACACTTGAATATACATTTTTCCTTCTGGCAGTATTAATTCACCACCCCCAGCTTCCCCTCAAATTCCCCTCTTACTTCTACTTATACATTATTGATGCCTAAGATGGTAGTGTTGGTTGTATTGCCATCTGTGTCTGCACTGTGTTTGTTGGGCATATCCTCTGTGGCATCCAGTATCACCACTTGACTCCTCTTTATGTCCGGTGCCATCCTGAGCTGACTGGCTGCAGCTGTTGTTGTTGCAGACCACTTCGTTTTTAGGCCTCGCCAATTACACAGTGCGCATGCAGTCTGTTTTGGAACATATTTTCAGCTTAAAGTGGGCTTATAGCCTGCCCATTGCTTACCATTGCATGACTTTATTATCACTCCCATTTACATGCTTCATATTCGTTAGCTTGTGTGGGCTTACTTTATCTTCTTGTATTTGTCCCTCCCCTGGATGCATTTGTGTTTCCTTCCACTGCTTGTTTTTCAAGTAATACTTTTTTGTTTTTGGTTGAGCACTCCACAAGATTGTATGCGTTTTTCAGCTCTCTCCTTTGTGGACCTTTACTCTTCCCCTCGCACTCCCTGTTGCTCAGTCACCTTTGTGGTCTTGACAGCTTCACTCCTTGATGCACTGTCCTGCATGTGTGTCTTCTCCTGGTTGCTTTCTCGCCCATTTACTTTTCTCCCTCACCTCTGTGCTCCACATTGATCTCTCCATGTTGTTTGCTTCTCCTCACCTATGCCCTCCGTGCTGGTCTGCCACCTCCCGTGTTGTTTCAGCCACCTCCTATGTTGTTTCAACCACCTCCTGTGTTGCTTCCACCACCCCCACGTATTCCTTCCCTTCCACAGCCACTTTAAAAAAAAAAGTTTTGGCACATTTTTTTTCTTTTTATTTGCTGATCCAACTTGGATTGTGAAATAAAAAGTAAAAAAGCAGCAGCATCAAGTACACAAGAAACATGTAAACAGGATACTGTTGCTCTTTTAAATCAATCTGCTGAGAACACACGTTGTCCCTGAGCAAATTACAAGACTGTCAAAAAGAAGTCTTATATTTGGTACATCTCATTGAAAAGGGAAAGAGAAAGGTGTCACAAAAGAGAAGTGAGACAATTCTGAAGATGAGCCTTCACAGAACTTGGAGAAAATTCATGATGTTCCAGTGAATGGTTGGATACTGTAGACGGTGGATACCCAACTTTTCCCTAGTGGCCAAGCCTTTACTGAGGCTGACGCACAAAGATGTGCCTGATACGCTTCCATGGGACAACGATTGCTTGAAAGCATTCTTCGAGCTGAGACAAAATCTGTCCTGCCCATGCACTGAGTGCTTGATTACAGTAAAATGTTTACATTATTTTGCAGTGAGACCAGAGGACTGCTCTCTTCATGCTTACTCAGTTACATGGAGACTCTCGAAGACCTGTGGCATATTTTTCAACTACTCTTGACCCTGTTGCCGCAGGACTGCTAGTTGCCTTAAAGCAGTTGCGGCAGATGGTGTCAGTATTGAGAGATGCAAGAGCATAGTGATGGGACATCCTCTTCCAGTGATGGTCCCTTACTCTGTTGAGATGTTACTCACATGTACCAAAAAACAATATTTGACAAACAGCAGGTTTACAAAATATGAACAACAAATCCTTGCTTCAGACAATGGTACTCAAGCAGTGCCAAACGCTCAAACCAGCTACATTGTTACAAGTTTTACATGACTGCCTTGATGTTACGGATTTAAGCATCAAGACCAGACATTAAAGATGAACCTCTCAATTAGCCTGACTATGTAATTTTTGTGGATGGCTCATGTTTAGGAGTCAGTGAGGGAACTCTGAGAGCAGCTTACACTTTTTGCACAATTCAGGAGGTGGTAGAAGCCTCCTGGCTTCGAGGTGTTACCTCTGCAAAAGTGGAGGAATTGATTGCCCTTACAAGAGCATGCAATCTTTCAACTCAATTGAGAGTGACTATATTCATGGAAAGTCAGTATGGCTTTGGGGTGGTCCATGACTTAGGGCAGTTGTGGTCACATAGGGGATTTAAGTACTGATTTAAGTTAGCCTAACTGTCGATAACATGTTAACTAAAAATAATGCATTCACATTGAAAGGCCTATTTTCCACGTTGAACCGATGTTTTTAACAAGATGTTTCTCTTTGCTTCAGATGTTGTAACTTTCCAGAAGCCTTATGTTAGCTAATGAATAGGAATTTGTTTTATATTAAACAACTTATAGTGAGGTTCTTATTGGGAAGAGAGGAGGCAACAGGAAGTATGACTCGTGAGAAGAACTGTCTGAACCGCAAAATGTGGATGATATATCTTTTCAAGGACTAACGTCTGTAGACCTTTGTGCAGACAGGAGAAAATTGGGAGTTTGCTTATTCCATGGAGGTTACTGAAATCCTATTGGAGAATGCTGAACACAAAGGAAAACATGTTGCCACCTATATTATTGTGTGTTTATATTAGTGCGTCTTCCTAGTGCAGATGCAGGGCCTTTTCTTTTGAGCTTCTCACTCACGCTGACGCTCATCTCTGAGTTTCTTATACCTCTCAACATGGGACGTTGTTTAGCCTTTTTCTTTGATGTCTGCAAGAAAAAGGTGATCCAAGCACTGATAACTTACTGATTGTATTGTGCAAACGCATTATACTTGCGGAGTATCTTTTTGACCGACTTCAAGTAGTGCGGAATTCAGCGGCCCGTATCCTCCTCAATCTTCCCCTAAGAAAATAAACCATATGTTCTCGCATTTGAAGGCACTTCACTGGCTTCCTATTAAAGGGTCTTTTTTAAATCCCAGGCCCTTGTGCACAAAGCCCTGCACGCTACTGTAGCCAGCTACCTGAGAGAGAGGATTCGTGACTATGTCCCCTCCGGCAACTTATGGTCCTCTTCTTATCAAATGGCTAGAGTTTCTAAAATCTGTCGGGCCAGAATTGGTGGCAGGTCCTTTTCTTATCTTGGGCCACTCGCCTAGAATAAACTCTCTGGAGCTGCGCACCGCAATTGAACTTTCCACCATTAAGAAAAAATTAAAAACATGGCTCTTTCAACAAGCTTAATTGGATGATCGCTGTTGTGTTGGTGGCCTTGATAACAGTGACGGGACACACTTTTGAGTAGCTGTGGGCTATAAAAATCTCGTATCATCATAGTCATCAATACTTTCCAGCTTGATATGCAAAGGCATTTAGCTTATGCATTGATTCTCTCAGCAGAACTCTTTATTGGGTATCTGAACTAACACCTTATTCTTATTTAGTTTGATTATGAAACTTCCTTTATGGAACACACTTGCTGTATCATTACCATATTAACTGTAATATTGTATTCTTTCTTATACTGAAATATTGATTATTGGATTATATTAACTTTGAATGCCTATACTTGAGAAATTAATACTCATTAAATAAATAATAAAAAGCTAAGGAATTGAAAATAAAACCCTTTAACTCACAAAAAACATCCTCTTTATTGACCGTACTGAAGGCCTTTATTGATTTATTACTATGTATTTAATGTAGATGATGGCTCCTTTTTACTTCTCCTTGTTGACGAACAAAGATCCATATGACAAGTGACCAAGATATTTAATGATTACACCAGAAGATTGAAATATAGAAAACCCTGCTCCGTCGGCTTAATAAAACGCATCATAAGAAGTCTTTGCATTCGGGAAGCTCTGCAACATCTGTACATTATTCTGATGAGTCTACCTCTTTTGTTGTCGCCTTTGGCATGCTCCATCATAGTAACTCAAATTTTGATTTACTCAGAAGTTTACATGAGTTGAATAATTAAATCCAAAATTATACTATTTTGTTGGACCGAATTACCCCACCGTCATTTGACAGCTCCCTTCATGGGAAACATTTATGTAGGTTATTTTAATTTACCTTGAGCTAATCATGCCAGTGCTTCCAGGCTGTTATGATGCTTCACAATTTTCAGCACTAGTCATGAGCACCCGTTTTTTATTGCAATATAATTTGCCAAAAGCTGGGCAGATCACACTTTTTCTGTAATTAGTCCTCATTTATTTACTTAACATAAGAGTGCTGTCACCCTTAGGGTGTCCTTGTGCTATAAACAACAAAGTTCAGCAAATACAGTTATTGCAAAAGCTAGTTTTTCAGAGATTTGTGGAATATAAATTGTTCACGTTGGGTCCAGATGTTCAGTGTTAAAGAGTTCCAATTTTTGATTGTTAAATTATAAAGTGCAGCACCCTTGTCCATCTTTTCGAATCTTGGGTTGTCAGTAGTTGCACTCAGTAGGACTAAATAGGTTTGGCAGACAAATTCGGGATGAATTCATGTTGAAGAAAGATTGGGCCTTTCCCACTGATTGCCTTGTGACAGATTCAGAGGCTCTTGAAAGAGGACTGATTGGAGAGCCTAGTGAAGCCAAATTAATCTACATAGGAGTATGACAAGGAAGGCCAAGAAGAAGCTGTGTAGTTGCAACCTGGACTAATTGTAGTCAGTTAAATAAACTGAAAGCAAAGATATAGAACATTTCAATAATTCAAGTGCGAGCCGATAAGTGTCTGTATAACTACATCATGGCAAGAAAAATAGAACAATGAAGTTTTCTTACAAATATTTAGTTACAATAAATCTTTTCCGGAACACACTAAATCTTTTCCAAAGCACATTTTATTGATCAAAAATGAAAACCTCATTGCTGACCATAGTATTAGGAGGATCCTAAGTCAGCAGGCCACCCAGAATCAGACCAGATGATGTGGAAACTTGCTACAATGCGAAACTTGCTACAATGCGAAACTTTGTCTTATTAGAATTAAGTTTTAGAAAGCTGTCATTCATCCATTCTCCCAAAGCCATGAAGTAGTTCTAGAAATTGGTTTATGTAAGGCTAGGGTTCACTGTACATGTATTCAAATCTCTGTCACCCTCATTGGTTTTATGTGAGAGCCCAAAAGAGCAACTTGGAAATTCAAGTGGTGCGACGAAAAGACTAAATAATAGTTGTCTCGCTAAAGAGCCCGCAGACACTCCACTGAAGACTGATTTAAAATGATCCTGATGTATCCTATTGCTGACATGATCCTTGTCAAAGAGTTGTCCCTTTTCCTCAGTCCCTTCACTCATGGTAAGCTTTATGTTTTGCATGAATTTATGTATTTTCTTATTGTGCAAGCTTGTTAAGCCTCCTGCTATCCCATCTAAGAATGGGATTCTCTACCTGCCTCCTCCTTGGTACAAACTGAAGCAGAATGTAATGTTTTTCTTATAAATTCAGTGATACTAAAGTTTGACTTCTGATATGGCCAGCGGATATCAACTTAATTCTGCTGTGATGAACAGCTGTGTTGCATGTATTGATACATAGAAAACTTATTCTGTTATAATTTGGAGGTAAATATGGACAGCCATGCTTCTTGTGCAGTGATTCTCATTAATGTTTGGATAAATGTGCCGTCCACAACTGTTGAGTATGCCCATAGCATTTCTCCTATTTGAAAATATGTGATAAAATACACAAGTGACGCAAATCTTTGTTTTATAAACATTCCCCATTCCTGAGCTTTAATGTATGGCTTCTTCCTCCATATTTAACCATTGGGAGGTTACTACAGACCAGTTCTCTTTTATTTAACCCTTTCGGTGCTCATGACGGAACCATTCCGTCATGAGTACAGGGGCACTAAATCCCTCTGCTGCGGAAAGCAGAGGGATTTCCTTTTTTTTGTTGGTCTCGGGAGGTTGGGGAAGAGCTTCCCCCAACCTCCAGAGGCCGTTTTGCATTTCCAATGCAATGACGATCGCGCGCATGGCGCGCTGACGTCATTGCATTGAAAATGAAACAAACTTAGTTTCAGTTTCATTGTTTCGGTGCTCGTGGGGCTATCTCAGTGACCCGAGCACCGAAACACTTGGGAGAGGTATCGTTGGAAAGGAGAGAATCTTCCCTTTCCAATGGTACCTTTCCCTAGTGGATCCCTGCTTGGGGATTGCCCCAGGAGGGCAATCCCCAAGCAGGGATCCACCCACTAGCCACCAGGGAGGGGGGGGGAGCGGCACCTTGGGCAAGGGCCTTTGCTCCCCCCATAAAATGTTGCCACAGACAGTCTTTCTGCTACCCCGCGGGGGCAGAAAGCACACTAGACGCCAGGGATTATTTTTTCTATAGGCCAGGGGTGGGGGCGGCCCAGAATGGACATCCCAATGCCCCCACCCAACCCCTCCAAAGAAGGCAAAAGACTTTCGTGCCCCCCCTGGTGGGGGGGCACAAAGTCTTTTGCCCGGCACAAATGTCCTACTACCCAGCGTTCTCCTTGTCCTCCCGAGTAAAATGATACCTCACTTGTGTGGGTGGGGCAAAGGCCTGTGACTGGGAAGGTCCAAAAACATAGGGATTAAGGGTATAACCGCGAATTCTAAGCGCTACATTTTTTTTAAATATACGTTTTTGGCTGATTCTGCATTGGACAGCTGCACAAGTGAGGTATCATTTTACTCGGGAGACTAAGGGGAATGCTGGGTGGTAGGACATTTGTGCCGGCACAGTGATCCCACATATGAATGTGTGGGAAAAGTGATTTTTTTTTTCCAGCTAAATTTGAGGTTTCCAGGGGATTCTGGGTAGGAAAACATTGGGGGATCTACGCAAGACATGCCTCCCTGGACTTCCCAGGGTGTCTAGTTTTCAGAAATGTGTGGGTTTGGTAGGTTTCCCTAGATGGCCGCGAGCCCGGGTCCCAAAAACTAGGTGCCCACCCCTGCAAAACCAGGTAGTTTAATGATAGGTAATTTTGAAGTCACCACAGTACAATTTGGGCCATTTCCTGTTGCAGCCACTATGCCTACCCACACAAGTGATGTACCATTTTTATCGGGAGACCTGGGGGAATGCTAGGTGGTAGGAAATTTGTGTCAGCCCGGTGATGCGGTCTTGTGGTTTGTGGCCTCCTGGTCTGCCTTGCTACGTTGGCTTAGGCCTGGCTGCCATGATGCCTTTTTGCGCACGTTACTTTGTGCCGTTGTTTTTCCAGCCTCTGCCCTGCTATTTTAGAGCTGTCTGCATATTTGTCTTTCACCTTTTCTCCTGTTCCCTTTGGCTACGTCTGCACACCATGTACAAGGTCGAAAAACAACGTCCCTTGTTCTTGCTGATCTGGCCAGTCCCTCGCACTTCGACATAACACTATGTACAGCTGCCCTGGAGAAATTCGTGTGCTTTTAATATTGTGATTTCACTGTTAGAGGCACTTGGAGAAAAACCTTTCCAGAGAGAAGAGCTGTGTTTGTCTGATGGTGTAAACCTTGCATCTAGATATTGAGGTATGGGGGTTCGCTAGACAAAGCCCAGAGGTCTTCTGTTTTTTATAATAAACTAGCTACTAGGACGGGGAGGGTGGTAAGATCATTTAGCCCTATATCCACTGCTCTATGAAATGCTTTCCCCGTTTGTATTCTATGGAGTTGTAACTTTGCTGATTATATTATCCTTATGCATTATGCTGATAGTACTGGCACGTGTACTGTATCTTAGAGCACGTTAGTTGAAATAAACATTTTAAACTATACAGCGTCTCTTCTTACGCGTGTTGTGGACAGGTATAAGTGAGTTATGAAAGGGTGTTCTTGCTACTGCGAGTCCTGAGAGCGAGATACCGTGTTTTGGGTTGTCTAATCATTGGTAGCATTGTTGCTAATGAGACGCTACAGCTAGTCGGGTTGGGGCTTTAGGTGCTAAGGTTTATGGTTGGCTCACCACTATATTCCGAGGTCCTATTATCCTGTGCATAGCTCTGTGTATGTGCAGAATCCCTACAACATGGCGCAACCAACGAGTGGGCTGCTTATCTGCGAGATGCTTGAGTAGTATTTGTGCTTGTCCACAACCCCCTTCACAGACGCTTCCGGAAGCGTGTGTGATGGTGATACCTCCTATATTGACGTTTTTATAGGTTCTTTCAAGCTTGAAGTTGTTAAAAGGTTCTTAACTAAAACCCTATATTGTGCTGCCTCATATTAGGTTGTCGAAACATTTTAGCCTGAAATGGCTGTTCAAATTGCGGCACATAGCCGCGCAGCGCTCCGGGCTCACTTAACAGTGTATGGAGTGCCTGACGCGGGTGTCGATCTGATCTTTGTGGTACAAGCGGATCCAGCTTACCACTTTGAGGTGTTTTACTCTTGGGTCACCTTTCCGGCGGTGGATGGGACTGATAATATGTTCCATGAATATGAAGCCACCGTTGTTCCTAATCACTATAGAACGTATAGGAATCTTGAAGTACCGCTCACGGCTTGGCAACACCGTGTTTGGTTTGATGGTGCCCTCCCCCAACCGGTTACCGCGGTTCGTTTAGGCCACTTGGCCTGTCTTGGCCGGGTATACCCCACATCCGCGTTATATGACGGTGGTAGTCGGTGAACTGCGTAATTTGCATTTGTCTTTGATATGAGTGCATAGAGCTTTAGTACAGTATGTTACAGGCAACATCCAGGGAGCCCCGCCTGGAGTTGCAGCCCATCCAGCTGGAGCAGGCGGTGTAACCATAAGTCCTGTCATGGTTAATTCGGTGATGGGCAAGCGCCCACAAAATAAGGATGATTTTCCTTATTGGCTTGCAGAAAAATTTGACCAGCTGGAGGCAGTTTTTCCAAATACCTCTCCCTTGGAAAAACACAGGATTTTGACGATTAGTTTGCCAAAAGACTTAATCCCCGAATTGGCAGAATGCAACAACTGGGGTAGAGTATTCGCAGCAGTATATGCGAAGTGTTTCTGCACTCCTTCCATGACGGTTCTCCCCTCTGTAATTAAACGTGTGCAGGATGAGCATGGCCCTGAAGCGGCTGTGGAATTAGGGATGAGACTGGTGGGAGTGTTCGACGTAGTAGCTGATTTGATCCTTGCGAATGTCAAGGGCGATGCAGTTAACTTTCAAGTAGCTAATGCTTTGGCTTTGGTCCCAGATCCGGACAAGCCGCGCGAATTACCGAAAATTATTGCACGAGCTTACAAAACAATTGGCCGCAATAGCCTGGGAGTTGAGCCTTTTGCTAAATCGCAAACACAATCGCAACAACAACCAAAAACTCAATCTGAGAAAGATGAGAAACCAGTTTTTACTAAAAAGAGCTGGAGGTTGAAAAAACAGGGTAAGCAACAGAGGAAGCTGGGGTCGCGAGGCGCATCCCCGGTTTCTGTCTCTTCTGAACGCACATATGATTTGCGCGATAAGGCGAGAATTAAATCTCCAGAGAGATTTCAAGTCCCTGATTCGCGCTCTCCTTGTTCTTCACAGGCACCAACAACTTCGCAGGCTGGTGGAGGAGATCGCCAGGATAGAGGAAGGGGTCGAGAGGCTCCACAGGGACGAGACCAACCTCGACAACAGGTCAGAGGGAAAGCAGAAGAATTTCAACGCTCTCGCCCACAGTTTCAGAAGAAGAAAGTTGCCGCTGTAACAGCGAGATATGCCACAAACGGTGAGAACGAGACTCCTGAATTGGATGTGGGCAGTGACCCTCCTAGACAGCGCCGCGGAAGTTACCATAGTGCGGGAGGCGCTACGTCCTCATGTGGAGGCGACAGCAACTGAAACATTCATTACTGTCGAGACAGCAGACACCAGAGTGGCACCCCCTGGCAGACTATATAATATTGTTATTCAAATTGAAGGTGACATTCAGCGTGTTATTAAAGGGATTTTTTGGGAAAATCTGACCTCTTCGTACGACATTTTGTTAGCAGAGGCGGATTGGCCACCCCCATTCGTACTTGCTGCGCGTAAATGGGAGGAGGTAATCCTCCCGAGCTTTTCTCGTCATGTCCCGAAGGACAAAGCGGAAGCTCTAGCGGCTGAGTGGGCCGTGTCCCTGGCTCCAGCGTTATACCGCAACCACGTGGGCTGGGATGAGGACTCTCCCCCCCATGAAATACCTTTGCGGTCGTTGCCACAGCCACAACCCCAATATCACATCAAACGGGAAGCTAAAGGTCCCGTTTCCGAAATTCTGACCCAGTTAGAATATCAGGGAGTGATTGAAACATGCGTGTCACCTATGAATAATCCCCTTTTCGCGGTTTCTAAACCCGATGGATCGTACCGCTTAGTTTTGGATTACTGACATTTGAACTCGCATTGTCGGACCTTTGCGGTGCAAAACACCCACAGTTCTGCGCTTGTTGACAGTCTTGTTCGTAAGAAATATAAAACTACACTTGACCTATCCAATGGATTCTACACGCACAACTTAGCCCCGGAGAGTAGCCAATGGAGCGCTTTTACCTCCGGTGGTAAATTATTCAAATTCCGGCATTTACCTATGGGCTACAAGAACAGTCCAGGCGTATTCGCTGCCCGTGTTGTCTTTGTTAGACGGCATAGACCCAGATGCATGTTCGTACGCCGATGATATCTATCTGACAGACGACGAATTATTCCCGCATCTTTCCCGAGTGGACCGCATTATTCTAGAATTTGCGGTTTTAGGTTACAAGTTTAACTTTGCCAAATCTCACATTGCTGAATTTACCGTTTTATTTTTGGTCTATGAGCTCAACAATGAAGGTAAGGGCTTAGCCCCCCATTTCCTAGAGAAATGTGCACTTCTGTGCCCTCCTACGACTCTGAAGAAACTTCAGTCTTTACTAGGTTTTCTGAACTTAGGGCGTACTTACATTCCCGAATATGCCCAGCGTATCAAGCCACTGTATGCCTTGATACAACCTAACTTTTCGAAGTCATGCTGGCTTCCGGAGCATTCCTCCATTCTGCAGTCTTTGCAGACAGACCTTCTTGAGTCTAAATTCTTGTTGACTCGTGACAACCACACAAACCTGGTGATTAGAATAATTCCAGGGGCAGTGGGTTTCACGTACTTAACCTTTAACGAAGGTGACACAGTACCCATCGCATACAAGTCATATCTTTACACTACCGCAGAAATGCGTTTTTCATCTGTGGAGAAAGTTTTGACTGCAGTGCAAATGGCGATTCTAAAGGATCGCGCACTGGCACAGGGAAAACGCATTCTGGTGGTAACTCCATATCCTGCCCTAGAGGCAGTGACGAAAGCAAGTGTTCCGAACTCTAAAGCTTTGCACCCCCGTTGGATACAATGGGCAACATTTTTGACGTCTCCGGATGTCACTTTTATCTTTGATTCTTCTCATCAAACTCAGGAGTTTTTACAGTATGAATTCGTTCATCCTCCTCCTCTGTCCTTGCTACCGCTTGAGGAATACGAATGTATTATCTATACCGATGGTTCTGCACAACCGGCCACGGTTTCCAAGCATGCTTATTCAGCAGCATGTGCTATTGTTGCAGGTACCTTTGTGAACGGTAAGTTCAAATCTACTGTAGTGCACACTCAGGCACTCGGAGACAGTACGGCACAATTGGCCGAGCTGTGCGCATTGGTGCTTGCACTTGAGTTCGCTACTCCGGATGTGACAACTCTAGTTGTATGCGATTCTTACTACTGTGTTCAATCTTTCAATGACAATCTGTTCTTTTGGTCGCAAAACGACTACAGAGACGCCAAAGGTAGCACAATTAAACATAAAATGCTTTGGATTCGAGTGGCAGATTTGAAACAACGTCTGCCTCTCACACAGGTGGTTCACACCCTTGGCCACCAGCGTGTGGGCGCACACGCTGTCGGTAACGGTTTGGCAGACGAAGCTGCCAAATCAGCAGTAGTCACGTGCTCAGTCGCAGCAGTTACCAGATCCATGTCTAAAATTGATACTGATATTTTAGCAGCTATTGCTGCAACAAAGGAAGGTGATAATTACCCTAGGGGTTTTCCTTCCAAATATTCTTATCAGTTAGGTCCCGAACAGGCTCCTTATGTAAAAATACCCGACGTTGGTGATCGGCTGATTCCCAACGCGGACCGCAGAATTTCCTTGATAACGGCAGCACACGAAGGCATGGCTTCGGCTCATGCTGGAGTGTCTGCGACTGTTTCCATCTTGCAGCAGCGTTACTGGTGGCGTGGTTTATACAAACAAACCCGTACTTATGTGCTTTCTTGTGACGTTTGTCAGCACATTAAGCCTTCCACGGTTACATGACCACCACAGACCCCGCTCTGCATTTCTAACAGACCTTTTTCGGTGTGTTTACCTGGATCACTGCGGTCCATTTTCTTCAGACACTGCCTATAAATATATCTTAGTGGCAGTGGATTCGTGCACACGTTTCATCTGGGTTTGGCCACAACGAAGTGCTGACGCTCGAAATGTCATAAGGGATTTGCGTGTCTTTGTGGGAATTTTCGCCTGTGGCACCTTCCATTCTGACCAAGGTCCTGCGTTCGCCTCTCAGGCTTACAGGGACGCAATGGGTTCACTGGGGGTGCGGGTGAAATTTTCGTCTCCATATCGGCCTAAGAGCAACTCGATTGTTGAACGAATGAACCGTGACTTAAAGCAATCCTTGACAGCTAGAGTCTTAGGTACTGGCAGGAACTGGCTGGCCCACTTGTATACCGTACAACGTGCACTTAATAATCTCCCTAGAAGACCTCTGGGTGGGCGGACCCCATACGAAATGCTCTTTGGCATACGAATGTTTGTGCCCGACCTTGATGGTCTAGACATGGCGGCGCAATCCGCCATCTTTGATGTAGATAATCATTCTACTATGTTACAGGACTTACAAGAAGCCCGAGACAAACTTGCAATTGCACATTTACCTTCAGCCACAGACGCTGCGCTGCAGATTCCGGTTGCCGGCTGGCTTCTGAAGATTGGAGATCTGGTTCGAGAGAAGGTGGAGAACAAAAAAGAATTCGGCCCCTCTTATCGTGCACCAGTTCCAGTCCTGGGCTTGAAGGGAACTCGTACAGTCATCTTACCACCGCTTCCTGGTCGCAAAGAGAACAGATACATCTCAGTGGAAAATGTCAAGCTACAACATCTGGCCGATCCTGAATAGTGTTACACCAGCGGTCTCTTGTCCTGTCATTTCCCGGACGAATGTTCGTGGCCCTCCTGCCCGAACGGTCACTGATGTTGCAATCGATGGTAGATTTGCCTGATCGCTTACTCGACTACCCGGACTCCCCCCTGCAACGACGAGTCTGAGTATACCTACCCCGCCAACGAGTCGGTGGCACACCTACCAACAACGCCACTGAGCCCAACACGTTATTCCTTTGACTCGGATTCCACCTCGTCACTTGTCCCGTCCAAATTCAGCATTCTTGTATCCTGGTTCAGAGACAATTTTTTAATTCCCCCTGGACATACATCTGGTTGGTGCTATTCCTGATTTTTTTGTTCATGTCCATTGGCTTTGTCACAGTGTTTTTTCTACTCATCAATGGTCACTATTTACCAGAACGCTCTGCAGTGAACTGTGTCGCTGGAACTTTGGCTCCACAATCTTCATCTCACATCATGAAGCGAGACCACACATTTGTGAACATTTCAGCTTTTCCAGTCGCTGATGGCATCGTTTGGGATGCGGTAAACTTCCAAATTCATGGACCAACCGAAATTATTAATGTGCCAAATGTCCTTCGTGTTTCAATGGGTAATGTCGTAAAAAGTAATATTAATTCTGACGATTGGGATGTGCATGCAGTTGAAGCATTATTTACTGATTTGAAATATTATGCTGCTTTTAATGCTGAGGATTTGTACATGAATTCTGCAAGTTATGCTGATTTATATTGTTAGCAGCATTGGGGCAACCACTTTGTCCATAAACCAAGTGCACTGCGTGGTCCTTTTAACTACACCCAATGGGAGCATTGTCCAACCCCTTTGCCAGGTAGCTCCCAGACTCTTAGAAATAAATGTACTTACTTCACAGACTTTGATAGATCGAACCCTGGGTCCTATTATTTTAAATTAAACACTCCATCCACTCAGAAAATCATGTTGACCCACACCAAATTGCTATATTCGGGTTCCTTTTTGAGCGCCTTAGCTGTGGGTGGTTATAAGTACTGGAAGGACACTGTTGATTTGAAATCAATCTGGGGCTCCAAACCATGGCAGGTGCAAGGCACCGAAGCCTTGCACCGTGCTTGCCTTATCCCGGCCCAAATTTTATTTCTGAATAATACCATCTATCAAACCACGTGTTGGGGTTTGGCTACTTCCAAACAATTGAATGCACCTTCCATTCCTGCATCGTCTTCCACTCCCAACGGGAGCTTGCCTTTCAATGTGTCCCTTACAATTTTGCAAGCTCTGTTTCAGAACAATTCGTTTAATGTCTCTACGCTTGTTCAGTCACCCTGGTTGGCTTGGCCGATAGCATCTAATGCCTGCCAACTGCGTTTTCATGACTCTGTTCCTGGTTACAAACAGGATAGATCCAAGGTTTTCTGACTCTCGTACTGTAACAACATATTCTGTTGGTAAATTATGTAAACAGTGGTTGCAGCACTCTTCCCTAGATTCTGTTAAACAACATTTATCCCTCCTATCAGGCAACATTGATCTGTCCGACTTTATTTTGGGACCTCGTGGTCCACGACCTAAGAGATTCATTTATGAAACTTATAATGAACTCTGGAAGCTTTCGCAAATTGAAGCTGCTTCCCGTCTACGGGAAATAGATCAAGCAAATTTGGCAAAGGTGCTTGCTGTTGTTGACAATAGTATTAATACCCTGTCTTCCCGCATTTACACATTAGAGAATATTGTGTCCTCTGTTGTTGATATTGTACAAGATGATGTTTCGGTGTTATGTCATGGTCAGCATCAATTGCGTTCAGTTATGCAGTTTGCATGGACTTTGCAAACGCTTAAGTTGGGTAAAGTTCCTTGGCATTTTTTGAACACCTCTGCCTTATTCCTGCCCTTTAATTTAACTGACAAACAGCAGTTCATGTCCATGAAGGATGCAGCATACACTCTGTTGCATATCGAGAAAATAGAGCCCTTACCATTCTCTGTGGCGGAATTGGATTCTGCCGTGTGGCTAGTTCATGGGGTTATCGCCGTGCCTTTTTCTTTGTTTGAATTTAGTTCGTGCATGAAACATTATCCTGTGGGCCGTTTCCAGCCCTTGGGCAGTGCCTTCCTGGATGAACTTTGGTCCCTGCCTTTCATGTATAAATGCCTTAGAGACGGGAAGGAAGTTTTTCTCACGGGGGAGTCATGTGATTCAACTGTGGGTCATTCCCTTATTTGCAAACACATAAAATTGCACGGAGCTTGTAACGTTTCGGCTCCGAATCTTGCTTGTGTGTTAAAGGGTATTCCTGCTCCTGCTATTTCTCCTACTTTTACTGTGCTTGCGAATGGTAGCTATTTGCTTTTGAATAACCAAGACTGCTGTGGCATGCTGGCCGGCATACCCTATATTGTTACAGTTTCACACAGGGTTGTCTGCTGCAAAAATGTGCTTTTTCCTCCCCCGCACGACATCATAGATAGTTCTCTTTGGCCTTCCATTCCTACTCTGAAGGCGGATTTCAATAAATTGAGCAGAATAAAGGCACTATTATTGAACCAGGAGGTTATGCTCACATCCACCCGGGAGACATTCATTCTCCAGGTGGCAAGTACCCACAGTGAAATACAGGCCCTTTTGAACACTAACCTCCCACAACATTTCGGTGAACTGATTCACCGTGTTTTTAATGCATCACGCACTGATGGTCTGGTGCACTTTTTTAAAGTTGTGGGCTCTGGCCTTGTGACCTCTTTTCAAACTATTTTTGGTGTGATACCGGCTTTTATTCATTCCATCTTTTCCAGCGTCTTTGGTGGCTTTCCGTTGATCCTCGCCTTAGCGGCTGGTATACTGCTGTTGGTCTGTTTGCTACGAAATGGCTGCACCACCTTGGGCCCTTCTCGACCCAGGTCGACTCCAGATGCTCCGTGAGCGCATCCTCGCTGGCTTCGGCGTCCTGCCGTTGGCGACACTGAGTGTGTCCTATACGCTTTCTTTTCGCTTTGCGTATGTCACTTGCGTGCAACCTCTGATGTCTTGCATCCGCTGTCCTTTCTCGTGGACCATGCATTATTGCCTCTCCAATACGTCTTTGTCTGTTCCGGAATTTGTTCAGTTGGTGGGTCCCTTAGAGGCCCATGAACGGGACTGTTCCGCTGCAGGCTACATGGCGCGTGCGGCTGCACTGGGGATTTTGGCACAATGGGATATCTGGGCGGCTGCTCAGAATCTCCTACAACAAAGTTATATTGAGTACCACGCAAGTTGTCCCGCATTGCTATTCGCTGCTCCCTCAAGCGGGGAACATACCTGCAGCTTTGATTTATTGGACTGGATGGCGTCGCTTTTTTCCGACGATTCCAATGATGTCCTCTTGGAAGGTGTGGCGTTTTTCTGCACTTACACTCTGTTGTATTGACAAGGCCTTCGCTTTCTGCGACCTGCCTTGCTGGATTTTTTAAACCGCTACTTTTTTTCCTCTCCCATTCGTTGTCCTTCATGGGGACTGCTCCACAACAGACGTTTCTGTTCTGCTCGGTCCATTTGAACTCTGTCTTCGTCCTTTGTCTTGGCCGATGGACTGCCCAGGGGAGGGTGTCTTGTGGTTTGTGGCCTCCTGGTCTGCCTTGCTACGTTGGCTTAGGCCTGGCTGCCATGATGCCTTTTTGCGCACGTTACTTTGTGCCGTTGTTTTTCCAGCCTCTGCTTCTGCCCTGCTATTTTAGAGCTGTCTGCATATTTGTCTTTCACCTTTTCTCCTGTTCCCTTTGGGCTACGTCTGCACACCATGTACAAGGTCGAAAAACAACGTCCCTTGTTCTTGCTGATCTGGCCAGTCCCTCGCACTTAGACATAACACTATGTACAGCTGCCCTGGAGAAATTCGTGTTCTTTTAATATTGTGATTTCACTGTTAGAGGCACTTGGAGAAAAACCTTTCCAGAGAGAAGAGCTGTGTTTGTCTGATGATGGTAACCTTGCATCTAGATATTGAGGTATGGGGGTTCGCTAGACAAAGCCCAGAGGCCTTCTGTTTTTTATAATAAACTAGCTACTAGCACGGGGAGGGTGGTAAGGTCATTTAGCCCTATATCCACTGCTTTATGAAATGCTTTCCCCGTTTGTATTCTATGGAGTTGTAACTATGCTGATTATATTATCCTTATGCATTATGCTGATAGTACTGCCACGTGTACTGTATCTTAGAGCACGTTAGTTGAAATAAACATTTTAAACTATACAGTGTCTCTTCTTACGCGTGTTGTGGACAGGTATAAGTGAGTTATGAAAGGGTGTTCTTGCTACTGCGAGTCCTGAGAGAGAGATACCGTGTTCTGGGTTGTCTAATCATTGGTAGCATTGTTGCTAATGAGACGCTACAGCTAGTCTGGTTGGGGTTTTAGGTGCTAAGGTTTATGGTTGGCTCACCACTATATTCCGAGGTCCTATTATCCTGTGCATAGCTCTGTGTATGTGCAGAATCCCTACAACAATGCTACAACCTTCCCACACAGAAAAGTGAGGAAAATGTGTTTTTTTCTTTTTCAGCTAAATCTGAGGTTTGCAGGGGATTCTGGGTTGGGAAACGTTGGGGGATCCACGCAAGCCATACCTCACTGGACTCCCCAGGGTGTCTAGTTTTCAGAAATGTGTGGGTTTGGTACATTTCCCTAGATGGCCGCTGAGCCCGGGGCCAAAAACCCAGGTCGTCCCCTCCCTCCCCCCCCCCCCCGACCCCTCTCTCCCCTTTCCAAACCAGGTCGTTTTGTGATAGGTAATTTTGATGTCTCCACAATATGTTTTGGGCCCTTGCCTGTCGCGGGTACTTGACCCACCCACACGAGTGAGGTACCATTTTTATCGGGAGACTTTGGAGAATGGGGGGGTGGGTGGAAGTTTGTGGCCCAATATAGATTCCAGAACTTTCCATCACAGAAATGTGGGGAACGTGTTATTTTTTTTTCTTTTACAAAGTTTGAGGTTTGCAAGGGATTCTGGGTAACAGAACCTGGTGAGAGCCACACAAGTCACCCAGTCCTGGATTTGCATTGGGTGTCTAATTTTAAAAAAATGTATAGGTTTGCTAGGTTTCCCTAGGTGCCGGCAGAGCTAGGGTTCAAAATCTACAGCTAGGCACTTTGCAAAAAAGCGGTCAGTTTTCACTGTAGAAATGAGGTGTGTCCACATTGCGTTTTGTGCCGTTTCCTGTCGCGGGCCTTATGCCTACCCACATAAGTGAGGTACCATTTTTATCGGGAGACTTAGGGGAACACAGAATTGTAGAGCAACTGTTATTACCTATTGACTTTCGATGCATTTCTGCCTTCCAAATGTAAGACAATATATAAAAAAGAAGTCACTTTGAAAAATGTCCTATAATTCACATGCTAGTATGGGTACTCACAATTTCGGAGATGTGCAAATAGCTACTGTTTCCAAATTCTATATTTTGTTCCCATTTCGGAAATACATAGGTGTCTTTCATACCGATTTTTCACTGTTTTTATTTTCCCAAATGAAATGCTATATACCCGGTACACAATAAAAAAACCATTGCAAGAGACTGCTCAGTTATTGGCTCTGGGTTCCCAAGGTTCTTGGTGAACCTACAAGCCCTATATATCCCCACAACCAGTAGGGTCCAGCGGATGTAACGGTATATTGCTTTCAAATATCTGTCATACTTGGAAGAAGTTACAGGTGAAAACGTCGGCACAAATGGCTGTTGTTTTCATCTCATTTTCAATTTTCCCAATTTTCAACTGTTAGTTTCTATAAAGAAACCTTGAAGGATCTACACAAATGACCCATTGCTGAATTCAGAATTGTCTACTTTTCTGAAATGTATAGCTTTCCAGGATCCATTATTGTTTTCATACCCATTTCTACCATTAACTGGAAGAAGGTTGAAAGCACAGAAATTAGCAAAAATAGGCTATGTCCCAGTAAAATGCCAAAACTGTGTATAAAAAATTTGCTTTTCTTACAAAAGTCTGTCAGTCCCTGAAACCTGGGAAGATGGTGATTTCAGCACCACAAACCCTTTGTTGATACCATTTGCAGAGAAAACACCAGACGCTTTCTTCTGCAGCACTTTTTTCCCATTTTTCCCCCAAAAATAAAAAATGTAGCTGTATTTTGGCTAATTCCTGGGTCTCCTCCAGGGGGATCAACAAACCCTGGGTACCTTTAAAATCCCCATGATGTTGCAAGAAAAGGACGCAAATTTGGTGTGAATTCCTTATGTGGTCAAAAAGTTACAGAGGCCTAAGCTCGAACTACCCCAAATAGCCAAAAAAAGGCTTAGCACAGGAGAGGAAAAGGCCTAGCAGCGAAGGGGTTAATTAAGCCATAAAGCATGTTTATTGGTTTGTTTTTTTGTATAGAAGTAGTTATGTTACTAAACACAAAATGTACTGTATTTTAAACATACAATATGGGTGTTTTGTTTCTTGACATAATGTTGAATTTTTGTTTTTTTCTTAGTCCTCCTTTTAGTCTCTATTGGGAGTGTTCAGTTGTTTAAGACCACCCATACGAAACATGCGAATAACCATAGGAATTTAGGTTTCCAGAGACCAGCGAAGTTGTCGTGCACATTTTGAGTACTTTGCCTTACAATGTGATCAGAAGATGCATCCAGGTTGAAAGTTTCAGTCTAGGCCATTGTGTCAAACCGCAGAAATGGCCAACTCTTCTTTGGGCAGGCTTGTACCCACTACAGGAGGAAGGTGACATTTTCCCTACATGATATTTTCCTCTCTCGAAAAACCTCATGCCTTTGTGTCATACTGTAGAATAGCATATTTGAGTTGTGGTGTAAGTCTGCAATCAAGCAGCAGCAAGAAGATGAGCTGAACTAGGGATAAACAAATCAGGAATAAAATAAACGTTGGTAAAATATTTGAGACCTTGGTACTGAACATATACTCCTATAAGTGAACTAACTCGTAAACCTCCTACAACACATTGTTTTTTCCTTTATTGTTTTCAGCTTTGCTTTATTATTTATCAAAGCATTCAATGTGCAGGGAGTGGCGTACAAGAACAGTGGATCATGTTGTGCAGGATTTCAAAAGAGTCCTGATCTTACTTAGGAAGAGGACTTCACTGAGCACTCCATCATTCCTCCTGACGATTCTGTCTAGACTGTTCAACGTTTGTACTGCCAATTTCATGATTCTTCAGTGTGTAACACTTTGATCACTCATGCCTAACATTTTCTGGGCACACCAGGGTACATAGGACAGGGAGCAATACATCCATTGTGTCATAAGGAGGTGAACCACTCCACAACCAGGAACTCCTAATTCCTTGGCTACAAACTCAAACACTATTTTCACGATAAACGCTGACACTCCGGTAAAGCTCTCCAGCATTACTTGCAAAGCCAATCCTAACTGTATAGACCTTATGCGGCAGAAGGGATGCATCTTGATATCAGCCAAGAGTAATTGTTCACATCTATACTAACTTGCAGAATGTGTTTCTTGCTTTGACTCAATCCATTCAGGATGCAGATTGATAGCATATACCTTAGGGTGCCTTGATTCACATACAGTCTGTCCAATCTACTGTGGCCACTAACAGAATCTTATGTTGGCGTTGCTGACTGTGCACTTAGCCTGATCTTCACCACTGAACCATGATCAGACCAAGAATATGGTGCGATATTATTGTCCTAGTCCTGTACCAGTGAACTGGCATATGAGGCTCCATATTCTTATCCTGCTCCTGAAGCAGTGCACCTGTGTATGAGGGAACCTGTGTTAAACTCAGGGATACCAAAATCTGCAATGGATTTCCATGAAAAAATGTGTGCCGAAATAAAACCTGGGTTCTCTACCATGCAAAATTAACTCTGCAGCTGGTGGCACCATCTAGTGTCTCGCATTGTAAAAACCTGGGCACAGGAGTGTGTGCCTCTTGCCATCAGAATTCACTGACTTGAGCATGTTGGCTTAGCTGTCCGCCACGCTTTGTGCCGGTTTTGAAGCATCTATTCTACTGCGGTTTCTCAAGAGGTATGACTCAACCCTGAAATGAGCCTACATCATGGGTTGCCTGCAGTAGCCTGCTGCTGGGTGCCACCAATGCCCTCTGCATTGGACAATCATACCTTGTGTATTAGGGTGAGAACTGCTTTTGTTCTGCTTGCAAGTGCACCTCACAAGACCCGCGGAGTTGGTGCCTGATTACACTTGGAGGTCCATGTCTGGGATCCAACCAGCTACCTACTGTTGCCTGCCCTTTTATGAATAATGGCACAGGGTGCTGTTCATGACCAACCTTTCCATCTACATGGCTTCAAAACTCATCATTTACCAGCACTAAAAAGCGCCAAATTTGTGCACCTGAAAGGCGGATTAACAATCTACTCCTCAATTAAGAGTATAAAGGTGATTAAGGACGTGGAGGTGAAAACAACTCCAACAAACGCAATAAAAGCATTCACACTGGAAATAGATGACGGCCTTAACAAACAACAATTAATAGTTGTTAATGAATACCTTCACCCACGGGATAAAATCTATGGAGCCAAACTCTTGGGATCTGAAATAACAAGACTATTCTCAGAAGAATCAACATCTAACTTCCTGTTAACAGGTGATTTCAATATGCATTTATTGGGGCCCCAAGAAAGGGATGAACTACTGGATGAACGATTCACGGCATGAAACATCCCTTGACGGGAAGAAAAACTGGAGAAAACAATCCAGATTAGCTAAGAATCTCAAAAGGGATTTGGAACACTTGAGTTTAGTTGCACTTAATGGGCGTTTCCCTGGAGACCAACCCCCGGTGGCAACATTTCACAATGCAGCAGTCCGCATGTTAATAGATTATACCTTTGCATCCCTACCCCTGATAAGTATAATTGCAAACTTTCAGATTGGTACACATGACCAAAGTGACCATTTACCACAAGAAATCGCTATGAACATAAGTTCATCACCATTCCTGCCAGTGGAGGAGCCTAGTTCTATATATACAGTGAATTATAGGAGGTTAAAATGCAAAACAAACAAACCAGAAAAATTGCTGGTCTTGGCCAAGTCACTTTGGGACGACTTGAAGGACGCAGATACAAACATGCTGGGAAGTTTTCACTAAAAAGTTAGGAGACATACATTCAGCAAAGAAACTGCCCTGTTCGTCATCAAGGGAAACTCCTTCAAAAACGGATCTCCCCTCGATTACCAGAGAAGCCACTCAATCACCTGCAAAACTCTAACTTAAGGGAGCTCAAGAAAGCTATAAAGCACGCTAAAGAGGCTCCGGCGAACAGGCCCAGACCCCACCATCCAGAAGGAGCTAACACAACTAAAAACAAACAAGAAAAAGGTAATCTGGCAGGCAAAAAGGTAAGCGGAGGAGAAGCTGTGGGCCTAACTAATACACAACTCAAAGACTAAGAACAGTGCAAGATTCTGGCATACAATAAATAGCTTACAGAACCCAAATGTACATAGAGTTAATTCACATTTAACGGAAGAAGCCTGGGCAACCTACCTTTTGCAACACTTCAATATAGAACCTGAAGGCTTTACGATTGGGAATTGTAGACCTAGGTGCATTCCCGGGGGAACATTGCCAAACTAAATCTTTAGCAAGCTCTTTTTTCTCATTTTCAACTAAACCGATCAAGAACAGGATAGCAAAAGGCAGGCAGAATGGCGCGCTAGGCCCCAACGGGATCCCATCGATCCTGTTTAAAAAAAGACCAGGACTTTTGGGCGGCTGTATTATTACCACTGTCTGAACAGATCTCGGGAGGAGAAAGCATACCGGCTTCTTGGAGGGGTGTCGATTATAGCCCCAATATATAAAAGAGGCAACAAGAACAAAGCAAAAAGCTACAGGCTGGTAGCCTTAATGCCAGATCGTAACCGAACCCACGCACTCAGCAGGACACACCCTCGACCCCCTCTTCACTTTTTTTTTTTTTTAACACAAACTTTATTGGGCTTTTCAGGTGTAACATTACATTGTTGGGTATTACTTCATATATGCTCATTTTCATTGATAGAAGTTACATATTATATACGTATCGTGTCAGACTCATTTCGCAAGATATTCACCTGCCATTTTGCATAGTCATACTATTCAAACAAGAATAAATTCCCATACATTTTCGTTATAACAATACATCATAGATTGCATGACTAAAGTATATATTGACTGCAACCCATCTACCCTATCCCACCCCTGCAAACCCAACCCACAACAAAACAAAAGCCGCTGTGTAGTTACTACATTTTATCCCGGTAAAAAGTACCAGGTGATCAGTGCAACCGATTGTGGTAGGGGGGAAGGGGGGAGACTATAGTAATGCGAGGGGCAAAAAAGAGAAAAAAGAAGAGGGAGGGAATTGGCTATCCACATAGAGGACATCTGCTAATAACTTAGCCGCTATATGAGGGGGGGAATCAATATCCGCTTCGCTATTTGTGTGTGGGAGTTGTGAGTCCTCTGAGACTTCCTCCGTATCTGTTCTAAATAGTTCTATCAATTGTGCCCAGTCGAAGGATATTGGACGTTTACGTAATCCCCTGTATTCTTCCCGCTGTAGCGCCTCCCTCTCTGCAGTAGCCCAACGGATGACCTCTTCTCCATTTACCCGCACGTGGTGGCGTGCGAGATTTCCAGCGCTGTGTAATCAGCCTTTTTGCAATCATCAGGGCTAAGCACGCGAAGCGGCGCAGCAGCTTCGATTTTTTTGGGGAAGTGGGAAAAGGCCGAACAGACATGCCTCTACAGTGTCACAGGATGTGCGTTCTGTTAATACGGACAAATTCTGTATGATCTCACTCCAAAACTCATGTAACGCCGGGCAGGACCACAACATATGTATAAAATCAGCGTCTGGAGCAGGGCTTTTGGGGCAGTTCGGGGAGGCGGCAGTATACATTTTGTGTAGTGTTTTTGGGGTGAGGTAGGCTCTATGCAAAATAAATAATTGTATCGTTTTCAATCGGCGGTTATGAGATACCTTTCTAGGATGTTCCAATATTAGGATCCATTTCCTATCCTCTAAGTCTCGGTATAATACTGTTTCCCATTTTTGTCTGAGAGGTCCCAATGGGATATGCAGATGTTCCCTCAGCCCACGATACAACCACTGAACAAGGTGACGGCCATGTCCCATTATGTGAAGAGATTTCAGCAGATGGAAGGTGGCAGGTTCTCTTTGGTCCACAAGCCAGTATTTGTGATTGCAGTGTGCAATCGTGGCGTGGGTGAGGAAAAGTGTCAGGTACTGCATTGGTGCGTACAAACTCTTCATATGGCATCGGGTTGCCGTCTTGAAAATAATCTCCAACTGTACCTAGCTGTGTCCAAACTCGAATTTGTGTCCTTCTTATTATTCCACGCAGTGTGGGTAAGCCACAGAGTGGGATATTCGGGCATATGGGAAGGATATTTTTGCATATTTATGAGCCTGTTTCCAATAATGGAGCGCTATGTGTAAAAGAAAGGGAGGGTTCTGCAATTTGTCTGAGCCCGGGCACAGCAACGTCTGTAAGGGACCACGTCCAAGATGGTCCAGAGAATACGCTAGCTCAAATAAATTGTGGCCCGCTAGCCAATATGCCAGCCATTGCAATTGCCCAACTATGCAGTATGCTTTAAAATTGGGCGCTCCCATCCCGCCTGCAGTGCTGGGAAGCCGCATCTTGGCTAGTGCCAATATGTGTCTGCTCGAACCCCAAAGTAAGGAGATTAATAGGGTGTCTAGTGTTTTAAATATCCATGCTGGGAGAATAACTGGAAGATTTACAAATTGATAAAGGAACCTGGGCAGCATAACCATTTTGGACACCGCAAGACGGCCCGCTACTGTGAGCGGTAAAGTATTCCAGAAGGAGACTTGGGACCGAAGGGAGTTGACGGTCCGTACTACGTTTCCAGCTATTGTGTCGGCGGTGGTTCTATATATGTATATCCCTAAATATTTAAAGGTTACTGGTTCCACTCTAAACTGCAATTGACAAAATCCCAAAGGGGAGCATCATACGTATTATTGAAAGGATATGCTATGGACTTGGAGGCATTAAGATGTAACCCCGATAGCTCCCCAAACTGTGAAAACACGTCCGCTACTACATGCATGTCCTCATTTAAGTCCCGGAAATATAATAACATGTCGTCTGCGTAGAGTGACACAGAATGAATTGTACCCTGTATGGGAATGCCATACTGGACCATAGCCTGCTGTAGATATTGGGCTAGAGGCTCGAGCGCCAGGGCGAACAATAAAGGCGACAGGGCAACCCTGTCGCGTGCCTCGATAAATGGAATACGCTGGCGAAATAATCGAACCGGTTTTTGCGCGGGCTGTAGGATTGGTATAAAGTAATTTTATCCAGTTACAGTATTCCAGAGGTAGACCGAACTTGGTCAAGACCGCCAGCATATAAGACCAACTCAGAGTATCAAAGGCTCGGCGTATATCCAAGGATAAACACCCAGCATGCGGGACCTGTGTCATAGTCGCATGTAGTATAGCATGGAATCGATGAATATTTAAAGAGGTGCTACGTTTGGGGACAAATCCACACTGATCTACATGTATGAGTTGGGGGAGCAAGGGAAGAAGCCTAGACGCCAGGAGTTTACGGAGTATTTTATACTCCGTATTAAGAATGGAAGGAGGCCTATAGGATGTAAGCTCAAGGGGCTCTTTATCAGGTGACTAGTGCCTCTCTAGTTGTGGGGGGTAATGTACCCTCCGCAAGCGAGATAGTGTAAAGCTGTAAGAGTTTAGGGACCAGTGCTGTCGAAAAGGTTGAAAAAAATTCAATAGGGAGCCCGTCCGAGCCCGGTGTTTTATTACGAGCTAGCACCTTAATTGCCATATTTATTTCCACCGGTGTAATCGGAGCTTTCAGGTCTTGGACGTCGGAATCAGAAAGTACTGGGAGGTCTACCTCTGCAAGGAAGCGAGTAGTAGCGTCTAGCACATCTAGATGAGGAGCCGTATATAACTTAGTATAGTAGGGTTGGAAGGCGGAATTTATCTCAGCCTGTGTGGTGACCTGCGAATGTTGAACAGTATTAATCGCCAATATGGGAGTGGGGGTTGCCGGGGGCGCAATGAGTCTCGCCAATAAGGTGCCGGCCCGATCTGCCTCCGAGTGCGTGCGAAGTGTGTATGCATTAAAATCAATCAATCTTAAACGTTCTAGTAATTCTGCATATTTGATCCTAGCTGATTGCAAGCGCTCCACCCCATCCTCATCCGTTTGGGCCTCCACCTCCTGTGCTTGTAATTTGCCCTACAGCTCTGCGAGGTCACTAATCGCTTCCCTCCTAATTCCCACCAAGGAACTCAAGGATACGCCTCGGATCGATACCTTGAATGCCTCCCATTCTATAGATCGGGTCGTAGCTGTACCTTCATTAATTGTAAAGTATGTCGTTATGGCAGTGGCTAACGTGGCCCTATATACCTGGTCTTCCAATTGCAGGGGTTGCATGCGCCAGGTCGGAATAGCGTGAGAACACGTCCCCACTTGAGATTTAGTTCAATGGGGTTGTGATCTGAGATTGTCTTGCCTAAATAAGTACAGTGCAAAATAGTGTCTGAGAGTTCGGGCAAACACAGAAAATAGTCCAGGCGGGTATGTAACATGTGGGGGCAAGAGTAGAAGGAATATTCCCGCATGTTTACGTGCTGGGACCTCCAGACATCTATTAAATTCCATCCCTGAGCCCAGCGTGACAGTGCCGCAGCCTGAGAGTGCGCTGTGGTGTTCGGCAAGGGAGGGTGAGAGCGGTCTAGGGATACATCAAAAACTGCATTCAGGTCCCCTCCCAGTAACCATGGGTAGCAGGACCAGTCCGAGAGAGCCAGAGATACCCGAGACAGAAAAGTATCTTGGTCTACATTTGGCGCATAAAGGGACCCCAACACCATTTGCGTACCATCTAAAGTCCCCCGTAAAAACACATACCTCCCTTGTTTATCTATCTTACTCTCACTGAGGGAAAAGGGAATTCCCGCCCGGATCCATATTGCAGTCCCTCTGGAAAAGGCAGAATATGCTGTGGCATAAAATTGACCCCTCCAACGTCGTTGCAATTTCGCGGTTTTGGAGGGTATTGGCTGAGTCTCTTGCAAATATACTATTTGGGCCTTACGGCGGTCTAGTTGTGCTGCTATACGATGGCGCTTAGGAATTGCTCCCATTCCTCTGACATTCCAAGATATGAGAGTATAAGATTTGGGAGTAGACATCATCGGGGTATGTTGGTGAACCCCTCCCATCTCCCCCCACCCCACCCATCTCCCCCACCCCTCGGATCATGCGGCAAAAATGCAAACAATAAAACCATAACCCAATACTGGGTCCAACGACCTAACTTCGTTCGACCAAACTGTGTGTAAAACATTACCATAGTTCACATCAAACTGTTGCTATCGCCTATGGGAGAGACTGCAAGTATCACTTCTACGTAATAACAATGAGCAATTCGTGAATACGCCCATGACAGGGCGGGCCGGGTAACATATTACTCCATCCCTTTTTTGGTGTACAAATAATACATTTCTGAGTTACATAATGCTAAACAATCTGAAAATACAAGACCTTAGGGTAATGTTATGGTCGGCATACCATGTCCGTAGGGTGCAGATTAACTGGGCAAAGTTAATGGTCCAAATTACATACCAGAAGATCACCCCAGTGGATCGTTACTTAGCTGTGTGGACACCGATGGAAACAGCGCCACACTTCCGTCGATTCAGAGTCCGAGGTGGCCTCAATTGAAGGGCTTGTACTGATGGGTGGACGAGTAGGGCGGAAGGGTGTGGCAGATCGCAGTGCCTCTCGTTGACCCTCCATCACCTGCTGCTGCGGCGGAGAGCCGGAGTTCGTGCTTTGTGTAAGGAGTCCATTCCTGCGCCTACGAGGGGGGCGCTGTGATTTCGGTTGTGTAGAGTCCAGGCGTCTAGCGGGAAGAGTGTCAGGGAAGGTTCTGTCCAGCCAATCCCAAGCACTTTCCGGTGTATCAAAAAATAAAGAGCGTTGATTATATAGGACTTTCAATTTAGCAGGGAACAATAAGGCAAATGTAAGGCCTGCTGCACGGACCCGAGCCTTTACTTCCATAAACGAGAAACTTTTTCGCTGCACAGCCAATGTGAAGTCGGGGAAGATCAAAATGTTTGCGTTGCCCACCTGTAGTGGGCCATTGTCGCGGGCAGCCTGTAACAGATGATCACGGTCTCTATAATTTAGAATTCTGGCCAATATTGGACGGGGGTTAGCACCAGTATTGGTCGACGCGCTGGAACTCGGTGGGCTCGTTCAACGGTAAAATGTGCGGACAGTCCAGTGGGAGCCACCGTAGTTTTCAACCAGTTTTCTATATAGATCGTCGGGTTGGAACCCTCCGGAAAGCCCACAATTCTCAGGTTGTTGCGACGGGCCCGACCTTCCGCATCATCTGCACGAGCCTGTAGTGAATCAATCTGCTGGCGCATTTGGCATAATTGTTCTTCATGAGCAGCTACTTGTGGCAGCAATGGTTCCAGCGTTTGTTCCGTGGACTTTACTCTATCAGCCAGCTTCCTATGGTCATCTTTGAGGAGGTTAAGGTCCACAGAAATCATGCCCAATTGGTTTTCCAGTGCTGTTCTCGAATCCCAGATTTCCTTCAAAATCATATCTAACTTGTCACCCGGCGGACTGGACATATCTCCCTTCTCAGTATGGCGTGAGCGACCAGAGGAGTGTTCGGATGATGGTGAAGGTGATCCTGTCCTTCCGCATCTGGAGGTCGTTCTCGGCTTCCCTCTACCCATGGTTACCAGCACGCCCAGTAGTGGAGAAATTATGGGTTACAGAAGGGCCCAATCGTAGGACTCAAGGAAGCCACTGGGTGGTGCAAGCGAACACAGTGTGGAGCCGGTGCGACACAGAGCTTGGGGTGCTGTAGATTGTTGTGAGTACCAGGCGATATTCAACTGGTGCGCTACAAAGCAATGTCCCTCTTCTATCGGTTATCGTCGCGGTGGCGTGGTAATGCGCACAGCTGAGCCAGTGTATCCCTTAGTGGAGGCAGTAGTGTTAATGCAGCATCTACAGGCTAGTTAGCGTATCCTAAGAGCATGTGGTAATCCGCTAGACTGATCCCTTCCCCCAAACCAGCTCCTACCTAGATCTGATGAGGTCCAGCCCTATTTGATGCACCTAAGAATCCACGTGAACATAGGAGGAGAGCTCACTGACTTTTGAGTCAAGGGGGCAGCGTCACCTATGCCACTTCACAGCAGGTACAACGGTTCACCTGATCTTACAGCCACCCAGTCATCAATAGAGTCCGAGCTGCCAGACCCATTCAGGTTCGCACATACAGATGAAATACCTCCGTAGTAGATGACGTTGCTTATAAGAACCAGAGCAGGATGAAGGGGTTATAGCGGCAGTCGTCACATATAGAGGCCGGGTCGTGAGGAGCACTTCGTCTAACCCCAGGTGGGGGAGGGGGGTCCCCACGTTCCTTATGGGCTGGAGCACTGACCATGTACACTTGTGGCCGCAGGGGGGGTGGGGAAAGAGGGCAGTGCAGAATGGTGTCCAAACAATGCGTTCCCCTCTAACTCTCCGCAGCTGTCAACTGCGTTCCGCTGCTTACATGGGCCATACTATAGAGTCACCAACAGATCCGAATATTGATTCAGTGCCCCAGCCCCGATGTCCACTGAGAGCTCGCTGTTCCGGGGAGGAGGGAAACAGGAGGCACGAGGTGTTCGCCGGTCTACAAGCACCCACAACAGAAAGGCCGTGTCTCTGAGAGGTACTGGCACACACTCCACGTACCTCGGCAGCTACGATGATGAGGGTCACACTGGCGGTCTCGGGCAGGTTCCAGCCAGGCAGGACCCAGTCAGTGGAAAGCGCAGATGTCGTGCGGGAAGGCCCACAGACCGGGGGTCAGAGCAGTCACAGCAGCCGGCCTTATTCACATGATGTTCAGCCAGTCCCCAGGCCAGGCCGGGGCAGACGAGGCTCCGCCCCCAATACAGACCCCGGGAAGCGCCGGAAAGTCAACTGTGCTCTGCCGCTGATATGGGCCAAAACTATGAAGACCCCAGCAGAACTGAACACTGACTCTGAGCCTCAGCTCCGGTGTTCTGGATGATAACGCTGCTCCGGAGGGGGGAAGGTGAAATGGAGACACAAGATGTCAGCTGGTCTACAACCGCCCACAACCACCATCCAGTTGAGCGAGGGCACGCAGACACAGCAGGGGACCCCCGCCACTGATGCGTGGCGCTATGCGGTCCTGTGGAGAGAGGGGGCTTCCCACCGCCAACAACGGCAGGTCGTTCGTCTTAGAGGCACTGGCGCTCCACGTACCTCGACATCAGCGGCTGCGAGGACCACACTGGCGATCCCGGGCGGCCCCCTGTCAGGCGGGACCCAGACGGCAGAAAGCGCGGATGTCGCGCGGAAGGGCCCCAGTCCGGGGGCTTGGGCAGCTGCAGCAGCCGGCCTCGGTATCCTGCAGCCCAGCCAGTCCACAGGCCAGCCCGGGGCTGACAAGGCTCCGCCCCTACACCAGGCCTCCAGACGCGCCGGAGAGCGCCGCCGTCCAGTTGTCAGCGCTCCTGACAACCCCCAGAGCCGGAGAGCGCGGCAGAGGAAGCCAGTCAATGGGAACGAGTGTTCAGCAATGCAAACAGCTTTCCAAGAAGGTAGGGAATGTCGGATGACATGCGGATAAGGTACCCCGGCCCGGGGCTCGTCGCTTAAGCGACCACCATCTTGGGCTGCAGGCCGCGCCCCCAGCCTCGACCCTCTCCCCCCCCCCTCTTTACAACGGGAAACTTCATCACTTTCAGTCACACCACCGAACTCCCGTGGACAAACCATCGATGCATCCACTTCACCTTCAGAACACCCACCATCCACAGACACCAGCACCTGCTCCCACGAAGAAACTGGACCAAAATCACCGACGACCAGCTCACCTCCTCACTCGGCAACTCCACCCCAACCACCGCGGAAGACGACGACCCCAACACCGCAGCCCGAACTCTGCACAGATGGATCTCAGACAGCGCCAACACCATAGCCCCCCTCAAGAAGAACAACACACACGCCAAGAAAGCCAGATGGTTTACCGCCGAACTTCGAGAGTCCAGACGCACATGCCGCCGCCTCGAAAAGGCCTGGAGGAACTCCAAATCCACAGAAGCCCACAACAAGTTCAGAGCCGCCACCAACACCCAACACCAACTCATCAGAAAAACAGCTATCAAAGACAGAATCTCAACACACGCACACAACAGCAAAGAGCTCTTCAGCATCATCAAAGAGTTCGCCCAACCCACCAGCGAATCTGACATCCCTCCCTCACAAGACCTCTGCAACAAACTCAGCACCTTCTTCCACCACTAAATCATGAACATTTACGACAACTTCGACGAAGAAAGCCAACACACTGAACCCTCACCAGCCGCCCCCGACACCCTGAAGCCAACGATCGACAGCTGGACAGCCCTCACCACCGAAGACCCACTGAAGACGATGAAGTCAATCCACTCCGGGGCCCCCACGGACCCCTACCCCCACCACATCTTCAACAGAACCGCCGCCACCATCGCACCCATGCTTCGAAGCACCATCAACCGCTCCCTGGCGAACGCCTCCTTCCCTGAACACCGGAAATACACAGAGATCAACCACCTCCTAAAGAAGCCCTCGGCGGACCCTACCGACCTAAAAAACTACAGACCCGGGGGGCGTGGCCAAGATGGCGAGCGGGTAAGACGTGCCTCGCATCGTCTCCCCGCTCCCGAACGCCCTAGACTCCATGACGGGGTCCGTGCACAGCGCACTGGAAATGGCGGCCTGTCTCATCCGCTCTGGCAAAAGGAACTGAGACGCATTGGGTGCATCGCTGGAGCTGGATAGGCGGTTCGCAACCTGTCGCCGATCATATCACAGAGAGAAAGGGGGAGAAGGCTCGGAGGTGAAAGGCCTTGGCCAGACGGATCGGCTGGTCCTCCCCCACTGCGACAACACCGGGACCGGGGCTCTCCCCTAACCCTACATAGAACTGGCGGAGCCGTGCTGACGAGGGCCCGGAAGGCACCGGAGACCCACAAAGGGCCCACAGGCTGTCAGTGAGGCGGTAAGAGCGGCGCTGGGTCAACTGGCCAGGAAGACAAGCAGTGCAAGGGGGCATCGGCCAGACTTATCGGCTGGCGCCAGAGCAGGGTAGTTGCGCACATACAAGTGGCTGCCACAGCGAGAGAGGCACGCGCCATAACTCCGACCGCCGCAGGGACCCACCCTTGACTCGCGCGGCTCGGGCGGTGGAGCCACAGGGCCCTGCCGACGCCAAGGCCCCCTCAGGGTTGTGAAGTATGCCCTAGCAGAGAGCGGCTGGAGGCAACGCGCCGCGGACGACTAGAGGCGGAGGGAACAGGGCAAGCGACCAGGGACGGGAGAAGTGGTGAGGCCTGGTAGGCCACGAAGCGCCCAAACGCAAGGGGTCCGGGGCTCCGCAGAGTCCTACAGAGGCGCGAAACAGCATCAGAAGGGCACCTGCCAGGGAACCGCCTGGTGCCCGGGGCTTGGAATCACGCGGCCTCGCCCGCGCGGTAGATCTACTACCACTGGTCACCACGTGAGCACGGCGGCGGCCTGATCACAGCAAGGCTTGGAGGGTGTTAAGGGTCGCAAACGGTAGCAACCGGGCAACATAGCGGCCCGCCAAAGTAAGGCCAGGCAGATTGAGGGTACCGCGATTGGAGACAGCGGAGATGGCACTGCAATAAAGGGAAATACCGGCCAGACTAGAGGGCCTTCGGCCAGACAGCTCGGCTGGCGGTCCTGCGCCTGGGAGGGTGAGAGAGACCCGGGCGGAACAGGGGCCCGGAGATTCCAGGTGGGCCGCCCCATGCCCAGGAATAGCGGTAACAGGCTCAACAGTAGAGCGGTTGGGGCGCAGCAGCGGTGGGCAGGGACCACTCGCCTAGTGCAGAGGGATATCAGCCAGGACCACCGACTGGTGTCCGAGAGTCTCCGGGACTCCAGAGAACCAGCTCAGCGCAGGGAGGGGGGAGCTCGTCGCCCCGCGAGGAGAGCAAGCTGCACAAACTACACTGCACATACGCACCAGAGCAGGAGCGCCGCTCCATCATTCAGAGCCCGAGGGGACCCACCGACTCTATACACGCTAGTAGACCCCCTACACATGACACGCAGCATTGAGTGGCGATGCCGACTACACAGCGCGGGCCGAGTCAGTAACAGGCACACCCACCGCTGGTCATCTGAGGACGTGGGCCTACACAGCGGGCCTATAGGAGAGAGAGCTGCAGGAGCAGAGAGGCAAATCCTAAGAGGCCGCAAGCACTACTACCACGTGCCAGACACAGGGGCGAAAGGGGGCATACGCAGCCCTACGCCGCGGTTGGGGCAGGCACCCATTCAGGGCCCTGCATTGACCATCGCCAGCATGACCTCGCAACGGGTGAAGGACAGATCATTGAAGGACATGCTCACCAAACCCCCGCAAGCGAATCCCGACGCGGACGGGGCGGAGGCCCCGATTACCCGAGCTTTTCTAGAGACATTGTTCAATACCCTCCGGCATGACTTTCACACCCTGAAAAGCGAAGTGGCGGGGGAAGTGAGAGAGATCCGGCGGGATGTGGACACGTTGGGAGAACGGGTGGCCGCGATCGAAGATCAAGACCAAACCAGAGAGGATGAGAACGCAACTCCAACAAGAGGTGATCCGCTTGAGGGAACAACAAATTGACCTGCAGGCCCATACGGAGGATCTGGAAAACTGCTCTCGGCGGAATAACATTCGCGTGCGGGGGGTCCCGTCGGACGCAGAGGGGACAGATATAATCCAATACCTGCAGGCCATGTTTCGGGAAATACTGGGGGCCCCGTCGGACCTGGAGATCCGCATTGATGGGGCTCTCAAAGTGGGGTTGAGGCAGAGGGCCCCTGCGCCACCACCGGATATCCTAGCCTTTCGGCCAGACTACCCCATCAAGTAACGCATCCTCCGGGAGGCCAGAGTGAAACAGCCGCTTCAACACCAGGGCCATTCCATAGCTCTCTACCAAGACTTAGCAGCCATCACCCTACAGAAAAGACGAGAATTCCGAGTAGTGACCTCCCAACTGCGAGACAAGGGTGTGGCATATTCCTGGGGTCACCCATTTTGGCTAATATTTAAGTGGGAAGGCAAGCTACACCAGATCAGATCATTGTGAGAGGCCTGCAAGGTACTGGGCCTACCATTCCAAAGTCCCGAGGAGAAGACCAATACCAGTCAACGGCTGTCACGAGAGCGGTGGCAGAGAGTCTGAAGGAGACGTCTCTTGGGAACTTCCCTGGGGCCCGACCCCGCAGCTAGGGCGCAGGAGCGACAGGCAGCGGTGGAGACTGTCCTCAAAGATACAGCGTCCCAAGATAGTTCCTGATTGAAGAGGGGTCTGTTGCAAGCCAGCGTGAAATGAGGGGTGGGGGGGGGTGGTTTGGTAGCGGGGGGTCGGGAGGGTGTATTTTTCTTCTTTCAGGCCATGACATGTCCCTGATCACCTTTTTTTCCCAGATGCGCGCGATTCAGCCCTGCGGGCTCTGGACATTATGGGAGGGTTTGGGAAGTTCAGTTGGGATGTGGGAGGGGAGGGAGGGAGGGGAACTGGTGTGCTAATTGGGGGGCCACACTGGCGGAGGCGACATATAGGGCTATTTCGGGGCCTGAGTGGGGGGGGGCAGCGACCTTCCGTGAGGGAAGGAGACTGCGCAGACATAGCTGACTACTCTCATCTACACCCCATGACACACTCGGAGCTAAATGTTCTCACTCTTAATGTGAGAGGCCTGAACAGTCCTAACAAATGGAAAGCTATACTGTCATACCTAGAGCACTCTGGGGCGGATGTGTGTCTCATACAAGAAACTCATCTCCTATCCAAGGACTGGCATCGGATGAAGGCCAGAGCATTTCCCCACCAGTTTTTCACTTCCACTCAGGATAAGAAAGCAGGGGTGGCCATTTTGGTGGCTAAGCGCTTTGCAGGGAAAGTGGGAGATAGGATAGCGGAAGTTAAAGGGCGGCTTTTAGCCTATAAGCTGTGGGTTGTGGGTTCACCCCTAGTACTAGGGTCTATTTATGCACCCAATGCCAGACAGGAAAAGTTCCTCAAAGCGGCCCTAGCCGAAGTCCTGAGCGCACAGGAGTGATGGTTAATTGTAGGTGGGGACCTGAACCTAGTCATGGACACGTCAGCGGACAGGTCTTTCCATAGGTACACCCAGACAGGGGCCATCTCTCCAGAGGGGCGGCAATGGTTGCAGAGCAGAGGACTCATAGACATATGGCAGGCGGCTCACCCTCATACCTCGCAATTCTCCTTCTACTCACAAGCTCACCACACATATGCCCGTCTTGACCACTTGCTGGGCACGACGGAGCTGAACACATTGGTGAGGGACGTCCACATCGCGCCGGCGGCCTTATCCGACCATGACGCGGTGACAGCGTCCCTATGGGTGCCTCAACCGCGTAGGACGGTTGGGAGCTGGAGACTGCGGGAGGGCATGCTACACAGAACTGTCGTGCAGGAACAATTCCTCAAGTGCATCACAGACTACACCGACACAAACTACTCCCCTGACGTCTCCCTGATCACCTTGTGGGGGGCTCTTAAAGTGGTGGTAAGAGGATAGCGATTTCCGCAGCCAAAAACAGAGAGCGCAAATCCAAATGGGAGCAGATTACAGCACAGGTTCTAGAACTGGAGAGGGTACACAGCAGGACTGGGGCACCCAGAGTTTGGCGCCAGTTGAAAGCGGCACGGGCCCAGCTGGCGGGGCTAGACCTCAATAGGGCTGAGTATGCAGCGCTAAGGCTCAAGCACTCCTACTACCTAGGGGGGGATAAAACAGGGCGCATGCTTGCGAGCAAACTGAGAGCCCTCACCTTACAGTCCAGGGTACAATCTCTCAAATCGAACTCTGGGACAACGGTCGAAAATGATGAGGAGATAGCGCTGGTCTTTCAAACGTTCTATGCCGAGCTCTACCACAGGGAGACCCCTTCACCTTCTCACATAGATGCCTATCTCCAGGATGCACATACAACCGCCCTCACGCGGGCACGCTAGACTCGCCCATAAGTATAGTGGAAGTAATAGGGGCGATCTCGCGTCTCAAACCACTGAAGTCACCGGGGCCGGACGGAATTTCAGCCGGCTTTCATAAAACATTCTGCCCAGTTCTAGCTCCGTTGCTGACCAGACTTTTTAATTCCTTTACTGGACCGGGGGCGATTCCTTCGGACATGCTAGCGGCTTCTATAGTAGTACTACTGAAACCGGGAAAAGATAAATCCCTGTGTGGCTCCTACCAACCAGTGTCGCTGCTCAATGTGGATTTGAAGTTGTTTACAGGCGTACTGGCAGCCCGATTGGGTCCCCTTATGCCGGGCATTATTGAACCCGACCAATCCGGATTCATCCAAAATAGACAAAGCAGCGACAACACCAAGCGCATATTACACCTCATCGACAAGGCTCATCGCACTGACATGGATGCCCTGCTTTTATCGGTGGATGCCGAGAAGGCATTCGATCGCGTGGATTGGGACTTTTTGGATAAAGTCCTGATCCATTTTGGTCTAGGAGAAAGGTTTCACGTTTGGCTGTCGAGTTGCTACAGTAGGCCCACGGCAACTATTAGGGTGAATGGGGTAACATCTAGACCCTTAGAGATACAAAGGGGGACCCGACAGGGATGCCTGCTGTCGCCCCTTCTTTTCGCCCTCTACATAAAGCCGCTCGCTCAGAGGATAAGAGAGAACCCAGACATATTGGGCATCCCGTTCGGTGGAGAGAGGCATACAATAAGTCTCTACGCGGACGATATCATAGCCTCCCTTGAATCACCAGCGTGCTCGGTCCCAGCATTTTTACGGGAGCTCAAAGCCTTCGGTCAGGTCTCGGGTTTCCGAGTCCATGTCGGAAAGTCGATGATTCTCTGGCTGAGCCAATCAGGAAACCCGACCGCCCTCGGTGGAACACCTTACGCAGGCATACAGGCAATGACATCTATCCCCTACTTGGGCATTGAGCTAGCAGCATCGGTGTTCCAAACGGTCACACTCAACTACTCCAAGTTAACCACTCAAATTCTTAACGATCTACACCATTGGAAACCCCACCGGCTGTCCCTCCTGGGACGGGTTGCCGCGATCAAAATGTCCATCCTTCCTAAAGCGCTATATCTTTTTCAAACAATACCGATTTGGCCTCCACCAGGTACTATCCAGAAACTACAGCAAGCAATACAACAGTTTATCTGGGCGGGAGCTAGACCCCGATTGCGGAAAGAACTGAGCTACTTACGACCTGACGAGGGGGGGCTGGGGATCCCGAACGTCCTAGAATATTTTAGAGCGGCACAGCTCCGATATCTGGTGGAATGGAACAGATCAGAATCGGAAAAGAGGTGGCTGTTCCAAGATAGGGCGCTGGCGAAACTATTGCTTTGGAAGGTCCCTTTCCTTAAAAGAGAAGACCGGCCCCCCAATCTTTGAGGCTCCCCCATCACGCACACACTGCTTCGGGTCTGGGACGGGGTCACCGTCAAACGGGGACTGTCCTCTTTCCCCTCGCCTATGACTCCCATTCTCGATAACCAAGAATTTTCCCCGGGGGCAGATGAAAGGGCGTTCTCGAAATGGAGGGAAACAGAATGCAAGTCAGCAGGTCACTTCTTTGACTTGGACAGGATCCTTTCTTTCCATGACCTACGTTTAGATTATGGCCTTCCGGAAACCGAACGGTTTCACTATCTGCAAATCCGGCATTGGCTGCTCCACACGGATGTGCAACCAAAGGTCTCTCGGATGCTGACGAAGTACGAAAGATGGCTTTATACAAAGAATACAGACAAGAGAATGATCTCTGAATTGTATGATATGTTACGCCCACAGGCCCCAGCGGAGCCCACGACAGGTCAGAAGAGATGGGCGAAGGAACTGGGAGGAATCTCACAGCAAAGGAATGGACAGACATCTACTATCGCGCTAACCACACCGCACGCAATACTGCCAGCAGGGAGACGGCAGTTAAGATAGCCATGTATTGGTACTTGACTCCAGTCCGCCTTAATAAAGGGAACACTGATCGTAGCCCAACATATTGGAGGGGTTGTGGCGCAAACGGCACGCTAGTCCACCTGTTGTGGGAGTGCAAAGAATTAGCGGACTATTGGGCAGCAATCCTAGATGATATAGATCGACAATTTAAAACACAGATCCCGAGGTTCCCTGCTTACGTGGTGCTTGGTTTGCCTAACCCCTTGACCTATCCACTAAGATCGAAGAGGGGGAAACAAATTGGGCTGGCATTGGGGGCGGCACTCCAAAACACCTTATCGCATTGGGCACACAAAGGAAGCCGACCTATTTAGGGTGGTTACACAGGTTATGGTACATTCTAGGTATGGAACGAATACAAGCCTCCCTCACCAATTCTATGACGAGCTTTAACGAAATCTGGCAACCGATACTCTCACTACTGTCAGCTGAAATGAACGAGATCACATGCGCTAGATACCTTCGCCTCCTCCGTCTCACGGGCCCTGATACACCACCTCAGTCAGACTGAAATATGCTTTGGCCCGCGTCGCACACGGCGATTAGTTCAGCTAGAGCTCAAGCACACCAGTTCAAGGGAGGGTGGCGGGGAGAGGGGGAGGGTCTGGGATTGTTTTCTTCCTTTCATTGTATTTTTCCTTGTTCTTCTTCTTATTTGGCATAGCTGTCTAAAAGGTTTGGCACAAGACTCCAGAGTGCACAGAGACTTTACGGACAACATAGTAGGCCTCCTCGAGGCCAAATCGGGTGGTGCCCAAATCGGGGGGCCGCATTGCGGAAACTTTGCACAACTTTCTGGAACTGTATGTTATATTAATGCAGAATGCCAATAAAAACAAAATTAAACATAGAAACTACAGACCCATCTCCTCCCTGCTCCCGTTCCCTGCAAAAGTCATCGAGAAAGCCGTCAACAGCCAACTCGCCACCTTCATCGAAGAGCACAACATCCTCGACGCCTCCAATCCGGTTCAGAAAAAACCACAGTACAGAAACCGCCCTCCTCGCCGCAACGGACGACATCCGCTCCCTCCTGGACAGAGGAGAGACAGTAGCCCTCATCCTCCTCGACCTTTCAACCGCCTTCGACACAATTTCTCACCGCACCCTAACATGCAGACTTCACGAAGCAGGGATCCGGGACAAGGCCCTCGACTGGATCCGCTCATTCCTCTCCGGCAGAACGCAGCGGGTCAGACTCCCTCCTTTCCTCTCGGACCGTACACCAACCACCTGCGAAGTCCCCCAGGGATCCTCCCTCAGCCCCACGCTCTTCAAGGTCTACATGGCTCCGCTCGCCCCCATCGTCAGAACCCACGGACTCAACATTTTTTCCTACGCAGACGACACCCAACTCATCCTCTCCCTATCCAACGAACCCAACGCAGCCAAACACAACTTTCAAGAAGGCATGGAAGCAGTCGCCAAATGGATGAAAAACAGCTGCCTACAAGTCAACACGGACAAAACAGAGGTACTCATCATGGGCCCACACCCGATGCCTGGGACGACACCTGGTGGCCCCCCGCCTTCGGAAGCCCGCCCACCCCAACGGACCACGCACGCAACCTCGGAATCATCCTGGACTCCTAGCTCAAAATGGACCGCCAGATCAACTCGTCGCATCTTCCTGCTTTCACACCCTCCGCCTCCTATGTAAGACCTTAAAATGGATCCCCCTCGAGCACAGAAAGACAGTCACTCACACCCTCGTCACCAGCAGACTTGACTACGGCAACGCACTCTACGCCGGAATAAACAAAAACATCACCCGCAAGCTACAAAACATCCAGAACGCTGCCCCAAGACTGGTCCTCAACCTGCCAAGACACTGCCATACCTCCCAGCACCTGCGCACACTCCACTGGCTCCCCATCGAGGCTAGAATCACCTTCAAGATCCTCACCCACGCACACAAAGCCCTCCACAACGCCGGACCAGCATACCTGAACAGCCGACTCACTTTCCACGCACCCCAAAGGACCATACGATCAGCCCAGCTCTCCTCCGCCGTGGTCCCCCGTGCCAGAAAGACCAGATCGGGAGGCCGCTCCTTCTCCTTCCTCGCGGCCAGAGCCTGGAACGCCCTACCGCTCCACCTCAGACTACATCACTCCCCATCTTCACGAGAAACCTCAAAACTTGGCTCTTCGATAGACCTCCTCCTTGATGGACTGGAACCTGCACCCCGCCCTCCTCCCCAGCGCCTTGAGACTCTTACGGGTGAGTAGTCGCGCTTAATATGTACCTGATTTGATTAATAGATAATGATGCCAAATAATATGCCGGCCTTTTCCTGGATGATCCTATAGACTGGGCAACTGAAAAATCAGTCATCCCGATCAACCAGACGGGTTTCTGCAAGGTCATGGAAACTACTACGAACATACTTACCCTCTCCCTTCTAATAGACGCTGTTAAAGCTGCAAATTTACTACTCTACATGTATTTCATCGACTACTCATCGGCGTTCGATAATATAGACAGGAAGAAACTTTGGGCTAAACTCAATTTAAAAAAAAAAAACATACCACCTGCTCTCTTAAACCAGCTGATCCTCTTACATACTGACACCTGGGTCCAACTGAAGCTTGGAGTTGGCGATTGCCTGTCCTGAAAAATACCAACTACAAGGGGCCTGAAACAAAGATGCGTGTTGGCCCCAACTCTGTTCAATCTTTTTATGGCAGATTTATCCACAGAGCTGGATAACTGCAAATCACATGCCCCAAGGATGGGCGGGCTCTCACTTTCCAATTTACTGTATGCTGACGACCTTGTATTGATCAGCCGAACTCCGATCTGACTCCAACATCTATTAGACGTCACCAAAAGTTTCTCTGCTAATAATGGTCTAAGTATTAACTTAGACAAGTCGAAAGTGATGCGATTAAACCCCAAAAAAAGGATGCATCTATTCATCGTTGGCATTTGGCTGGTCATACAATAGAAGTAGTCGAGGAATACAAGTACCTGGGGTCATAATAGATAACAAAGGCACTTTCAAGGCACAAAAAGACGCCATCAGGAGAACTGGAAACTCAATTGCGGTGGCACTGAAAACTATCAAACACAAAACTGCTGGCCCGAGCCTCACGCCACTGCTCCAGGTACTCCCAGCAAAACTCATTCCAACCATCACTTACGGGAGCAAGTGTTTGAGGGGAAGGGACACAGGTACATTGGACAGTATAGTCATAAGAACATTAAGAATGATATTCAATCTACCTAAATACGCCTCGCCTGCCCAAATCAGATTGGAATTCGGACTGCAGATCCAAGAAATCACCCTTAAAGGTGCCTATGTCAAATGCTGGCATAAAATTAAAAGGGCTGAGCCTGGATCGCTGAATGCCCATCTGTGGAAGGAAATCCGGTCAAAAAAGGAAAGTGCAGCCAGGACCTATTTGTCAGCTTCAATAGATTGCTTTGGCCTAGGGGAACTTTGTGAGGCCTCCGGGACGCTTAATAGCTTCAAACATCTTGTAAACAAGACAGTGAAAAGGGTGTCCATGGTAGAAGACAAGGCAGTGCTCAAAGAAAGGGCCCATGGATGAAACGTAATGCAGAGCTACATCAGTCCCTGCCCTCAACCTTATTTAGGTTTTGGATTTAAGAAGGCTACCAAGGAAATATTTCTTCATTTCTGAATGGGCATTCTTTCGACTCTGCTGCACCTGCCTCCCTGGAAACGAATACAGACTTCAACCATCTGCCGCCTCTGTGGGAAAGCAGAAGAGAATGTTCTCCACCTACTGTGCATTTGTGGAAAGCTGCAACCTGAACGAGGACTGCTATTAAAACCCATCTTCAAGATCAAGGGGATAAGATCTTGCAGGCAAGCAGTGAAAGCATGTGTTGGAGTTGGAGATGTCCAGTTGATCTGCCGCTTTGTACGATTCGTGGAGACAGTGGGGAAAGAAATTCTAAAATGCAGCAGTTAACAATGCATGCATAACCCTTTCTGCTAAATTCACCTATTGCACAGCGGAACAATTGCCCTTCCTTACCACACGGCCCCCTTTAGCCCGCGTTTTCATACTTATGCTCCGATTTCCCATTTTGAACCTCGGAACCTTTTGGTTCGGGAGCCTAAGACTATTTGCATTGCGGCCACCAGCGAAACATCACCTTGGCTGTCTGGAGAACAATCTTACATGTTGCAGGCCCTGCTCCCTTTTTACTGTGACAATTACTGACTTTACCATTATTGAGCTTTAAAATCCATATTTGTCTCTTTTTATCTCTTTTTAATAGAAATAACAATTCACAATACAAAACCTTTTTAACACATCTTTTTTATACAGGTTGCAAGTCCAGTTTAACTGCTCTGTATTTTTATATATATTCTTTTTTTATTGCAATGGTTTTAAGTAATCACGTAAATAATGTTATTACTTACTTATCACTTCCTACTGGAGATTCCTTATGATCCTCTTGGCTTGACTGAAAGGCTGTCTTGGACAGACATCTAAAACGGATTCACAGATTTTTTTGAGTTCGCTTGAAAAGAGTACCTTTGTTCATAATTGTGGTGCTGGAATTCATCCTAATTGGCTAGATGTTGATGTGCTGTCCTTCCCTGAGGACAGGTGTATCAGCTCCCCTGCAACAGTCCTTGTCCTAAAACAGTAAGCATGTTTTCATATAAACTCTACATAGACTAATGTGCTCAATAAAAGAATCAAGTCATTCATTTGGGTATTGCCAAGTCTTACGGTTATTGGGGCAGAGCTAGTTGCCAACCAATAAATTGCCCTTTCTCTAGAGGTGATATTGCAAGATATTTCTTACACCTAGAGCAATTGAACCCCCTTGAAATGGTGAATTGACAGTCACAACAGAATCCATAAAGCTTTACTGTCGTGAAACTCAACATGATGGGTCTGTGGCTACTCCTTGCATACGAAGTAGAAATTGAATAACATATAACTTGATTCTCTATTCATTGTGCCTATCAGCTCATTGTTGAATGGAGCGCACTGGAAGAAAAAGTGTTAAAAGGATTTTACTTTGTCCTTTTGATGCGCAGGCCTTCATCACCACTCTGTTAAAGTTTGGTTGATGCCACCAGAGAAGAACTCCAGACACCTACTATATTATTAGAGAAAGACATGCTCTGCCTCTCAACTTGTAATCAAGTTATTTTTTGTGGTCAGAAAGTTGCTGCTCATTTCGCTTAATAAAAAATTGGCTTAACTCATTGACACCCAAGATATAATTTATCTTATATATTTTTTTTTATTTGTTAGCTATACAGTATACAGAAACATATACATATATTAACTTTTTATAGATTTATTCACGAACATGTCATTCAATGTAAAAAAATAAAAAACATTTTTTTTCTTAAACTCTAAATGTCACTGAATAAATCCATAAAAGGAATTTTCTTAACATTTTGAAAGAAAGCCATCCCTGCAACATGTTTCAAACGATTCAAGGTTCGGCACTTTTGTTGCAAAGATGTCAAAATGAACATGATTATGGAAAACATCATTGACATAGAATAGCATTGCATGATTGACAATTAGACATTTACAAAATAATTGCTTTTTGATTTCCACTTTATGGCATACTCTATCTACATTATTGCGCCTCCTTTCTCATCAAGCTGGGTTGGATCCAGTGTACTGATTTGCTGCCATACAGTGAATCTTTGCAATTATGGCAACTGCCATCCTTATGCCTTCCATATGGGCCAGTCAAAGAAGCCTAGAAACCACTGGCATTAAATCATATGGTTGCAAGTATTTATATATTGCACATTTGTTGATCAAACCATCCAGAGACACTGATCATGAAGCAAAGGACATTTACTGGAGCAACTTAATCCGCTGTGGTTGCTCAGAGAAATGTACCTTACATAAAAGTGTAAAAGCTGGATATTACTCCTCATCTGTGACGGTTTTGTGGAGTCCATTGCACAGTAATGTAGCCTGATCTAGGAACTCCCGTTTCTTCTAATTTGTACATTTTAGAAGATGATATTTTTCGCAAGACTGTATTGCTTTGGTATATGTAGCATGACAACATGTACTTTTTGATTGTCTTGGACAGATATTTCAGAGCACGGCAAAATATTCTTTTGTGTCAGACCTCCTATCTTAAATGTCATTCTAGCTGTCAAAGGCCACCTGGGTGAATATCAACAGAGGGTAATGATTTACCAAGTCCACTGCCAGTCTTAAAAGATGCAGTTCAATTCCTATGCAATATGTAAATCGGGGTGCATGGGAGCTGTTCGTATAAGCCATCACAGGAGTCTAACTGGACATTTTCCCATGCGCCCCTTTCTGTAGCTTACTCGATTTTCAGACTTTAGAACTGCTTGTGAATAATGTGATGATCCTGAAAATGGGGGATTGCTAACTGCACTAGCATGAGCTTTCAGCAACACTTCTTTATCTCACAAAGCATACAAATTATTCATATTGTTCTTTGATATAATAGGCATTCATTGGGCAGTGACTGAAGAGTTTTCTTGTAAATGCACAGGACGACATTAGTTGTCAGGGACTTTCTTTACAGTTGGTCTCGCCTATTCGATTATTGCCAACTTTACAGAGTTGCTAGCCTAAAATGGACCAGGTTTTCATGATCTATACCAAGCATGTTAATATTTCCATTTTGATTCAAGTACATCTTGCTTGGATAGTTTAGAAACTGGGCGTATGTCCGGGCCTCCAGGATCAGAGATGGGCAATTCCCACATTGTACCATCTGCCTTGTCATATAACTTTGTGGAAATGCCCCAATTTATGTTATCCTGCGTAGAGGTAAAGCAGTATTCGTGTTAAATCGCACCGGGGAGTTAGAAGAATGCGGAAACATGAGACTCCCCTTAGTAAGACTATGAAAGGATGATTGAAAATGTCCTAAAGCAAGAGATAATGAATGTTCATCCAGTAAGGTTGGAAACCATATTTTAGTTATATAGGAATTTTTAAAATCTGGGTCAGTTGTGTCAACAGAAGATTGGGGGTCCAGTGTTCAACTTTCCATACTGGTGCATTACTATCAGAAAGTAGATCTTTCCCACAATTAAAAGATCTCCAACGTATGCCAGAACGGTTTCTTTCCTGTGATCTTACCACAATGTCATTTACACTGGATTTAGTAGATTAAGCCTTGTGCCACCTACAGATTAAGTTTAGATTTGAAGTCTTACATTGCCTCAGGGGGGCGTGGCTACGGCGCGTTGCGAAATGGCTGCCTGTTGAGGGAGCTCCGCAGGCCAGGCTGCAATATCCGGCAAATACCATATGCTCAACTCGGCCTGAGACCGAGAACAACGTATGCCCAGATTACTGGACCTTTTCTGTACCAGCGGCTGCAATCTGCGAGCCTGGTCGCGACCTGGAACCCCCGAACTGCCAAGAGGCGCGGATCGGCGGACCTGCCGAGAACATGGCCGCCGTCATCTAAATCCCAGACGTGGCTGTGGAGGGTGTCTGGCGAGTGGCGAGGCCGGCTGTGAGCGGGGTGTCCTGTGTGACAGCGGAGACATCCTGAGGTGACCCGGGGGCGGCCGCTGACCTACACATGAAGCGCAGCAGGGGCGGAGACTGCCATCGCCGGAGAGAGGGGGACCTGTGCGAGGCGGAGGAAAGAGACTGTGGTGACCCGATCGAGCCGTGGAACTCCCGCCTAAGAAGTCCAGCACTCATAAGGTAGGAGCGACTGGGCTCTGCTCGGCTGGCGCTGTGCTAGGCATTGCGGGGCGGCCGGGACCTGCACCGCGGCTATTGCATTGGGGGTCCTGCGGTCAGCGCCGTGTGTGCTAAGGCTTGTGCGGGTCTTTGGGGCCTAGTCTGCCTCCTGCAGTTGAGGTGCTCCCCCCCTGATCGCTGTTGTGGATCTGGGGCGGTACGCGGAGGGCTGCGGGCGCCGTCAGACACCCCCCTCGCTTGGCTTGCGGGGGGTTTGTCTTTAGTACGGTGCGCGGGCCGTCCGATCCTGCTCCACCTCCGCATGGTGGCTGGGCGGTGGGCCCTCCTGTGTTGTGCTCCTGGTTGGGCGGCGGCGGTGATCGCAGGCGGCCCTACGATGTCACTCCACTGTAGCCTGACCGTCTCTGCATAGGTGGGCTGCGGCCTTGGCACCTGTGTCGGCCTTCCCTGACTGATCCGCTGGGAGTAGACCGGATCCGGCCGCAAATACGGCTCACTGGGGACAGTAGACTGCCTTTAACAAACGTGGGGCGCCACTGTACCGGCCCTCGTTGGCTGTGGACTGCCATACTGCCCGCTGCCTACAGTGCGACCCGCTGTGATACCGGCGATTGGCGAATATGGGCAAAACGGACCCCAAGCAGCCCAAACTCCCCTTTGAGAGTGCGAGGCGCACCCGCACGGCGGAAACCCCGCTGGGCACAGGCACACCGGACAATGCTGATGACCCAGAGGAAGACCTGAGAACAATACTGCTCGAGGTGCGCACCGGTCTGAAAACAATAGACAGTAAGATCGATGCTCTTGCGACCAGCCTGGATGCTGTCAAACAAAAGGTAGATGTGCACGAGACCAGACTGGATGTCCTGGAAAACAGGCTATCAGACACACATGATGCCACTGCTGAGACGAGAACGCAGGTCCTGAACATGGAGCGAGTACTGGAGGTCATCAAGCTGAAAAATGAAGATTTAGAAGCGCGTTCGCGCCGAAACAATGTCCGTATTCTTGGCCTTCCGGAATCGACAGCCATCTCAAAGATGGAGACTTGCATCGATAACCTACTCCGCGAGCTGTTTGGTCCAGTGTTGTCTCCGGTTATGATTGTGGAGAGGGCACATAGATCCCTTGGCCGGCTCCCGGGACTCCGCCGCGGCCAATAATAGCACGCATGCTGAATTATGCGGATAGAGATGCAATACTCCGTGAAGCAAGAGCTAAAAGTCCGGTCGTACATCAAGGCAACACCCTGTCCTTCTATCCGGACTACACACCGACTGTGCAGGGAGCTCGCAGGGAGTTTCAGCCGGTGAAACGAATCCTGCAGTCCGCCTCTGTTCCTTATGCTATGCTTTACCCGGCCAAACTGAAAATCACCCATGAAGATAAGGCACACTTTTTTACAGAGTCTAAATCGGCCTTGAAATTTGCGAAACACATCTGCCCTCGCAAACCTTACAAGTCTGTTTCTCAGAATGCTGCTTCGTCGCCATCCCACAGCGATGCGGATTGATGGTCAAGCTACACTAATGCCCAATAGGGGAACCAAAGTGCAGGCCCACCTGGACTGGTGTCTTACCAATTTACTCCCCATTGCTGTTCTTTCGGATTGTAAACTGTGATATTGAACTAGATTCGCGACCTGCCTCTGTAGGGTCTCCCTCATAATGGATGTGTCCCTAACCTACATGGAAGGGCTGACTAGTTGTTTAGTAATCCTTTTGGGGTCTCAGTGAGAGTCAATTACACTGCATACGCAGTCTGGCCACCCTGCCTATCGGTGGGTGTTCGCCGCTGTTCCTCCCCCCCAGAGGGTGATCCCCTATTTGGTTGTAACTTTTGATATATTTGGGGTAATTTTAGGGATGGGGAGGGGTTCTTTTTCTCGACCTAATTGGGAGGTTGGAGTGGGAGGAGGGTGGGTGGGGGGTCACCGTGCGTTTGCATGTAGCCAATGTAACTATACAGCCATGTTGAAGGATGTTTTTCTTGAATGGATCAATACCAAGGTTATCTACTGTACTGCTCACTTAATACATTATGACACTCAGATGATTACTGTGCCTTCATGTTATGATGCCACAGGGCTCCATGGGTGAGAAATATACACTGATAACATGGAACATTAGAGGGCTCAACTCCCCGAAGAAATCCCGACAAGTGCTTGCATACTTAAATCGTCATGGCGCCAGGTCGTACTCCTACAGGAGACGCACTTGACCAAGGCATCGGAGGTGAACTTTGCGCGTAGTTGGGCGGGCTTCAGGCTGGCCTCCTCCTATTCATCCTATGCCAGGGGAGTAATTATACTGATTAGAAAAGGGGTCCCGTTTGTGCCTCATCGTACCCACACAGATGGAGAAGGTAGATGCGCGATGGTTCAGGGCAAGCTAGGAGATACACTACTCACTATCATATCTATATATGGCCCCATAGCAGATGAGCCGGAGGTGTTCTATCGCATGTATAGCGAGCTCAGACAGTGGCCCGAGACAGCTATAGTGTGGGGTGGGGACCTCAACACATATTTAGATCCCACACTTGATAAGTCCAACCCCCAGAGCAACCGCACCCCTAGAGTAGCTCGGAGCGTTAACCAAGCCATGCTGGAATTTGGACTGGTGGATGTGTGGCGGCTGCACAACGCGCCACTAGGGAGGGCACACATGCTACGCCTGCACACAACAGTTGGTCTAGGCTAGACTATTGGCTGCTTGACGAGAGTACAGCGGAATGGGTGACAGAGGTCACTCACCACCCGCGAACGCTTTCTGATCATAATCCTGTACAGCTTTCCCTCTGTGTCCCTACTCCCACCCGCCGCCCGTTCACATGGCGCTTCCGATCGGAGGCACTCCTTGAACCACTATATAACGATACTGTTCGTAAGGCCATAGAGAATTACTTTCGTGAAAATACAGGCACCGTGGAGACAGTCTCCTCACTATGGGAAGCGTTCAAGGTAACGATTCGGGGAGTCTGTATGAGCACAACCGCCGGAATATTGAAGGATTTACGTACACAACTCCACAAGATAGAGACCTCCCTAAAAAAACTTGAGAGTGCCTATACAGTTAGCCCCTCCCTAGACAAGCTATCGCGCATCCAAACTCTGATTCAAGATTATGACGCGGCCGCGGACACAGAACTAAGATACATCAACCGCAGACACATGGCCAGGCGCTATGGCGAGGGCGGGAGACCGGGCCGCACATTGGCTAGGAAAATCAAAGCGGTCGAGGACCACTACCATGTTGACAAGATAGTTGATTCTCAAGGCCAGGAACATTACACCCCATTGAACATTTTAGAGCAGTTTAGGGAATATTATGCTAGCATGTACGAATCACGCGGGACGGGACCAGACTCCGCAACTGAGGACTACCTGGATAACATAGCGTGCGCTTGGCTAGCTGACGGTCACAGAGAGTATTTGAACCAACCGCTGGATGTGGCGGACATCAAGGCCGCGATATGTGCCCTGCCGAATGCCAAGGCTCCAGGCCCGGATGGCCTGACCGTGGAATTCTATAAGGCTTACGCGGACCTCCTGGCCCCTTTCTTACTAGCGATGTACGACGAGGCGCATGATACTGGTGTGCTGCCTCCATCTCTCCGGCAGGCTCTTATCATAACCCTTCTTAAAAAGATAAGCCCCCGGACGCCTGTGAATCTTATCGGCCTCTATCTTTGATCAATACGGACGCAAAAATCTTGGCCAAGATCCTGGCCACCCGACTCCAGCCATTAATGCAACGACTGGTCTTGCCGGACCAGTCGGGGTTTATACCGGAGCGCTCCACTTCCCACAACGTACGAACCATTTTTGCTATGCTGCATGTCCTAGATCCCAACCTGCGTGCTGCTGCTGTTATGCTCGACGCTGCTAAAGCGTTCGACTCCATTGAATGGGACTATATGTTCCGTATTTTACAGCGCATGGGTTTCCCGCCATTGTTTTTGGGCTGGATTAGGATTCTGTATGCGGCTCCGTCGGCCAGAGTCCGAGTTGGGGGACTGACATCAGAGGCATTTGCTATTGAGAGAGGCACGCGTCAGGGGTGCCCCCTGTCGCCACTACTCTTTGCCATTGCTATCGAGCCATTGGCGTGTGCAATACGGCAGAGGCACAGAGAGACCGCCCTAAATTTTAATCATAGACCGGTCGGCATCTCACTCTACGCCGATGATATGGTTCTATTTCTGAGGGAGCCAGAGCGCTATCTAGCACAGGTGTTGCGGGAATACACCAGATTCGGACTAATCTCGGGCCTTACCATCAACTGGGACAAATCGCTTATCATCCCCCTGACGGCAGTTACCTCCGCACCCCCACTGGAATACCCTATATTGTGGACTGTAGACCCGGTCAAGTACCTGGGAATCTGGGTCCACCGGGACCCTGAGACGGTGGTAAGGGAGAACTATGGGCGGGCCTGCGCCAAGCTGGATCGACATATTGATACCTGGACGACACTGCCGTTGTCCCTCGCGGATCGTGTTGCTATTCTTAAAATGGTGGTGTTACCCCGCTTCCTGTACCTTTTCTCTAACATACCAATTAAGTTGACGCAGGGGTTCTTCAGCACATTGCGGACCTCTATTCTCCGGTTGATATGGGGAGGCAAACAGGCTCGTGTGGCCTGGGACACTCTCACTCTAGACTACATTAAAGGGGGTTTTAGTGTGCCAGACCTCTATCTGTACTACTTAAGCGCGCAGGCGCAATATGCATATTACTGGGTAAACACGCATGACTTCATACCCCATGTGGCGGTTGAGGACGGGGACGCATCGCCGGTGCCTCTCCGCAGTCTCCTCACTCACGACGCGAAAATCCAAAAACGGAAATAAATACGATCGACACTACAATAGCAGCCTGGCGTTCTATTGGGCAACTTGCGGGCAGGCTTCCACTTTATGCCCCAGCGATGACAATAGAATATCATGCGGCGCTTACCGTGACACAGGAGATTGGCCCCATGCGCTTGCTCAGAGAGGCGGGACTCACCACCATGCAGGACCTGTTCCCGGGCGGCACCTTCCTGTCCACGGAAGACATACAGTACGTTACTAATCCCACGCCACTCTTTCATTTTGCTATACACCGCCTGAGGCATGCTATCAGATCGCATTACCCCACGTATCCAGTTGAACCGCAGCCACTTCAGTCTCTACAAATGTTACTGACCACCCCCACGCGCAAGAAATTAATTACTAGGCTGTACAGAGCAATCAGGAATGAGAAAGTTGGTAGACCAGACAAAAGTTTAGCAAGGTGGAATGCGATACTGCCCATACCTTTGACGCTGAAAGACTGGGAGCATGTGTGTGACCTTACCCGCAGACTCTCTCCCAACGGGAACCTACGCATTATCCACTTTAAATACTTACATCAGACGTATCACACGCCCTTCGTCTATGCAAAGCTGGTTTGCGGGACAATAGCAGATGTAAACGTTGTGGGCGGGTGGAGGCTGATTTTATGCATCTTGCTTGGGAATGTGGGGGGTGGGTCACTACTGGGAACAGGTGGTGCAGCATATAAAAGAAATGTCAGGACTGGATGTTCAGTGTACACCTTCAGTTTGCCTTTTGAGCTACGTCCCTCATGCAAAGGGAGTATTGGGGAAGTTTGTGCGCATTGCTCTACTTCTGGCTAAGCGAGTGGTGGCTGTCACATGGGACTGCAGACGGATGCCCAGGGTTGCGACCTGGATCAGAGATATGGTTTATTGTAAGGAAACATTGGAACTATATGCGGAGGAGCTACCGATTTCCTCTAAACCTAGAGACATTTGGGAGCCACTACGTATGTACCTGCAAAGACAAACCGGCGCAGTCACGTGAACAGTGGCGTGTTGACCCCTCCACAGGCGGGAGTCTCATCTGCCATATGGACTGCTGGATTTTGGAATCTGAACTGTCCTCTCCCTTGTGGCACTATGGTATTGATTGTTCTTACTGTTGCATTTGGCTGTTCTAACACAAACGATGCTTTGTAACGCAGAAATGGTGTTTGTTATTTTTGAAACACAAAATAAAAAGATTTAAAAAAAAAAAAAAAAAGTCTTACATTGCCTCACCACCCAACTAGAGATTAAACGAAAGCTTCAAAGCCATCTCTTGCTCTTCTTGACAAAATACCATTAGTTTGATGAGAATTTGCTGCAATTCTATGGCAGAAATACAGGATTGGATGGTGTCAAGGATATGTCTTAAGCAAGACTGTGGCTTTATGCTGTTCGCGTACCAATGTAAGGCTGTATATTACAACAGTCAGGCCCTATAGTTCATTGTCGGGAATGAAGTAAGATTGAAAAGCAGAGGATTTCCATATTTGATAGGTAGGGGATTTTCTTTGGACAAGTTCATCTTGCATGAAACATTGTATTACTGGTTGTGCCATCCTCATTCAGGTGGTTTAGTTGTCGAATATGACCAGGTCTGGACGATGTACAGGCAGTGGTTGAGGCACTGCATGTCTGAAGCACAGGGGACTTTTTAAGTAGAGTTGTGTATCATCTGCATATTTGTGAATATTGATGCTGTTATCTGTGAGTAGATTACCAATCTGTTCCATGTGGAGGTTGAATATGACAGAGGACTCTGTGGATCCCTGGAGGACTCCACAGGTGAAAGGAATCTTTTGGGGCCCGGTGTGGCCATGTTAACAAACTGATGTCTGTTGGAAAGGTCGGAGAGGAACCAGTAAAGGACATTGCCTGTGAATCCCATTCGAGATTCCAGGCTGTGTAGGAGGGTGGGGATGGTCGCCTATCTCAAAAGTAGCTGAGGTCTTGCACTAACATGAGACATGGATTATTTTCATTTGTGCTCAGGAGTGCATCGTCTGCCCCGTGTAAGACAGTGGTCTTTGTGGTTCAGCGTAATCTGAAGTCTGTCTGATAGTCATGCAGGAGATGGTTAGCACTAATGTGATCGTGGAGTTGATAAGAGCACCATTAGAGGATTGTAGGTGGGTCAACACGATAAGGGTATATGGTGGACTGTATTAGACTGAACATATTTTTGGGCGCAACAATCATTTTAGATGGTGGACCTCTAATTATAGATTAATTCGTTTTATTTATATATTTGCTGTGTATTACAATTCTATTTCTGTTGTAGTTTTATTTTTAACAGCTTGTTCTTGAATCTGTATTTAAGAAATATTTGTGTAATAACGTGTGCTGAAGAATGTGGGGTAGATGCGAAGTTCCACCGAAACGCAGTGTTGACAGTCTACTACTCTCAGCATTTATTTTGAAAGAGAAAAAGATGTGTACAAATAGTTATAATGAATTTTATGGGGATGGGGGATTTAATATTTGTACTATAGTTGTGATTCTGAGGTTTGTTTTAATAAAAACACTGTAAATGTTGTAATTTTTTATTTAATACAGGTTATATTTATATATAAACCACTGAATTTTCATTTGAAATGCACAGCATAAGAGGAATATTTTGCTAAGATTGTTTTTGTTTAAATTTCTTTTATTGATTTTAGACACAGAAAAGGTAACGAACGAGCCAATGTGCTCTATGATCATCGGGGTGCAACCCGGCGTTTGTGCTGCTATATTCAGCCTATCAAAAACAGAATAGGAAGAAGAAACAACCCCCCCACCCTCCCCCCTCCCCCTATCCCCTCCCGTCCTCCTCCCCGAGAAAGAACACCTCATTGTAAGAGAGAGCATGGAAAGCAAACTGAACAGGAACCAGGCAAAGTGGGCTAAGTAGAGGAGGTGTCCTGGGCTGTCGAGCTAGGGGGATCTGCCAATCGCAGGAGTCGCAGGTATTTGGGGCAGGAAAGCTCCGTGAAGTCTGTTAGTAGCGTGAGGAAAGGCGCCCACAAATCATTAAAGGAGGCCCCTGGGTGCGTCAAGGAGAGAGAAATCTTTTCCATACCCAAAATGGCCCATAGCCTATGAAGCCATCCTAAGCGGGTGGGGACAGTCTGAGTACCCCAGTGGGTCAGAACATTCTGCACTGCCGCTCCTAGAGCGAGAGCCATCTGCTTACCCCTCCGAGATTTGAGGGGGGAAGGTAAGGACATTAGGAAGGCCCAGGATAACATACACCGGGAATCTGGGTATCTGGGTATCAAAGTGGGAGTCAACGTCGTCAAGGATCTGCTGCCAATAGGCCCCTAAGGAAGGGCACTCCCACAGTAGGTGGGTAAGGGTGCCTAATGCGCCGCATGCTAGCCAGCACAGCGGGCTTCGGGAGGGATTACCTCTATGGAGTCTCACCGGGGTGAGGTACCAGTAAGTGGCCAGTTTAGTAGCCGTCTCCACAGAAGCCACATTGTGCGCTGAACGCCGGGCCCTATAGTAAATATCAGACCATTCTTTGTGTCAGGATCCTACCCAGCTCCCCCTCCCATCGTAACTGGCCAGGAGTCTTCCCAGTGTCAGGAGCGTCTCTAGTGAATTTGTATAAGTCCGACGTCAAGTGGGCATCATTGTGTCGTGTGAGCAGCCACTTTTCAAACAAGGTAAGATGTCGCTCCGCGCCTCCCCGCACATCACTGTGGAGAGCCCAGTGCCTGATTTGCAAATAGCGGTAGCTCCGATTCGGGGATGTCATGCTCTTTGCGGAGGTCCGCAAAGGGGCGGGGTCCCGAGAGGTCGAAGAGATGGCCTATGGAGCGGCATCCTCTATGGTCCAGCAGCGAAACCCCTTAGTGTCGAGACCAGGTGTGAAATCAGGATTTTGTACTATGGGCGTGATTGGGGACGGGAGCGTCGTGAGCCCTCTAGGAATCGCAGTCTTGTCCCATGCCGATAGAATGGGACGAGTCACCTCGGAGAGGTACAAATTGCGAGGCCGCCCCGCGCGCGCTAGAAAGGGGACCCCCCATAAAGGCTGGCCAGCAAGGGACCTGTCCATGAATAACCAATGTTTCTCAGATTCTGGGCGGGACCACTCCACCAACGCTCAGTTGAGCCGCCCGCCAATAAGCTAGAAGGTCCGGGGCTCCCAAACCCCCCTCTTCCGGATCTCTATAAGTAAGCGCCCGACGCAATCAAGCCCTCTGGTCCCGCCAGATGAATCGTTCTATGTCTCGTTGCAACGACCGAATAACCCCGGTTGGTGGCTCTAAGGGCAGCGGGTGAAACAGGTAGAGGATTTGGGGCAATATCACCATTTTCACGGCCGCTATACGGCCCAGCCATGATAGATAATGTGGTCGCCACTTCCTAAGGGACGCACGAGTTTGATGCAGAATTGCCGTATAGTTCATCGTTCTGGTGATATTGATGGAAGCAGCGATTTGTAAGCCGAGGTATGGAATGGACTCACCGGCCCACTGGATCGGGTAGGAGCGTTGCAGCAGCCCCAGCGTCTCTGGCCCCAGGGAGAGATCCAGGGCTTGTGACTTGTGCACATTGATTTTGAATCCTGACGCGAGAGCAAACCTGTCCAGCTCGTCCAGGAAAGCTGGTAAAGATTCCCGGGGACGCTCAAGCATAGCCACAACGTCGTCTGCGTATAAACAGAGCTTATATTCCAACCCCCCGGAGCGCGCCCCTCCAATGCTGGGGTCGTCTCGAACTCGTTGAGCCAGGGGCTCCATATAAAGGGCAAATAGGAGCGGCGACAACGGGCACCCCTGCCTTGTTCCCCTGCGGATAGGAAAGGCGGCGGAGGCCATGCCATTCACCCGCACTATAGCCGTGGGATGAGGGTAGCTGCCAAACGCCCAGTCAATGAACCGGCTTGTGAGACCAAAGTGAGCCAGGGTCGCCCGAAGATATGGCCAGTGGACCCTATCGAACGCCTTCTCGGCGTCGACGGAAAGAATCATTCGTTCCACTGGGAAGCGTTCTGACCTGTCCACCAGATGAAGGAGTCGTTTGGTATTATCGGAGCACTGGCGTCCCGGAACAAACCCGGACTGATCTGGGTCAATCAACCCCTGGAGGTGACGTGAGAGTCTAGTCGCCAGTATACCAGTAAATAATTTAAGATCGACATTAAGCAAGGATATAGGCCAGTAGGAGCCACAAAGCCGCTGATCCTTGCCAGGTTTAGGGATCACTGTTATCAGTGCTTCAAGCATGGAGGGCGGGAAGGAGGAGGTCGATGTGGACCCAACCAAGTTAAAAACCCGTACCAGTAGTGGGGCGAGCACGGCGCAGAACTTTTTATAAAAAATGGAGGAGAACCCATCCGGTCCCGTTGACTTATTGAGCTTCAACCGGGAGATGGCAGAAATGACCTCCTCCAACCGGATAGGGGCCTCCAGCTCGGCCGCATGCTGTGGTAACAATTTGGCCGTGGCGACTCCCTGGAGGTAGCAAGCTGGAGCACCCTCCGGCAGAGATTGAGCAGCATAGAGAGTCTCGTAAAATTGCCGAAACTCCTCTACAATCTCGGGGTCAGTGTCCTGGTCGCCGCCTTGCTGGTCCCGAATCGTGGTGACTCGCGACGCTTGCCGCTGGGCTCGGAGGTGATTGGCGAGAAGGCGCCCACATCTGTCACCCCCCACATAGAAGGCGTGCCTCAGGCGGAGGGCCGCGTACTCTGCCCGGTCCACATCCTGTCCTGCTAATTGAGCCCTGGCTGCCTTAAGTAATTTCCAGACTCTAGGCGCCCCAGTTCTTTGGTGAATACGTTCCAACTCAGCCACTTCCTTCATTAGGCGCTCCCTTTTCTCTCTCCTGTCTTTGTTGTCAGCTGCCGCAATGCCAATAAATTCCCCCCGGACCACTGCTTTCAATGCCTCCCATAAGGTCGTCGCGGAGATATCCGGGGAGTCGTTGAGGGCCAGGTAATCGGTCACACAAGTCTGAATTTGCTTTATGACAGAGGGGCGCTGTAGCATGGTCTCACGGAGGCGCCAGAATTGGCGAGTGGGCCGCCTGTGATGTAGGGACAGGGATATCCTCACTGCCGAATGGTCGGATAAGGGGCAGGGAAGAATCTCCACATCTCGAGTCTGTTGCGTCAGGTAGTCAGAGGTGAGGACGTAATCAATTCTGGCATATGTCTTATGGGGATGGGAGTAGAAGGTGTATTCTCGTCAGTCAGGCCCGCTTCTGCCAGCAACCGCCCCCGTCGTTAGAAAGGGCCCCCGTCTGTCCCCAGCGTTGCTCCGACCGGTCAATCGCACCATCCAGTACCAAGTTGAAGTCTCCCCCCTATCAGCACTGTCTTGTCAGGGAGACTAGTTAGTTCATGAACGACCCCCCGAATAAAGCCCTCCTGCCCACCGTTGGGGACATACACTGTGGGAATTGTGAACGTGTGCTGACCTAGGGTAACTGCATGTGCCAGGAGCCTCCCCCTGATCTCGGCTTGTTTGCACCCAACGTGGCCCGGGAATTTAGTAGAAACCAGGATCGCCACCCCCGCTGTTTTGGAGGTGTTGGAGGAAAACCATTGGTAGGGAAATGCCCAGGACCTCAACCTATGCGTGTCGGTGGACAGGAGGTGCGTTTCTTGGAGTAGACAGATATGGGCTTCTGACTGCTCGAGATAAGACAGAACAGCCCGCCGCTAAGTAGGATTGTTCAGCCCCTTAACGTTAAGGGACACAATATTAATATCAGTAACCATCACAGATAGCCCCGGTGTGTGCTACAGAAGAATGCTCCCATACATGCAAAGGCACAAGGGACAGGGAGGTGAAGAGTATCGTTAGCACAGCAGAAGTAGGAGGAAGAGGAGAAGGTTGAAAGACCCACAACAAAGAATAAACAACTGGAAACATGTACTTGCGGAGTCCACAAATGTCCCGGGCAACTTGCCCTGTGGAAAGGCGTAAGACGGACAGCAGGAGCTCACCGCCGCCCCCACCCCGCCCGGTGTCCCACCAAGGAAATCAAAAGAACGACCCCATTAGATTGCAAACAGCGGTACCTCTGCACAGGTACATCAGCCTGTAGTGTTCAAGTCGTCTGTGAGGGATTGTAGGACAGCTGTGCGCTCCTTGGCAATGGTCTCCGGATCTGGGCGCGACCCCAGAGGGGAGCCCCCAACTCTCTGCCACCGTGTGGGATCAGCGCCCCGCGGGGGAGGCTCGCTCCGAGGGCGTGTGGTCGTCCTCTGGGAGATGAAGGATCGATGCAACCTCATTAAAGGAACGGACTTGGCGCAGCCTGCCCTCCCATTTGAAAATAAGGCGGAACGGGTGGCCCCACGAGTAGCAGATGTCCATGGATCGCAACAACGTAGTGGCTGGACGGAATTCCCGTCGCTTTTGCAAGGTGGAGGACGCCAGATCCTGGAAGAGGAGAGGTCTGCAGGAGCGGAATTCGATTCGATGGTTGGCCCGCGCCTCCCGTAAGATGCGTTCCTTAAGTTTGAAGTCGTGGACACATGTTAGAATGTCGGGAGGGGGGGCAGTCGCTGATCTCCTGAGCCCTACTCGGTGTGTCCGGTCGAGTCGAATCTCTTGGTCGGGAGGACCTCCTAGGATGTGGCGGAACAGATCCATGACAAAGGCCTCGATGTCCTGGTCTTCCGTCCCATGTGGCACCGCTCGAATCCTTATGTTGTTCCATCTGGAGTGGTTCTCGAGGTCCTCCGCGTGGGCCTGTAAGTCTAGGTGCTAGTCCCGGAGTCGCAGGACCTCTTGCTGCAGCTGGGATACCTCCTCATCTCGGGCGGCTGTTTGGTTCTCTAGCTCATCGACCCTCCCCCCCCACCGAGTCGATATCTCTGCGCACCTCACGAATCTCCGTTGTCAGGTCCTTCTTCATAGAGTGGATTTCTTTCGTGAGGTTCGCGAAAAGAGACTCCAGGACACTGTGCGTGACTGGTCCCTCCGGGTCCTCCGCGCCCTGCCGCGCCGCCTCGGTGCCCTGCGTCGACGACTCCTCAGGGCCCCCAGCCCCTGTCTTGAGCAAAAGGTCCCGTACTGATCTGTCCTTTCGGGATTTGTTCGCCGCCATTTTAGCCCAGGTGCTACCGTGCGCCGGTTGTGAGGAAGCAGCGGGGTGTGCAGTGGGGGTACTCCCCAGGGCTTGCAGGGCCTCTCCGTCAAAGAGAGCTCTCCGCCCCCAATGCTGAAGGACTCTTGGGAGCCCGGAGTTGTTCCTCAGGGGACAGATCCGGCGTCCGGATGGGTCCCACAGCAGCGACAAAGCCACCAGTCTGGCACTCAGCGCGTTTGGCAGCCCCCTCTCTGCAGTGCACCTCTGCCTGTCTCTCTCAGGGGGAACGGCCGTCGCGGCGCCTCTCCTCTGCGGTGGCCCCCGACCCAGGAGCAGCAGAATAAACCCGGGACAGGTGGGTAGGGGCCCCCCAGCTCCCCACTGTGCTGTGGTTGATCGGGCCCGATGCGCCGCCACTCCTCCGGAAGGGTCCCCCCCGTCTCGTGGCCCCCAGCACTAGCAGTCAGATCGCCTCCCGGGGGGGGCAGCCCCCATAGAATCAGGGCTGCGCCTGCACAAGCACGCTCTCACCTCCGGGGCCCTCGGTGTGGCAGTAGGTAGAGGTGCTTCATAGCGCACCAGCAGCGACTCTCTCAGCTCCTCTCCCTCCTTCACAACTCCAGGGCTCAGCGCGCTCTCCTCCTGCAACAGGTCCTCCGTCCGAGCTGCATGCAGGCCACAGCTCTCAGCGCTGGAGGGCAGGTGCCCCCACGTGATCAGGGCAGCCTCCCGAGGCCAGGCGCTGGGTCTACACCGTGCAGCACTCCCCACAGGCTTCTAGGCCCAGTCACGGTGCAGGCGGCCCCTGGTCCACCACCAGCCTGAGGGCTTCGCACCGTTCGAGCGCTCAGGGGAAGTAGCCGCTGCCAGGCCCACCTGCGCAGGCCGGTGTGCGTTGTCGGCGGCCCACCAGGCCTCTGCCGCTCTCTCGCCCCCGCCACCCGGTCTAGAGGCCCTCACCTCAAGTCTGCGGCCAGCGCCGGACGTCAGGGCCGCTCCGTTCCCCCGCAGCTGCTGGCACCGTCACTCATGGGGCCTCCGGAAAGCGTCGCAACAGGGACAGACACTCCCCCCGCACTGCGTCGCACGCCGTGATGAAGGCCGCAATGTCCGCTCGGCTGGGCGCAGCGCTGAACACCGGAGCCAGGCGCCAGGAGCACACCAGATCAAGGTGAGAGGCACCGCAGCTGGACCCGGAACCAGACAGGGTCCGATGGCACGTTGCAGGGTCCGCTGGTCAAGGCTATGCAGGCAGGGCCCGGGCCAAGGGTCGGAGCGACGAGCAGGCACGTCCTACTCTGTCTCCATCTTGTCCACGCCGCCGCTAAGATTGTTTTTTAATCATTTTGGGTCCACTTCTCTCAAAGAGGAATTATATTGGTTGATTGGTACCTTGTCCCCTTTGAAGTAGAGAGTTACTCTCCCTTTATTTAGACTGGTAGTTGTCGAGGTCATCAAGGTCTAGTGGTCTTTATGGGCATGCTACTTGGCCACTATTTAAATGTATAAGATGGCATTATCTTATGAGTTATTTGCTGTTGTACTGCCAGTCTTCTAGTAATAGCAAAATTTAATAAACATTGATGACTAGGTTACGCAACACGTTCCCAGTCAACTTACGTACTATAACCTGTCTTGGTGCATTTATATTTTCTTTAAAAACGTAGTGCCTGCTTCACAACTGGTATACTTTAGGGTAAGTTTACACTTTTGAGTGCGTTCACTACTTTTCGGTATTCACAAACTGAGCTTTTGTAGTAACTTTCTCTTTTGTAGTTCGTCCAGCAGTACACATTTCTTAATTACTGGGTAAGATTGGCTCGTAAGGCTCTTATTTTATGTTTAGCAGGCGAGTCGATTCCACTGCTATGCCAACTGACTAAGTTTTTAGCTATTGTGGAAAAACTCTCGATATCGGCTAATTAATGGTTGTTCTAAAGAACCATGATTCAACAACTTGATCTATGGTAGCTTACATATACACAAGTTAGTGCGTATGCTGCAATGTCAATGTGTCCTTAGAGGAATTATGAAAATACTGATGTATTTACACAGCTTTTTTGCACATTGCGGTTATTATGAAAGTGCCTATGCTGCTATGGTTATTTAATAGAATCGAAATTTGCCTAGCAGTGTAACGGTAAGTTTCAATTCTATTAAGGACACGGAGGCGAGGATTATGCTTTTCCTCTCTTCGCTTTATTATAACCAAAACTTTCAGCAGCCAGAAAAGCATCACTTTAGTATTTATACAGTGAAATAAATACAAGTGCAAATAGAAGCTCTCAATGTTGAACTAGAAGCCTTGGCAAATAAAGAAGAAATTTGCAAACTCAAAGATGAAATGATTAAAAGATTAAAAAAGGAGGAAGACAAAATCCGTGAAAGGAAAGCTTTTAAATTCCATCGTGATCGCACCGACTACGAAACAGGACGCATATTCACTTTCGCAAAAAAATATGAGGCCTTAAAAGTATCAAAATACGGGGAATAGGTGCGGGCAGAGCAACTATGGAAGCCCACCAAACAGCACCAAGTACATCCTCTAATTCAGAATACAGTTCAGCCGTGGAAAGTGAAACTGAACCTAGTAATTCCAATCGTTTGAATACAACAATACCGGCCAAAATATCTTTAGCGGAAGAGGTGGATTTTTTAGTGTACGAAAGGCGCAACACACTGCGCCCAAGAACTCAACAGGTGAAACCACAAAAAGCCGAACAACCAAACGCAAAGAAAGGCGAAAATCTAAATCAAGAAGAACCCAAAAGACAAACGCGGCAAGCCAGACGAAATTGGAGACGCCAATAGATACAACAAATAATGGCTGTCAAACTGTTATTAATCTCACAGATGTTGATTTAAACAAAGCAGAAGAACAGTTATTGACATTAGGACTCTCATACTGTCCTGAAAGTTCATTTGACTATGCCACTACCAGAATTGACGTTTTCAAAAGTATAAGAAAACTAAAATTAAAAAAATATTTCTGGCAAAATCAGGCAACTCTAATAGAGAATCCAATTCAACAACTTGATCCTCAACCAACTAGCCCTCCTTTATTTGACTTGTCACAATCAGATATGCCATTGCTTGATGATTTACAACAATTAGTGAATGAAAATTACAATACAAGCACAACGACTGGTTCAGCAAGTGGTAATAAAAATGACTTTACTACTCCTTTCAAACCTAAATCCAAATTCAACCCTATTAGTCCAAGAGATTCAATTGACATTTTTCAAGAACAAATAATAAATGGTATCAAACGATTGAATCATAAAGTGCAAAGAGCAAATAAGCGTAAAAATAACAAGAAAGAACTACAATACCATATTTTGATGAAGAAATTAAAATCAAACAATGACATAATTATTCGAAATGCAGACAAGGGTGGGAACCTTGTCTTGTGGAGAAAGAAGGATTATATTGAAGAAGCCATGAATCAATTAACAGACACTACATGTTACAGGAGAAGTGACTATCCGGAATTAAAAACTACATATAATACATATAGTGCAAAATTGATTGTGTGGAAAAATGCTGGGCTTATATCTTCCCAGGAATACAACTACTTAAAAAACATTAATCCTGTGACCCCGATCTTATATTTTATCCCTAAGATACATAAAGACGCAAACAAACCTCCGGGAAGACCGATAATTTCGGCCAGAAATAGTCTCTTAGAAAAAACATCACAATATGTAGATTACTTCCTACAGGAGTTTGTTCAACAGTTGCCGTCATATATTAGAGATACGGGCGATTTCCTTACAAAAATACAGAACATTGTTTGGCAAGAAGATTATCTACTCATTGCAATGGATGTGACTTCGCTATACACCTCCATCAACCATAAAGATGGTGTTCGAGCACTACAACATTATTTAGGAAAAAGGACTCCCGAATGTGCTCAACACAATAAGATGCTTTTAAGTATGGTTGAATTTTGTCTTGATAATAATATTTTTTATTCCAAAATGTTTTATACAAGCAGCAACGAGGGGTAGCAATGGGAGCCAGCTTCTCCCCCAGTTATGCCTGTCTCCATATGGGATGGTGGGAGGAGCTGGTACTAATGAATGAACATAAGACTACAGTTATATCAAAAATCAAATGTTGGTTACGTTTTATTGATGACCTGTTTTTAATATGGCAAGGTTCAGCAGATGAAGCAGAACAGTTTATTGGAGAATTAAACAAAAATTGTCTCAATCTGCATTTCACAGCCTCGATCAGCGCAACAACTATTAATTTTTTAGATGTTGAAGTATACATAAGAGATGGGCAACTTGAAACAAAACTGCATAGGAAGCCAACTGCTGGCAATTCGGTATTGCATGCAGGCAGCTTCCATCCCCAACATCTAATACATAGTATCCCCTATGGGGAAATGTTACGTCTTAAACGTATCTGTAGTTGTAAAGCTGATTTAATAATAGCCCAACAAGAATGTGCTGCAAGATTTCAGGCAAGGGGATATTCACATGACTGCATTAATCAAGCCATAGAAAAAAGTAACAAAGTCCCAAGGCAAAATCTGATCAATCATAATAAGCAGAAGGAGGTGATTCAAACACAAAATTACTCTTCCCCCTTCAGATTTATTCTAAAATATAGTAAGCAAGACAAGGCAATTAGAAAAATCATCAGAACCAATTGGCCTCTTGTTTTAGACGATCCTGTCATTGGGCAAAATCTACCTAAAAATGTGTCTATAACATACAAACGATCAACCTCTATGAGGGATGTCTTGGTCCATAATGATCCTTTTGCTCAAACTAAGAATACATGGCTGTCCCAAAGAAAGGGATTTTTCGTTGTAAAACATGTAAAGCATGTCAATTTGGGATCAACAGAACCACCTATGACACTCCATTTAGTGATCAAGTTAAACCCATATCTAAATCCTTGAGTTGTAAAACGGACCATGTGGTCTATGTGCTGGAGTGTCCATGTGCCCTAAGATATGTGGGTAGTACTATACTACAGGGGCACAAGAGGATACTCCAGCACATTAGAGCAATTAAAAACAAGGATGCTACCTACCCTGTAGCTAGACATTTTGAGGAAGCACACAAAGCGGATCCTAAACAACTCACCTATTTTATTATTGATTCCATCCCATTATGTAAAAGAGGAGGGGATAGAGAAAAAGCCCTTAGACGTCTAGAAACCAGATATATTCTAGACCTCGATACAAAGCATCCTAAGGGTCTTAATATCACAGAGGAATTACATACTTGCCTCTAATAATGAGTGATACAATCTTCATGAGAAGAGAAAAAAATAAATTAGGGATACACAGATACTGAGAACTTTAAAGTAAACTTGAAAAAACTTAGAAATTTACTTCACCGCAACGCCTGATCAACATTTTTTACAACATTTTTTAAACACTATTTTGTACACGGTTTTAGATGGGTTTTAGAAATTTTAGAACACTCTTAATTAGCGTATTTTGCACAGGATTTTAGATAATTTAAATTATGTGATAGAGTAAAGATTGTAACTTATTTTCTCAATTAGTACTGTATTTGTAGTGACATTTCATATATTCATTTGTACAGAATTGTTTGAAGAGGTACTTAAACCAAGATAGAAAAAACAAATGTCTTGATTATGTTTATATTCATATATATTTATGCATAACTATGTGGTATTTATACCTGAACAATTTAATTATGCCAATAATCAAAATACTGGAATTCACTATGCATTTTGTTTATGTCTATACTTTGCTTTACTTTGCTTTACTTTGCACATAAGGCACATGTCACTTTAACATAAAAAGAGTAAAAAGACTAAAAAATCAGAAAGAAAGAAAACCTAAAGAAAAAAGATGTGTATAAATTACCCATACACTGTTGAGCGCGTCATGTGATCAAGGCTCCTCGGAGCCGAAACGCGTTATGCTGCTGGTGCTTGTGTGAACAATAAACGAAAATTTGCACCTATCTGTGGTCCGTGCTCCAGTGATTCTGTTTGGTCGAACGAAGGAATGGAGTAATGCGGATGTAATTAGCTGGTTCAGACTCCTCCAGCTACAACACGGACCCCCTTCACGAATGGGCTGGACACTGACAAAGGAGCCGGCGCTTGGTAACAAGTGGTAAAAAGCAATCCGGGAGGATTACCGACGGCCCAGCCCCTCAGCACTCCTAATCAGACGGCATTGAAAAATCTCCGTGACAACAACAAGGTAGGCGAACAGGTGTCGGAGGACACGTAGGGCGCCAGTTTTGTGGGATGTCAACTTGAGGATTCAGCCGTTAATCCAAGTGTGCTGAGTTGAAGGTGTGCAGTGACTGCAGGCGAGTTAAAAACTTAGGGTAATGATCCCTCTCGCAGTGCGCTTTCAAATCTAACAAAGTATTTTCACACAATCGCCATGTCAGCTGATGCGCTCATAGAAAGGAGGCGGCGGCGGCGGAGATGTTCAATGACGATAATCCAATTGAACAGAACTCAGTTCCCCAACATGCATCAGTAGGGTTACGCAATACAAACTTCAAAGACAAAATGAAACAGCTCGAGAAATTAATGAAGTCAGAACAAAACAAATGGTGGGAAGCTAAGTCCCTTCAGCGCTACTTGGACGTAGGAAGAGTACCTAGGGGGTTAAGAATTTTAACAGCCCCCAGTTACGAAAATCCGGACATAGACATGATGAAAGAATGGGCAGAAACAAATCTAGATTCATCCAAACGGCTAATAGTTATTTTAGTTAAATATGCTGAAAAGGATCGGATCAAATTACAAGTGCAAATAGAAGCTCTCAATGTTGAACTAGAAGCCTTGGCAAATAAAGAAGAAATTTGCAAACTCAAAGATGAAATGATTAAAAGATTAAAAAAGGAGGAAGACAAAATCCGTGAAAGGAAAGCTTTTAAATTCCATCGTGATCGCACCGACTACGAAACAGGACGCATATTCACTTTCGCAAAAAAATATGAGGCCTTAAAAGTATCAAAATACGGGGGAATAGGTGCGGGCAGAGCAACTATGGAAGCCCACCAAACAGCACCAAGTACATCCTCTAATTCAGAATACAGTTCAGCCGTGGAAAGTGAAACTGAACCTAGTAATTCCAATCGTTTGAATACAACAATACCGGCCAAAATATCTTTAGCGGAAGAGGTGGATTTTTAGTGTACGAAAGGCGCAACACACTGCGCCCAAGAACTCAACAGGTGAAACCACAAAAAGCCGAACAACCAAACGCAAAGAAAGGCGAAAATCTAAATCAAGAAGAACCCAAAAGACAAACGCGGCAAGCCAGACGAAATTGGAGACGCCAATAGATACAACAAATAATGGCTGTCAAACTGTTATTAATCTCACAGATGTTGATTTAAACAAAGCAGAAGAACAGTTATTGACATTAGGACTCTCATACTGTCCTGAAAGTTCATTTGACTATGCCACTACCAGAATTGACGTTTTCAAAAGTATAAGAAAACTAAAATTAAAAAAATATTTCTGGCAAAATCAGGCAACTCTAATAGAGAATCCAATTCAACAACTTGATCCTCAACCAACTAGCCCTCCTTTATTTGACTTGTCACAATCAGATATGCCATTGCTTGATGATTTACAACAATTAGTGAATGAAAATTACAATACAAGCACAACGACTGGTTCAGCAAGTGGTAATAAAAATGACTTTACTACTCCTTTCAAACCTAAATCCAAATTCAACCCTATTAGTCCAAGAGATTCAATTGACATTTTTCAAGAACAAATAATAAATGGTATCAAACGATTGAATCATAAAGTGCAAAGAGCAAATAAGCGTAAAAATAACAAGAAAGAACTACAATACCATATTTTGATGAAGAAATTAAAATCAAACAATGACATAATTATTCGAAATGCAGACAAGGGTGGGAACCTTGTCTTGTGGAGAAAGAAGGATTATATTGAAGAAGCCATGAATCAATTAACAGACACTACATGTTACAGGAGAAGTGACTATCCGGAATTAAAAACTACATATAATACATATAGTGCAAAATTGATTGTGTGGAAAAATGCTGGGCTTATATCTTCCCAGGAATACAACTACTTAAAAAACATTAATCCTGTGACCCCGATCTTATATTTTATCCCTAAGATACATAAAGACGCAAACAAACCTCCGGGAAGACCGATAATTTCGGCCAGAAATAGTCTCTTAGAAAAAACATCACAATATGTAGATTACTTCCTACAGGAGTTTGTTCAACAGTTGCCGTCATATATTAGAGATACGGGCGATTTCCTTACAAAAATACAGAACATTGTTTGGCAAGAAGATTATCTACTCATTGCAATGGATGTGACTTCGCTATACACCTCCATCAACCATAAAGATGGTGTTCGAGCACTACAACATTATTTAGGAAAAAGGACTCCCGAATGTGCTCAACACAATAAGATGCTTTTAAGTATGGTTGAATTTTGTCTTGATAATAATATTTTTTTATTCCAAAATGTTTTATACAAGCAGCAACGAGGGGTAGCAATGGGAGCCAGCTTCTCCCCCAGTTATGCCTGTCTCCATATGGGATGGTGGGAGGAGCTGGTACTAATGAATGAACATAAGACTACAGTTATATCAAAAATCAAATGTTGGTTACGTTTTATTGATGACCTGTTTTTAATATGGCAAGGTTCAGCAGATGAAGCAGAACAGTTTATTGGAGAATTAAACAAAAATTGTCTCAATCTGCATTTCACAGCCTCGATCAGCGCAACAACTATTAATTTTTTAGATGTTGAAGTATACATAAGAGATGGGCAACTTGAAACAAAACTGCATAGGAAGCCAACTGCTGGCAATTCGGTATTGCATGCAGGCAGCTTCCATCCCCAACATCTAATACATAGTATCCCCTATGGGGAAATGTTACGTCTTAAACGTATCTGTAGTTGTAAAGCTGATTTAATAATAGCCCAACAAGAATGTGCTGCAAGATTTCAGGCAAGGGGATATTCACATGACTGCATTAATCAAGCCATAGAAAAAAGTAACAAAGTCCCAAGGCAAAATCTGATCAATCATAATAAGCAGAAGGAGGTGATTCAAACACAAAATTACTCTTCCCCCTTCAGATTTATTCTAAAATATAGTAAGCAAGACAAGGCAATTAGAAAAATCATCAGAACCAATTGGCCTCTTGTTTTAGACGATCCTGTCATTGGGCAAAATCTACCTAAAAATGTGTCTATAACATACAAACGATCAACCTCTATGAGGGATGTCTTGGTCCATAATGATCCTTTTGCTCAAACTAAGAATACATGGTTGTCCCAAAGAAAGGGATTTTTTCGTTGTAAAACATGTAAAGCATGTCAATTTGGGATCAACAGAACCACCTATGACACTCCATTTAGTGATCAAGTTAAACCCATATCTAAATCCTTGAGTTGTAAAACGGACCATGTGGTCTATGTGCTGGAGTGTCCATGTGCCCTAAGATATGTGGGTAGTACTATACTACAGGGGCACAAGAGGATACTCCAGCACATTAGAGCAATTAAAAACAAGGATGCTACCTACCCTGTAGCTAGACATTTTGAGGAAGCACACAAAGCGGATCCTAAACAACTCACCTATTTTATTATTGATTCCATCCCATTATGTAAAAGAGGAGGGGATAGAGAAAAAGCCCTTAGACGTCTAGAAACCAGATATATTCTAGACCTCGATACAAAGCATCCTAAGGGTCTTAATATCACAGAGGAATTACATACTTGCCTCTAATAATGAGTGATACAATCTTCATGAGAAAGAGAAAAAAATAAATTAGGGATACACAGATACTGAGAACTTTAAAGTAAACTTGAAAAAACTTAGAAATTTACTTCACCGCAACGCCTGATCAACATTTTTTACAACATTTTTTAAACACTATTTTGTACACGGTTTTAGATGGGTTTTAGAAATTTTAGAACACTCTTAATTAGCGTATTTTGCACAGGATTTTAGATAATTTAAATTATGTGATAGAGTAAAGATTGTAACTTATTTTCTCAATTAGTACTGTATTTGTAGTGACATTTCATATATTCATTTGTACAGAATTGTTTGAAGAGGTACTTAAACCAAGATAGAAAAAACAAATGTCTTGATTATGTTTATATTCATATATATTTATGCATAACTATGTGGTATTTATACCTGAACAATTTAATTATGCCAATAATCAAAATACTGGAATTCACTATGCATTTTGTTTATGTCTATACTTTGCTTTACTTTGCTTTACTTTGCACATAAGGCACATGTCACTTTAACATAAAAAGAGTAAAAAGACTAAAAAATCAGAAAGAAAGAAAACCTAAAGAAAAAAGATGTGTATAAATTACCCATACACTGTTGAGCGCGTCATGTGATCAAGGCTCCTCGGAGCCGAAACGCGTTATGCTGCTGGTGCTTGTGTGAACAATAAACGAAAATTTGCACCTATCTGTGGTCCGTGCTCCAGTGATTCTGTTTGGTCGAACGAAGGAATGGAGTAATGCGGATATATATGTATGTATATATATATGTGTGTGTGTGTGTGTGTGTGTGTGTATATATGTGTGTATATATGTGTGTGTCTATGTGTGTGTGTGTGTGTGTATATATATATATGTGTCTGCTCCAATACACCGTTGCAGGTGCACTCGCGGACGGGTGCTTTGATCGCGGCGGTGTACCGCGAAAATATCCAAGCTCCTTCTTCCCCATGCCGATATACCAAGGAAGAGCACTCACGGGGGTGATGTTAGAGTCTGTTTATTAAGAGCAAAACAGATGCGTTTCGGCGGTTGCCTTTCTCGATGTTCTCACACGCCGTACGAAACCATGTTTTTTTATATACATTCAAAACCATTTACCACGTGAGATATTCACAAACACAAATGATGGACTTATCCAAAAATTCATTATTTATTTATTTTATTTTTATTTTATAGGTTTTATATAGCGCTGGCTGGACCCAAGGGTATTAGAGCGCTTTACAAGGGTCACATGGGTAGATATAAAATAGCAAAAATACAATGAGGTAGCATACAAGTCAAATTAAAACAATAGGTAACAGCTCAATTAATACGATCTGGTAATAACAAATTGCGGTATTCAACAGCAAGACGAGAAGAGAGGATTGTCGTGTAGAAGGGGGGGAAAGCGAGTAGGTGGGCAGGATGAAAGAATGGCGAGAAGCTGTGAGGGGGGGGAGTAAGGAAACATCAAGTGTATCCGCCTAAGAAGGGGAATAGTGAGAAAGCGGGAGAAGAAAAGAAAGAAGTGAAGAAAAGGGGGTGGAGGGAGGGCATCGGGAGCACTGAAGGGAGGCTCCTATCAAGTAGGAAACCGGGTTGTGATATGAACCCGAGGAGGGGTTAAGGACCCCAAAATTTGCTGAGCAGGTGTAATTTGAGGTCTTTTTTTGAAGCTGAAGTAGGAGGGGTTGCAACGAAGTTCTTTAGGGAGAGCATTCCAGATGGTAGGCGCATTTCCGGAGAAGGAGCGTGATTGAGTGCATTTCTTGTTTAACAGAGGAGGGACAAGAACGAGTGAGTTTGAGCTCCTCAGAGTTCGAGAGCAGCCCGCTTTGAGGAGTTTTTCTGCGAGGTACAGCGGGGAGTGTTGATGCAGGGCTTTGTGCGTAATGCAGGCGGTCTTATAGGAAGATCTGCCTTCAATGGGAAGCCAATTGAGGGCTTTAAGGGTAGGGGAGGTGTGATCGAACCGATTGAGGTCGGTAATGAGCCTAACAGCGAGGTTAAGAACAGATTTGATTGGGGCTAAGTGGACTTTAGGTGTACCAGAGAGAATGGCGTTGCCATAGTCGATTTTAGACAGGACCAGCGATTGGACAGCTGATCTAAAGTCATCAGCAGGAATGGAGGGTTTTAGTTTCTTGAGGTGATAGAGAGTGAAGAGAGCGCTTTTGGCAGAGTTTTTTATGTGGGAGATAAGAGAAAGGTTCTGGTCAATGTTAATTCCGAGGGATTTAACTGAATTTGATAAGGTGAGAGAGCAGTTGAGAGCTGTAAGGTCCGAGATCCAGGATTGGATGGAGAGCTAGCTGTTTTTAGGGGAGAAAAGAATGATTTCAGTTTTATTTGGGTTGAGTTTGAGGTGGTTGTAGTGGAACCAGGCTTGGATCTTAGTCAAGGCGTCATTGAGGTGTAGCACGTCAGAGCGGGATTGAATCTTATGATAAAGTTGGGTGTCGTCGGCGCAGAGGTGATACTTGATTCCTGCATGCTTAAGAATAAGGGTGAGGGGTTCCATAAAGAGGTTGAAAAGAGAGGGAGAGAGAATAGAGCCCTGGGGACACCCAGCGAGACAGGCACTTGTTTAGAAAGGCAGTCGTGAATTTTAATTTGCTGGGTTCTGTGTTGGAGAAAGGAGGAGAACCATTTGAGAACTGAACCGTTGAGGCCAAAACGATCTTTAAGAGTGTTAAGTAAAGTAGAGTGGTTGACGGTATCGAAAGCAGACGAGAGATCAAGGAGAATGAGAAGGGAGGATTCGCCCTTGTCAAGGGAGTGATGGATGTCATCAATTATATTGAGCATGGCCGTTTCCGTACTACAGCCTTTTCTGAAACCTGATTGCAACGAGTCCAATAGATTGAATGTGTCGATGTGTGAGTCTAATTGGCGCAAGGCACATTTTTCAAGGGCTTTAGAGAGAAGGGGTAGGTTAGAGATAGGCCGAAGATTATTTAGGTCATAAGGGTCGGCAGCAGGATTTTTGAGGATGGGAGTGATTTGTCCAAGTTGGAGGGAAACAGGGACACACCCCGTGGCAAAGGAGGAGTTGATGATAGAGGTCCAAAAAGGGGCAATGATGTGTTTTAAATCTTGGACTAGGTTGGCAGGGAGAGGGTCTCTGGTGTGAGAGGATGGTTTAAGTCTGGCCATGACGTTGAGGACTTCGAGCTCGGTAACTGGATGGAAGTGATGCCAGGAAGCATTGTTTTTTATCTCAAGTTTGGAAGGGTCGGATTCAGGGAGAGAAACGCCTAGAGGTGGAGATGAAGGGTCATGAGGAAGAGTTAAGAGGGCCGGAGGATTTGCGGAAAAATCTTGGGGGGGGGGGTAGTGTGCAATGTGGAAGGGGAGTTAAGACGAAGGAGTGATCAATTTTGGAGATTTTTTCAGAGAAGTAGCTAGCAATTTCCTCATCTCACGATAGTGGCAGTCACCTTGGTGGGGGGGGGGGGCAGAGGTGGTTTGGTTTTTAATAATGCTGAATAGTTCCCTGGGTCTATTTTTGGCCCGGTCCAGTTGTGAGCGGAAGAAGGTAGCCTTAGTATTAAGGATGTGCTTTTGTAATTGAACCTGGCGGATCTGAGGAGGGCGAGATTTGGGGGAAGGGTTTTGTCTCCAAATGCGTTCAGTCGACCTAAGGGCGCGCCTCTCATTGTTGAGATCAGTATTAAACCAGGATTTGGAGGAGGTGTTTTTCTGAGGTTTAAGTTTGGCTGGAGCAATTTGGTCAAGGACAACCGTGATATTTATTAAAGTGCTCAGTGAGGTCATTAGCATTTTGGGACAGAGGAGGAAGACGAAGTTGTGCTTTGACTTTAGTCTCAAGTTCGCCCGGGGGGATAAGATGGAAATTTCTAGTCAATTTCTTCTGTTTGATGATTTTGGGGGGAGGGGGTAGCATCGTGTTAGAGATCGTGAAAAGGATGAGGTGATGGTTAGACCAGTCAATGGGTACGATGGAGGAAAGGGAGGCCAAGTCTGTACTTGTAATAATAGCGTCCAGAGTGGCTCCTTTTGTGGGAGTAGGCGAATGGCAGAGTTGTTCCAGGTTATTAATGTCAAGTAGATCTGTAAGGAGGTTAACCATAGGATCATCTTTTTTGTTCCAATGGAGGTTAAAGTCCCCAAGGAAGAGGTTTTTAGAATTGGAAAGCGAGGATTGAGAAAGAAGATCGGATAGTTCTTCTACAAAGGGAAGTGAGTCGCTAGGGGGGTGGTAGATATTGTGAAGGCGAATTGGCGGAGAGCCATGCACTCGAAGTTCCGCTCCGAGGTATTCAATAGTAGAATGATCGGGGCTCTGCACTAGTGAGAGTTGGAGTTCGTTTTTATAGATTATGGCAAGACCACCTCCAATTCTGCCAGGTCTATCTTTTCTGAGGATGGAGTAGCCAGGGGGAGAGAGCAGGTCAAGAATGGAAGAAGATTGATCATTGAGCCAAGTTTCAGTTAGAAAGGCGATGTCAATGGTTTCACTAAGGATAGTTTCCGATATTTCAATCGCATGACAAGCAGCAGAGCGGCAGTTTACCAGCATGCAGGAAAGGGGTTTAGGTTTGGTTTTGGGCGGGGGGATAGAATGGATAGTGGTAAGTTGTGGAGGCAGCCTGGGAGAAGCTGGGGAGGTTGGCATTCTGTTAGTTCCAAGGATCACAGGGATGGAAGCGTGGGGGACAGGAGGGACCGTAATCAGAGGGTTATGGGGGCAAGAGAGACCGAGGACACCGAGATCAGGAGAGGGAGGATGGCTTGGGGCACGGAAGGTATTATCTGTATCGTTACCGAGGGGGGTAGATTTCCGTTGTTGGTTGAATGAGGTGTTGGTTTGGACAATGCCCCGGGAAGTAGAATGGTTGGGGCGGTTAAGAGCGGAGAGGGAATTGACGTCTTTCCTGAGTGAAGTGAGTTCAAACGACAGGTTAGCGAGATGGAGTTCTATGTTAAAAAGTGTCTGTGTTATAAGAGAGATGGGGACGGGGGCAGGGGGGTCGGTGGGGAGAGGAGAGAGTTCTGAGATCGTCATGGCGGAAGGTCTGGGGTGAGGGCGGGGAGGGAGCCCAGGAGCGGGGTGGAGAGGGGTGTTCCGGTAGATGGACGAAGGGAGGGAAGGGAGGGGAGGGAGGAGAGAAAGGAGATTCACTGGAGCCCGTTGAGAGTCAAGGGGAGGTAATTGTGTGTGTGGAGAGTGAGTAGGGCAGACGTCCTGGTCAAGGGGGGGAGGGTAGTTAAGGGAGGGAGGAATTGGAGTCAGAAGTTGGGCCGAGGGGAGATCGACTTTAGGGAGTCTGGAGGAAGGAGAAGATGAAAGGGGGGAATTAGAGTAAGGGGGTAACAACTCAAGAGGAGGAGGGAAAGTTTGAGTGGCAGGGGGCTGAAGGGGACTCGGAAGGAGGGACGGTAATTGATGTGGGAGGGAAATAGTGAGTCTGGCCTTCGGAGACATCTAAGGCAGTTGAAGTGTCAGTGAGAGGAGGTATGGAAGTAGGAGAGAGAGAGGGAGGGAGGTCTACATGTGATTGGGAGGCTGGAGGGTTGGAGGGAGATTTCGATAGAAGATAGGATAAGGTGCTGAAGTGGTGTTCAAAGATGGTGAGGTGTTTTTCTGAGGCTTGAATGAGGATTTTACCAGATTTGAAAATAGAGATGTCAATTTCGTCTTGAAAAGCAGGGGAAGGGGAGGTAGACAGTTTCAGACCATATGGGATTTTGCAAGATTTCAAGATGGGGAGGTGGTTGAGGAAGATACTTTTCCATTTGGAGGGTCGTTTGGAGTAGAAGATGTAGTTGGTTTTTATCGTGGAGGTGAGACTGAGGTAGTTATCGACGAATAAGGTTTCTTGGTGACGTATTAATAATTTGTGCTTAAAATTCTTCTTCGCATTTTTAGAGAGGTTAGGGGGGTAAAGGATGGTCCATGAATTGGGGCCATGTCTAGTAATGGGTAAATCCGTTGACACGAGGGGGTGATTGCGGGGAGGCATGTTAATCCTCTAGAAAGGTCATGGGGGGAGGGAGGAATAGTGAGGGAGGGAAAAAGGAATGGGGAGAGGAGGGGGAGTGAACTAAGGGGAAACAGGGGAGAAAGCCAGGGACTCGAGTGAGCCCCCGGGGAGGGCCAAGTTATGAGGGTGAGCGTTGGGGGGGCGTTCCAAGGGAAAGTAAAGGGGGGGAGGTGGGGGTGGATCAGGAAAGGTGATTAGCAGATTAAGAAGAACCATACGGCATGTGAGAAAGGGGGGGGCGAAAAACCTGAATTAAAAGCCAGGACGACAGAGTGAGAAGAGAAAAGGAGGCAAAAGAAAGATTAGATGGTCGCCATATTGGAGTGGTGGTGGATATAACATTCTATATCAATCACAAGGTGATATTCATATTGTAACTTTTAACACGTTTTCCTGTCTCTATGACAAAGGCAGTGTTATGACCAAAATCGGCCCCACTCGCTTATCCTAATCTCTTGTATAGAGTACAGCACACTTTACAGAAATAATAACGTTAAATTGTGATGAACTGTGATGATGATCCAACAAACTTTGGTCAACCTAAAATATTAGCTGATATACGGCGAAATTATTATTTCTGTAAAGTGTGCTGTGCTCTATACAAGAGATTAGGATAAGCGAGTGGGGCTGATTTTGGTCATAACACTGCCTTTGTCATAGAGACAGGAAAACGTGTTAAAAGTTACAATGTGAATATCACCTTGTGATTGATATATATATATATATATATTTGCGCTGGGGTTGCGAATCCCGCCAAATTTTTTTTTTAAAATGAAGCGCGGGCTCCCGCGCTTCATTTAATTGAGGCCCCCGGGTGGGCCAGGTCCCGGGGGCATTGCCAACAAATATATGCGGGGCCCCACAGCCCCGGGGACCGCCACCTCCCCGGGGCTTGCTTAAAATTATGTGCGGGAGCACTCTGCCCTCCCGCAGCCCTGGGGACCGCCAACCCCCCCCGGGGCTTCCTTTTTAATGTGTGGGAGGGCCTCCAAGGCCCCCCCAAGCCCCGGGGACCGCCCCCCCCCCCGGGGCTTTAAAAAAAAAAGAAAAATTTACCTGTGTGGGGGGGGGCTCGAGCCCCGGGGACCGCCACCTCCCCAGGGCACTAAAATGCAAATGCGGGGGTCCGTTACGGACCCCTGAGCCCCGGGGACCACCACCTCCCTGGGGCTTCAATCACATTGGGAGGGGGGCCGCGCGGCCCACCTCCTGGAGCCCTCCATGGCCCTGTGGACCGCCACCCCCCAGGGCCGGCTCCTGCAGTGTCCCGGGGTGCCCACCCCCGGAACACTGCTGTTTGCTATGACTGGGTGGGAGCCGTGCGGCTCCCACCCTGTCATAGCAAACTTGCTTTGGAATTTGGAAGAGAGAGCAGAGAAACCTGCTCTCGCTTCCAAAATCCAAAGCAGATTGCTTTTCCACACGGGGAGCTGCGTGTCAGCAGCTTTCCGTGTGGAAAAGCAATGCCGGCTCCCGCAGGACGCGGGAAGCCGGCGGGACCGTGGGGGCATTGGGGCTCCCCCCACGGTCCCCAACGGATAGGGCCTGCCCCGGGGGATGGGGTCCCTGGGGCTAGAAGTGACCCGGGAGGAGGGCCACGCGGCCCCCCTCCCCAAATAAAAAACAAAAAAATATATATAAATAAAGGCCGGCACCGAGAGATGGGGTCCCCGGGGCCAATAGAGGCCTCAGGAGGGGGGCCACGCAGCCCCCCTCCTTAAATTAAATAAATGTGGCAATGCCCGGGGGATGGGGTCCCCGGGGCCGGAATTGGCCACAGGAGGGGGGCCCACGCGGCCCTCTTCCCGTTCAGATTTTTTAATTTTTTTTTTTTTAAAAGGGGTCAGGCCCTGGGGGATGAGATCCCCAAGGCCCAAAAAAAGGAAAAAGAAGGGGGGCCACACAGCCCCCCTTCTAAAAAAAAAAACAAAAAAAAACCAATTTTTTAAAAAAGACCGGCATTGTGCCGGAGGCCCCGCCCCCTCCCAGCAACACTCTGCAAACGCGCCCTGTGGTGCGTTTTAAGTTGGGGAATTAATTCCCCTTCAATACTGGGGGTCCCTTGGGGCCAACTAGCCCACCAGGTACCTCCAGTATGCGCCACAGGGCTGCCTTGAAGAGAGGTGGTCCGAGGCCATGCCCCTTTGAACACCTCTCTGCAACGCAGCTCTGTAGCGCTTACTGGAGGTACCTGGTGGGCTAGTTGAACCCCAGGGACCCTCAGGATTCAAGGGGACTTAATCACCCAACTTAAAACGCGCCACAGGGCGCGTTTGCACAGTAGTGAAGGGAGGGGGCGGGGCCTGATGTGACATGTGTGCAAGCACGTCCTGTGGCGTGTTTTAAGTTGGGGGATTAAGTCCCTTTGAATTCTGAGGGTCCCTGGGGGCCAACTAGCCCACCAGGTACCTCCAGTAAGCGCCACAGGGCTGCCTTGCAGAGAGGTGGTCCGAGGCCATGCCCCTTTTTACACCTCTCTGCAAGGCAGCTCTGTGGCGCTTACTGGAGGTACCTGGTGGGCTAGTTGGTCCCCAGGGACCCTCAGGATTCAAGGGGAATTAATCCCCCAACTTAAAACCTGCCAGGGGGCGCGTTTGCACAGTGGTGAAGGGAGGGGGCGGGACTGATGTGACGTGTGTACTTATCCAATCACTACGCCAAAACCCAAGCACTTATAAATTCACCATGCACTCTCCTTGCAGTACTCTAATCATCCAGTCAGTACCCATGCACTCATGCAATGACCCATGCACTAACTCATGCACTGCTACAATACCCTGAGCACTTCCCATGCAGTCCAGCCATCGCCCTGTCGGTACCCATGCACCAGCCAGCACCATGTACTTATCCAATCACTCCACCAAAACCCAAGCACTTATAAATTCACCATGCACTCTCCTTGCAGTACTCTAATCTTCCAGTCAGTACCCATGTACTCCTGGAATGGCCCAGGCACAAACACATGCACTGCTACAATCCCCTAAGCACTTACCATGCAGACCTCTAACCACCTACACACTACTGATTCACTCCTCCAATTACCCAGGTAGTACCCATGCACTCCAGAAATCCCTCTGTCACTACCCATGCACTCCTCCAATCACCCAGCCAGCACTATGTACTTATCCAATCACTCCGCCAAAACCCAAGCAGTTATAAAATCACCATGCACTGTCCTTGCAGCACTCTAATCATCCAGTCACTACCCATATACTCATGCAATGACCCAGTCACTAACACATGCACTGGTGCAATCCATTGAGGACTACCTATGCAGTCCAGTAATCTCCCTGGTACTACCTATGCAGTCCTCCAATCACCCAGCCAGTCCTATGTCCTTATCCAATAACTGCGCCAAAACCCAAGCACTTATAAATTCACCATGCACTCTCCTCGCAGTACTCTAATCATCCAGTCACTACCCATGTAGTCATGCAATGATCCAGGCACTAACACATGCACTGCTACAATCCCTGTGTACTACCCATGCAGTCCTCTAACCACCTACACACTTCTCATTCGCTCCTTCAATTCCCCTGGTAGTACCCATGCAGTCCAGCAATCACCCTGTCACTCCCTGTGCAGTCCTCCAGTCACCCAGCCACTACCATGTACTAATCCAAACACTCCGCCAATACCCAAGCACTTATAAATTCACTCAGGCACTCTCCTTGCAGTATTCTAATCTTTGTCAGTAGCTATGTACTCATGCAATGATCCAGGCACTAACTGATCACTGTTACAATCCCATATGCCCTACCCATACAGTCCTGTATCCACTTACACACTTCTCATTTGCTCCTTCAATTTCCCAGGTAGTACCCATGAAGCCCCGCAATCACACTGTCACTCCCTGTGCACTCCTCCAGTCACCCAGCCACTACCATGTACTAATCCAAACACTCCTCCAATACCCAAGCACTTATAAATTCACCACGCACTCTCCTTACAGTACTCTAATTATCCACTCAGTACCCATGTACTCATGCAATGACCCAGTCACTAACACATGCACAGCTGCAATACCTTGAGGACTACCTATGCAGTCCAGTAATCTCCCTGGTACTATCTATGCAGTCCTCCAATCACCCAGCCAATCCTATGTGCTTATCCAATCACTGCGCCAAAACCCAAGCACTTATAAAATCACCACGCACTCTCCTTGTAGCACTCTAATCATCCAGTCACTACTCGTGTACTCATGCAATGACCCAGGCATTAACTCATGGCAAATACAGAGGAGGTCCTGCTAATCACAGGGGTACCCCAACGCATAGTGTTCCCTAGTGTATGTAGGTGTTTTCACTGTATTCTAAGTGTCTTTTAGCATAGCACTGGCTCTAGGCCTGGTTAGTCAGTCAGTTACCACCAGTTCCCATCAGCAAAAAGTTGGGGGCACAGGAGGACTTTCTGCTCCTCTGTTGGTTCTTTCTGCACATCTCTTCTTCCTGCACTTTTCTTCGTCTTTCTGGACTTCTGTTGCCTCTTTCTTCATTTGTCTTGCTTCTTTCTGCGCTTTTCTTCCTCTTTCTTCACATGTCCTACCTTTGTAGGCATAGTTAGAAATTAGTATTTAAAAAACCTTAGAAATTCACTGAATAAACCATAGGTTTCAGGGACGTTATAGTTAGTTGGAGATTTCACTCGTACAAAACCATAGAAATTCGGCCGTTATAGTTAGTAGACCTAACTATAACTCGCGCCCCCGCAATGCACTGCTGATGACGTCACATATTACATCACTCATGACATGCTCAGTGACATCACTGATGACATCACTGATGACATCATCCGCGTGATCTGATGCACCTCCTCATACCCTAATAAAACCTTTCATACACCCACTCTAAAATACAGACCACCAATATCAAAACCATAGACAGACCAATAGCAGTTAGTACATACCTGCTCAGTGATTCATATGTCTACACACACATCCACCCACTAACCCATAGTCACTCATACACACAGTCATTCATCTATACAGCCACTGATATATCCACTCATACACCCATATAGACACTCACACACTGCCACTCACCCAAAGAGTTACTCATACACCTGGTCAGTCATGGAAAGAAACTATCACACATCCATTTCCTTGCTTATACAGTCATACACACACCACCGCACTTATTTATACAGATACTAACATATACTTACTCTCTTAAACAATCACTCATAGAAACACACACTCATCCATACAGATATTCTTGCAATCACTCATTCTCACATAGTCATTTATATACTCCAACACTCACATATACTGTTTTAAAACATATGTAGTTACTCACACATGCACCACTGAGACATCCATTCACTCACCAACACACCCATACACACACTCACCCACACAGCTGTTTCCACATGCACTCTTGAACCCATACACCCAGTGAATCAACCACTAAAACATCTATGCACAGAGTCACACACCTCCCACCCACCCACACACACACTCAGGCACCCATACAAATACTCAGGCAACCAATCGATAACCCATATAGACACTCATGTAGCTACTCACCAAGCCATGCAGCCGCTTACACACCAACTAACAGACTAATAAAGACATTCACACAGTTTAGTCACTAACCCATGCATTCAGTAAGACACATTTAATCACTCACTTATACAGTCAGTCACACTCCTACTAAATCATCCATTCAGACACTCCTACACCCACTCATACTTCAATACACCTTGGCATATATATATATATATATATATAAAACATTTTTATACTTTACAGAAACACACATTCACTAGATGATGTCATCAGTGATGTCATCAGTGATGTCATTTGAGATGTCATCAGTGATGTCACTGAGCATGTCATGAGTGATGTAATATGTGACGTCATCAGCAGTGCATTGCGGGGGCGCAAGTTATAGTTAGGTCTACTAACTATAACGGCCGAATTTCTATGGTTTTGTACGAGTGAAATCTCCAACTAACTAACGTCCCTGAAACCTATGGTTTTTTCAGTGAATTTCTAAGGTTTTTTTAAATGCTAATTTCTAACTATAACATCCCTGAAACCTATGGTTTTTTCAGTGAATATATATATATATATATATATACATATATATATATATATATATCCACTGTAAAGCATTATCATTTGAACATCTCATTATTTTTCTTCTGTACATCTGGATGATGGCATTTAATCATATTGAACAGAGACCGTGACTGCATCATTCAAAAGGATCCAGCATGGTATTACAGATTTCTTAATCAAATCTTCATTTACTCCAGGACACAACTTTGAGGGGTTTTGGGACATCGCCTGACTAACCTATCACACCAGTATTCAAGAACGACATGGGCTTCCTGTGGAAAAATGTATCTGTGTAAATCACTGAACCGCTACAGGTTTTCTATGAAGACCGATTTAGTACCCATTTGGAGCCACTATGTCTATAATTCTCATTCGGCCACTTTCCTGTTGGTTTCATGTAGTTGCCCATTCCTTTTCAGCTCAGGCTCTTGTACTGTTGGATGCTATTCCCATAGAGGTAAGAGGCCAGATCTCTGTCCACTTTAAATGGCTGCTCACAATGTACTTTTAGACTGTGAAAATTGACACATAAACATTAAATTTAGATTAAGTTTAAGTAAATTTGTCCTTTGTAAAATTGAAAATTGGCACAGATTGGGCTCAGGACTTAAATTGGACACACCTATTTTAAGTAGTGGGCTTTTCACTGTGTTTATCTTAAGCAAATTTGATCAATGTCTGGGTTTTCAGGGTTTACAAGCACAACCCTTTCCTTTCTTGTAGTTTTCTTTTTTGCGTGGAAATCGTCTGAATACAGTGCGTTCTGTGAAACCAAAATCTGATTAAATATTATAGTTAATAATTTTAAATTCCTTTACAGTGTAAAAAACAAGTATTGACTGATGGTCTATATTTCCATATGGCTAGTTCATCTTTCACATTGAGTACTAGCACTTCCAGGTGTGTAGAATACTCCTTCTGCTGTTGGCTATATGCCATGGGGTCTGCTGATCACCTTTATTTCAGCATCAAGAATGCACATTGTCCTTAATTCATTCCTGTCTTAAAATGGTTTGGTATACTAAGTACTGTAAATTAAGTGACTTATTTGAAAGCTAGTGTGCGTTTCCTAGAGTTGAAAGCACATGCTGTATTCTGTGGAGAAGGTGCCCACATACAACTAGACTGCTTGATTTCTTCTTGAACAAGCTATTTTAATTGTATAACTCATTCTGGTTCAATTTGATTGCTTTACAGGTCATGACTGTTGTGAAACAGTGAAAGTATCACTCTGTGCTTCCAAGAAGGATATTCCAGTTTTAGTTGTTGCTGAAGAAACTTTCCAGTTTGTTCAGGATGAAGCGTCTGATGCTGCCCAATTCCTAGCTTCTAGTGCAGGAAACCAACAAGCCCTGATATTTACAAGATTCTTGGACAAATCAAGACCAGCTTCTGGGGATGCTTCCATTCTTGATGGAAAGATAACTCTAGCATTTCGTCATCTCCGTTTGCCTGAAGAATGGAATGTGTTGGGAACTGACAAAAGTATTAAGGGTAAGTTTGGGCAAAAGTGTTAAGTGTTCTTATAGCACATTATTTAAATGTATCAGTTTTACCTGTTTTGTTTCCAATTTGTCTATGTAGGACCTTGACCATTTCGTGCCACAATAAAGATTATTTCTCTGTGTTATTGACTGTAACACAGTTATCTAGAGCTGAGCATGTGTCTTTTCAAACCTGGCTCCACCCTGTTTCACAGACTGCTGTCCCATTTTCTACTGACTGTTGTAAATTGGAACCTGTTCCACACGTCCTTGAAAAGATATTTCATGACCTGAACCTTGGCCTTTCTGTAGGATTTCGGTTTTGTTAGTGCTGGGCTTTTCCTTTATGTGCTTTTCAAATTAAACATCTGATAGAGACAATAAACCTTACCTGAGAATTTCCCCAGGCGTCGGACTAGATCAGGAAGATTTTCGTGATCAGTACCCCTGCACTCTGGTAGGTGGCGTCGCTCCTCATTGCGTAGCATCATCTGCGCTGGAAATGACGTTCGCGTTTCCTGTGTAGGCACCACATCGGTGCGCTGACGTCAGTTCTTTTGTCAGTGCCCGCCAGCGCTGATCTGAGAGATGAGCTACCCCTCTGTCAGTTTTTGACAGGATTTTTGTGACATTTAGTCATTCTTTTTTGAGGTTTCCTCTTGGTGTGTCGAGGATGTCATCGACGAAGACAGGTTTAAAACCTTTTGGCGTCTGTCACTGCCCATGTCAGTGACTGAACTACACCTTGTGTGTTTGTGGTGTTTAGAGTGCAACCATGACTCCAAGTTGTGCTCCGACTGCCTGGCCATAGCACCGAAGGCTTTGAGGAAGCTGTCCCTGAAGCTGCTAGCGGCCTGGCAAACGACTCCGCGGAAGTTACAATCCCACTCGATAGGAAGATCTCAAGACCATTCCAGGTGTCTGAAGTCCTCTTCGTCCCACTCCAAATCGTCGGAGCACTCAGGTAAGAGGCACAAAAAACACAAGAAGTTGAAACGTGCTTCGACTTCTCCTTGTCCATCGGCCGACCCGATGAAGGAACATCGGCATTTGAGGCCTGGTTCCTCAGAACCTGCGCTTGGGCGGACTCTGTGCCTCCCCAGTTTTCCTAGAGTTGGAGCAACCCCCGCTCAAATCTGAGTTCTAGGAGGCCATGCGCCTAATCTTTGAGCGGCCTGACCCCTCTGGTGCGCCTTTGGGCCCCTCCGAGTCGGAGGGGACCGCACATGGTTCCGCGCCAGCTGCTCCGGCCCGGATGGGTCCCTATAGATCTAGTCATGGATCCAGACTGGCGCTGGTCATATCATTATGACCTTCCCCCGACGCTGATTCTCCCAGCGCCCTCAGTGCCCTCCAGCGGCACCAGGCCTATTCTGATCCCTGACGAGCCGGAGTCGCAGCAACCAACGTCGATTCTGGCGCTGACAGGACCCCTGCGTCCTAGGTCGGAACCTGAGCCCTATTCTGAAGGGCTAGGCCTTGGGGAGGAATGAGGGGTCACTGGACCCTTTAGAATACCAGTATGAACAAGATATTGACTGGTGTGAGGAACTGGGTGATGCCAGCGGACTGGAAACTTCTCTAGATACCGGCATGCTCCCCCCTCCTGTACCATGGCTACGGAGGACGAAGCGACATATGCAGTGGTGGTGCAGAGGGCGGCTGAGATCCTCAACCTTCAGTTGCCCTCTGTGGAAGTCAAGACTAACATCTTGACAGAGGTGTTGCAACCGAGAGTCTCCTCCTCTGAACCCCTACTCTCGTTCAACGAAGCCCTCGCAGACGTACTTCTGTGGACCTGGTCTAAACCCAGTACAGGGGCTCCTGTGAATAGGACGATTGCCTACCGCCACCGGCGACCTAAATTTCCTCACCCAACACCTTACCCTGCAGAGCTTGGTGGTTCAAGCCTCTACTTCTTGGGGGGGAAAAAAATTCTTCCGCCAGCCTTGCATTGCGGTCAGTGAGCACAGCTGTGGGAAACGGTTGTGCAAGTGCTGCCACAGGTCCCAGAGGCGACCTGGTCCATTCTCTCTCAAGCAGTTACAGACGGGAGAGACGCATCAAAGTTCACTATATGCTGTCACTTGGACACGACAAGCTGGGCAGAACGGTTTCGTCGACGGTGGCCCTCAGGCGCTACGCCTGGCTGAGAACATCTGGCCTTTCAAGGGTATGTCCAGGCTTCCCTCATGGACATGTCTTTCAATGGCCCCCATCTCTTGGGAGACAAGGCAGACTCAGCGCTGGTGCGCTTAAATGACTCGCGGGCTACGGCCAAGTACTAGGGTCTCTAGGCTGCCACACGTCCCCAGTCTGCCTTTCGCTCCTTTCATGGCCACTGAAAGAGTTTTCAACTGCGCTAACCTTATCCCAGCCTCCGAGCCGTGCAAGCTTCTCAGCCTCTGCGTGGATGAGGACACAGTTCCTACAGGCCTTGTGGGTCAGCCTACGGTCTAGTCCAGCCACCACCCCCCCAAAATCCCAGCAGCTGCAGCCTACAAACCATCCTAATCTTGGCCTTTTAGATCATGGGCCTCCAGCTGGTGACAGGATCAGCCGTCCCCTCCACCACTGGCAGTCCATAACATCGGACAGATGGGTTCTGCAGATCGTCCGAAGGGGTTACTCCTTCCCCTTTGAAACTGCCCCTCTCTCCATGCCACCATCTTTCGACTGGCTGACGGAGGATCATCTGCCCCTGCTCCGGGAGGAAGTCATGGCTCTCTTGGCCAAGGAAGCCATAGAGCGGATTCTGGTGCCAGAAGTAGGCTTTGGTTGCTATTCCCACTACTTTCTGGTCCCAAAAGAGGACTAGGGCCTTTGTCCTATCCTAGATCTCTGAGCCCTCAACTACTTTCTCAGAAAGGAGAAATTCAAGATGCTCATATTGGCTCAGGTCTTATCTGCCCTGAGCCCTGAATACTGAATGGTAGCTCTGGGCTTGCAGGACGCCTATTTTCACATTCCTGTCCTGCCTGCTCAGTGGCGTTACCTGCGGTTTACGGTAGACCATGAGCATTTACAGTTCACTGTGCTCCATTTTGGCCTTACCAGCACCCTTGGGTATTCACTAAGGTGATGGTGGTGGTTGCAGCTCATTTGCGCAGATCAGGGGTGCCAGTCTTCCCTTATCTCGACGACTGGATGCTGAAGGCGGGCTTGGCCCTGGCTGTCGTCTCCCACTTCCAGGTGGGCGGACCTCCTGCATTCGCTGGGGCTCACTATCAACATGCCGAAGTCACACCTGACTCTGTCTCAGACGCTCCCTTTCATCGAAGCTGTTCTGGACACAGTGCAGTTTCGGGCTTATCCTCCCGAGTGGCGAGTCCAGGATATTCAAGCTATGATACCTATGTTTTAGCCTCTGTCCTGGATTTCGGTGAAACTGACTCAGAGGTTTCTGGGCCTTATGGCCTCCTGCATCCTGCTAGTGACACATGCCAGTTGGCATATGCGGGCTTTGCAGTGGGACCTGAAGTTCCAGTGGGTGCAGCATTAGGCGAATCTCTCCGACATGGTCCAGATCTCGGAGGGATCTGCAAAGGACCTGCAGTGATGGCTAAGAACTGCGATTGGGTCAGAGGCAGGCCCCTCTCCCTTCCCCAACCTGATCTCACAGTAGTGACAGATGCATCACTCCTGAGATGGGGCGGCCACCTGGGAAAGGTGGAGATCAGAGGACTCTGGTTTCCGGTGGAATCGGGACTCCACATCAACTTGTTGGTGCTCTGAGTGATCCAACTGGCATTTAAAGCTTTTCTACCGTCCATCAAAGGAAGGCTTGTTCAAGTGTTCACAGACCACACCAACCCCATGTGGTACTGCAACAAACAGTGCGGGGTGGGATAGTGGACCGTTTGTAAAATGGCCCTGCGTCTCTGGACATGGCTGGAAAAGTAGGGCATTTTCCTGGTGGTTCAACACCTGGCAGGCTCCCCGAACGCTAGGGCGGACAAACTCAACCGGCGATGCCTAGCGAATCACGAATGGCATCTCTACCCGGAGGTGGCGTAAGGTCTCTTTCAACAGTGGGGGGGAGTCTTGGTTAGATCTGTTCGCCTCTGCGAAGAACAGATCTGACCAAGCAGCAGTTTTGCACGCTGGAGTTTCCAAGGTGGCTCTTGCTCAGTTGTCTTGAGTGGGGCTCAAGCCTCCTGTATACCTTTCTGCCTATAGCACTCCTGCCCAGAGTTATCAAGATCAGGAATGACCGGGCCCAAGTCATCTTTCTGGCTTCGGGCTGGGCACGGAGAGTCTGGTATCCCGAGCTTCTGAACATGAGCATCGATCCTCCGATCAGGCTTCCCCTCTGGGGGGGATCTTCTGTCACAACAGCAGGGGAGGGTACTCCACCCGAACCTGATAACTTTTCACCTTCTTGCATGGAGATTGAGCGGCAGCAGTTGATAACGTTCGACCTTCCACCCGAAGTCTGTAATGTTATTCTGGCAGCCAGGCGTCCCTCCTCCAAGACGATATACGCCTGCCGATGAAAAAAATTTGTATCATCTTGTACAGAAAAGTCTATTGACCCTCTTTCTGCTTCCCTTTCTGATATTTCATTTTTATTTTGACCCTTGCCCAGCAGGGCTCTACTCTGGGCACTCTGAAACGGCATCTTTCTGCCTTCTTGCAGCTGCTTGACCAACCCTTCTTATTTAAATCTCCCATTGTAAATAGATTTCTCAAAGGTCTTGTACATATGTTCCCTCCTTCCCCTTTCATTATGCCCCAGTGGGACCTTAATTTGGTTCTCACATTTCTGATGTGTGCTCCCTTCAAGCCTTTACACAAGTGTCCCCTCAGGCTGCACACCATCAAAACAGCCTTTCTTGTTGCCATTACATCGGCCAGGAGAGTGAATGAGCTGCAGGGTTTATCATCCAAGCCACCCTTCCTAACAAACTGATGCTTCGCTCAAGGGCCTCTTTCCTGCCAAAAGTGGTAACACCATTTCTCTTGTAGGTGATTTCCATGATAGTCATAATCATGGGAATAGTCCCGCCCATGTGCGTGGACCCCGGAGGACTTCATTAGATATAGCTTCTTAAGTTGTCATCTTCCGCCTTTCTTCAGGAAGGCCTGTATAGACACTTAAGAAACAAAAAGACAATAATGCAGCCTACCCAACTAGGCTACGCTGGCCATTACTTCACCTTGAAGTGAAAAAAGATAGCCAGTTTAACTTTTTAAATTGAGCAATTTGCTGAGTTTTACACATAGAAAACTCTCCTTCACAAAACTCCTTTTTTGTCATGATAGAGATGAAAAGGAATGGCTAGAGAAGCCCCCATAGAATGCCATTATGTCTGCAAATGGATACCGTGCCTTTAAGAGTCTCCAGAGACCCCCGGTATCCCATGATGCACAGCCAGAGGCAGTTACTTTCAGTTCTTTTTTCCAGCTCCTGCTAGCAGGAACCTGGAGCATTGAACTCTACCTGTTTTGGTATTACATTACAAACTTAGTACATATTTGGATTTTTGAAGTTTCACTCGACGTCTTTGGCCTTTATCTACCTTCTGCTGTAGTTTTTTGGCAGATTTTCTGCAGTTTTCTTGTCATAATGCCATCTCTATTTGACAAGTGTCCTGACTGTGGTAGGAAGAAGGCCAAGTCTGATGCTCGCAGAGTCTGTATTCTGTGTTTGCATGCGTCTCATGTGCTTGACACCTGTTCTATTTGTAAGACCTTTTCCAGGCGCACCCTGCGTGACGGAGAAAATTTGTCTCCAAGGGTTGGAGCAGAGAAGACAGAAGGCAGCATCTTCAGCCTCTGGGCAAGGAGAGGGTAAGTCCTCTACCAAGACCCATGCTTCGACCTCTGGCGGGCTCCCCAGTCGAAAAACGGCAGAAAAACGACACCGGTCCCGATCGACGTCGAGGACGGCGACGATGACGTCGAGCAGGTATCACGACTATATGTAAACCCAAAAAAGGACACTGTTCCTATGGCCAGGCGCAAAAAGTCACCCGTGCCCAAAAAGACGAAAGAGGGGAAAAGAGTGAAAGGAAATCCTTGGTGAAGGACCCACTCAGGTAATGGAAGACCACTCTCTGTCCTCTGATGCCCTCACACCCCCTTTAGGGTGTCATGCTTCATCATCGGGCAGTGCTCCTCGTAGGGCCGGCGCTGCAATTCCCTACGGGCCCCCGAAGGGTCACTTTATCGGAGATCTTTTTAGGACTGCGGATGATGCATGCGGGTGTGTGGGGAGTGGGTCCTCTGTGGAGGTTGAAGACAGTGCATGCAATTGTGTGGAAGATTAATAAAGGGTCATCATGCAGCCGATGTAGAACAGATGTACCCTTAGCAGAGTCTAACTGCTAAATAAAATAGACCCCTGGAGGCACACTATGCCCAGGTGTCGTCGGTCATAGGTCAACATGTTTCGCGCCTCTATCGCCATAAGGGTCGTTGGCGCTTCGTCAGGACCAGAATTAAAATTAAAGTGCACGTGAAACAAAGAAGTATAATAACCTCCATGTAGATCAGGGCGGTAACCTGTATACCCTCACTGTGGTTACAGCGTAATGGTGAAAGCCGCTCCTGATCAATACCTAGAACAAGAAAAAAAAGGATAGACAACAGGCATGTGCATCAGTAAAACTTGAAGCATCGAGGCGTGGCTACGAGCGTCCAGATGGCGGTCGCACCTTAGGTGTGCTCCGGACCCCTCCGTCATCCGCTCTGCCACCCATCACCATCGGGATCGCCCAACACCTGGCGCCACGTACCTGGCTGCCTGGGGACCTCCGGAGCTCCGTTTGGGGCACTGGGTGCCGACCGGAGACCGTGTTGGCTGTCCTGGTCTCTCGGACCCGCAGCGCGGCTCCCCTCAAAATGGCGGCTCCTGCCGCGGTGCTCTCGGTCCCATCGTCGGCCAACGGCCCACCACCGGCGGAACTCAACTGAGCGAGGGGGCTCCTGGTGTGGCTGGTACCCCCCCGCATCGCGAGACCCGGCCGGTCTCCCCTCCTGGGTGACGGCGGCGGCGGCCGCGAAGTGCGTGGTGGAAGAGTGGCGGTGCCTGGCGCCTTTGCCTTTGCCTGGAGCGGGCCTGCCCTTCCGGGGCCTTCCGAGGCGGGCCCTGCTCGGCGGGGTGTCCCTGTGCCCGCTGGCCGCTTGCAGCGATCCTGTAGGACCTGTGGGGAGGTGCCCCGAGGCCGTCGGAGCCCTCTCTGCGCCCACCGAGGCCTGACTTCGCTGACGTTGTTTCCTGGACCCCCACTGGCGGTGTGCACGTCTGCTGCCCCCCGGGGCCCGGACTGACGGCGCTGACGCGGCCTGCTGCAGCGGGGCTCCCTGGTCGGACTGGGGCCTGGTTTGGCGGTACAGGTGCTGTGGGCCTACAGGGCTGTACGGAGCGGCACGTCGTCGTTGCCCCCGGAGGGCCTGGACGGACATCACCGGCGCCGGGGGCTTCCACTAGCTGCAGGGGCTGTGATCTTGCGTCACCCCTGGGGCCTGGACGGACATCACCGGTGTCGAGGGCTGATACTACATCCACGGGCCTTCATCGGCACTGAGATCTACTGGGAGTGGAGAACCTGTGGTATCTGCGCTGGGGAGGCCTGCACACGACCTGAACCCGAGGACAGAGCCGCTGCTGCGGTGGATGGTCTGCGGCGGACCGAGCGCTCCGGCGGGCGGACCTGGAGGTAAGGAGTGGGGGCTCGGTGGCGCCTGGGCTTGGGTGAGGATTCGGCTGTCGACCGGGCAGCAGGCGAGGTGCGGGGGAGGCCACTAGTCAGCGCGGCTCCTCCTCCCCCTCCCTCCTTCCCCCCACTCCTGATGTGCCCCCCGGTGACTTGCGGCGGAGGTGAACCCACCCCTCTCTGGGCCTGGGGTGTGGACGGATTTGTTCGGCCGTCACTTCGGGCGGCGGTGACCCCCTATAGGGCATCCCTGACCTGGGCACGGTGGTCGGGTGGACCCGCAGTGCCCTGGACCTTTAGAGATACTCTGTGTTGCCGCCCGGCGGAGTGCCTGGTGGCCTGAGGTGGGGGAACCTGTGCGTGGCTCCTTCTCCTTCTACTTCGGCCTCAAATTTCGGGCGGCGGCAGGTCGAGTTGCACCTAGTCTTGACATCTGTTGCTTGCCCCCGCCGACCCCCGGCCACCAGTGTTAACCTGTCAACCTCTATTTGTGGGGACTCTGAACCTGTGATTTCTTCGCGTCGCCATGGGCCGGACGGACCGGTCAACGAAGACCCCTGCCACCCAGACGAAAATGGACCGCTTCACCACCTTGGAGGCGGGGGCTACCGGGGGTGTGGCTGATCAGGAGGCTCCTCCAGATCTGGATTTGACCACCATCCTCCAGGCTATCCAGGCCTCCCAAACCTCGGTGGAGGGTAAGATTGCAGAAGTGCGAGTAGATATGACTCTCATTCGACAGGACCTCCGAAACGCCACTGCTCGGATTACAGAGACTGAGACCCGTATCTCCACTGTGGAGGATGACGTCCATACAACTTAAGGGGCAGGTGGCCCGTCTCCAGTCGCACACTCAGGAACTACACCGTCGGGCGGAGGATGCCGAAAATAGATCTCGACGCAACAACCTCCGCCTGGTGGGCTTTCCAGAAGGAGCGGAACAGGGCCGAGCGGTGGACTTCCTGGAGGGGTGGGTAAGGTCGTGGATCCCGGAGGGCTCTCTTTCTCCTTGGTTCCCCGATTGAGCGGGCCCACCGGTCTTTGGCCCCCAGGCCGGCGCCGGGTGCGCCTCCTCGGCCGTTCATAATGCGGGTCCTCAACTTTAAAGACCGCGACATCATCCTGTCTGAAGCTCGCAAACAACAGCGGCTACGCTACGAAAATGGGGCAGTCATGATCTTCCCAGATTACACCCGCGAGGTCCAGGGCCAGCGCCGCTCCTTTGGGGAGGTCAAGCAAAAGCTGAGGGCACTTAACATCCAGTATCGGCTCCTCTTCCCGGCTCGCCTGCGAGTGGTGTTCGCAAACAAAAAGCTGTTCTTCGACAACCCGACAGAGGCCTGGGCCTGGGCTACGGAGGAGCGCCCTCTGCGGGCCGATGGTCGGGCCCTGGGCATGGAGGGAACGGAGAGCAGACCTGGCCACCCCGCCCCCTTCGCTCCTCAACATCAGCGTAACCGCTCCCGCAGGCGCCGTGGGCAGAGGAGGGCCCGCTCAGACTCCCCACCGGGCCACTCCCGACAACCAATATCGCTTTCCGGGGGACCCCTGCCCGGGAGGCGCTCTGGCTCCTCCGGCCGTTTGGATGGCGGTGGTGCTTTGCCCGGGCCTGCGGCAATTGACCTCCCAGAATCAGACCTCTCCCGTAGCCCAATACTTCTGAAAGACCCAGCTTGAACTGGTCTCTGCCCGCCGGGCCTGGCTCCGCGGCCGGAGACGGTGCTTTAACTCTGAACATTTCTTTCCTTCCCGATGGACTCGTAAACACACATCCGGACATGAGGAGGGGTCCTCCACGCTTCCCCATTCCCAAGCGTTTTAGTTTGGTTGCTTAATCACTGGTTTACTGTTAGGGCGACAGATGCTTCCATTCCTGAAGTGTAGGGTGGGGGGTGGGAGAGGGGTTGGGGGTGGGACCGTTGTCCCATGTTTTGAGTTTATTTTTGGTTGTTTTGGTTGTTTTATTTTTTAGCTCCGCTGCACCAGTTTTCACACGACACCCTAATTTGCACCTCAAGAGACATGCAGACCTTCTTTCAGATATTTCGATGGGCCTGCTGATATCCAGCTGGGAAGTCCCATCCCCCGCAGAGCCCACAATCACAATGTTGTACACACCACTACGCCCGACACACCCCTGCGGGGTACTTCTCTGCATTGCACCAGTACTTACATCATGCCCAGCCCTGCATCCGGTGGCGTACATAGACTTCCCTTTGGACACTGCACCACAACCTCACGCGCTCTATTTTGATGTGGGCCCCCCGTCTGGGACCCACTTGCCAGGCCATCCCACTATGCCAGACATACCTCCACTGAGTACTTCTCTACGCATCTTATCTTGGAACGTTAATGGCCTCCTGGACCGCTTCAAGCGGATGGCTGCCCTGCGCCACGCGCACCGCCTAGGGGTGGACATATTATTACTGCAGGAGACGCATTTGCTGGGTAACCATTGCCCCTTCCTAACGCGCTATGGATATGATGGGGCGTGGCACTCGGGGATCCCGAGGGGTGGCGATCCTGGTGAAGCGCTCCCTTCCCCTTGTCATTGTGCAGACAGCCCTTGATGCCCAGGGTACATTTGTGGCCATCAGTGGTACGTTACATGGGAACCCCATTAACCTTGTATCGCTCTAGTCCCCTCCTTCAATGCTGGCGGCGACATTAGCTAAAGCTACAGATCTCCTGGCGTCCTTACCATTGGGCCTCACTTATCTCGGGGGGGGATTTTAGCGCGGTCTCCTCACCCGACCTTGACACGTCTGGCCCCCCTTCCTCCAGTAGAATTGCTCAAGCAAAGCAATTGAAGACCTGGTCTGAGTCCCTGGGCTTGTGCGATGCCTGGCGTACATGGCACCCACATTCTAAGCAGTTTACACACACTTCGGCAGCGCACCATACCCAAGCGCGTATTGACGCCATTTTCGTTCCAGCGACAGATTGTCTCACGGTCCAGGACGTCGCCATCCTCCCGTGTGGTATCTCGGACCACTCCCCGGTAGTGATTCGCACGGGCCCCCCCCGTCCACCTGCACGCGGCAGACATGGAGATGTAATGCCTGGTTTCTCCAAGACAGGGAGTTCCGGAAGGCGGTGGGTCAGGAACTTAAGCATTATTTCCTCTCCAACGACGGATCCGTCTCCTCCCCGGGGGTTCTATGGGAGGCGGGTAAGGCCACGATTAGGGGGTTCGCTAAGGGCCAGCTCAAGCGTCAGCGACAGGCCCAAGCAGAACAAATTACCAGTCGTGAGGCGCAAGCCTTACGCCTCGAGCAGGCCTCTGCTCAATCTCCAGACACCCCTGCAGCCAGACTCCTCGCCCGGCTCCGGTCGGAAATCAAACAGTTGTCGCTGGAGGCGGCCAAACTCCTTTGGCGTTCGTCCGTGGCCAGGGTGTATGGCTGGGGCGACAAGAACGGTTCGCTCCTCCATCGCCTTGCCACTTATCCCAGGGCAAATCGCATTATACCAGAGGTCATAGCGCAGGATGGCTCGGTGTGTCGGTCCCCAGACGGGATGGCTCGTGCCTTTGCGTCCTACTATCAGCAATTATACATGGCCAGATCCCCATCCTTACCACTCGCTGGTATGTTGGAGGTCGAGGGTGGCCCCCTCCCCAGCCTAGATCCCATTAGCCGGAAAGACCTTGAGCGTCCCATCACACGTGTGGAGATAGAGGGAGCGATCGCCCTCGTTTCCTCCGGTAAGACGCCGGGCCCAGACGGCTTCCCTCAAGAGTACTACATGCACTATCGGGACAGTCTCACTCCGCATTTGGCGGGGTTGTTTCGGGAAGCTATTGCAAAAGGCTCCTTTCCCCAGGAGGTGGATCTGGCCACCATCGTGGTTCTTCCCAAGTCTCAACCACCCTCACCACGGTGTGCGGACTACCGTCCCATCTCCCTCATCAATACTGAGATTAAATTGTTCGCCACGATCCTCGCCCAGCGACTCAAACCCCACTTGTCCACGCTGGTCCACCCCGACCAATGCGGATTTATGCCCTCACGTGGCACTAGGCATTGTCTTCGCAGACTGCACGTCGCCCTGGCACACCGTCATCTCCTTACTCCCTATCTCGCGATCCTTCTGGTAGACTTTGAAAAGGCCTTCGATTCGGTGGACTGGGGGTTCTTGGCGGACGTCCTTACTACGATGGGACTCGGTCCCCGTTTTTGTGCCATGGTAAAAGTTCTTTATGCTTCCCCCGCGCCCGTGTTTTGGTGAACGGGGTTCTGTCGGAGCCCTTCCCGGTTCGCAGAGGAACAAGACAGGGTTGTCCCCTGTCCCCGCTGCTGTTCGCCTTGGTGATGGAGCCCCTGGCGTCCATGATGCGATCGTGCAAGGGTCTGCGGGGATGGGAGTGGCCCAACACCGAACCAGACAAAATCGCACTCTATGCAGATGACGTCCTCATCTATTTGGCAGACCCCGCCAGATCTGGCCCCCTTTGTCTCCACATCCTACACCTCTTCGAGCGGGCTTCGGGCCTCCGGCTTAACCCGGACAAGTCGGCCTTGGTCCCCCTACACCTGTCTCGCGAATGTTTTGACTGGCAATCCAACATTCCTCTTCGCCGTCAATCCTTCAAATACTTGGGGATATGGATGACCTTGCTCCCTGAGCTCAGCTGGGCCCTCAACGTGGCCCCACTGGTGAGGCGGGTTAAGGCAGACCTCCAGAAGTGGCAGTTATTGCCCCTGAATCCCATGGGGAGGGTCGCCCTATTTAAAATGATGGTGCTTCCTCGGTTCCTGTATGTACTGCAAAACACCCCCATCGGCTTTCCCAGACCCTGGTTCCGCGAACTTGACAGCATTGCTAGTAAGTTTTTATGGGGAAATGGTAGGGCCCGGCTGGCACTTGCAGTGTGTAGGATCCCCTCCTTCGGGGGACTGGGGATGACCCACCTCTATTTATATTACTTGCCCACGCGGCTCCTCTCCATTCACGATTGGTTCAATGGGGGTTGGTCGGACCCGGCGTACAGGCTCGAGGTCGGAGAATTGGGTTTCGCCAAGATCCAAGCTATGCTATATGGGGCCCCTATTCCCTCCCGCTTGCCAGAGGTGACACGCTCGGTGCTGTTGGCCTGGCGAGCTGCATTGCGACATACCAAGTGGACACGTACGTTGACCCAATGCACAACCTTGTGGCAAGGGACTTGGCTCAAAGAAGTCAACACACTACAGGGGTTTAGAGCATGGGATTCGATAGGCATTTCGCAGCTTGGCGATGGGTGGGTGGGGGTCCACATGCGGTCCTTCGACCTTCAAAGCAGATATTCCTTACATCAGTCACAATTCTATAGGTATTTGCAGTTACGCCACGCCCTTCACACCCACCTAACGACTGGCACGCGCCTTCAAGACCATAGTCCGCCTGAGGCCCAGATAATGTTTGGTGATCTGGGGAGAGGCGGCATCTCCCGCATCTACCGTACACTGATTAACAATGCCCCCACTTCCTTAGACCGACATCGGGCTCAATGGGAAGGTTGGGTAGGCACCTTAGACGAGGAGGACTGGCGCGACGCCCTTATGGCTCCTCGGACGGTCACGGCCTCAGCCAGATTGCGCTTAGTGCAATTATATTACTTACATGCTGCATATCTTACCCCCATGCGCCCCATGCGCCTTCACCGGGCCGGACTTAGCCTAACCTCTGCTTGCGCCAGGTGCGGTCACGATCCCGCAGATTTTTTTCATATGGTATGGGTATGTCCCCGCTTGGAGCAGTTCTGGGAGGAGATTGAAGAGGAACTCACTGAGGTTTTGGGCTGGGAGGTCCCCCATGACCCAAGGCACGCACTCCTGGGTATCACTGATGGGCTGGATGGGTCACGGAACAAAAAACTGTCTTACACTACGGCAATGGTGGTTGCTAAGAGACATTGCGGCCTCCTGGAAGCTTTCCGAACCTCGGTGCGCTGGACGCTGGAGGACTGGAGTGGACTGGTGTGCCTCGCAGGAGAAAGTTATGTACGAGGCTCGTGGGTGCCCTAAGAAGTACCGTAGGGTTTGGGGGAAATGGTTGGGGGAGGTGGAGTAGTCGTAGAGGGAACGCCCAAATTGGTACCCCTATGTATCTGTTTTTATCATTGTCTGTAAAATTTGAGGTGCTGCTTTCCTTTCCAGGTCCTGGACATTTATGGTGTTGGACTGTAAGGCTGGTGTTTTGTTTGTTCTTCTTTTTCTTTATTTTATTAATTAATAAACAAAAATTTGTTTATCAAAAAAAAAAAACTTGAAGCATCATTCGTGTGCCACAGCTGTGTGCACAACAACCACATATAAAAGAGACATAGGTACACAAGTAACATCGGTACAATGGTGGTGCTTGGTGGAGTTGCAACCCTAAATAACATAAAAATGCTGCCTAAAGACAATTAATAAAGTATATAGCAATACATAATACTATGAGATTAAGGGTTACTTTTTGCGCCTATATGCTCTCCGTCGACTCAGGGCTCTGGGTCGAAGCGACGTCGACGTTCAACTTCTAGGAGAAGAACGGCGAGGTCTCGGACGAGATCGCCGTCGCGGGTTTCCCTGCGTTCGACGCCGACTCAACGAAGATCGCCGTCGAGGCGTCGTCGATCGGAGCAACGGCGGTCGCCGTCGATGCTTCACCGCCGATCGCCATCGACGTCTACGAGAAGGTCGACGTCAAGGAGAAGATCGAAGTCGATGGGAAGGTCGACGTCGAGGGGTCAACATTGACGTCGAGGTACCGCTCTGGGACTCGTTCCGTAGTGAGCCTATCGTCGTCGACGGGAAGTTCGCGTTCCAGACGACGTCGGCGCTCGCCGTCGAGCAGTGGATCGATGTCGAGTGGGAGGTCTGAGGTTGAATCCAGGGCCCGTCCTCTCGGTCAGCCCAAAAACAGAGGAGGTTGGTCTCCTCTTCAGGTTCGGAGTATTCATGTGCCTATTCACCATCCACGACACCTCCTGCTCCTCGTCAACCGGTGACACCTCCACCACTGCCAAGTCCACCTCCACCACCTCCTCCTCCTCCTCCTCAGCCTGGGCCCACGGCTCCTCAGCCAACGCGCCCTGTGGAACCTCGAAGACCAAGAACACGGTCTCGCTCGAGACATCGTTCCCATAGACACCACCGGTCTTCCACACGATCCCGTCGTCATCGATCTGAGAGATCTCGTTCCCGGCATACCAGGGATGCGTCTTCCACGAGTACGGGGAGGTACTCGCCTACTCTAACGGATTCTCCCCCTCAGGGGGTGTCTCCTTTTGACGATATCTCCACCTTCCAGGAGGTTCTGGTCAGAGGGGCTTCAAAGCTGAACATTCCCCTGTCTACTCCGGTGCCGTCGACATTGGTGATATTTGAAACTCTCCAGCAGAGACAAACATCACGCCCATTCCTCCCGTTAGTGCCTGGTTTGGAAGAACCGGCTATGGAGCTGTTTTTGACGCCATCGTCCATAAAATCTGCACCTTCCAGGTTCCTGCTTTCCTCCGACTGGACCCCACCCCGGACTCAGTCATAGTGGTCGCGGCACGGAAACGGCATGCTACGGCTCCGACTTCCAAAGTGCCACCGGATAAGCAAAGCCGTAAGCTGGATTCGGTGGGGAGAAAAGCTTGCAGCACCGCAGCTACATCCATGAAGGCGGATAGCTCTACTGCCTTGCTGGGTCGTTATGACAGATCCCTATGGGAGTTCCTTCAACAATTTGTGGATCTCCTGCCCAGAGACAAGCGGGAAGATTTTTAGGAGATAGTGAATGAGGGCCTGATGGTCTCTAATCAAGAGCGCTGCAGCGGATTCTTCGCTCCTGGCAGCCCACGGATATTGCCACGGAATTGCTCTACGGAAACATGCTTGGCTTCGTCTTACTTCTCTGAAGCCGGATGCGCAACAGCGCATTTCCAATCTTCCCTTCTCTGGCACGACTCTTTGGCTCTCATGCGGACGACGAGATGGCCCGCATGAAGACTGAAATGGAGACTTTGAAGGCTGTAGGTTTAAAAAAACCTAAAGAACAGCGAAAAACTTTCCGCCCTTTCCGGCGGCGTTATTCCTCTGAGGTTTCAGCAGTCTCAGGGCCGTCAGTCCAACCAACAACAGCAGTTTCAGCGGTCTTTTCAGCCGTTTTGGAAACGCCAACAGCGAGGACGATCCAACCAGCAGTCTGGACAAGGGACCAAGGCTCCTGCGGGTTCCAAGCCCCGAAGGGTATCTTCCCCCTCGTCCGTTATCCACTCCGGTGGGGGGAAACATTCAAAACTATCTGGCAGAGTGGCAGAAAATATCTCCGGACAATTGGGTGCTGAATATTGTTTGCAGTGGATACTCGCTACGTTTTACAAGTCCTCCTCCGTCGATTCCTCCAACTCGATCATGCTATGCGAGTTGCAGAGGGAGGCCAACACCCTCTTATAGAAAAGGGCGATAGAACCGGTTCCTCTGACACAAAGAGGAACAGGACTGTATTCTCTGTTCTTTCTAGTCCGGAAGAAAGACAAGAACGAGTTCAGACCCATCCTCGACTTCCGACAGGCCAACAAATGGGTTTGCAGAGAAAATTTTCGGATGTTGTCCTTGCATCAAATCTACCCTCAACTGCATCAGGGAGACTGGCTATGTGCAATAGATCTGCAAGACGCATACTTTCACGTGCCCATAGCAAGGAAACATCGCAAGTTCCTGCGATTCACCGTAGGCAAGAACCACTATCAATACTCCGTGCTTCCCTACGGCCTGAAGTCAGCGCCTCGGACATTTTCCAAATGCATGACCGTAGTTGCTGCACATCTAAGGAAGAACAAGGTGTTCGTCTACCCATATCTAGACGACTGGCTGATCAAGGCAGCTACGTCTCAGGAAGCGCAACTGCATTTCAATCGGACTTCCAATCTCCTTCTTCGTTTGGGCCTCCACATCAACCTCACAAAGTCTGTCTCGACTCCTGTCCAATGTCTACAGTACCTGGGAGCCACCATCGATACAGGCACAGCAAACGTGTGTCCTTCGGAGGAGAGGCGCTTATCGATCCTTAGGAAGGCTCAGGCTCTCATGACCATGCCCTCCCCGACGGTGAGGAAGGTTTCTTCTCTCCTGGGCTCCATGGCCTCCTGTATCTTCCTCACTCCAAATGCACGCCTCCATATGAGACCCCTGCAAGAATTTCTGGAGGATCAGTGGGACCAAAAGCTGGGGGAGTGGGAAGACCGGATTCAGCTGTCACGGCAGGCTCTCCAGTCTATCCGATGGTGGTGTTCTCCCCGCAATCTCCTCAGGGGGATTCCCTTCCACAAGGAGATACCGACACAAACCATAGTGACAGATGCGTCTCTCCACGGCTGGGGTGCACATTCCGATCACCTTCAGATACAGGGCACTTGGTCCCGGAAAGAGGCCACATATCACATCAACTTCCTGGAACTTCGAGCAGTTCATTTGGCGCTGAAAGCCTTCCAGCCGTCGTTTCACACCAGTTCCCTCCTTGTTCAGACGGACAATACGACCTCAATGTTCTACCTCAACAAGCAGGGGGGCTCGAGATCTCGAGCGTTATCTCGGGAAGCCCAGACCATCTGGAACTGGCTGTTAGCCAGGAACCTGACCATCACAGCAACTCACCTCCCAGGTGTTCAGAATGCTCAGGCAGACGCGCTTAGCAGACTCATTCACGAAAATCACAAATGGGTCTTAAACGACGAAGTGGTGCGAGACATCTTCGAAAGATGGGGTACTCCAGAAGTCGATCTGTTCGCTACCGCGGAAAACAGCAAATGCCGCAACTTCACCTCCAGGTTTTACCAACCAGGGACTCTGGGGAATGCACTATGGATCAACTGGTCAGGCGGCTTTCTCTACGCTTTTCCGCCAATTCCCCTGATCCCGACAGTACTGATCAAGCTCTCGCAATCACGGGCCAAGATGATCCTCATTGCTCTGGAGTGGCGCCGTCAGTGGTGGTTCACAGACCTACTCCACCGGTCTCTCCTGCCACATCTCCGTCTTCCATGCCGGCCGGACCTTCTGACGAAGTTCGGCGGACAGATGGTGCACCCCAACCTCTCGTCGTTGAATTTGGCGGCATGGCTCCTGAGTTAGTACAGTACGGACATTTGAATCTCCCTCAGGACTGTATGGAGATATCGAAAGAGGCCAAACGACCATCCACACGCACGTCCTATGCATATAAATGGAAGAGATTTTGCATCTGGTGTGCATCTAATAACGTGGATCCTACCTCCTGCAAGGAAGATGTCATCCTTCCTTACTTGCTATACTTGGCTCATTCTGGCCTTCAGTTTCATTCGATCAAAGTTCACCTGGCAGCTTTGACTGCTTATAGGAAATGTCCTTCACAAACTTCCTTTTTTAAAATCCCAGTCATCAGAGATTTTCTTGAAGGGTTGAAGAAAGTGTTTCCTCCCATTAGGCGTCCTTCGCCTCCCTGGGAGCTCAATGTGGTCCTTTCACAACTGATGAGGGAACCGTTTGAACCCATTCATAAGGCCTCTCTTCAGCATCTGTCTTGGAAGACGGCTTTCCTTGTGGCCATAACTTCTGCCCCCAGGGTTAGCGAACTTCAGGCATTGTGTTGTAAAGAGCCTTATACAGTCTTTCATTCCTCTAAGGTAGTTATGAGGACTCAACCTAAGTTCCTCCCGAAAGTTGTTTGAGTTTCATGTGAACCAAACTATTACATTACCTAAATTTTTTTCAGAATCCCTCTTCTCCTGCTGAGAGGTTGCTTCATTCCCTGGATGTTAGGAGGGTCTTGAAGTTCTACTTGGACAAGACTAAGGATATCTGTAGATCTGACCAGTTATTTGTAAACTATGGCTCTGTCCGAACTGGTCTAGCTACCTCCAAACAATCCATTTCTAGGTGGATTGTTTCCTGTATTCAGCTGTGTTATCAGAAAGCCAACAAGACTTTGGTTGGTAAGCCTAGGGCTCACTCTACCAGAGGTAAAGCGGCTACTGCGGCTTTACTTTGTAATGTACCCATTTCGGAAATCTGTAAGGCTGCCACTTGGAAGTCAGTCCATACATTTACTAAGCACTACTGCCTAGACACTGATGCTAGGGCAGATGCTGAGGTCGGGCAGGCTTCACTTCGAAATCTATTTGCACAGTAGTGCTGTTGTTCTGTTTCTTCCACCGCCGGAGAGTTTTTTTGGGATGGGCTTGCTAGTCTATTCACATGATTGACTGTACACGGAAATCCCCTACAAGAGAAGGAGTAGTTTCTTACCTGTAACTCCAGTTCTCTTGTAGGGGTATTTCCATGATGGTCATAAGCAACCCGCCCGCCTCCTCGGTGGCAGATACAGTTGTCCCCAAGACTCAGCAGGCTCTGCTTCTTTACGCCTTCAAAAAGAACTGAAAGTAACTTCCTCTGGCTGTGCATCATGGGATACCGGGGGTCTCTGGAGACTCTTAAAGGCACGGTATCCATTTGCAGACATATAATGGCAGCCTATGGGGGCTTCTCTATCCATTCCTTTTCATCTCTATCATGGAAAAAAAAAGGAGTTTTGTGAAGGAGAGTTTTCTATGTGTAAAACTCCGCAAATTGCTAAATTTAAAAAGTTAAACTGGCTATCTTTTTTCACTTAAAGATGAAGTAATGGCCCGCGTAGCCTAGTTGGTTAGGCTGCATTATTGTCTTTTTGTTTCTTCCTGAAGAAAGGCGGAAGATGACAACTTAAGAAGATATATCTAATGAAGTGCTCCGGGGTCCACGCACATGGGCGGGACTATTCCCATGATTATGACTATCACGGAAATCACCTACAAGAGAACTGGAGTTACAGGTAAAACACTACTCCTTCATGGGTCCCAGTATGTCACCTTTCCCACTTTCTACGCTCCTCCACATCCCTCTAAAGAAGAGGAGCGACTCATCATTTGGACCCAAAAAGAACGTTTTTGTTCTACCTTGACCGCTCAAGAGAGTTCCTGGTGGATGACCACACTTCGTGGGGTATGTTGGTGCAAAGAAAGGTTGGGTGGTGTAGAAATTGACTATTTCTCGATGGGTAGTTCTCTGCATCAAGATCTGCTACATTCTGGCAATGAAGCAGCCTCTTGAAGGCTTAGGAGCTCATTCAGCCAGAGCTAAGGTACAACCACTGCGTAAGCCCATGGAGTTCCAGTTCTGGACATCTGTCAGGCAGCAACGTGGGCATCCCTGCACATGTTTAGCAAGCATTATTGCCTGGACAGTCAGGTCTATGGCGATGGTCATTTTGCCCGTTTGGTCCTGCAGGACTTCTTAGACTAAAGTTGTCCACAGACCCACTTCCGGCGATGGTATTGCTTGGTTATCTATCCAGAGGTAAGGAATCTGCGGCTAGATGTCTCTATCGGATGAACAAGTTACTTACCTTTGGTAACGCCTTATCTGGTAGGGACATTATCTAACATCAGATTCCTTACTGACCCACCCATCTTCCCCGCTCTGCGGACAGATTTCTAGGGTCAGGGCTGATCACTTTTAGGACACTTCGTGGCTCATCGCGCTTCTGGCATGGAAAGTCGTGAAAAGTAACTGCCGTCAGTGCGCCGGGGTGGTGCTTATATAGGTGACGTTTACGTCGCTTCCGGTGCGAACGACGATATCGAGTGGAGCCGACTGACCCCCAACCTACAGGTGCACAGGGGGTACTGCTCACGATAAATTTTCCAGATCCAGTCTGGACACCTGGGGAATATCAAAGGTAAGGAATCTGTGGCTAGATATTGTCTCTACCAGATAAGGCGCTACTGAAGGTAAGTAACTTGTTCTTATTTTTTTTCATTTGCTAGCTTTTTGTGCATAGGCTTAGGGCCCGATTACGATGCGGCTAGGGAAGCATTCCCACCGAATTGGTCATAATTCGGTGCCTTTGTCGGTAGCTGCATCAGTTTAAACATGGATAGGTGGAGTCCTGGTAAGGTGCAATACTACTGTAAGCAATAGGTTCTGGTAATTTTAATTATTTCCTTCTTTTTTCTGATCATTGCGCACATGAGCACTAATACAAACACTTCTCTTTTCACTCTTTTTGTAGCAACCATGATGAAATGAACTCCATAAAATTTTGTATATACCATAAATGATTTTGATATATAAAATTTGGTTTGATTATTTGAAACAGCGTTAATTGTGATCTGTTTAAATTTGTTTTTTCACTCGCCTACATTGCAAATTAAATATTGCATTTCTCTTGGATTATCTGCCAATAGGATCATACTGTTATATGTACTATATGTACTTTTAACAAGGCAAAACGAATTGTGCCACCCTAAAGGACTCCTCACCAAGCTCATGCAAGCTGCCACTGCAGGATGCATGTCTGGGTGCAGACCAAAGTGAAAACACAACATGACACACATCCGTGTGTGCCATGTCTCCTAACACTGCATGTAATATTTGCAAGTCACTCCTACGGCAGGCTTTACAGCCCTAAGGCAGGGTTCCTTATATTATACGTGAAGGCATATCTGCATGAGCAGATATGCCCCTGTGCTGGGTTGAATTACCAATGATTAACACCATCACCAATATTGGAGAAAAATTCAAAAAACATCCTTAGTTGAGGATTACATATCAGACCGTAAACTTCAATTCGAGTTAAAAAAAAACTAACAGCCCTATGCTTTGTTCCTCTGGACTGTGTGCATGAATACTACACATCAATTACTGAATCAGAATATTTTACTACAAATGAAGACAAATTGGGCGCATCACCAAATTACTTTAAGGACACATGGATTGGCCATCTAAGCAGGTTGGGTCGCAGGAGGAATCCAAGGTTTCCTGTGAAGACGTGTAACTTTTACACAACTTGCTTAGAGGGAGGAGCAAAGACTAATAATGCCATAGAGGGACGGCTCAACTCCTTCAACAAATCCATCGGAAAACCTCACTCAAACTTTTGTCATTTTGGGGAAATTTTGAAGAAGGAGCAAAGTTTCTAACAAATGAGAATAGCACAATTATTGACTGGTAGTCTGAACCCATGAATTTCCAAAAGAATAAACGAAATGTCCGAGAGACTATTGGAACAAATTCAACAGTTTTCTTTGGTGGATTCAGACTACCTAGACAGTATTGCACACATACTACATTTCACACTAACACCTATTCTATCTTACTTGCCTGTTTTGCAATTCATTTTTTAAAATTAAATTGGCATTTTTCAAAACATTTTTCAAATTAAAAAAAAAAAAATGTTGGGTTTACTACCTTCAGTTGTTTTCTTTCTTCGACTCTTGGACTTTCGTTAAATTCCACAGTACATCAAGAGTCTGGACCACTCCAAATATCCAAATTATCAAAACCATAATCCACGATGGAATCCAAATCTTGTGCAAAAGAGACACAGATTGCCATAGCCATATTTTATAGCCAACACAGTGCTGCAAAAATACTGTGTAAACTAAAAAAAAAACGCACCCCAAAAAGAAATCCCGAACAATGAAGTATTGTTAGCAAAAAACGTAACAAGGAGTCCATCGTTGCAATCCACCGTCCATACATTTTTAATCCATCCATATTCCGACTACAAATTTTCAGAAGCACAAAAATCCAAACTTTAACATGCAGTAAAAACACCTGCATAAAGTTACAATCCTTACAAAAACTTCCAAATTGTCCATAACATCCATTCGGCCATCCATGTCATCTGTATTCTCCAAACTTCCATGTGGTCGAACAGCGGCAAATACAGTATAGTATGCTTAAAAAAAACGCAACGCTACAAAAGCAATAAAAAAATATTGCTGTCTTTACACTTTAAAAAAAAAAAAACTTTATTTATGATTTTGTGAGAGATCATTTAGATAATTAGACACAGGTCCATTATTACAGCACAGGCAGACAATCAGTTTAGCTGACAATGTAAAATACCATAGGAAGCGGTCTCGGCACAAATATGATACTTGAAACAATATCAGTTGGTATCCAATGGCAAGTGACAGCAGAGTGATCCGGTACATAAACACATCAGGCATTTTCAAACAAAAACATTTTACAACGGCTGGTGACAATGTACATATCATGAAATAGATCTAATATAGTAGTTGTGTGAGCCAGTATATCTATTCTGCCGACACAGTGACCTTCCTCCACGAGGGCGGGCCCGGCCTCGTCAAACGGTACCTCCCTAAGGCGCAGCCACTCCTTGAAGGGGTCCCAGATGTCCCTATGACGAGACGCTGTGGGCATTAGATCCCAATAACTGGCTAACTGTTCCTGACAATACACCGCATCCTGTATCCATGTTGTTACTAGTGGTTTAACCGGGGATCCCCAGTGTATGGCCAAACTGCGGCGAGCAAGGATCAACAGCATGGCGATTAAGCGGCGGAATTCAGGCTTAGATTGTTCCACATATCCTAACAACATGATCAAGGGAGAACAACCCAGGGGTTGGCCAGTAATGGCCCCAATCGCAGCCGATACTGCCTCCCAGTATTGAGAAACTACAGGCCATTCCCAGGCTACATGTAAAAAGGCAGCCCCTTCGCGCCTACACTTCCAGCAGTTGGACGTAGGTCGTAGTCCTATGTTAAAAAGTTGCAGTGGGGTGCGTTAATAGCGATGAAGAAATTTAAAATGTATTAATCGCAGCTTATAATTGGGGGATAGATATTTCATTTGTGAACAGCAAAAGGACCATATGTCATCCGTAAGTTGATCCAGGAGATCCCCGCGCCATTGCTGGAGCGCCCCAGGGTCTGACCATAGCATGCATGACTGTGTGTAAGTGTAAAGTCTGGTGACCAGTTTCCTCGGGAATGGTGTGGCCAATAAGTTAGCCAGAGGTTGTAATGTGGGGGGGGGGAGCCGGGAAGGAGACGTTTAGTTTCTTGCAGGCCGCTTTGAATTGGTGAAATAGTAGTTTCTCCAAAATTGGTGTAGAGTCCCCCGTTTGTGTGACCGGCTCAGGCAAAAACGACTCAGCCGGATATAAATCCCCCATATGTTCCAGCATACTCTGGGCTGGCCCCCTGCCCAAACCATAGAGATCGCAGCAGAGCGTAGCTGTTTAAAAAAGGCCTGCGTTAGAGGGACAGGAATATTCACAAATAAGTATAAACATTTAGGGAGAACTATCATCTTCAGTATCGCTATTCGACCTGCCAACGACCGAGGAAGGGCAGACCAAAATTTGATTCTGTCCGTAAACTAGTCGAATTGTTTCCCAAAATTTAGGCTCCAGATGAGTTGTAGGTCCCTACTGAGCCATATTCCCAAATACTTAACTGCATCCTCTTCCCACTTCAGCGGGAAGTCCAGGGATTTATTTAAAGGAGCGGCGGTTAAAGCTAAGATGGATGATTTTCTCCAATTTATGGTAATACCAGAGAGGCCACCAAATCTGAGACGTTCGCGCAGCAATGGATTGAGGTTATCATCTGGGCGCCTGACATATAGGGTGATGTCATCTGCATGCATAGAGGTGATAAGATTACGGTCCGTAAACACTAGGCCCCGCGACGAATGGTATTGTCGAATTTTCGCTGCCAATGGTTCCATTGTTATTGCAAATAGCAATGGGGAAAGCGGGCACCCTTGCCGGGTGCCGCGAGAAATCTCAAATGCATCCGAAATGAGCCCATTGGTAAGTAAGCGAGCAGTAGGCCTTGTGTAAAGTAATTTGATGAGTTTAATAAAGTTGTAACTCAGACCCATTCTGGAAAGTACAGTAAACAGATAAGACCACTCCAAAGAGTCGAATGCTCTGGTTGCATCTAGAAAAACCGCCGCAGCTGGAAACTTAGTATCGAGTTGATGTATGACCGAAAAAAAGGTTCGGAGATTATGGGCCGTTGATCGTCCTGGTATAAATCCGGACTGGTCAGGTCTGGCGATAAGGGACATCAGAGGTTGGAGCCTGTTAGCTATAAGCTTAGCTAAGATTTTAGTGTCAACATTTATCAGGGATAAGGGTCTGTATGAGTCACAATTTGTTGGTGGTTTGTCCGGTTTTAAGAGAGTTATAATAACCGCCTCTCTCATGGATGGGGGGAGGATTCCCGTCTCCAACGATTCCTGGTAGACATCGAGAAGACGGGGGGCAAGTGTCTCGACGTAGGTCTTATAAAAGAGCGTGGTTAAGCCGTCTAGTCCAGGCGCCTTACCCGATGGGAGGCTTCTAATTACCTGCGTGATGTCCTCTAAGGTGAATGGGAGATCTAAATACTCTCTATGTTCAGGACTTAACCATAAAAGCTGTAAAACGTCTAAATATTCCGTTAGGTCAGCGGGAGCGGATTTTTGCGTTGTGGTATAGAGGGTTGAATAATATGAAGTCATGTGAGCGTGTGTGTCCGACTGGCCTCGGACTGGCGGGGCACCCGCAACTGTCAGTTCAGAGATAAATGTGGGTGTGGCTGATTGCCTCAACAGATTAGCCAGGGTTCTACCCGGTCTATCGCCCTCACCGTATCCTCTGGCCTTGGCCTCTCTTCCTAAAAACCGGGTTTCCCTCTCAGCTTCCTCTTCAAATTCTGAAATGGCTTGTCTGATAGAGGCTAATATTGTTATGTCCTTTGTGGCGTAGAAGGTGGTTTCTAAATCTTTTATAGTGTTCTCAAGTTTTGTCAGTGTGGTGCGTATAGAATGCAGGACCCCCGCTCCCTTCGAGATACATGCGCCCCTTATAACTACTTTGAAGGCTTCCCAAAGTGTTGCTGCAGAGTCAACCGAGCCTTCATTAGTGGCAAAATATTGATCTATATCAGTGGCTATTTCTTCTCTAAATGCTGCATCTAAAAGGGCATGAGGGGGAAGCCACCAACGGAAGGCCCTGGGATGTGTACTGGGTCTGCGCCATCGCAGCAAAACCGGGGCGTGGTCACAGTGTACGCGGTAGGTGGCGTGTCTCCACTGTCCACGACATCACATCTGCTGAAAGCAGCCAATAATCCAGGCGAGACCAGGCATGGTGGTAAGATGTAATGCAAGTTCCCTCCCTTAATTGCGGGTTGAATGCTCGCCAAGCATCCCGCAACCTATGCTCCTGTATAATGGAATTTAAGAGCTGTGTCACTTTAGTGTGTGGGTTACGTGCCGAGCCCCCTCTATCCAGGATGTTGTCAAGCACAACATTAAAGTCACCACCCCATATAACTGTGTCACAGCCCGTAAGTACTATTTTTGCCCAAACATCCAATAGAAACTGCGGGTCGTCTGTGTTAGGGCCATAGATGGCCGCAAGAGTGACACGTGTAGAATAAAGGCAACCAGTTACTACAACATAACGTCCCTCCCTATCTGTGAGTGTTTCAAATGTAGTCCAGCCCAGACCTCGTCTGATCAGTATGGAAACCCATCTCGCATAGTTGGAAAAGGTAGCCGAGTGTATCTCGCCCCAAAGCCTATGTTGGAGCTTGGGATCTCTAGTACAGCTTAAGTGCGTTTCTTGCAGAATACAGATATCTACATGATGTCTTCGCAAATATGTATGTACAAGTCTAGCCTTTTTGAAATCATTAAGCCCACGTATGTTCCACGTTAAACAGTTTTTGCGGGGATTCTGCACATATACAGAGCTATGCACAGGATAATGGGACCTCGGAGTATAGTGGTGAACCAACCATGCACCTTAGTACCCACAATCCCAATCCGACTAGCTTTAGCGTCTCATTCGTTCTCCGTACTACAGCAAAGCTACCAATGATTAGACAACCCAGAACAGGGTCTCTCTCTCAGGACTCGCAAGAACACTCTTTCATAACTCACTCATACTTGTCCACAACGTGTGTAATAAGAGACACAGTATAGTTTAAAATGTTTATTTCAACTATCGTGCTCTAAGATACAGTACACGTGCCAGTACTATCAGCATAATGCATAATGATAAAATAATAAGCATAGTTACAATTCCATAGAATACAAACGGGGACAGCATTTTATAAAGACAGTGGATATAGGGCTAAATGGCCTTACCACCCTCCCCGTGCTATTAACTAGTTTATTATAAAAATAGAAGACCTCTGGCATTTGTCAGGCGGACCCCCATACCTCAATATCTAGATGCAAGGTTTACATCATCAGACAAGCACAGCTCTTCTCCCTGGAAAGGTTTTTCTCCAAGTGGCGCCAACGGGGAGATCACAATATTAAAAGCACACGAATTTCTCCAGTGCAGCTGTATTTCGTGTTATGTCCAAGTGCGAGGGGCTGACCAGATCAGCAATAACAAGGGACGTTGTTTTCCGACCTTGTACATTGTGTGCATACGAAACCCACAGGGAACAGGAGAAAAGGTGAAAGGCAAAAAGGCAGACCGTTCTAATATAGCCGGGCACAAGCAGAGGCTGGAAAAACAGTCACAGAGTAACGTGTGCAAAAAAGGCATCATGGCAGCCAGGCCTAAGCTAACTTAGCAATGTAGACAGAGGCCACAAGCCACACTACACAGTTAGCTACAGACATAAAAGAGACAGTGTATTAGCGAGTGAAAATACATACCATTGGATATGATCTACTGTCAACCTAGGGCTACCAATATGATTATACATTATAAGCCAAAATCTCACTTCCATCGTGCCTTGTGCTAGAAATGGCGTCCCATAGAGGACATCTCTCATTAAGTAAACCCCCCGTCCCCCTCCCCCACCCATTACAACCTCCCAATCAGGTCGAGAATATCCACCCCCCTCCCTTCAAAACAACCCTTGAACAAGTGCGTAAAATGCAAACACATGGGAGATCTCCCTGTGGGGACGGGCAGCAATGGCAAACTCACACCCACAGGCAGGGTGGTCGGGCTAAGGGTAGTGGCAACAGCAGTAACCCAAATCCGCCAAACCCGGACATCCAACAAGGGCCTACTTAAACCCTAAAGCGAACAATGTAGCGTGCCCACTTGACCCCTCTGACATATCTGGAATTGGAACATGACAACAATGCACGCTGCGAGTGCAGACATCAAGCAGTGCAAATGACCTTTAGTCCCATATTTATAGGTTGGAAATAGGGGAACCAGTACAATGTTAGTCGTTGTCGTCAAGTGTCGGCGAGAGGTTCTTGTCTTTGGGTGAACCAGGTTGCGCCTTCCGTGGACAGATGTGCTTTGCATATTTTAGAGCTGATTTGGCGTCTGTAAAGTAGTGCGCCTGGCTATCATGGGTAATTTTGAGTTTCGCCGGGTACAGCATTGCGTATGGGATAGATGAGGACTGCAACAGCCGTTTTGTTGAAAGAAATTCTCTTCGTGCTCCTTGCACGGTTGGGGTGTAATCTGGAAAAAAGGATAATGTTACCTTGGTGGGCTATAGGGCTCTTTGCTCTTGCCTCCCTTAAGATTGCGTCCCTATCTGCGTAATTGAGTAGACGTGCGATAATGGGACGCAGTGGTAGACCAGGCGCCGGTCTTGGGCCCAGCGATCGGTGGGCTCGCTCCACAGTCATTAATGGTGACAAGACAGGGCCAAATAGTTCCTGGAGAAGATTGTGTGATGTAGGGTTCCATTTTTGTTAAAGCTGTCGACTCCGGAAGGCCAAGGATTCGGACATTATTTCTTCGAGAACGTGCCTCTAAGTCCTCATTCTTTGCTCTAATCACTTCCAGCACCTTCTCCATGTTTAAGAGTGGTGTCTTGGCCTCCGAGTGTGAGTCTTGGGCATCGGATAGTCTATTTTCCAGGAGATCCAAACGTGTCTCGTGAATGTCAACTTTTTTCTTAACAGCATCTAAACTAGCTGTCAAGGAATCTATCTTCCCGTCAATTGTTTTCAGACTAGAACGCACATCTTTTAAAATGGAGCGGAGGTCCTCCTCCTGATTTTCCGTCTCGTCGTGAGGCCCCTGGGCTCCCCCTTGTTCCGCAGAGACGTCCATGGTGCGTGTCTGGCGTTTTTCAAAGGGGAGTTTCGGTTGTTTTGGGTCCGTCTTGCCCATGCTGCCGCGAGGCTAATCTCCAAGGGTCGTTGATGGATGAAAGGTCTGGCACCAGGATAGGAGCGTCTTGATCCTCAGGGAATGCCCAGCCAGCTCCACCGCATCCGCAAGGGGACGCCCAAGTTGATGCAAAAAAAAAAACACAAAAAAAAAAACAAGGATCTGTGGCCTTCAAACTGGTTCACGCAGGCACAGTGCGTAACTTGGTTAACAGTGGGACTCGAGTAGGGGAAGCCCTAACTAGGTAGATAGACTGCAGCTGAGCGGTAGGCCGCAGACGAGTTCCTCAATCGTACGCAGCCCACATATAGCAGCGCACTCCCCAAGGTGGGCTATGGTGACCGAGCAGCAGCCAGACAGCCACGGCCTGTCATGTACAGCACCCCAGTTAGTGTGGCATCCACGTTATAGGGACGACTCCAGTGGGAGGCAAAGCAATGCCCGGCTCACCTCGATGAATATCCACCACCCGCACCGTCTGGACGGGGCCTGGGCAATTATCCCTTCAGCAGCACTGAACGAGATGAGCGGTTGAGTGGAAGCCAGTCCCGTCGAACAATGTAGTTTGGAGATCCGCAAGGGGCGGAGCGCCACCGGGCACCACTAGGCACCTCAGCTCGCCGATACACAGGGCTTCAGGAAGATGGGCATCAGGGTGACAGACGCGACTCTCCACCACCAGCGCAGGTAGCCCGGGCAGCCCAGTAGACAATCACACACTCAACGCAACTGCGTCCAAACAGGGAAACAGACCAGGGGTTCAGCCGTGTACTCGTCTTGAAAACTGAGGCTCCTGAGCGTGGAAGCTGCTGGCACCTCAAATATTAGGCGTCAACTTGGGCACAAGGATAGGCCCAGCGGTCCTGCGCCAGGGCGATGGGGGCCCCGCTAGGCCGCACAGCGACGAGCCCCACCACAGCTGCAATCGCAGAAAAGCGGGCCCCGCCGACGGCCCATTGCGCCCCCACAAACACCCAGACGCCGGCCCCCCAGTGCGTCACCCGGGCGCTGGAGGCAGGTAAGTACCCTAGCCCCCGCTGCTCCTCCCCGGCCCGCGGCACCCGGCCACAGCCCCCCACCGGCCGCGTGCGTCCGTGGGGAGCGGACCAGGCACCCCCGTTCCAGAAGGGGTCACAAAATGGGGCCAAACACCACGTCTACCTCATCCGCAGAACAGCTCGCCTCACTGCTCACGTCCTCCCCTTCGGCACCACCGCAGGGCCTCCACGTCTCTGGATCTGCTCCGGCCTCGGGCTCACGTAGCGCGGTCAGCAGCAGGCCGGCACCCTCTCCTTCACTGGCTTCCCCTCTTCACGGTCCGCCACCTGGATCGCCGGCAGAGTATTCCTGACCTGCGACCGCAGAAGGACACGCACAGGGGCGCCTGCCGAAAGTAGCGAGCACCACCCGACCCCTGGAGAAGTCACAAGGTTCCAAGCTGGGGAGCTACGCAGCAACCACGACCTCGGCCAACTCAGCAGCCGTTACCCATGAGCGCGGCCGCCAAAGCTCGCAAAACTTTCCTCAGGGGCGCTCGGGGTGTTGCGACAGCAGTGCCCGCTGGCTTCGCCGGAATCAGCAGACCCGGGTCATGGTATTAGCCGGATGATCAAGCCCGACCTGCAGAGCCCCTTCAACAGGCGGCCATCTTGCAGCGCGTCGCAACCACGCCCCCGCTGTCTTTACACTTTGGTTTAAAAAAAAAAATCTTAATCTTTCTCTGTAAATATTTTTTTTAAACCAAAAATGTTAACAGCGCAATCAACCCGACGAGGGCCTATAACGGCTACCTGCATAGGAATGAAAATGATGGTTAAAACATTCAAAACATACATCTAAATACTAACATATAACTAACTACCTCCCTCCTCTCTCCTTACAATAAACTATGCCACACACATTCTCTCTTTAATAAATAAAATTTGTCTTACCTGATCGAAGCTCTTCCTTGCTTCTGATCTTGACCGCACCACTCCACGGACTGTTGAAACAGACGCACAACCGGGAACATCCTCTCTAAAAGGAAAAAGGAAAAAAGGACAATTTCTCCCATAGAGTTCAATGTAAAAGTGTGGGGAAAAAATGTAAATGAACTACTTTTGAAAAGTTAACATTTTTAAAAATGTATCTTTATTTAAACTTTTGTATAATAATTTTGTTACATTTTTTATTCATTGTTACATCTTTTTTAGCCCCTTCGGTGCGTCGGACGGCCGGGGCCGTCCAACACACCAGTGCTCATGTGCGTCAGACGGCCCCCGGCCGTCCTCGCACATGACACAGGGAATCCCTCTGGTGCGGGCACCAGAGAGATTCCCTTTACCCCCAACAGCCTCAGGAGCTGGAGAAGAGCTTCCCTGGCGAGAGCCAGACAAGTCACCCCATCCTGAATTCCCCTGGGTGTCTAGTTTTAAAAAATGTATAGGTTTGCTATGTTTCCCTAGGTGCCGGCAGAGCTAGGGTTCAAAATCTACAGCTAGGCACTTTGCAAAAAAAGGGTCAGTTTACACTGTGAAAATGTAGTGTGTCCACGTTGCGTTTTGGGCCGTTTCCTGTCGCAGGCACTAGGCCTACCCACACAAGTGAGGTACCATTTTTCTCTGAAGACTTTGGGGAATGCGGGGCATGTGGATTTTGTGAATCCACGCAGATTCTGGAACTGTCCACCACAGAAAAGTGAGGAAAATGTGTTTTTTTTTATTTTATTTTTTTTACAAAGTTTGAGGTTTGCAAGGGATTCTGGGTAACAGAACCTGGTGAGAGCCAGACAAGTCACCCCATCCTGGATTCCCCTCGGTGTCTAGTTTTCAAAAATGTATAGGTTTGCTAGGTTTCCCCAGGTGCCGGCAGAGCTAGGGTTCAAAATCTACAGCAAGGCACTTGCAAAGAAAGGGTCAGTTTTCACTGTAAAAATGAAGTGTGTCCACGTTGCGTTTTGAGCCGTTTCTTGTCGTGGGCACTAGGCCTACCCACACAAGTGAGGTACCATTTTTATAGGGAGACTTAGGGTAACACTGAATTGTAGAGCAACTGTTATTACCTTTTGACTTTCGATGCATTTCTGCCTTCCAAATGAAAGACAATGTGTAAAAAAGAAGTCACTTTGAAAAATGTCCTATAATTCTCATGCTAGTATGGGTACTCACAATTTTGAAAATGTGCACATAGCTTCTGGTTCTAAACTCTATTTTGTTCCAATTTCAGAAATACATCGGTGTCTTTCATCCCGATTTTTCACTGTATATATTTTCCCCAAATGAATTGCTATATACCCGGTACATAATAAAAAACCATTGGAAGACGTTGCACAGTTATTGGCACTGGGTTCGTCGGTTTCTTGGTGAACCTACAAGTCCTATGTATCCCCACAACCAGAAAGGTCCAGCGGATGTAACGGTATATTGCTTTCAAACAGCTGTCATAATTAGAAGAAGTTACAGGTGAAAACGTTTGCACAAATGGCTGTTTTGTTTTCCAACTCATTTTAAATTTTTCCTATTTTCAACTGTTAGTTTCTATAAAGAAACCTTGAAGGATCTACACAAATGACCCCTTGCTGAATTCAGTCTTTTGTCTACTTTTCAGAAATGTATAGCTTGCCAGGATCCATCATTGCTGTCATATCCATTTTTACCATTAACTGGAAGGAGGTTGAAAGCACAAAAAATAGCAAAAATAGGCTATGTCCCAGTAAAATGCCAAAACTGTGTAAAAAATGTTGGCTTTCTGACAAAAGTCTGTCAGTCCCTGAAAGCTGAGAAAATGGTGATTTCAGCCCCACAAACCCTTTGTTGATACCATTTGCAGGGAAAAAACCAGACGCTTTCATTTGCAGCACTTTTTTCCCATTTTCCCCCCCAAAAAAACCATTTAGCTGTATTTTGGCTAATTCCTGGGTCCCCTCCACGGGAATCCACAAACCCTGGGTACCTTTAGAATCCCCGTGCTGTTGGAAAAAAAAAAAACGCAAATTTGACGTGGATAACATGTGGTCAAAAGGTTACAGGGGCCTAAGTTCGAGCTACCCCAAATGGCCAAAAAAGGCTTAGCACAGGGGGGAGGGGGCGGGGGCCTATCAGCGAAGGTGTTAAAATCTTTTATTATCTTTCATGATTCCTATTTAATTATTCCAATAAAATTATATCCATACATTTCAAATTTTTAATATATTATTTAATGTACTTTTATATTGTTTTAGGAGTGTACATATATCCATGTTTAAATAATTTATTTTATATTTACAAATATTTATAATTGTGGTTTAAAAAATAGTACACAACCCAACTCATTCCTTTTTCTGTATCATTCCATGCCAGATTATGCGGTAAACCCTCCTAACTATTGTTTTCAATTATTTGAATACCTATTTAATTAATATTATTTATAGAATGTAATTAATATTAAGGTATTCAAATTAATACCTGGGTATTAGTACACTCCCCCACCCAAAACCTCTATTTCCCTCACATCCCGTGCCAGAGGGTGGGTGTTATACCCTCTTCTATTTTCATTTTTATACTTTAAAAAGTCATTGCATAATTTTTTTTAAATTCAAACCAAATTAATATTCAGATATTAAAATGAATACCGGAGTATTAATACACTCCCCCTCTACAGGAATTAGATGTCACAACTGATTCTGGGCTCGAGGCCATGCCAGACACGCATCCATACTAGGAGTAATGAGTGCACTGCCATGAGCCACTGCCAATTCAAAAGCAGAATTGGCACCCCGGATTGTGGTTTGCCGAACGTAAACTCAATAGATCTTACACGCTGGGATGTTCTAGGCACACCTTCGGTGGTTGTTGTGGGGTGCTGGGTGGGGGGGGAGGAGGGGCGCGCGTCGTCTGGACCCGCGGGTGGTGCTATGTTGCGTAAACCATATAATCCCAGTTTGTTTTAGTTGTCCCCAATATTACTTTCCGCCTCCCAAGTTAGCAGCTCTCACTACAGTACACTTACTGCCATTTTCGTGACAGATCGAGCAGTTGGCAGTCACTAATTTTTTAGCATGCAGGAGACTTGTATGAGCCACAAGACAGTAGACACATTGAGGTATGCAGTGACGTTTCTTTTAATATGGGATAATAACATATGTAAGTGACATGAATATATTGGCCACAGCCTACTTGTAAATCGTACTGTATTGCAGATATTTACTGTGTTCTTTGTTATACAGAAAAACTAATAAAGCAGATTCAAACAAAAATTAATACACTCCCCCACCCAAAACCCTAATTCCCTTGCCAGAGGGTGGGTGTTACACCCTCCTAAGCATTATTTTTAATTATTTTATTATAACTAAAAATTAATATTAAATCAATACTGATTAATACCCATATATTAAAATTAATAACTGGGTATTAATACACTTCCCCACCCAAAAGTCCTAATTCCCTTGCATTCCATGCCAGAAGATGGGCATTACATCCTCACAAGTATTCATTTTTGTTACAAAAAATTCTAAAAAATATTAAAATGAATAGTGATTAATACCCAGGGATTAAAATGAATACCTAAGTATTAAAACACTCCCCCACCCAAAACCCTCAATTCTCTTGCATCCCGTGCCAGAGGGTGGGTGTTACACCCTCATAAGCATTACATTTAATTATTTAAAAAATAACTAAAAATTAATATTAAAATCAAGACTGATCTAAAAAACTATAAAATAGACGTTATCAAAAACACTTTACCTAAAGCACTTACCTTAATACTCGTTGTAATAGCATGCATTGTAATGGCATATGCGTTGTAAAAGATGCGTTGTAATGGCATTACGTTGTAATGTTTGCGTTGTAATGGTAGTTTCCCGTTCTGGTATGCCATGCAAGAATTACACATACTGTCTGCCCTTCCTCATACAAGAGTTGTCCAACTGTGTTATTAATTTTCTACTTCCTTCTCCATCAGTTATAGTCATAGACGACTTTTAGCCTCTTCCAAATGAAGTAATTCCTTTACCTTATATGCTATATTGCTTTCTTTTCTTATTTTCTTGACTTTGATTTGCAATAATTTCTCCTGTTAAGGTTATTTTTAAAGTGTCGAAACGACTTCAGAGGAAGAGGAACCATCCTCTTTTGGAAAATATAAGGCAAACCCCTTTTAATATTTTGAACTAATTGTGTAGATTTATCAGCTGCTATCCTTTTTTTTTTTTGTTAATTTTTATTGAATTTTTGAGAAAAAGGGAAAAATACAATGTGCATATAATATGACACCAATATATAAAAATTCAAAAAATATAAATATATGCCTACTTAATTAACATAGATGTAAGAAGGGAGTAAGAAAAGAGTGAGAAAAGAAAAAAGAGGAAAAAGAAAAGAGAGAAAGAGGAAAGAGAGAGAAAAAAAAAATTATTATTATAAGGGACAAGGAAATAGAATCTATAACGTAGGTGCATCTAAGGAAAGATGAGCAGTGAAAGGTAGCCAAAGAAGATCAGATTTAATTTTTTGGGGTAGAGTAAGAGAAGAAACATTAGCAATCCTATGTTCATCACAAATAAAATTCCACCAAGTTAATGGTGATACCTTGGAGTTATCCTTCCAACATGTTAAAATTACTTTAAATGCTAAAGCAATGAATAAATCAAACAACAAGGAAATAGAAATAGAGTTATCTAGGTCAAGTGAAGATGAACCTAAAAAAACATTTTGCAATGATAATGGTATATCACATTGAAATATTTTCATACATTTATGCCAAACAGATTGCCAAAACTTAAAAACATTAGAACAATCATACAATTGATGAATTAGAGTCCCACTAGACCCAGAGCATGACCAACAAAGGGGTGAGGAAGAGGGAGAAAACTTGGATATGCAAACAGGTGTTAAGACCGCTCTATTATAAATAAAATATAATGATTGAGTGATGCGAGCGGCATTAGAAATCTTGAACAATTTAGACCAAAGTTTGTCCCAAAAAGGAATAGAGAACTCCATAGATAAATCTGTTTCCCAAAGTAGTTCAATATGGGATTTAGGGCGTACAGTAATAGGAGACAACAACATCTTATAAATAAAAGCAGCCTTGGGCCTATGATTATGAGCAATATTATTATATATTGGTGTAGGTGGAGTAAGTGAGGGGGAGAATGATGGAAAATTGCAACAAGTAATGTAAGATTGTAATGCAGCTGCTATTAAATTATATTCTAGAAGGGATGAATCAGGCAACTGATATTGTACTTGCAGCTCCGGTAAAGGAATAACAGAATTGTGATTAACCATTTGGTGTATGAACAAAATTCCCTTCTCCTTCCAGTGTTAGTAGTAAAATGATTTACATTTATATTTAAGAAACTTATTATACCAAACAGAAGCGGACAGGAAGCATTGAAATGGATCAAGGCCTTCGGAAAAAATATTATATAACAATTGTTTGGAATATTTTAAAATAGGATTGTCTGCTAAAAAGGTACAGTTGGACATATAAATTATGTTCCAAAAGAAAATTCTTTCAACAAGGAACGCTCAAAGATAATCCAACTAGGAATGGGAAGATCAGCAAAGTCGTAAGCTAAGGCAAAAGATTGCCTAATTAGAAATGCAGAATGGTATGACTTGAAATCTGGAAAACGAACACCACCCTCCGATTTGGGACGTTTGAGCTTCGCAAGGGCAATGCGGGGATGCTTGTTATTCCATAAAAATTTAGTGCAGATAGAGTTAATTTGTGAAAAATATGAAATAGGGATCCGAATAGGTAACATGGATAATGTGTACAGGACGTGTGGGACAATCATCATTTTAATTGTATCTAACCTACCCCACCAGGATAAGTGCAGGGGAGACCAGGAGAGGAGGAGAGCCCGTATCTTGGTAATTAGGGCATTGAAGGAGAGTTTAATTGTATTAGGAAGAGAGGAGGAGAACCAGATCCCAAGATACTTAATTTTTGTAGGGCACCAGGTAAAATTAGTGTCATTAAACATATATTGATAGCAAGAAGAATTCAAAGGTAAAACCTCTGTCTTGGAGAAATTCAGCCTATAACCAGAGATGCTGGAGTACAGCCGAATCTCCTCCAGAAAAGGAGGCAGGGAAGTGCAGGGATTTGATAGGTAGACCAAAATATCGTCAGCGTAGGCTGAGAGTTTAGTTTCTATAGACTTATGTGTAAATCCAGAAATACGTGAGTTAACCCTAATGCGTTCTAGAAATGGCTCCAGACATAAAACAAATAACAAAGGTGAGAGAGGGCAACCTTGACGTGTACCCCTATGTAAAGTAAAAAAATTGAAAAATGATTATTTACAAATATACTAGCCCGGGGAGAGGAATATAATAATTTGACATATGAAATGAAAGTAGGACCAAAACCAAACCAATGTAATGTATCAAACATAAATTGCCAGTTAATTCGGTCAAAAGCCTTTTCAGCATCTAAGGACAACGCTGCAAGCGGTGACCCATGCTTCCTCCCGAAGGAGATAACATTAGCAAACGTACGAGCGTTGACGGTAGCCAATCTGCCCTTTACAAAACCCACCTGGTCCGTATTAACCAGAAGTGGAACAATGTTCTCCAGACGAGAGGCAAGTATTTTAGCAAATATCTTGCAATCATAGTTAATTAGGGATATGGGACGAAAGTTCTTACATAAAGAGTGATCTTTATCAGGTTTGGGGATAAGAACAATCAAGGCCTCCAAAAAGGAGCCGGAGGCCCTGGTTTCAGCAAAAAATGAGTTAAAGAGGGTCAAAGGTTTGGGAGCAAAAATGGAGGAGAACGTGGTAAAGAATTCGGCGGAAAGGCCATCAGGGCCTGGTGCCTTCGACTTCTTTAAGTACTTAATAGCGTCTAATATCTCCTGAATTGTAATCTCCTTTTCCAATAGTTCAAACTCATTTGGAAGGGAGGGTGGTTTAGGCAAACCAGAAAAAAAGGTAGCTAGATTCTGATTAGAGGGGATCGTATCTTCAGAATATAACGTTTGGTAATAATCATGAAATACAGTGGTGATATCCTCATCTGAGGACGTTAATTTATTAGTAGAATCATTTAAAATAGGGCCAATACTTTTGCGTTCCGATTTAATTTTTAAATAGTTGGCCAACATCTTACCAGCTTTATTTTGGCCCCCGTGATATTTGGACTTAATCTTGAGGAGAACATTGCAGGCATCCACTGTAGCAACCTTGTTAAGGGCAGATTTAGCTTTAATTAATTCATGAAGAACCACGGAAGACTTAGAAGTAAAATAATTATGTTCTAATACTTTAATTTGTTGTAACAAAGCTGTATATTTGGTCTCTGCAAACCTCCTTTTTTAGAGGAATATGAAATAGTAAAAGCACGAAAAATGGCCTTAAACGCATCCCAATTATTGGAAATGGAGGTATCCAGAGGATTATTGAGGGAGAAAAAAATTCCTTGATAAAAGCAGTAGCCTCCGTTATAAAGACAGTATCTGTTAAAAGCCAGTTATTAAATTTCCAACGACCAAATTTAGGAGAGTTCAGGGAAAAATCAAAACAGGCAGTGACAGGGGCATGGTCGGAAATAAAAATTGATCCAATCTCCGAGGATTGAATAGATGGGAGTAAGGGTTTACTAATCAAAATATAATCAATTCTGGACCGGGTGTGATGTACATTAGAATAAAAAGTAAATTCCGAGGAGTCAGGATTACAGGTCCTCCAAACATCATAAAATGGGCGAGAAGTAATAGCAGCTTGAAATGACTTATGGGATTTATCCGGGTTGAATTTACACTTGGATTGCCTATCAGAGAAAGGATCAATCCATTGGTTAAGGTCACCAGAAACAATAATATTCGCATTATCAATGGAGGAAAGCAGAATTTTGATATCATTCCAGAATTCCGGTTCAGGTTTGACAGGGCCATAAATATTCAGTAAAATTAATTGCATATTCTGTATAACGACCTCAGCCAACACCCAGCGACCATTGGTATCACATTGAGTGGATAAAATTTGAGCATGCAATGATTTATGGAATAATATAGCCACTCCCCCCCTCCTATTGCATGCAGGAGAAGATACAACCTGACCCACCCACTGTCTTTTCAATTTGAGCGACTCTGCTTCATTACAATGCGTTTCCTGAATAAAAGAAATCTGAGCATTTAATTTGGACAAATGAGAAAGTACCTTTTGCCTTTTGACGGGGTGTCCAAGACCCCGAACATTCCACGTAACAACCTTACTCATATTGAAGGGATGGGAGGGTTACATGTGAATAGAGATGAAACACTGCAGGGAAACAACTATAAGGAGAAAAACACCTCAAGAAAAATGAATAAAAGAGAAAATAGACTATACAACCATAAGCACCAATTAGAGACACATAAAACAAGAACAACTTCATCATGAAAAAGGAAGAAACCTTAAGAAGTAAGAAGGGATTAGTGGAAAAGGAAAGACAGGGGAGGAAAATGAATAGGAAAGAAGAAAGAAAAAATAGAAGATAGATCAAGGAAAGAAAACCAGATCTACAAGAAAAAGATAATAAGCGAGGCATGGGGCGCAACAGCACCGAAGACAGACGGAACGACAGAGAGAAGAACATAATGAAAAAAACAATATGAACAGCCATAAGAAAAAATAAATTAAGTAGCGAAAAGAGAAGGCAGGAACATTAGATAGGCGGAGATGAACCAACAACGGGATTCAATGAGAGACCCTGAAGAAAAGACTTCAATTTAGTAGGGTCATCAAAAGATCGTGTCGAGCCATCATGAGTGATTTTGCACAGGCAGGGGTGAAGAATGCCATAACGGATATTCAGCTGTCTCATCTGTGGGCGTAAAGCCAGAAATTCCTTCCTTCTTGCATTGGTGGCGTTTGATAGATCCTGTGATAGAAAAACTGTGTGACCTGACCATATAAGGCGACGTTTCAACTTAGCTGCTGAGAGGACACGCATGAGATCTGTGAACTCAAGAAACAACATTATAATGCCTCTGGGTCTCGGAGCATGCGATTGAAAACGTCCAAGGCGGTGCGCACGTTGAATATTTAATGGGGGTTCTGAGGGAATGGCCAAAAGTTCAGATAAAAGTCTCTTAAGGAAAAGAAGAATGTCCGACCCCTCAAGATTTTCTGGTAGGCCATACAGGCGTAGGTTGTTACGCCTGTTACGATTTTCGAGATCCTCAGTATGAAGTTTAAGACGGTGAACTTCTTGCTCCAGAACAGGGATCTTGGTTGATACATCATGTAAATCACTAATACGTTGTTCCATATCGAGCACCTTCGCCTCCATATTTATCCATCTGTCTTCAATTTGCTGGAGTTTCTCATTGGTAGTGGACATAAAGGATTTCAAACCTCTCACCTCATCCAAAATGGTATCCAACACAGGATTATGAGAAGATAAAATAGGAGACGGGGGATCATTTTTAGATCTCTTGGGCTTGGCACTCGAGGAGGAGGCTCTGATGGCAACTGGAATTTCGCTAGCCATCCTGCAAGGGTGCGAAGAACGCTGAAAAACCCGGAATAGAGAACCAACTTGTCCCCAAAAGACAGTCACAAATCACCAGGGAGTGAGAAATCAGAGAGAGACGCCTGTTAGGACCAGTAGGAAAATATCACCGAGTCACACTTCTGAATGAAAAGACGCCGGTCTATCCTAAAAAAGGATTACATTTGCAAGCATGGAAGAGACATTAACACGCCGTTTTATAAGACAGGTTCAAAGTCCACACAACTTGATCCATCGGGTGAAAGGGAAAAGCATTACGTAGAATAGTAGGTATCAGGTACAATCAGTAGAAAGCGCCTCCACCAAGCATTAGCATTATAAAATGCCACAGGACGCCTCAATACATGCCAAATGGACCCTGCTTCTCCCTGGGCGGAAACAGAAGAGGGTTAATTACAGAATGCCTGTTTTACCTCAGATGCAGTCCGTTGAGGTGAGCAGCATCACAAAATGGCGGCCGCTCGTGTTCCACGAGGAAAACCACCGCAGCAGCTGCAGGGACACACAAGGAGACAGAACAAAGTCCGAGCGGCTCCATCCGCCGCTCCGACACTGCCGCTGCCCAAATCTTCTCACAACTCCTGCCTCAAATGTATTACATCGAGGCGAGCGGCATCACAAAATGGCGGCCGCTCGCGTTTTGAAGAAGAAAATCACCGCCGCAGCTGAGGGGACACATAGGAAGACAAATCAGAGTCGGAACGGCTCCATCCCCCGCTCCGACACTTCCGTTGCCCAAATCTTTTCGCCGTTCCTACCAACTCTCAGAAACACGGCATGAATTAATTAAAAGAAAGCTCCGCGTCCGCGGAGCTCACGTCAGAGCCGCCATCTTGCCTCGGCGCGTGACCACGCCCCTCCAGCTGCTATCTTTTGACCAGTAAAAAAGTATTGTTCTTTTCCGATGTTAATTTAATACTAAGGCTTAGAACTGTATGATCTGAAAAACTGTTTCATATAAACCCAACTACTGTTGGGATTTGTGAAGATGTCAACACAAGTCTTCCCCAGATTCTGATTGATGGTGTTTTGAAAAGCAACATAAAGCTTAATCTGTGGGCTTTTCATTCTATACAGATTATACAGCCCTAATGCTTCTTTTTTGTTTTTTAATATTCATTGGTTCAGTAGTCTTGACGCTGGGTTACACATGGATCTGAATGGTTTGTATGTGGGGCTTGTGTGATTTGCTTATCGTAGCAAGACAGAAGAGTATTTGAGAGAACGCTTTACTTATTCACAGCAGTTTGTCTGAGATTGGGGATCATCACTAATTGTGTTCTGTATTAAAAAAGATAAATTCAATAGCTGCAGGTTCCCCCCTTTTGGACTAAAATGAATGTTTGTGTCCTCAGTGCCACTTGAATCGTAATCCCTGTGCAAGATTGCGTGCCACGTGGTTTTTCTAGGTTCTACAATTGCCATTATAAGGCCAGGAGGGATTTGTAAAGTATGAATGGAAGTTTTTGGACTAAACCCTAGAGGAAGGCTATGTCGTTGCTGTGAAAAGTTTGAGAATATTTTTTCCTGGAGACCAACTTTTTTATGAATATAGTTTTCATCTCTCAGCCTTGATTTTAAATTCTTGGGATTTTGCTATTGCCCTTTCCATTTACTGGTTTGTTGTTTGTCCATGTTGACTTTGGCCTCTAGATCTCTCCCAGGGCAATGCCCCCTATATTGCCAACTTATTTATCTCATTGGGATCTTGTTCTAGTTAGATGGAATCCACGGTTGCTATAATTTCAAAGCTAACACCAGTTGTAATTTAATTATCTCAGTTTTTTTGTTGCCTTTGACACCATTCTTGCTTTTGTGCCCTTTTCTAAATATGAAAGTAGACCTCTTCTTAGAACAGGTGTGGTGGGTGCCTTACGTCTAATCATTGAGACTGTACTTATTGTTGCAAACCTCTTGCAAACTTGGTGCAAACGTTTTGATGTTCTGTACAGCACATACAGTCAAATACAGTGGCCTTACTCCCCAGACCCCATCTTCCCAGCACCACCTCCTCACTGTCCTGCCTCCTCCTCCTCACCTCCTCCTCACTGTCCTGCCTTACCTCTGTCCTCGTAGAGCTCCCACGTAGCCCACATGCGGGCTACACTGAAGAAAATGGGTCCAGGCTCTTAAAGGTGGCTAAAGTGGAGTGCCACTAGTGAAAACTTGGAAAGCCGAGCCCTTCTCCCTGAAGAATTGAATAAGAGGTTTTATTTGTCTTCGGCTGCCTTATTGCTGGTTTCTGTGTTGCACTTTTGATGTCCTGCAGTTTGTTGCTTCTTTAGTAATTCGAGGGAAGGTAAATTTTTGCAATATTGTAGCTTCACTCAAGACACAACCCCACTCTCATCTTCATCCGTAATCCTGGGTAGCCAAAAGGCAATAATGTAACCATCCGAGTTCAATTGCTACGGACTCTCCTAGGACTGTTGTCTATCATTCATGATTTACAAATGAGCTGTTTTATTGTAGCGCTGCATGGCTTTTCAAAGCCAACCAACACTGCCCGACACTTCTCTTTACTAGTTTGGCATTGTTTGGACGTTGTTGATCATTTTAGCAAAAGTGGTGAGGCGGCGACCAAGGAGACTGCAGCAATGCTTCCGGTAGAGGGCATACTGAGAAGTGTTGAGTTACTACGTGCCGGTCCTTGGCAATGATCCCAGTGCCATCTTGGCCATCATCAGACTAAACTTTGCCTTATCTCTATCCTTTATTGAAGAAGTGCCTGGAAGCAACCAATGACATTCCTCTTTTGTAGCATTCATTTATAGTTAACTGTCTAAAATCAATTCAGGTTTTCAAGGTTGCTTTTAAATTTCTTTAGAAGTGGCTTAGTGTAGCTAGAGCTCCAGGTAAAACTCTGCATCATTTTTCTGCTCTTGAAGCTAGCCATCATGTGGTGCTGTTATCAAGACTCTTAAATGTTTCCTACAGGTGCATAAAAAATCAGATTTTTCTCACTACAGTTTTTATAGTGATGAATTAATTTTATTTTTTAGGTTTTGTGTGTTTATAAGGTGTGATGCTTAAGTATACCTCATCAAGGTAAGTATTTGCTTCAGCATGTTCAGTTGTAAGAAGCGTCATATATTTGAAGCACATCTTTGTCTTCTTTTTTTCCTTTGCAATCGAAAACAATTTCCAATCTACCTATTGGTGTTTCAGGTTTATAAAAGACAAGTTGACCTTGATTTTTATCTCACATAATTTATTCCGTTCGTGCAATTGATTTTAGTTGGTGAAGGTTTATTTAGCTAGAAACCAAATATTAATGCTTGAAGTTCATCACAATTCTTTTGGCTTAAGCTTTGTCACATTTTAAGAACCCCCATTTGCCTATAAATGTACGGTATAAAGCCTTACAATTCATAGTAGAAGCATTTATAGTGTATGGTTTAGGGGCCACTTTCCCAGGTTCCCTAATCCATAAATGTTAATCCCATTGTAGGAAAGTGAGGAGGAGCAGTTGATTGCTTTTTAGTTCTCATTTGTGTACAATACTAGTTCTAACAATGGGATTTTGGTCAGCTCATTGTTTATTATAGGTTGACTTTCTTGTCAATCTCATTTGTTTGCTTCTTAATTTGCGACTATCCGTTCTCTTCTTGTGATTATTTCTCCCGCTTTACCATCCTTTTGATTGTATCCTTACTCTGCTTACATTTAGGGAACTACTTTTTTCTTTCTCTTTTAGCACTCAGTAGGAGCTTGTGTTAGTCTTTCCTTGAGTGCTGCTTTCCCCTCTACAAAACTCAGCCCCCCTTGCACGCTCTGTGTTGCTCCCTTCTCTCCCCCCCCTGCCCTCAAGGTCAACCATTTTTTCCACCACCACTCCCTGGCTTTTCCTTGTTTTTTGTTCTTAAATATTTTCTTCTCCTGCCTCAAAAGCCTTTTGACTCCCTTGCCAACGACCCATTGTTTCCTCTCAAACCTGCTCCTCTATTGCTCCCCCACCCTTTTTGGTCTTTAAAAAAATGACTTTTTTAATTTTAAGGCTTTTGGAGGGACCATTTGCTGCTTTAAAAATGCACTTTTCTGTAAGTAATATTTTTTTTTATATAAATGGCGCCCAACTTCTTGAAGCGGTAAATAACCAACAAGAGCAAATGATGCCCATGTCATTCTGTAGGTGCATGCATTCTCGAGCCTACGGAATAACAGTCACCAGTTGCAGCTGTCTCATCTCTCCTTTGCTTGTTTTATTTTTTTGGTTACCCCAATGCTGTACAACATCAGCAAAATGCATTGGCAAAGCCAGTAGGTTCAAAAAGACACAATCTGTTGGCTTAGCCAATGCTAATTATTTTTTTTGCATCCAGCACTCTATGGGAGTGCATTTGTTTTCATGCTCTGTCTATTCCCTTTGATGCAGCACTCCGTCTTTACCTTCTCAGGCCCCTGCATGTGGTTGCCGAGAGAGACTGCACCAGCCTATAAGGGAATATCTGGGGATACATGGGACCTCCTTTAATTTCACCATAGATTTTTGGTGTACATTCAGTGTGCCTTCTGATGGCTTTGTGCCTCTGCTTTTATGTTCATAATGCGGTGTGGGTTCAGAGACAAAGTTGCATTACCTTCTGCAATGTAACTGGTGATCATGCAAAGCACTCTAATACCTTTGTGTCGAGTTTGTGCTATATAAAACTGCAAAACAAAGTTTCCTTTATTTGCCTAGGGCCACCCCACAGTGCAAATGAGGAAACACCCCCTTGAGATGGCACCGCTGCTATATGTTCTCTGGTGGTCTGTATTACAGAATTACAGAAGGGGCTCACATGCATCTTCAGACCCTTTTATAATACAACAGTTTGAGGCATGTGTGCTGTAGATACACATGTTTTGCATACTCCTGCCATCTAGTGTTGGGTCTGGATGTTTGCAAGTTGTTTTTTTTTCGAAGAAGTCTTTCCAGTCACAAGGTAAGGCGACTCCTTCTTTAGGTGATAGTGCGCATGGGCATCAACTCCATTGTTAGATTGTTTTTTTCCGCCATCGGGTGCGGACGTGTATTGCTGCGCTCCGGTTCGAAACCGTTCAGGTTCCCCTCAATGCGCAATCCACTCTACCCTTGACGTGTATTGCTGCGCTCCGGTTTGAAACCGTTCAGGTTCCCCTCAATGCGCAATCCACTCTACCCTTGACGGTATTGTTCTCGAACGCGTTTCACTGTTCTCCGGTTATCGAATTGATCAAGAAACTCTCTATCTTCCGTCGGACACATTGGGGGTGGCCCTCGGGCCTAGCTGCGTCTGTCTACCCTTTCACCGATGGAACGAACTCCATTCCAATTCTGTCCTCGGTGCTGCGCCAAGTACCCTCGCGCTGATCTACATCGTTTGTAACTTGTGCCTCTCACCGGAGCACAAGGAAGAAGACTGCGACGCCTATAAGTCGTTTCGGTTGAAGAAAACTCTAAGCGATCGTCGGGCTTGACGAATATAAATGCAACACGAAAGCATTCAACACACTCCGGATATCTTCGGCGAAGAATCCGAGCATGAAGACATTGAAGCGGCAGAAGAAGAAGAGGCCATCTCTGTTCCGGAGTCGGATTCCGAACTTGAGATCGACTTGGAGTCCGAAGACGTGCCTCTGGGACAGGGTGCTGTGAGTACTGAAGACCCCTTGCCCCCCAAAACTTTTTCCAAAAAACATAAGGCTACAGCAGCACCTCTGCCTTCGGGCCAAGGTGTCGGCACCGAGACAATCTTTCCGACACCCCGCTTCCTGGCTCTGCACCAAAACAAACTGTCAAGCCTTCCCTCTGGGGATCGAGTCGGCCAAAATCCTCTTCGGATCTGAAACCCTCCGGTTCCAAGGACAGATCTGGTTCGAAGCCAAAACACTCCACTTGGAAACCAAAACATGCTTTGGAGCTGAAACCTTCTGCTCACAAAAGCAAAACTATTTCGCCGCCGAAATCAATGGACAGCCTCTCTGAGCCTACCAAACCAATTTTAGACGTTCTCAAGGGTAAATTGGATCCTAAACTGAAGAAGCTTTATATTCATCCTGACACAGGACATATTTCTGCCAAGACACCAGTCAAAAACAAACTTCCTTCAGAGGACCCTGCAGATCAAATTCATCTGAAAATATAAAAGGACATGGCTACTAGCCCTGCCTCCCAATCCCCTCCACCTCCCTCTTCTCCAGAGTTACCAATTCAAGATCCCTTACACATAACACCTCAAGGATCTCCACATACACAGCCTCAAGGGGATGATACTGATGAAGACACTCATTTGCCTGTAGACCCATGGAATGTTTTCACCATTGACCCTCCAGGGGATACTGACCCAGACCTTTACCCAGCAAAACCACCACCACCAGATGATAACATGGCTTATCAAGAACTTATTGCTAGAGCAGCAGAGTATCATGGGGTGGCCTTACACAAAGAGTCCTTAGAAGAAGACTTTTTATTTGAAACCCTTGGGTCCACACACCCTGTGTTCATCAGAGGACCATTACCTCTCGATTGCCTAGTAGTGTCCAATGCTTGCAAAAGGGCTAATTCACAAACATCTGGTAATGCACCTCCCCCAGACAAGGAATCTAAGCTTATAGATGCCTCGGGGAAGCGAGTGGCTGCTCAAGCCGCTAACCAGTGGCGCATCGCAAACACACAGGGCCTACTAGCTGGGTATGACAGGGCACACTGGGATGAGATGGAGCAACTGCTCCAACATCTCCCAGACGAACACAAAAGCAAAGCACAATAGTTAGTTCAAGAAGTCGAACACATTTCTAACTAGTCTATTAGATGTGCTCTAGATGCTGCGGACACCGCGGCTAGAGACATAAACACCACCCTTCTCCTCAGAAGACAAGCATGGCTTAGGATTTCGGGGTTTAAACCGGAGGTTCAGGAATCTATTTTAAACACCCCTTTTGACAAAAACACCTGTTTGGTCCTGAAGTCGATCAGGTTTTAGAAAAAATGAAAAAGGACACGGACAGAGCAAAGTCCATGGGAGCGCTCCAGTCTCTATCAAATAGAGGCTCCTTTCACCTCGACATTTACAGAGCAGAGTCCAAAACCATATCTTCAGACCCAAATGCTTCCTCATATAAAGGCAACACTCAATCCTCTCCCTCTCGAGGTTTTTATAGAGGGGGATATAGAGGAAACCATTCCGAAGGTAGGGGTAGAGGTGCCACAGCACGTAACTCCCCTTCTCCCAACAATCAGTAACTTGCCAACATTTACCCCTGATTATTTAGCACCTGTCGGGGGGGGGGGGGGGACTTCAACAATTTCTCCCCATTTGGCCATCCATAACTTCTGACAAATGGGTAATCGATCTTATCCGACATGGTTATTGCCTAGAGCTTACCACCAATCCTCCAAACATCACACCTCGCACTCACAAAGTGCCGTCATACCACTTAGTTACTCAAACAGGAAGTGCAATCTCTCTTAGGAAAAGGAGCCATTGAACCAGTTCCATTACAGTATCAAGGATCAGGGGTGTACTCTATCTACTTTCTAATCCCCAAAAAGGACGGCTCCTGGAGACCCATTTTGGATCTCAGTGTTAAACCTACACATACTGTCAGAACACTTCCATTTGGTAACGCTCCAACAGGTGCTTCCACTTCTACAACAAGGCGATTTTATGTCCACATTAGACTGAAGACTCATACTTTCACATTCCTGTCCATCCAGCTCACTGCCAATATCTCAGCAGGCAAACACTATCAGTTCAAGGTACTCCCATTCGGAGTAACTACTGCTCCCAGAGCGTTTACCAAATGTCTACCTGTATTTGCAGCTCGTCTCAGAAGACAAAAAATTCACGTCTTCCCCCTACTTAGACGACTGACTCATCAAAGCCAGCGCACACCAAAAGTGTCTAAAACACACTCAGACAACGCTAAACTTACTCCACCGATTGGGCTTCACACTGAACGCCCAAAAGTCTAATCTACAGCCTTTACAAATACAATTTTATCTGGGAGCGACTCAACACTCACATGGCTCTAGCCTCTCCCAGTGCAGCCAGAATTTGCAATATTCACACTGTTATTACAGTTTCAAGCCAATCAAACCTTAACAGCCAAAACTTTTATGCAACTGTTAGGAATGATGGCTTCATGCATTGCAATAGTGCCTCACGCAAGACTACATATGCGTCCTCTACAGGAATGCTTAGCACGTCCGTGGAATCAGTCACAGAGTCAATTAACAGATCTAGTGTTGGTAGACAGCCGCACCCATCGCTCTCTGCAGTGGTGGAACCCACAAAACATATCAAAAGGGCGGCCTTTCATTGACCCTATTCCATAGGTTGTGCTAACGGCAAACCGATCTCTCACAGTTTGGGGTGCCCATCTCCACAATTACACAATTCAGGGTCTCTGGGACAACCAGCACAAATGTCTCCACATCAACTATCTAGAGCTTCTAGCAGTATTTCTAACACTCAAAGCTTTTCAGTCTCATCTAATAGACAAGGTTGTCCTAGTCCGCTCGGACAACATGACAGCCATGTACTATATACAAAAACAGGGGGGGAGACACACTCTCTCCAGCTGTCACACCTCTCTCAGACTTTCAAAAATGGGGATGTTCGCCACAGTGGACAACGCAAAATGCCTAAACTTCGCCTCCAGGTTCCCACACCCTCAATCGAAAGGCAATGCCCTATGGATCCATTGGTCAAAGATATTTGCCTATGCTTTTCCGCCTCTCCCACTCCTATTGTTTCTGGTTCGAAAGCTCAGGCAAACATCACTCACACTGATTTTAGTAGCTCCCACATGGGCCCTTCAACCATGGTACACCACACTTCTGGAAATCTCAGTAGTTCCACATCAAAAGCTGCACCTCAATTCCAGCCTTCTCACTCAGAACCGTGGAGAAATCAGACACCCAAACCCCAAGGAGCTCAACTTAGCGATTTGGCTCCTGAAGTCATAGAGTTTAGATACTTAAATTTGCCACCAAACTGTATGACTATTCTAAAAGAAGCAAGAAAGCCCACTACCAGAGCTTGTTATGCAGCACAATGGAAACAATTTGTTATTTATTGTAACAACAACAAGATCAATCCTTTAGATGCTTCTGTTCAAAGCATGGTTTATCTTCTGCACCTACTGCAATCAAATTTAGCTTACACATCTATTTGATTGCACCTTGCAGCAGTGGCTGCATATCTGCAAAACAGACAGCATTTATCTTTGTTCAAACTTCCTGTGATTAAAGCTATTATGGAAGGCTTAAAAAGAGTAAGACCACCCAGAATACCTCCAGCACCGGTATGGAATCTCAACATTGTACTTGCAAGACTTATGGGTCCACCCCTTTGAGCCATTACACAATTGTCCCTTACAGTTCCTTTCATGGAAAGTTGCCTTCCTCATTGCAATTACTTCATAAGGAGAGTTGGTGAGCTACAGGCATTAACCTTAGAAGAAGAACCCTTCTTTCAACTTCATAAAGATAGGGTAGTTCTTCGCACGAACCCAAAATTCATCCCTAAAGTGGTTTCTACTTTTAACCTTAACCAATCAGTTGAGTTACCTGTGTTCTTCCCTCAACCTGATTCTGTAGCAGAACGAGCTCTTCACACACTTGATGTCAGAAGAGCGTTACTGTATTATATCGAAAGGGCAAAAGATTTTTGTAAAACAAAGCAACTGTTTGTTGCATTTGCACCACCTCACAAGGGCAATCCTATCTCTAAATCTGGCATTTCAAGATGGATTGTTAAATGTATTCAAACTTGCTATGCAAAAGCAAACAGAACTTTATATCCCCTAGAGCACATTCCACTCGTAAAATAGGGGTATCCATGTCCTTTTTAGGTAACATTCCTAGAGCGGACATATGTAAAGCAGCAACATGGTCTACACCACACACATTTACCTAACACTATTGTGTGGATGTGTTAGCACGACGACAAGCCAATATAGAGCAAGCAGTGCTAAAAACACTTTTTCAGACAACAGCAACATGTACTGGATAGCCCCCGCTTTAGGAGAATACTGCTATATAGTTTTTGCAAAGCATGTGTATCTACAGCACACATGCCTCCAACGGAAAATGATACTTACCCAGTAAGCATCTGCTCTTGGCATGTAGAGCTCTAGATTCACATGTGCCCTCCCACCTCCACGGTCACCTGTAGTTGTTGCAGTTCTCCTTATTTACATTATATACGCAGGGATATCTCTTTACTACACTCACTTAATCCATTCTCACCCTCTTACGGGGAAACAATCTAACAATGGAGTCGATGTCCATGCGCACTATCACCAAAAGGAGGAGTCACCTTTTCCGTGACTTGAAAGACTTCTTTGAAGAAAAACAACTTGCAAACATCCGGACCCAACACTAGATGGCAGGAGCATGTGAATCTACAGCTTTACATGCCAAGAACAGATGCTTACTGGGTAAGTAGCATAATCCTTACTCTGCATGTGCAGAAAACTGCTGTACATTCCTGTTGCACCCCCAATGTACTGTATGTAAAATGACTGCAGTTCTTTTATTGTGCTTCCTCTGAGGACGTCAAGGGATTTTATTGCTTTAGGTCGATATGCACCAGTTCCCTAGTGGGTTTCTTCCTCATTGTGGAGAGATCTTAGAGAGCCACCCCTGAGGTTCAACTTTACTTTCTCATCCTGAACGTTTTCTTGGGTTATCTATGACACGCATTTCACTGCATGATCACAACCTCACCTTTCAGTTGTTAGAAATTTCTGCTTTAGTATTGACAATTCATTGTTATAATGAAAGTTTTCTTTGACGCCCTTATCTTCTTGAATATCTAAATTTTACAATGAATTGACAGCATGACCTGCACTTGTAACTTTGTTTCTAACCTTGAAGCCGTCTCTCTCTTTGCAGAGGATGTCCCTCGGGAGACGTTGATGCATTTTGCTGTGAGGCTGGATCTTTTGGGACTGGTGTGGTTTCTGTTGCAGCATCCAGGAGGACGAGAGTCTCTCAGCGTACATAACAACGAAGGAGCTAGCCCTGTAAGCCTTGCCCTGGAGAGAGGGTTTCAGAAACTGTATCAGCTTTTGACAGAGTAAGAACCTTTGTTTTTATATCTTATGTTGTTGTAAATTGCATCTCTGAACAGTTTGTAATAAATTAAGGCCAGACTATTTCATGATTGTGCTCTCTGAGTCTCATTCGCCATCGAAAGGACACCGCCTAAGCATTCAAGTCAGTGCATATCACGTTATGCATTATGTATTACAATTTAAAGTAAATGTAACTTTTTATTTTTGGGAAAAAAACAAATTAATTTTATACACTTCTATTAATTTTTAATACATAATAAATAAAAATAAACTTTACTGTCAGAGGGATTGTTAATAAATCATTGACTAAATTGAACAATATATATATTTTTTAACTTTAAAGCATTTTGTAAAAGAAACAAAAAGAACACAGAAGCTGCAGATTAAAATATAATTGTGCAAACATGACAATTTGAAGCATATCGCAAAAAAGATGAAGAAAAAAGAAAAAAATTGGGCCAGGATTGTAATAGTAAGAAAGAGAAAGTGGAGTGGCAGAAAATGGAGTTTGGAAGGAGTGTGTCAGGGGCAAGTGTGTAGGAAAAGAACCTGGAGTAGATTAGATAACAGCAGAAGACCAGTCAGTGGAGAATAGAGGTATCAACAAAAATAAAAAGAAAATTGAAGAATAAAAAGGAAACCGCTCCAGCGTGGTCATGAAGATGTAATGTCTCTTTCCTGGTCATCGTCATTATTGGGGTCAGCCTCAATAGATAGTCTCTGAGCAGCTGCCATAGGTCCCTTGGTTGCGAAGTCAGGGGTTGCAGTGTAGCATAAAGTTCAATATTAGTATCACAATAGGACAGATCATGCAGCCAAGCTGCTGCAGCAGGATATATGCTGCTTCTCCAATGGAAGGCCATCTATCGTTTGGCTTGCAACAGTGCAATAGGTGTGAAATGTGTGGTGCCCACAGGCAATGGTTTTACATATCCAAGGAGGGCCAATAGTGGGTTGGGAGTAAATGTTTGCTCTGTCATGCGAGCTAATACAGAATGGACAGTTTCCTAGAAAGTGAGTCTCGGAGCACAGTTTCAAGCTAGATTAACAAAATCAGCATGTTCTACGCATTTAGGACAGTGGTGCAATCTAGTTTGGCCAATGCTTTTGGTGTGTCGTAGTATAACCACAATGGGGTGACACTGTGTTCCGTGGAACCTGGGTACTGATAAGAAAAAACTACAGTGGTTCCGTAGGAGTGCAAAAAAATTACTTGATGTCAGTATTCATCAGGAAAATAGGTTGCTTAGTACATAACAAATGACTAACAATTATATCAAATCAAGATTAGCAAACCAGTTCAATAAGGTTGGAACACTAGATTGAATTAAACAGCACTCACAAGTAGATGCTTGCAAAAAATAGTATTGTATTAAATAAATTGAAGCTTTCATGGGTATTTACAATTATTTACAAGGCTGTCAAAGCGAAATACATAGAATTGCAGTGACAAGAGGTATGGTGACATTCAGTGCTCAGTGATGGTGGTGAGGTGCATATATACAAAGTGAAAGAATAAGGGAATTAGAAAAAAGGTCAGAAAACAAGGGCAACACTATCTCCAATGTCTAGCGCATTTGCTTAGTGATTTAGGCCAGGAGATTTGCAAAGCTGAACCAAATAGTAGCGTCGACGTTTCGACCCAGACAGAGCTCAGTGAAATTGTCATATAGGGTCTTCTTCAGGACATGGGGCGGTGACAGCCCAGCATGGGGGTGGGCTCCCTGGGGTGTCCCTCGCAGTGGCCCAAACACGATTACTCCATGAGGGCAAAGTAACAAAGTTATAGAAAGGGGTCAGTCACAGTTCAGACTGCCGATCAATGCGCAGGCACAGGATTTGAACTGTGACTGACCCCTTTCTATAACTTTGTTACTTCGCCCTCATGGATTAATCGTGTTTGGGCCATTCCATCAATCACATTAGGATTCCACAAGCCTGCACTGAATACCTTGAGCCTTCTGGACACTAACATATATTGATTATCTTGACCCTTCCTGACGGTTGCAGATCTTCTGGCCGCCCCCATTCAGCAAAGGACACCCCTGGGAGCCCACCCCCATGCTGGGCTGTCACCGCCCCATGTCCTGAAGAAGACCCTATATGACCATTTCACTGAGCTCTGTCTGGGTTGAAACATCGACGCTACTATTTGGTTCAGCTTTAGCAAATAAACCAAAGACTTAAGCAGGGCGGTGTACAACTTGGGATGTGGCAACGCTCCGAGAGGGGAGACACAATAATGCAGATAGGGACTGTCATAATGTGTTATAACACATTATGTATTTTGTCTAGATAGACGGTATTCTTAGACACGTTCTGTTGTTTCTTCGTTTCTTCTCATTAGGTTACTTCTTTTCAAGTGTTGTCAGGGTGTTCGCCAATGAGTAAGTGATGGCTTTTTGGTTCACGTATCACTTTAAGCACATAAATAATTGGTGAAGGGTGCATGACATCACAATCCCTACAACCAACTTCATTGAAGCTTTCATAAACATCATCTGAATTGTTCTCCCATCTTTTTACTATTTCAGGTTGCCCCTGACGAAGGGACATCATATCCCGGAAATGCATTGGGCTTTTCTTCTTATGTTAAATCATGAAAGTTATCATGTAACTCATATACAAGAAATGTATTGAATGTTTTTGCTTTAATTCATTGATCATAGTTGATGACATGTAAATACTAATTGATAATGAAAAAAATACTTTTTGTTCGACAAAGTAAAATTTTGTGTTTAAACTTTGAGTATCACACAATTTGTTGTGCACGTTGGAGTCCAAGTCTCGTTTAGGACCTGGCCACTTCATTCAATAATGTGAGATCTGCCAGCCGGAGATATTAACATACGATGCAGCTCGCTTATAGTTCTCTTTCACATCAGACCATAGAAAGATGGGGGGGGGAGGGGGGAGTCGAAGCCATTTGACGAAAAGGGCGCAAGACCAGGGGGTTGTCAAGTCGAGGTAGTATTCTGCTGATCAGGTGGCTATGGGGTCGACGAGCCACCCGATGAGCGGCTCCCAGGCGAAGTCAATCCAAGTTTGTGTTGCATGCAGAAAAGTGCGGCATCCGCAGGTGTGTTGGAGACAAGGTATTTGCCATTAAGTTGAATCCTCAACCGTTCCGGGTATAGCGTGGCATAGCGCAAACCACATGTTCGAGGCATATGAGCTGTAGATTGTATACTTTAGCATAGATCGCCAGCTGGTGTTTGGTTCGGATGTTTGCAGTTTGTTTTTGTTCGAAGAAGTCTTTGTAGTCACGAGATAGGTGACTCCTCCTTATGGTGGTAGTGCGCATGGGCATCGACTCCATCCCCAGATTGTTTTTTTCCGCCATCGGGTTCGGATGTGACTTGCTGCGCTCCGGGTCGGTGTCGCTATCGAAACCCCCTTCGACGCCCAATCACTATCACTCGACGGTATTGTCTCGATCGCGTTTTTCCCTTTTCGACGTGCATCTTCTACATTCGAAAAACTTCGATAAACTTCGACGCAGGCCGTTGGGCCTACCCGCGCCGATCACGACGGAAGTCGATGGAACGGACTCCCTTCAAGAAATGTCCCCAGTGTGGTGCTAAATTCCCACACTCTGACCTACACCCAGTGTGTAATCTTTGCCTCTCTCCAGAACACCGAGAGGATACCTGTGAGGCTTGTCTATCTTTCAAGTCCAAGAAGACCATTCGTGATCGTCGGGCTCGACGCCACGAAATGTCCAGAGGAAGCGGCTCCATTCCGGACATCTTCCATCCAGGCCCCGACAGCCTCCAAGAACAAGCCCAGGAGGAACAGGTCACAGTCTCCGAAGCAGATGACTCCGACGTCGTCACTCCAGCTCAACGGACCGTGAGTACTGAGACCCCTGCCCCACCCAAGCCCATACCAAAGGCTCCGGTAACACCCTCGCCACAGGGCCCAGGTCCACACTGGTCGAACATTTCAGATGCCCCGCCCTCGGGCCCGGCTACGAAAATCAAAGACAAGCCTTCTGGCTCGGGCTCCAGCCAACCACACTCGGGTCCCGAAAAAACACCTCCGGCACCGAAATCCAAGCCCTCCAATATGCCACGCCCTCCTCCATCGGCACCAGAAAACCCTCCGGCGCCGAAACAGTCGAAGGGAAAACCTTCGGAGCCAAAGCAAAAGGACAAAACTTCGACACCGAAAACCTCGGAGCCGAAAGAATCCAAAGATAAACATTCGGCGCCTAAACACCCAAAAGACAAGCCTTCGGAACAGAAACAACCTACACCGAAGTCTTCGGAGCGGGGAAAAAGCTTCCAAACCCAACACTGTCCCTATGCCTAAACAGGCTAAGACTCTTCATAAGGAAAAATCTTCGGCACCGAGAAAAAACATCGGATCCGAAGAACTTTTTGTACCGGATCCAAACCAGAAAACAATTTATATTGATTCAAGGACAGGTCATATTCTTTACAAAAAGAGGAAACCGGACCATTTGCAGGACTCACCAGTTCCTGCTAAAAGAATAGAAATGGGCACTAACACCTCTCCACCCCCTTCACCTGCTCCTCCACCTACTGATCCCAATCTACTGATTTCTCCAGTACACTCTCCAGAACTCATTTTTCCACTTCCACAAACAGAGGATAGTGATTATGGAGATGGGGAAGGGCAAGGGGATGATAATTTAGTTCCACAGCAGGATGATAATGATAATGATGATACCCCACAGGAACCAGATCCATGGAGGGACTATAATACAGATCCTGACTTAAATAACGACCCAGATCTCTAGCCCTCTAAGCCATCCCCACCAGACGATAATGTAGGTTTTGCCCAACTAATCAATAGGGCCGCCACCTATCACGGGGTAAAGTTACATTCAGATCCTGTAGAGGAGGATTTTCTCTTAGAGACTTTTGCTCAGCCACAAAGGTCCTTACACGTCCTACCAATGTTAAAGGGTCTACTTAAACACGCACCAGAAGTGTTTAAAGACCCTGTTAGGACCAGGGTTCTTAACCCCAGGATAGACAAGAAATACAAAGCAGCTCCCAGTGACCCCATATACATTAAAGGTCAGCTTCCTTTAGATTCCCTGGTAGTAGCTAATGCACGTAAATGGGCCAATTCTCATGGTTCAGGTGACCCCCCGTCTCCGGATAAAGAATCCAAATTGTTAGACGCTTCAGGCAAACGTACGGCGTCTCAAGCTGCAAACTATTGGAAGTCTCGCGCAGTCAATACTAGCGTATTGTTGCGCAGACATGCTTGGCTCAGGATATCTGGATTTAAACAAGAGGTGCAAACCAGTATCCTTAATCAGCCCTTCGACCAAGAGCACCTCTTTGGTCCTACAGTGGACACATCTTTAGGAAAAGATGAAAAAGGACACTGAAATGGCTAAGTCTATGGGAGCCTTGCAGTTATCTTCTCCTAGAGGCTCCTTTCGACGCTCCTTTTATAGGGGTGGCTCTAGAACCAACACATTAGAGCACCCATCCTCATCCTACAAAAGCCCCAATCCGAGCTCCTTTTCCAAAGGATACTTTAGGGGAGGTTACAGGGGTAACGACAACAAGGGCAGAGGCCGGGGTAATAGCACCCGCAGCTCCCCTACCACCAAGCAGTGACTTCCCTGCGCTTCCCCCGACCATTCCACACCTGTCGGGGGTGGGGGGGACGGCGCCTTTCACAGTTCCTACCTGTCTGGAATTCCATCACTACAGACAGGTGGGTTCGACAAATTATCCAGTATGGTTACTGCCTGGAACTTGCGTCCACTCCCCCACACATTCCTCACAAACACCGCCCAATGTCCACAGAACACTATACTCTCCTCAAACAAGAGGTTCTCTCTTTACTGCACAAAAACGCAATAGAACCAGTCCCCTTACCCCATCAGGTCACAGGGGTTTACTCACTCTACTTTCTGATCTCAAAAAGGACGGCTCTCTCAGGCCAATATTGGACCTCAGACCTCTAAACTTCTACATCCAATCAGACCACTTCCACATGGTCACTCTCCAACAGGTGCTCCCATTACTTCAACAAGGCGACTTCCTCTCCACTCTAGATCTAAAGGACGCCTACTTTCATATTCCTATTCACTCCTCTCACAGAAAGTATCTCGGGTTCATGGTGGACGGGCAACATTATCAGTTCAAAGTCCTCCCATTCGGGGTAACCACAGCACCCAGAGTCTTCACCAAATGCCTCGCAGTGGTAGCAGCTCATTTAAGAAGGCAACACATCCATGTGTTCCCTTATCTGGACGACTGGCTCATAAAAGCCAAATCTCACAACAGTTGTGTACAGCACACACACAAGACTATCCATCTACTTCACGACCTAGGTTTCACGTTAAACCAAGTCTCACCTTCAACCATCCAAGATACAACAGTATCTAGGGGCTACTCTAGACACCTCAAGAGACCTAGCATACCCCAATCCAGGCAGGATTCACTCCATGCAGGCTCTAATATTACAATTTCGGCCTCACCACTCGTTGCCAGCTCGAGTGTTTATGCAATTAATCGGGATGATGGCCTCTTGCATCCTCATCGTCCCTTATGCAAGACTCCAGATGCGTCCACTGCAGGAATGCTTCGCACGTCAGTGGAACCAGGCTCAAGGCCCGCTCTCAGATCTGGTGTTGGTGGACAGCCGCACACATCGCTCTCTGCAGTGGTGGAATACACAAAACCTTTCCAAAGGGCGGCCGTTCCTCGACCCGGTTCCACAGATAGTACTAACAGCAGACGCGTCGCTCACCGGCTGGGGAGCTCATCTACAAAGTCAAACTGTTCAGGGCTTATGGACCCCTCAACAAAAACAACTCCACATAAATCACCTGGAGTTACTAGCAATATTTTTAGCACTAAAGTCTTCAACTCTTGCTACTAGGCAAAGCTGTCCTAATACGTACAGACAACATGACAGCAATGTATTACATTCAAAAACAGGGGGGACACACTCTCTCCAACTTTCACGCCTAGCGCAAAGTATATGGAGATGGGCTATTCCTCAAAACATATACCTCCTCGCAGAACATCTCCCGGGAGTACACAATCAGATTGCGGATCTGCTCAGTCGACAAACACAACACATCCACGAATGGGAACTTCATCCTCAAGTTCTTCTTCCATTTTTTCAAATGTGAGGGCACCCAGACATAGATCTGTTCGCCACACATCACAACGCAAAATGCCCAAGCTTCGCCTCCAGGTATCCACACCCATTGTCCAAAGGCAATGCGCTATGGATGAACTGGTCAGGCAAATTTGCATACGCTTTTTCGCCTCTCCCTCTCATTCCGTTACTGGTTCGTAAGCTCAAACAACACTCCCTCACAATGATCCTAGTTGCTCCAACATGGGCAAGACAACCTTGGTTCACAACTCTACTGGAACGATCAGTGGTACCTCATCAAAAGTTATACCTCTCACCCAAGCTACTTACACAGAACCGTGGAGAGATAAGACATCCAGATCCCAATCAACTCAATCTTGCGATCTGGCTCCTGAGGTCCTAGAGTTTGGCTACCTCAATCTTCCACCAGATTGTATGAACGTCATTAAAGAAGCCAGACGTCCTACCACAAGAGCATGCTATGCAGCAAAGTGGAAGCGATTTGTTGTTTATTGCACAAATAACAAAATCAACCCACTAGATGCTTCCATTCAAAACATTATCTGTTATCTCTTGCATCTACAACAATGTAATTTGGCATATACATCTATACGGCTACATCTAGCTGCAATAGCCGCTTACCTCCAAAACAGACAACACTTGTCTTTATTTCGAGTTCCTGCGATCAAAGCGTTTATGGAAGGACTTAAAAGAATAATTCCACCTAGAGTTCCACCTTCTCCAGCCTAGAACCTTAATATTGTCCTTACCAGGCTCATGGGTCCCCCATTTGAACCTCTACACAAATGTGAGTTACAGTTCCTCACTTGGAAGGTAGCCTTCCTGGTAGCTATCACATCCCTCAGAAGAGTCAGTGAACTCCAGGCATTAACCATACAAGAACCATTGTTGCAAATGCATCATAGTAAAGTGGTTCTTAGACCTAACCCAAAATTTCTACCCAAGGTAGTTTCTGCCTTCCACCTTAATCAGTCTGTTGAACTCCCAGTTTTTTTCCCTCAACCAGACTCCGTGGCAGAACGTGCTCTTCACACACTAGACGTCAAAAGGGCGTTACTATACTACATAGAAAGAACTAAACCCTTTAGGAAAACTAAACAACTCTTTGTATCTTTCTCCCCACCTCACAAGGGCAATCCCATTTCAAAAACAGGAATTGCAAGGTGGATTGTTAAGTGCATCCAAATACGCTATCTCAAAGCTAAACGCACACTAACCATTCCCCCCTAGAGCTCATTCCACACGCAAACTAGGGGCTTCTATGGCATTCTTAGGGAACATTCCCCTAGATGACATCTGCAAAGCAGCAACTTGGTCTACACCGCACACTTTCACTAAACACTACTGTGTAGATGTGCAAGCAAAACAACAAGCTAGTGTGGGCCAGGCTGTATTGAGAACACTTTTCCAGACCACTGCAACGGATACAGGTTGCCACCGCTAAGGAGGAAAACTGCTATATAGTCTATGCTAAAGTATACAATCTACAGCTCATATGCCTCGAACGGAAAATGCTACTTACCAGTATGCATCTGTTCTTGGCATGTAGAGCTGTAGAGTTGTATATGCCCACCCACCTCCCCGGATACCTTTATCCGTTGCAGTACTTCGATACATCACACATGGACATCCTTTTCTACTTACTTACTAACTCCATCATTACCCTTTATGGCGGAAAACAATCTGGGGATGGAGTCGATGCCCATGCGCACTACCACCATAAGGAGGAGTCACCTATCTCGTGACTACAAAGACTTCTTCGAACAAAAACAAACTGCAAACATCCGAACCAAACACCAGGTGGTGATCTATGTTAAAGTATACAACTCTACATGCCAAGAACAGATGCATACTGGTAAGTAGCATTTTCCTTCTGTGGTGTTCGCTCGACAGAGTACTTATGGCGCGCCTCCTGCACCATTTGTGTGAATTCCAGATAGAGCTATAGGGTCATGCCTTAATATTTTAGTGTCCCCTTCTGGCGGGCCAAAAGCAAGGTCGTATCTTGGTCCCGGTAATTGCGTAACTGGGCAATAATGAGGCGTGAAGACATCCCCAGGATCAGACGTGCACCGGGGGATCCCTGGGCTCTCAACTACAAAAGTGACAGTGAACGATTCTCTGCCAGACAACTCCACCAATAGGTTTTCAACACAAGTGGCCATATGCCTGGTGTTGGTACTTTCTGCCATCCCTCTACAGTATTCCTTTGGGTATTCCCCGAGAGTGCAGAGAGAGCAACATTCACACCTGCCAACTAAGACGATAATGAAGGGCATGCCCATAACATATGTTACAAATCTGCTGAGTCCGCCTAGCTTCTAGGACAATTCTGGGAAGCTGCAGGAAAAAGTTTGTGTAGTTTCAGTGGAGTAAAATAAGCCCTGTAGAGATGTGAAAATTAAATTTATTTAAACCGCAAATTAAATTTATTTAAACAGCAAATTACGGGGAATCATGCTAGGGTATTCGAGGAGAAAGCGTCATTCCTTATCATGCAGCGCACAAATCGGCTTCCCAACGGGCTCACAAAGGTGCCAAGGAAGTGTGTGAGTGTTCATAGGCCTTTGTATAATCACTTAACCAGATGTCTGCCAGTGCCCATCTCATATAAGCCAGAACCAAGGATTGTATTCCCAGTTTGGTCCCTGTCGGTGTCCAATGTGTGCGGCGATAGCAGGAGATATTGTCACGTGTCAAGAAAATGAAGTTTGGCAAGCCTTGGGTTTGGGTAAAATCCTGCTGAGACATCAAGACGCCCTCTGTAAACATGTCCCCTACTGATGTAAACCCCTCAACTTCCCAGGGTTCTAGTCTGACCGACGTGAGCAGTCCCACAGGTGTGGGCAAACCTTGCAATAGTATGTTAGGGGCATAATGCAGGGCGTGGGGACGTTGGTGTACTTAATTGCGCTTTTCCAATACATCAACGTGTTACTGAGCAATAATGGTAGGTGAGGGGGTCGCGCTTTTCCCGGCAATAGTAACATATGCAGTGTGCCACGTTGCAGCATTTGTGGTGTATAGCCTATTTCGGTTAAGTGAAAGCCCGCCAACCAATAGGATAACAATTGTAATTGTCCTGCAAAACAATAAGCTTTGAAATCAGAGGCGCCAAGACCTCCTTCCTCAGGTGACAACTGCAGTTTCGGCAGACTTACTTTACGTCGGCCTGTTCCCCATATCAGATGTATCAGTAACGAATTGAGCAGTTTAAAGAGAGCAGCGGGGACAACCGCGGGCAAATTAACAAAATAATACAACAAACGTGGCAACATAACCATTTTGGACAATGCAAAGTGGCATGTTACTGATGGGGGCATAGTCACCCAAAATCGCATTTCTGAATGGAACAAAGTAATGGTTTTATGTAAATTGCCATCCAGTAAGTCTGTGGTGGTCCTGTAGACCTCGATACCTAGATAACAAAACATGTGCCACTGGAATATGTTTAACGCCCAAGAGAAGTGTAGCGCTGATAACATTTTCCTGGAAGGAGAAGGCATGGGACCTAACATAGTTGACGCGGGGGCCAGACATGTCACCAAACAGATGAAAGGGGGTAGATATGGGTGTAAAGTCCATACTGAGGTCACAAATATAGACTGCCATATCATCCGCGTACAAGGAAACCACATGAAACTGTGGCCCCTGTGGGACACCCCAGTCGCCCACCATCTGCCTGTTACTCTGTGCCAGAGGCTTCATAGCTAAAACGAAAAGGAGCAGAGATAGTGGGCATCCCTGGCTAGTTCCACGATGTATCAAATATGAAAACAATATGTGTGTTAGTGTACAAAAGTCTGACCCACTTTTTAAAGATGGGAAATACCGAATGTAACCAGTGTTGCAAACAAATAATCCCACCTCAACATGTTGAAAGCTCGCTGAAGATCGAGGGAGAGACAGTCCCCAGAAGGGTAGTGGTCTCTAGCTGCCTCCATGACTTGGTATAAACGTCTTATATTCAAGAAGTTGCTGTGGCGTGGAACAAATCCACATCGTTTGGCATGGATTAATCCTAAGAGCGAAGGAAGTAACTGTCCCGCCAGTACCTTACTCCGTATTTGGTATTCAGTAGTTAATAAGGACACTGGTCTGAAGGAAGACATGTCCTCTGAGTTGCATCAAGGTTTAAGTAAGGAAGTAACCAGGGCTTGCCACGTGGTTGGCAGCAGGGAGCCTGCCTCTAAGGAAGCATGAAAGAGTTTCTCGAGTTGTGGAAGTAAGCGGGATGCAGAGGTAGCATAAAATTCGATGGGTAAACCATCCATACCGGGCGTTTTATTACGGGCAAGCTCAGTAGTTGCGTGGTGTAGTTCACCCTGCGACAAATGGGCCCCTAACTCTCCCTTACACTGCGCTGGGGCAACTATAAAGTATCAAGAAAGGTAGTGATATCAGTGGAAGACGGGATGGGGCAATTGCCATGAAGGTGTGCGTAATTCCCCTGAAAGGCCGTACTAATATCTACCTGAGTGGTACATCGAGTGTTAGATGTAAGCACCGAAAGGATAGGGGAAGGGGACAGTGTAGCACGAATAATACGGGCCAGGAGCGCACCCACTCTGTCACCGTCAGTATGTAATTTTTGCATATAGGTGTTGTAATCTATTACCTGCAGGTGCTCTAAGAGGTCCAGGTAAGTAATCCAACAGCCTTGTAAACTTTCCGCACGAGTAGCATTATGTACTGAGTCACATTCCAGTAACCCCAATCGTGTTTTGGTGTGCTTGAGATCACTCAAAACCGTCTGCTGTGCCTACGCCACTGTAGCTATAGATACTCTCTGTATTTATCATTTTAAATGCCTCCCACTCTATCAGCTGAGATGAAGCTGTGCCGTGGCTCGAACCAGGCTCTCGTGATCCAAAGTCTGCAAAGCTGGCTGTTACGCCACATCCTCCCCCCTATAAAATGCAAATCCTGGGTAATGAAATGAAAGAGCAGAACCAAAAAAAGAGTCTGCCAAGATGTAGAAGTTGCTGCAGCGTTTCCTTGTTTGTCCATCGATGAGTGCTGCTGCGCTGAATCTTGTCTTGTTTCATTAGTCAAGCCGTGCAGAAGAGATAACGGCTCATGATTGATGCCACCCAACATACATTGCTCATGGAGCTTTGTTTGCTTGGGTTTTTGCCGAGAAGGGGAGCCAACATTTTTTGCAGCCGCACTCAGTTGTAAGGGCCATGCAGAGCGCAAACAGCACAACCACGCCGGTTTTGAATATCTAAGCACACATGTCCTATCATACCATCTACAACATGCTGTACAATGTTGGCGTTATAATTGAATTGTTTTGCTTTGTGCAAATTTCCATAATAAACAGTTTCACTATATAAGCGCGGCGTTCCAGAAATTTTTTAAATTAGTCCACTCTTGACAATATGAGCAGCCCAGCACGCACTTCAAGTGAACGGAAAAGTGCGAAAGCAGTCCAGGGTGGCGCATGAGTGAAGCACCGCCGCATATGGAGTGGTGGTCTTGAATGTAAACAAATAGGCTAAACAAAGCAGATGGAGTTGATGCGCTCTGTGAAGAATTAACAGATGCTTCGGAAGTTTAACGAGATGCAGTGACGAAGCTGCATACTTAAATATAAAGCATGGCATGCTGCGCTGCAACAATTAGAAATAAAGATAAAGCGTTGCTAGCCGCGCTGCAACAATTATAACACGACCACACACTACGTAGTCCCTTGTACACAATACCATCATGCACTTTAAAAAAAGAGTTCCCCCAACCAGCACAAAAGCAATAAAAGCGTAAAAAAACTATACTTAGTCTGTGCTTCTGATCGAAAAAACAGAATTGACGCACTGGCTGCAGAACCAATTAGGAAGCAGCAAAGAAGACCGACACTGGACTCAGCCTATTGTAACCAGCACGCTGGATTACACTTGTATAGTCAATACAACATGTCTTGTAGACAGCGCATGCGCGCTGCCAGGCTCGGCCTAAAAACAAACAATATTGTGAGGGTGCAGTACCATAGGCAGTGACTAGGTGTCCCTTGGGACCTCTTTTGGCCACATATGTTACTGCACGCTGCAACATGGCTAAGGAAAGGATATGGCTCAGCGGTGAGAGCAGCCGACTGGGAAATTGGGGATCAGTGTTAGAGTCTGGTGTTGGCTCAACCTTGAGCGCATGGATAGGTGCGCTATATAAATAAAAGTGATTAATTTAAAATAATATAAGAATTCAAAGGACGCTAAATAAATAAAAGCGACTAATTTAAAATAACTTAAAAATTAAAAGCAGCGATCTAGGGAGTGGGCAAACAGTGTCATGCAAGGAGGTGGGCATAGACTGTGTAAATTAACCAACCGAGCAAAATAGCAGAGGCCTCAGAGTGGTGATGGGGACCTGCGAGCAGTGTTGGGAGAGGCACAGGAGATAAGAGACCGAAGCAGTTGTGTGGGAGAGGTGATGGGGAGGCCTACAGCTATCAAATCAAATGACCGAAGTTTCATTGCACAAGTAAACAGAACTGTTAACGAGCTAAGAGACAGGCCAACTAAAAAAAGATATGAGAACGCTGGTAATTTAATGTTCCTGCTGTAAGGAGATGGATTTTTGTTTATTGGCACTTTTGATTCATCAATGTAGGGTTAATGTGCCTGCTGCAAAGATCTTGTATCAAGATGAGGGAACTGTATTTTATGTGGACAGGGATTTAGGTTACTGCTTTTGTCACGGAGATCCTTTTCTCACTTCTATTTCATAGGTTACAATCCTAATATAGCACAGTGACCCATAAACTGTCATCAAAGAGCTGCATGCAAGGTATAGGTTAGAACATTGTTTTTCCCTAGTCTTACATTATTATTCTAATGTTGCAAAAGGGTTAGTTTGGGATGACCTACATCATTATTAGCAAAGCCAACCCCAACCACTGTGGTACATTTTTAAATCCTGAAATGTGTGCTTCTGTATAGTATACCAAACAGTCTCCAAATATGCTGCGTACTTCTTATTGTCTAATGTAACTTTTCCTAAAGACTGGTTTACAGCCGTATGGTTCATTGTCTCTATATAAAGTGTATGATGTAAAGTGCTCTGACACCTTAAACTGATATCAGTAGCACTAAAAAACCAATGAATGCATGTGAAAGAGGGCCTATGGAGAGAGGAGGGGCACTGTTGAAGGGTGGTGGTGAGGGAAACCATGCAGCAGGAGGTCACAGGAGAGGGGGCACCAAAAAAAGAGTAGCATCAGACATCACCAGTGCTAAAGCCGGCACTGGGTGAATATGACCTGAGCAGATGTTCCTTTCAGCAAAAGCAAACACCCTTGCAGTCTGTAGTTCTTTGCTCAGCTGGAATATGTAGAAGAGGTTGACGTTCCCTCCCACCTTTTCCTTCCTGATGAAGTTAAGGAGTATGCACAATGCAGCGTCCCATTACTTTGTACCACACTGCAGTATTAATGGGTGCTGCAGGACTGCATTTCTATTGCCCCTCTGAGGCTGAGAGTGATGTGGCACTGAAATGAGGGTTGGGAGGAGAGTGGGACAATGTGCATAAGAAAAAAGGTGCTTGAGGACCTAATGTCTTCATGGTGTTGTATGTGATGCACTCTCCCCAATTACATCTGCAAGCAGCCTTAAGGCTTGGCAGAATGCAGAACTCTCAAGTTTCCAAGGACCATGCCTGAGCAGCTCATCCAGTCTTTTTACTTGCATTCTTGAACTTGTAATCGTATAAGCTAGCCCATTATATAATTGGGACTACAAGTCCCAGAATGTGAATTAAATAGCTGGTCTCAATAAGGTGCTCATGCATGGGGTGACTGTGCTCCCTCTTGGAGGCAAATGTTTGGTTTTACGCCCCACTGTCTTTGAAATTCACCAGCCACCTCTGGTTTTCAGTGTAACATTGTTCCCGTTGTATTTTGCCCTGGTTAACTCATTAATAATGCCTTTCTTTTATCGATGGCACTATGCTGCTTGATACCCAAATTTGCATTTAGTCTTTTTTTTAATTTTTTTTTTATAAAGCTAGCCTTGCTTTTTAATAGGCTTGACTTTGTTGGTTAATTACAACAGTTTAAGTTTGTCAACATGTCTCCCTTACTATGATCAATCTCTTTCATGCCCCATGCTACAAAAGTAACATTCAAGCAGTTATTAGTAGACAGAAGCAAACTTTATTAAATGACTTTAGGAGTTGTACCTCCTTGTGATAACATTAATTTTAACGTGTGATTGAGATATAGCTAGTTGATCCTGTATGGCCAGTAATACTTACCTGCTGTGCAATTAGTATTGTATTAACAGAGCTCCTTTCTACCCCTGACTAGGCCCCAAAGTGCTTTCAGTATGTAGGTTCGCAGATTGTTATTCATTGTTGACCATAACTCTATGCATTCTCACCCTGTGCTCGTTTGTTCCTAGGATAGACTTCGATTTGTGCCAAAGGCAGAGCAGAAGATTATATATTGTACAGTTTATATGAATAAATGTGCCCGCAGGCACAGTGCACACATACTTGTAAGGTTGCAGCTATTTCTTGAAGTAATAGTGTTGGGTCTTTCTCTGTGGGCGCCTGAGTGTCATTCTGGCACTGCGCGAGTATGAACGTTGGCGTTCTCGGCAGTTGATGCCGGGACGGTTGCCTCACTGGTCATGCCTCATGAACTTCCGAATAAAAGGATCTTACCTGTTCCCGTATCTGACTTCCTGTATTCTTTTCAAGTGGCGACGACCGGGAAACATTTCCCACTCCACGACCATTGAGACACATTTCTTTCACGACTCCGACACCTCAGCCTGTCTTCTACGAGCTGCAGACCCGAGTGCTGTTCTCCGTTCAAGAGACGTTCTGCTGAGCTTCGGAGTATTGGCTCAGTTTTCATTCACTTTCGCCCTCAGTCTGCACCTCCAAGTAACCTGGACGGACAGCGGAGCAGTTCGTGGGGTCCGGAGACTCTTGTGGAGCTCGCATGACTAGAGGAGCGGTTTTGGAGGCCTGGAGCTGCCCCTTCCCTCAACGAATAGCATACCAGTCTACCGGTCTGTTTCTGTGGAGCTACGATTTCCCGGATATCCGTCGTGCACGTCTGCAAGCACACGGATTGGCTCCCGTTTGGGTTCAGCTCCTCCCCCTTCCACACTGATTAGCAACCTAGTTTCCTCTTTCTCCGAGCTGTTTGTGACCCGGCTCCAAGCTATTCCCCGGATACGGCCTTTGTGTCTGTCTCTCTACAGTAAAACGGAAGATCCACGGTGATCTGCACACCAGCATCAGCGTCTCAAGGGTGTTTACGGCCACTTTTGTCAGTGCGTATAGGGGCAAAATGCAGATCCACGGTGAGCTGCACACCTTTATCAGTGTTTCAAAGGTGATTTACGGCCACTGTGTCTGTGCATCTACGGCAGACGGCAGATCCACGGTGATCTGCACACCATTATCAGCACTTCAACGGTGATCTGCACACCAGTTCTTTGCTCAGCGCAATATTTTCTGCAACAGCAGGATTTCCCAATGGCGCAACTAGTCAGGGGAGCTACTAATCCTTTTTCAAGTCGGAGACTGTGTGCGCATCGGTGATATGCACACCTAGGTTTCGTGAGTACCTTTTATACTTTTACATCTACATTTTCATTTTGACAACTAAGTGTTAATACAAATTTTGTTAATTGTATATTTCCTTCTGTTAAAATGCAACAAAGTGTACTGCCTCCCATTCCCTTCCTTTCCACACCTGGCAATTCCCCTGTGGAATGGGAGGCGTGGTTAGAAGGTTTTGAGGCTTACTTAGAAGCCATCGAAGGGGAAGTTTTCACACAAAAAAAAACCTAGCACTTTTGCGTCATTCTCTAGGCACTGAAGGCAGGAAAGTTCTTAAACACCTACCCACAGCTGTAGTTTTGGGTGAGAGGGATGCCATCGATGAGTACGCCTCTGCCATCAAAATGTTAGATTCTCGTTTCAAGAAGAAACGTAACATCATCATGGAGAGACACCAATTTTATATGAGGAAACAGCTTCCTGGGGAGACTGTAGAAAATGTTATGAGTGACCTTAGGGTGTTAGCCTCCACCTGCGAATACAAAGATTTCGTTGCCGAGATGTTGAGAGATCAGTTAGTAGAAAAAACCAGCAGCAAAAAAATACAGGAGAAACTTTTAACGTCTGAAAACCTTACTTTAGACAAAGCGTTGGAAATAGCCAAAGGAGTGGAAGCCACAGCCAGATACATGGACCAGATGGCACTAGAAACTCAAGTTCACACTGTAGTTTCTGACACCGTTTCTAAAAATTCTGAGAAGAAAAATACCTTCAAACCCAAAAGTACATTTAAGTGTTACAGATGTGGGAGCAAAAGCCATTTGGGGAATGCTCCCTCATGTCCTGCTCACGACAAGACTTGCGCTAAATGCAGAAAGAGAGGACACTTCGCTAAAGTTTGTAGATCTAAAGCTAAGAGTGGTCAATTTGGGGGGTGTGGCTTGGAGCGTCAAGATGGCGGTCGCACTCTAAGAGTGCTCCTGACCCCTCAGTCATCCGCACCAAGATCCACCAGCATCGGCAGCCATCCAACCCTGCAATCCGCGCCCTGTGCTTCGCCGCAGCCTGAGCTACCCGTCAGTGGTGACGAATGCCGTGATCTGTGAGCGGTGCTCGAGTGCCACTCACCTCTTGCTTCGCCATACCTAAAATGGCGGCACCTGTTCCCGGACTCCCGGAGGCCTGACCTCTGCCCGTGGTGGGGGGGCCAACAGCTGATCCAGCCCGCCCGCGCTCTGGGGACCCTACGTGGTGGCCGGCGGACCCGGCAGCTCAATTGGTGGTGGTGTGATCCGGGACGATTCCTGCGACCCAGAACAAGACGTCAGGCTGCGCGGCCCGGAGTGAGGCACCCTCCCGGGCCGCATCCCTGAAGTTGCTGCGGGCACCCCAGCGTGTCCCACTGTGGCTGGCGACCTTGCGGGAGTGATGCTGGGGGTCGGCCGCCGGCCCAGGCGGCGGGGCAGCCGTTGTGACTGGGGGCCTCCCCCCCCCCTTCTTCCGGAGCGTGGTCCTCCTGCGACCGGGGGTGCCCGGGGTTTGGCCGGGCCTGTAGAGGCTGAGTGTGTTGGTCACTGCTGGCGGGGCCCACCGGCGCCTCGGAAGACGGTAGAGCGAAATTCCTTCTGGGCCGGTGAGAGACGGTGTGGGGGGCCGTATGGTGTGAGGTCCCGGCCTGCTGCGATTCCGAGGCCGTTTTGCGGCGGGACGATGATGGAGGGATCGGCTGCACGCACCGGGCAGCGGGGGTTTCGGTCAGTGGGCATCCAGACACCATCTCCTTCTCCCACCCCCCTCCCCGCTACCATAGCAAGATTCCGGCGGCCCGCCGCCCGACCGGGCCTGACCCCAAGGTGTCCCTGCCATCTGCAATGGGCTGGGCGGTGCCCGAGGCCCCTACCTGCACTGCCGGATCCTGCCGAAGGAAATCCTGTCTAGCAGGCCCCAAGAGGGCCGAGGCCGTCAGGGCTGGACTGCATGGCGCAGCCCTCAACTGCTCCGTGAGGCGGCCTCTGCTCTGGCCTGACGCGACCCCCCTGAGGACACCGGTGATTGCCTTCTCCTTGTGGCGCTCCGCCGGACACCGGCCCGGGGACAACTTTGCATTGACAACGCCCACAGAAGTGCTGCTGCCCCCGGCTGGCCCCGCGCTCCCCGGAGGCCCCCCGCCATCCCTCACTCCCTGGCAGGCGGAGAGAAGAGCTGCTGCAGAACCGCATAGTGGCGGCCCTTAGAGGCCCTTGGAGAACTCCCTTCCGGCCTTGCGTGGCTACTAGCCCGGATCACGCTGCTGGGAGTGATCGGCCCCTGCCTGCTCCGGGCGCTTCGAGGGATCTGCCGTGAGGGCGCGGCCCGCTGCCCAGTAAGAACGTTACCCACCGAAACCACAGCGGGACCGGTCTGGGTGGTGCCGTGTAGAGGAGGAGGGCCGCTGGGCCGGCGTCCCGCGTGGGCTAGGTGCCTTGGGCCCCGCATGGTGATTCTTGCAGGCTGCCTGTGTCGTGGGGTCTGTGGTGCTCGCCCCGAGTTCTACCTTACGTTGCTGACATTGCGGGGGGCCGGGGCCTACGGCTCGGGCCTTTAGACGGTGGATTGCGCCCTCCGTGGATGGCACATTGGACCCGCACCTCACCCTCCCCTCCTTCACTAACACATTCGTGCCCCCAGACGTGAGCAAGATCCTGAACGCAGCGGGTGAGTGGGACTCTGGCCCACAGCTCGGTGCCCTGAGGCACTGGGGTTCCTCCCGCTTCCATTTGGCCCTGGTCATCAGCACTCGCCTAGAGGGTTCCCGCTCACAGCTGAGTTCACTTCCGCGGCTCCTGGGGGAACGCACGTTCCCGGGGCCCTGGGTCTCAGACCCCCACGGACTTTCGCTTGAGACTGGGGGCGCCCACCTCGCCTCAACCTGCAGGGACCCGCCTCGGAATCACCCTGCTCCTGGCCCCCACTGGTCCTCTCGCCAACACTTGCCATGGGGAAGGACCGGGCCCTAAGTCTTCTGCCACCCACACCAGACGAAGATCGACCAGTTCACCACGGCTGACCATGACCCCCGGGGCGAGCCGAGGGTGGCCCCTCTCTCCAGGGCAAAGACTTTGCCGCCATCCTGCAGGCGATCAGTGCGTCCCAGGCCTCGGTGGAGGGGAAGATCGGGGAGGTCCGGGTCGACATATCTCTTATCCGACAGGACCTATGTAACGCTACAGCCCGCATCTCGGTAGCCGAGTCTCGTCTCTCCACTTTGGAGGACGATGTTCACCAATTGAAGGAACAAGTGACCTGTCTACACTCCCACACCAAGGAACTCCACAGAGGAGCGGAAGATGCCGAAAACCGCTTGCGCCGCAATAATCTCCGCTTTGTGGGATTTCCGGAGGGAGCCGAGAAAGATCAGATGTCCACCTTCATCGAAACCTGGCTCTCCTTTTGGATGCCCAAGGACACCCTTTCGGCATGGTTCGCGGTGGAGAGAGCCCATCGGTCCCTCGCACCTAAGCTTGCCGCCTGGAGCCCCGCACCGTCCCATAATAGCCCGGATCCTCAACTTCAAAGATCGGGACGAGATCCTGCGCGAGGCAAGGTCCCTGGGACCCCTGAAATTCCAGAACCACGCCATTATGGTGTTCCCTGACTACACCAGGGAGGTGCAGGACCAGCGACGCTCCTACATAGACATCAAGACGAAGATGTGTACTTTGGGCCTTCAATACCGCCTCCTTTTCCCGGCCCACCTCTGTGTCATCTTTCAGGGCAAATCACAGTTCTTCGACTCGCTGCAGGCTGCCTGGACTTGGCTGACGGAGGAGCGCCCCCTTGGGCCCCGGCCGAACTCTTCGCCAGTTCCTTAGGGCACCCAGACTACGCGGCCTCGATCCCCCCCGACAGCAGCGCAGGAGAAGCACACAGTCCCACAGGGGGCGTCTATCCCACAGGGAGGCATCCAGATCACTGAGCCTGGCCGCCCGCGGGCCCGGGAGCACGCCCAGCCCCCCGGGTTCTCCATCCTGCCATCGAAACCGCTCTGCTGACAACTCAACCTAAGAACACCTTCCAATGGGCACCCTGGAACTGGCGGCCGCGGAGTCGGACCTCTACTGCAGCCCAACAATCTGACGCCCTATGAGGGGTGGAGTCCGAGAGGGGGGGGGGGGATCAATGCTGCCTATTAGTTTACAGGTTCAGGCCGCACGATGTCCAGCTGTGGGCCTTGAAGCATTTTCAGGCGGCACTCTTACATCCGACACTGGGGGAGGGGTCGAACCGCACCCTGGTGATTGGGCGCCCCTGGGCACCTCCTGCTCACCTTCGTGACCCCCTTTTTCATTGGCCGTGCTAGACCATGATAGGCCCTCCAGGCATGTCCACTTGGCCCGGTTGACTCTGGGTCCCTCGTGGCCCGTTGCACCTGCCGGGACAGATTTGACCTGTGCCGTGTCCTCACTGTTTCATCACCCAGGGCGCCTTGGCAGAGTTCTTGCTTCAATCCCGAATCTCTCTGCCGAGATGAAGTGCATCCGTATGCAAGGAGGGGTCCTCCACGCAATGCAACCCGAATGTTTTAGTTTGGTTATCTACTTGTATAACTGGGACGACAGATGCTTGTAAGTAAATGTAAGTCCGTTTTTATATAGCGCAGCTACTCACCCTTACGGGTGTTCCTGAAGTATAGGATTGGGGGGCGGGGGTTGGGAGAGGAGTTGGGACCATTGTCCTGTTGTTGATGTTGTGTTATTGTGTTACCACGCCAGCCTTCTTACTGCACACTATGATAGTACCACACACCGCTTAAGATCTACAGTCACATTTATTGATCTGCACTCGCACCAGACCTTTGTTACACCCACAGCTAACCTGGGTCTTGTGGCCCTCCATTCCCACCCACACCCGTCATGACGTGTGCGAGCGATAACGGACCCTCCCTCCTCATATTATCCTGGAACGTTAATGGACTCCTCGACAGGGTCAAACGGACGGCTGTCCTCCGCTTTGCCCAACGCCAGGCAGCGGACATTCTCCTCCTCCAGGAGATTCATCTCATGGGCAATCATTGCCCCTTTCTAGCGAGGTATGGGTACGACAGGGTCTGGCACTCCGGGTTTGACCGAGGCTCTCGGGGGGAGTGGCAATAGTCATACGGCGTAATCTCCCCTTTGTGCTCACGCAGGCCACTCACGATCCCCAAGGTCTTATAGCTCTGACTGGTACGTTAGCAGGCAATCCTCTTAACCTAGTCTCCATATACTCACCCCCATCGATGCTCACAGCGACTCTCGACCGCACCACCGACCTCATCGCTTCCCTGCCCCTAGGTGCAACAATAGTTGGGGGCGACTTTAACGCAGTCCTTAATCCCAACCTCGACACTACAAGCTGCCAGAACCACACAAGCCAAACACCTGGCTAACTGGGCAGACTCTCTGGGCTTGTGCGATGCCTGGAGAATCTGGCACCCCCAGAGTAGACAATTCACTCATACATCAGCCGCACACCGCACCCACGCCCGGATAGACATTATATTTGTCCCCCCCACTGACTGCCAAGCGATTAGAGACGTTGGTCTCTTCCCCAGGGGCATCTCAGACCACTCACCTGTACTTCTAAACATCGGGGATCCTCCTAACTCGGCATGCCCGGCGTGGCGGTTGAATGCGTGGTTCCTCCAGGATAAGGAGTTTAAAAAGGCGATTGGGGCTGAACTCCACCAATATTTCCTCACAAATACCTGCTCTGTCTCCTCTCCGGGCACTCTCTGGGAGGCGAGCAAAGCCACCATCCGTGGCTTCGCCAAAGGCCAGTTTAACCTCAGGCGGCAAGCTCAGACAACTCGCCTTGGACGCCGCCAGGCTCCTGTGGAGATCCTCTGTAGCAAGGGTCTATGGCTGGGTGACGAGAACGGGAAGATCCTTCATAGACTAGCCACGTATCCTATGGCCAATCATATAATCCCGGAGGTTGTAGATCCCGACGGTGTGGAACATCGTTCTCCCCTAGCAATGGCCCGGGCCTTTGCTTCCTACTACCGTGTGCTATACTGCAGACAGTGCCCGGATATCTCCCTTTCGGAACTGCTCCGCCCGGGTCATCTCCGCCTCCCTCGCCTCAGCACAGCTGAGTCTGCTGATTTAGACCTCCCGTTGACCCGTGAGGAGATCAATGACGCCATAGCGCACACCTCACCGGGCAAGACCCCGGGCCAGGATGGTCTTCCACAGGAGTATTATGCCGCGTCCTGGGAGATCCTCATCCCGCACCTCTCCGATCTCTTCGCTGAAACCCTCGAGAGGGGCTCCTTTCCCCCTGAGACAGACGTAGCCACCATTGTGGTTCTCCCCAAGACGCAACCGCCGTCGTCCAACTGTGCTAATTGCCGCCCAATCTCCCTTATAGATACGGAGGTTAAAATATTCGCTGAAGCCCTCGACCAACGACTGCAACCCTATCTCACCAAACTGGTCCACTCCGACCATTGCGGGTTTATGCCTATGAGGGGGACCAGACACTGCCTCCGTCGTCTCCACCTGGCCCTAGCAAACCGCCATTTACGAACTCCTTATCTGGCACTTCTCATTGACTTTGAGAAGGCCTTTGATTCTGTGGATTGGCGGTACTTAGATGACGTGCTGGCTGAAATGGGGTTCGGTCCACGGTTTCGCAAGCTGGTGAGGGTCCTCTACTCTCGGCTTCACGCACGATTGCTAGTCAATGGGGTATTGTCGGAGGAATTTCCCATTAGAAGAGGAACGAGGCAGGGATGCCCCCTTTGACCCCTCCTTTTCGCCTTAGCGATGGAACCCCTAGCGAGTCTCATTCGGTCAGATGACCGTATCCAGGGTTGGAAATGGCCCAACTCAGAATAAGATAAAATTGCCTTATATGCAGACGACGTCTTGCTGTACTTCGCGGAGCCGGCTCAATCCGGCCTCCACTGTCTCCGGGCACTGCACTCCTTCGAGCAGGCCTCCGGTCTGCGACTTAACCCCGGCAAATAGGTCCTGTTCCCCCTGCACTTAACCAGGGACTGCTTCGACTGGCAAACCACAATACACATTAGGCGACAGTCTTTTAAATATTTGGGGATCTGGATTGCATTACTCCCTGATCTCGCCTGGTCCCTCAACATAACCCCGCTGGTAAAGCGAGCTAGAGAAGACCTCTGCAGATGGCAGAAGCTGCCACTAAATCCCCTGGGCAGGGTCGCCCTATTCAAAATGATGATCCTCCCCAGATTCCTCTATGCCATCCAGAACACTCCATTCTGCTTCCCACGGGCCTGGTTCAGAGGTCTCGATAGCCTAGCCACTAAATTTCTTTGGGGCGGTCGACGACCCCGTATAGCGTTGGCCCGCTGCTGGATTCCGCCCTATGGCGGGGGCATGGGAATGACCAACCTATACTTGTACTACTTGGCGACTCGCCTACTCACACTGCATGATTGGTTTAATGGGGGGTGGTCAGACCCGGCCTACGGACTCGAACTGGGGGAACTGGGCCTTTCTCGAATTCAAGCGATGATGTATGGGGGGGGGCCATACCTAGAACACTACCTGGGGTGACACAATCTGTCCTCCTGGCCTGGCGGGCATCACTGCGCCACACCGAGTGGACAAATAAAATGACCCAACACACTCCGCTCTGGCATGGCGCGTGGCTACAGGAGGTTAGCGCTCTAAAGGGTTTTCGGTCCTGGGACCTTAATGGGATCTCCCAGCTCGGGGATGTATGGACCAGCGACCACATACGCTCCTTCCAAGATCTGCAATCCAGGCACTCCTTGCACCCATCCCAATTTTATAAGTACCTGCAGCTACGCCATGCCCTCCATACACACATACCGGTCGGCACTTTGCTACCGGAATACAGCCCACTGGAGGTGCAAATCATGATGGGGAACCTGGGGAAGGGGGTATCTCCCGCATTTATCGTTCATTAACCAACAACACCCTGACCACGCTGGTGCGGCTCAGAGACCAGTGGGAGGGCTGGGTGGGCCCCCTGGAGGAGGAGGATTGGAGGGACGCACTGATGGCACCTAAGACGGTTACTGCATCAGCCACGCTCCGTCTGATCCAACTGTACTTTTTGCACGCAGCCTATCTAACCCCCGCTCACCTCCACAGGGCCGGCCTTTACCCAACTGCTTCATGTACATGTTGCGGCCATGACCAGGTGGATTTCTTCCACATGGTTTAGACATGCCTCTTCTTGGCGCAGTTCTGGGGGTGTATAGAGCAGGAACTTATTGAGGTCGTTGGTTGGGAGGTCCCACATGACCCACTACACACGCTCCTGGGGATCGCGGACGGGTTGGATGGGTCCAGGAATGAAAAGCTGTTTTTTAATACGGCGATGATCATAGCTAAGCGAGACATAGCCGCCAGTTGGAAATGTCCTACCCCGCCTAGCGTCAAGAAGTGGCGCAGGGGGGTTGACTGGTGCGCCACACAAAAAAAGGCCCTATATGAAGCACGGGGTTGCCCGAAGAAATACCATAAGGTCTGGGGCAAATGGTTGGGTCAGATAGCTTGAAAATGTTTTGCCTGATTGACTGTACGTACCATTTGAGACCTCTTGGTGTCATGATGTATTCTAGTTTACCGCCTAATCAATTGTGGGAGTTGATCATCTCTGGCCTGTACTGTATTGCTGGTCTTTTATCTTGTTTTAAAACCAATAAAATTGTCTATCAAAAAAAGAGTCGTCAATTTAATCCCAAACGTGTTCTTTCCCTTGAGTGTGTCTCTGAACATAGTTCAGATTCTGGCAGTGATGAGAACAACAAGGTTATGATGATTTCGGACACGTGTGATGTGTTGCCTGATGGAGTGTCTAAAATAGAATCTGAAGGTATTAGAAACCCTGTATGCCTGGCTAACATTAATGTCACTGCTCTAGCAGATTCTGGATCGTTTTTCACTATCATCGGTCCCAATGATTGGAACAAAATTGTCAATGTCACCATGAAGGAGTCACATGTTAAACCCGTAGCATAAGGGGGCAAACCAGTAAATATACTAGGAGAATTCAACACAGTTTTACATTTTAAATGTCACAGTTCTCATGCCACGGTTTAAGTAGCTAAAGAAGGTCCCAATCTATTAGGTTGGTTAGAGCAAAAGAACTTAGGCATTATACTTGACCCTAATGGTTCTGAGCAAGTGCTGCACCGAGAAAACTACAAATCTGTTTGTACTGTGCAGGACATGAAATGGGAAACAAGATATCCCGAGGTATTCCGGGAAGATTTGGGCAAGATTAAATGATTCTTCCGTCGTATAATTCTTAAAGAGGGGGCCAAACTGGTTGTTCATAAACCTAGACGGGTACCTTTTGCCATGAGGAAAGAATTGGAACATGAATTAACACTCTTATGTAAACAAGGCATTATTGAGCCTATAGAGAGCTCTGAATGGTTGGCCCCCCGTAGTTTTAGCCAGGAAAGCTAACGGCTCTCTTAGGATGTGTATTGATTTGAGGGACCTCAATGAGAACATCTGGGTGAATAGACATCCCTTACCCAACATCACTGAGATGTTAAGTTCTTTAAAGGGGGCCAAAAAAAATTCCACGTTAAACATGTCCTCTGCTTACCACCAAGTCACCTTACACAAAGAGAGTCGTCATTTGACCTCCTTCATCACTCCGTTTGGTGCATACAGGTTCAAAAAAATGCCATTTGGATTTGCTTTTGCGGCCTCTGTTTTTCAGAGAAACGTGGAGGCAATGTTCGAGGGTATTCCTCACGTCAGATGTTTTCAGGATGACATCTTAGTGTATGGGGAAGACATGCAGTCTCATGATAAGTCTAGATGTGGTCCTTTCCATCCTCAACAATAAAGGAGTCGCACTCAAATGCGCCAAATGTAAATTTGCTGTTGACACTGATGACTATCTGGGGATACAGGTTGTCGTCTCAAGGAGTACAACCTAAAGAGGATCTAGTCAGTGCCATTAAAAATTTTCCCCACTCCCCTTAACAAGGATCAATTATGATCTTTCTTTGGCATGCTAGAATTTTATGCCAGATTTATTCCCAATTCCAGTGGCATGACACAAGACATGAGAGAATTACAAAAAAAAAATCAGCAATTTGTGTGGTCCAATGAGCGTGGCATGGAATTCTGTGATGTCAAAAGTGCCTTGAGTAACGCTATTCCTCTTCAGCCATTTGATACCTGTGATTCTTCTATTGATGTAACTGATGCTAGCCAGCACAGGTTGGGTGCTGTACTCTTGTAAAAAAAAAAAAAAAGGGAGGGCAGAGAAGTGGTAATTGCTTTTGCTTCCAGGTCATTGAGAGGAGCCGAACCTACTTACTCAGCTATTGAGAAAGAAGCGTTAGCATGTTGGTGGGGTGTGGATCACTTCAGAAACTATTTGTGGGGTTCCACCTTTACAATTCGTATTGACCACAAACCCCTTTTGAGTCTTTTCACTACAAAAGGTACAAGTAAAGCCACTCCTCGCATAGCCAAGTGGCATTATAGGATGATGGAGTACCAATTCACTCTAGAATACATTCCTGGTGCCAAGAATGTATTTACGGGTTGTTAATCCAGGTTGCCCATTCAAGATGTCACGGAGACAGTGTGGGGTGAGGATTGCATAGTAGCCACTTTGGTTGGAGCTGGTTTTGCATGCATTACAGAAAGAGAGTGGAAAGAAGCTGTTTTGCACCATAAGGTTTTGCAAACCCTCATTAACATGTTGGGGAGAGAGTGGAAATCTAATGATGTTGTAGTAGGGGTGAACGCATACAAGCAGGTTTTGTCCGAGCTGAGCATTGGTGATTGAGGAGGATGGATTTACTGGTAGTCCCATCGAAGCTACAAAACAAGATATTGTCTTTAGCCCATGAGGGACATGTGGGAATGAGAGCCATGAAGAGGAGGATCAGGGAACTTTTTTGGTGGCCTGGTTTGGACCGGAGTGTGGAGCATTTTGTCAGGGACTGTGTGGCATGTGCCATCAGCACAAGTCTCGGGTGACTTTTCCCAGTCCTGTGGAAGCCATTCCTGTTCCTGAGAAAACTTGGTTCAAATTGGGTTTAGACATAATTGGTCCCATGAATGTTTTGGATGAGTGCTGTAGATTTGGCATTGTGCTTGTAGATTATGGCACAAAATGGCCTGAGATACAATTTGTTCACTCAGCCAATACGGAGGAAGTTTTACAATTTTTGCAAGCCCTGTTTCTAAGAGAAGGAGCACCAGTGGAACTAGTCACTGACAACGGAGTGCAGTTCACTTCTAATGAGTTACAAAAGTTTATAGCTCTGTGGGGAATAAAGCATGTCACCACTTCCCTCTATCATCCCTGTAGTAATGGCTTAGTTGAGCGCTACAACAGAATCATAAAAGTCAACATTCAACTCTCAGTGGCCAACGGGTTGGACTGGAGAGTAGAACATTTGGAATTGTTATGGGCTCTGCGCACCACACCGTGTGCCTCTACCCAGGTCTCACCTTTTGTTTTACTGAAGGGGAGGATGGCTGCCTCCAAATTGGTCAGACCATGGAGGAATAGTTTGACTGTTCCACAAGCAAAATTGGAGCGTGTTAAGGAGAGGTGTAAGATAGCTCAGGACAAGTATGCCTGTTCTGCCCCCATTAAGGGTAGACGACAAGCCACTATCCATAAAGGGAATGTGGTGAAAGTGAAACTGCCAGGCATAATTGTCAAGGGTAAATCCAGATATTCTCAACCTTTGGTGGTTGATGTGGTCAAACACAGTGTGGTGAGGTTGAGTGACGGAAAGTGGTGGAACAAAGAGAAATTGTCCAAGCAGACAATAAAAGGTGTTAGAGTATGGGAGCTAAAGATCCTGAGGGTGCGGATGATCACAATGGTGCAATTGAGAGATCCATACCGACTCGCATAGAATCTAGCTCCGGGAGGCCTGTGAGGGCCAAAAAACTACCCTCTTGTTTTAATGATTATATCACAATTTGAATTGTCACATGTATATTGTTTTTAATTTTTCCTTTTACAGGTTTCCAGGTTATCTTATCTTATTTTTGTGTGGTTTCTTTTATTGTCCTTCCTTCTCCGCGTGTTTAACCCTTGCAGTTTTGTTATGTGGTTTGGTGAAGGGGAAGATGTGTTGGGTCTTTATCTCTATGGGCGAGAGTGTCATTCTGGCACTGCGCGAGTATGAACGTTGGCGTTCTCGGCAGTTGATGCCGGGACGGTTGCCTCACTGGTCATGCCTCATGAACTTCCAAATAAAAGGATCTTACCTGTTCCCGTATCTGACTTCCTGTCTTCTTTTCAAATTGAGATGGAGCTAGTTGATCCTGTATGACCAGTAATACTTACCTGCTGTGCAATTAGTATTGTATTATTAACAGAGCTCCTTTCTCCCCCTTCTAGGCCCCAAAGTGCTTTCAGTATGTATGTTCTCAGATTGTTATTCATTGTAGACCAGAACTCCATGCATTCTCACCCTGTGCTCGTTTGTTCCTAGGATGGATTTCGATTTGTGACAAAGGCAGAGCAGAAGATTATATATTGTACAGTTAATACGAATAAATGTGCCCGCAGGCACAGTGCACACATACGGTTGTACTTGTAATGTTGCAACTATTTCTTGAAGTAATAGGTTTCCTCACCCTGTACTACTTAACTTACTTGGTAGGATGAGAAATTGGTAACCAACATGTCCATCAGACGTGTGATGGTGAGTGTAAACCTGCAGGAAACAACCGTTTCTCCATGTCTGTAAAGGACGTGGGTAATCTGGCAAATACACTTTCGGAATGCATGGAAGGAACGGGGCAGTCACCTATAATGCCAAAACCATCAGTACTTCATCTCTGTTTGCTCTTGTGCTTCCTTCTGACGCATGCCTCTGTAATTTGAAGAGCACTGCAATCTGAAAGCTAGGTTCACTTCCTTATTACTCATAGTCCCACGTGGTCACCTATACTTAAACGTCTATGCACAGAGGCGAATTTTCGAATCCAGGAGAACCTGTTGAAAGGGATTTGCATTTTTGTCTGTGGTTATTTTTGGCACATAATATTGTTTCTCCTAAATTTGCCGTTTTGTGTCTCTAATCCTCGGCAGAAGGAGCCGCCTGTCCGATTGCTGTTTTGCTTTGCTGTCGTCTGATGAATCAGACTGAAACAGGAGCATATGTTGCCAGACTGCATCATGTAAGCGGGGTTTACTTATTAACAGACTGAATTTTGTTTCAGTGAGAAAGCCAGTGAGCCGGAGTCTTGGAGCAGCGTGTCCCGTGTGATACACTCGGGGGATTTCTGTGTGAAACATCACCGTGACTTAAATGTCTATACGCTGACGGAAACCTTTCAAGAGGGCGGCCGCTCGAGCCTGGACGACAGCATAGGGGAACTGAGAAAGCACATACAGAACCACTCCCAGCAAACGGTAAGCGTCCTAGAAGTGTGTTGTGGGCGGTTGGGTGGGGACATCCGTCAGTCTCCGTGGTTGTATGGAATGTGTTTTTTCCAGTAGAGACTATTTGCAAGTTGTGTGCCTTTTCCTATATAACTTTTCAACTGCACTTTCGGAGCTATATTCGTGTCTGGGTTCATGTAGAGGTCCTCGTTGAGACTCGGATCCTCTCTGCAGCCTTCGGTGCAGCTGCCTCTATGTAATTACTGTCACGTTGCACGGTGTAAACATATGGCCATCGGAGACCAATCCAAATGCAAACCCTTGCTTCTTGTGGGGAGATTTACAGTACGACCGAATTCCCAGGGAAAACACTGCCATAATAAGGACTATTGGCTAATGTTGTTTACCGATTTCAACTTCCTTTTGCCTACTCTTAAGCCAAGACTACGGTAGCTGATTTCACTGGTGGTGCACTGTTTTGATCGAAAGTGTACTGCTAAAATTAGGGCATCCCTCTTGAGAATTCTGTAAATAGTCCGTGCTTGCTTACATTAGTGTTAAGTACCTAGGTATCGCTTTTACTTAAATAGTTAATTATTTACTTGTCTTGAGCTGGAGTTCACGAGCAGCAAACAGTGTCGGTAGTTGTGTTTGCAGAAGTTAGTGCGTGAAAGTTCATTGTGGGGATTATACTTCATCGATAAAACTTCAATTCTTGTTATATTTTTGTTGCTTTTAGTTGCAGTCAAAAAGAAGGTAAAAAAAGCTTTTTTTTGCTCTGAATTCGGCAAAGTTTATTCCTGTTTGTTACTGTGCTTCAACGAAAGGTTGGACGCATCGTTAAAAAGACAGTCAGTCATCTTTTAAGCATTCCCGCTGAAGAGCACCAGCATTTCCAAAGTTTGGAGCAAGTACAACTATTATCAGCTCAAGTGCTGAATTAATATTTGTATCGTACTGTCAGAAGAACTCCTTTAAAAAAGGTGAAATTAAATTATGTAAACTAGTGTTATTTAGCAAAACGCCTTGGAAATTGGGCAATTATCATTGTTATTGTCCCTATCTCCACTTTAACACTCTACAAATTGCTGATTTTCCTAGATAATGGTGGATGAGAATCCTGATTTTATTACAGACTAAGGAGGTGAATATTAATTACGCAGTCTCTTTTCTTGCTTTATTTTGTACAGCACTTAAACGAACACTACAAGTCCCATAATCCTGTTTTCTGGCCAGGAAGCCATTAATACAAACTAGAGGCATCTCCACCTCTAAATACCAGTAGTCATTCATTTCATAATACTTTATTTAGAATGCCATAGGCACTCATAATATATGCCGCACCATCAAGACGGGGTATATACATAAAAGCAGCAAAAATTGCAGAGATTTGTGGCAGCGAACAGCTGACTTTAAGAATGCACATACAGCAAAACATACAAATTCTTTATGCAGTCTCGGTAAAAACATAGAGCAACACAACATTGTTTAAAATTGTACTTTTTCAATGGAGGTATTAAAAATTGTCTGGTAGATCTATTATAAAATGTACAAAAAAGCTAAAATGCTGTAAATTCTGATTAGATATACCATCACGAGCATGTGCAAATAAAAGCGGGACTGAATTGGTCCAAGGGAAAGCATAAAAGACTGTGGTTCAAATCCTAGAACAGAAAAATAAAGGACGCTTGCGTGTCCCTGCCAAAGGACAAATATGGTTCCAAGGTAATACAAGATTGATTCATCACATACTGTCTAATCATAGACTTTTAAATTCAGTTTCTTCTCTATCAGAGCATACGCTTTGGAGGAAATATGTTTTCACCCATACTTTATCCTTTTTTTATTGTTAAGGGATCATCAAATAACATTGGGCCTCACAGTCTGGTTAAATTACAGATAACGTATTGTAAGCAAGGTATGGCTAACCCTTTGTCCATAACCCTTTGACACAAGACCGACCGTCAATGATAATTGAGCGATTTAAAGTGGCATATGCGTACGTCCAGATAGAAACCCAGAGTAATAATAATAGAGCTAACTTGATCAAATCGTCTACAGACCGTCAATAATGATTGAGCGATTTAAAGTGGCATATGCGTACGTCCAGATAGAAATCTAGAGTAATAATAGAGCTAACTTAATCAGATCGTCTACATACCGTAAACCAAGCTCCAAATGACACAAGTAGTGTGGAATGTGGGGAGCGCAGACAAAAGATGTCTTCAAAAAGATTTTCTTCTTATTGCAAAGAACATTTGTCATAACTCCACACTCCAGCCCCGTTTGTAACATTTAGTCTACATTGGCGTCGGTAAATTTCCAACAAGGCAATCCGAAGTTTCCCCTGGGCATAGATTGTAATTTTGGTTAAGAACCCACAAACGTGAGGAATTTCTGGCATCTTATGCCAAGATTAGTTTTCCAAGCTGAGCTACTATCACAAACTAATTCTAAAGGAAAATTCAAAACCTTTACTAAAGGATTATTATAAATGGAAAATGTCTGCAAAGTCAAGCGACCAGCGCCATGAGACATAATTTGTGACTTAAAAAAATTTGTTCTAGAGTCTAAACTGGACATTAAATCAGTAAAAGATACCACTAACTTCCTCCGCAGGGCTCTTGTTGTGCTGCCCAGTAGCACCGCATCATTGGCATATTGCAGCATCGGGACTGGGCAACCCTTAATCTTTGGTACATCAGTGCATTGATTCAATACATGGAGATGAATATTACTAATATATCAAATAAATAATAAGAGGGCCAAAATACGCCCATGGGATACTTAAATTTGTAGCAGAAATGATTTTGTGAGTTCCCCACTGGAACAAGCCTTACCTTTGCAGTTAATTTGTGCAAATTTGCCAGGAAAGTGACAAGAGCCTGATCAAGACTCATATGTAATAAAAGATGTCAAAGCTTGGATTCACTCTATAAAATACACTTGACAGGTCCGTAAATGCTAGCTGTGATTTGTAGTCTTTTGCTACATTGCACTTGCAGATAATTACATTTAAATTGCAGAAATTGGTCTAAAGTGCCTAGATGCTCCCTAAAACCATATTGACTTACACATAAAATATTTTTCAGCTTTGCTTACTCCCGAATCCTATTAAAAATTACTCTACCCAAGACCTTGACCAAAGTATAAATGAGAGAAATGGGCCTATAGCAGCACAGCTCCATTCTATTTTTTATTTTTATAAATAGGGACTTATGGAAGCTTTACCGGATGAACTTTGGCATATGGCCAGTGTAATTTAATTGGTGTCAAAATGAATAGTTTGATAAAAAAGAGAAATAAATGAAGTACTAGCGTCACAAATAAAAATGTCACTGTAACTATAAATAAACTGAAAGTTTGAAACCCACTGTGACTCCTTCATATGCATGTGCAAGATGGTTACAGGTTTCTTACTGGCTATAATGTCTTTTAGTGTCTCCCAGAAAATTTTGGATGCACAAATAATAGCAGTATAAAATAGTCGATCCCAGTGTAGGGATTGGAGTTAGATTTTATTCGATTTTCACAGTATCTTTATACATTTTTCTACAAACAAGTACCTCTTCTGATCTACAAGGTGTCCTGGCCAATGCTTCACGTAAGTGTCTATTAGCAAGGGAACATTGGGAGTCAAACCAATGTGGTGAAGAAAGGGGCTTCTTTGCTAGAAGCTTTAATAGAATTATATGGATACAATTGCGTAATTTATTTAAACACTCCAATATAATTAGTGCACTAGCTATATCTGATAGACATGCCATAAAGACCTGCAAATTTATGGGCTGAGCGCTCCAGACCTTTAAGCATATTATCAATCAATCAATCATGTGTTTGTTAAGTGCGACTACTCACCCGTAAGGGTCTCAAGGCGCTGGGGAGGAGGGGAGGTGCAGGTTCCAGTCCATCAAGGAGGGGGTCTGTCGAAGAGCCGAGTTTTGAGGTTTCTCGTGAAGATGGAGAGTGATGTTGTTTGTCTGAGGTGGAGTGGTAGGGCGTTCCAGGCTCTGGCCGCGAGGAAGGAGAAGGAGCGGCCTCCTGATCTGGTCTTTCTGGCACGGGGGACCACGGCGTAGGAGAGCTGGGCTGATCGTAGGGTCCTATGGGGTGCGTGGAATTTGAGTCGGCTGTTCAGGTATGCTGGTCCGGTGTTGTGGAGGGCTTTGTGTGCGTGGGTGAGGATCTTGAAGGTGATTCTAGTCTCGATGGGGAGCCAGTGGAGTGTGCGCGGGTGCTGGGAGATGTGGCAGTGTCTTGGCAGGTTGAGGACCAGTCTCGCGGCGGTGTTCTAGATGTTTTGTAGCTTGCGGGTGCGGTTTTTGTTCCGGCGTAGTGTGCGTTGCCGTAGTTGAGTCTGCTGGTGACGAGGGCGTGAGTGACAGTCTTTCTGTGCTCGAGGGGGATCCATTTGAAGGTCTTGCGTAGGAGGCGGAGGGTGTGGCAGCAGGAGGATGCGACAGAGTTGATCTGGCGGTCCATTTTGAGCTCGGAGTCCAGGATGATTCCAAGGTTGCGTGCGTGGTCCGTGGGGGTGGGTGGGCTTCCGAGGGCGGGGGGGCCACCAAGTGTCAGTCCAGGCGTCGGGGTGTGGGCCCATGATGAGTACTTCTGTTTTGTCAGTGTTGAGTTGTAGGCAGCTGCTTTTCATCCATTTGGCGACAGCTTCCATGCCTTCTTGAAAGTTGTGTTTGACTGCGTTGGGTTCGTTGGATAGGGAGAGGATGAGTTGGATGTTGTCTGCGTATGAAACAATGAGGAATCCGTGGGTTCTGACGATGGGGGCGAGCGGAGCCATGTCGACGTTGAAGAGCGTGGGGCTGAGGGAGGACCCCTGGGGGACTCCGCAGGTGGTTGGTGTAGGGTCCGAGAGGAAGGGAGGGAGTCTGACCCGCTGCGGCGCAACTTAAGTGGCTGGCCAGATGGTTAGATGGACGAGGGTTAGAGACATTAGCACTGCTGGCTCACTGCGCCCGAGGAACTCTGCTTGCTAAGATGCTCAACCCCTGCCTTAAGATTAAAAATATGAGTGTCTTGCTCGCTGTGGCAATGGCATGTTGGGATAAATGCAGGAAAAGGGCACCGGCTACGCAGCTTTACGCACCAGATCTACCACTTACGGGAATCCCTCAGATGGGCGTAGGCCCTCCCCTTACGCAGCGGCAATTACAGGGCTGGGAGGAGGCGGGTATTCGGTCTGTTGGAGATTACTACCGGGATGGAGTAATGTTCCCTCTAGAGGATTTTTTGGAGGACCATGATTTGCCACCAGGGCAGTTCTTGAATTACCATAAGATAAGGGGAGCGTTGGTAAAATTGTGGGGGAATGGCACGGATGAACCGGCTACGCATGCGGCCCTCCAAGCGATGGTGACGTTGGGAGCTGCCGGGCATCTGGTGAAGTGGCTATATATGGCAATAACGGAGATGTGCCGGCGACCTCTGCCCAGAATTCGAGAACAGTGGGAGGGCACCCTGGATAGGCAACTGACTGAGAGAGAGTGGCAAAGGGCACTGGGCAGTCTAAAAAAAAGTTTCAAGGAATACAGCATTCAAACTAATACAGTTCAACATAATACATAGGACTTACCTTACACCGCATCAATTGAACATAGTATATGGGAGAAATGACCAGTCGTGTGCCAGGTGTGCCAAGATAGACGCAGACTTTGACCATATGTTGTGGTCCTGTCCAGAACTTCAACCGTACTGGGCAACGGTGGTAGAAACCTTCAATAAGGTCTTGGCCCGTACTTTGGAATGCTCCCCGGAGGCGTGCCTACTAGGACTCTTCCTGAGGCCCAAATCCAAACGGGTGGGGCACAGGTTTGTGGATCTAGCCTTGCTCCTGGCCAAACGGAGGCTAGCTCTCAGATGGCGGGCAGTAAGAAGTCCGCTTATAGTTGACTGGGAAAGAGATGTATCTGAAAGAGACACGTTAGTGATAGATTCCTTACCTTAGAATATCCCCAGGCGTCAGACTGGATCCGGAAAGTTTTTTCGTTAGCAGTACCCCTGCGCGTTAGTAGGTGGCGTCGTGTGGTTCCGCGTCCGTCGCTGGCGTCGTAAGCGCCGAGATGACGTCACGGAGACTACTTAGGCGCCACCCATGCGCGCTGACGTCAGTTCTTTCTTTTTCCGCGCCAGTAAGCACCGATCCGGTTAGAGCACGTACCTTAGTCACTTTTTGACTACCCTTTTTTGAGACTTTTGTCTCCTGTCAGCTTTGGTTTCCTTGGTGCACGTAGGGATGCCTGGATTTAAGTCTTGTGGGGCCTGCCGTCGCAATATGTCGGTGGCGGACCCCCACAATGTCTGCCTCTACTGCCTGGAGACCGACCACGACTCCCGGTCCCGTCGGGACTGTCGGGCCATGGCCCCGAAGGCCTTGAGGGAGCGGCACCGGAAGCTGCTGGAGGTCTGGCACTCGTCCCAGTGCCGTTCCCGGTCTAGGGGTCGTTCCAGGGAACGCTCGCGGGGCCACAGTCATCGCTCCTCGGGCTCCAAGTCTTCACCCTCGGATTCGGATAAGAGACGACACAAAAAGAAGTCGAAGAAGCGTGTTCACTCTCCGAGGTCCCCCCGTTGGTCCCCGGATGCGGACGAGGGGGACAGGGGCTTTGCCCCTGCGGCTCCTTCGGAGCTCGAGGGTCCCGCGGCCTACCCACCTTACCCGGGTCCGTCGGCGACTCCCGCACAGGTGCAAGAGTTTCTTGCTACCATGGACCGCCTTTTTAGGCCTTGGACTCACGCCGGCGCGCCCTCGGGCCCCGCGGTCCCGTGTCAGGATCCTGTTGGGCCGTCGGTGCCGCCGGCGGATCCAGCTTCGGCGCCACAGGATCCTGCGCCGTCGGCTCCGGCCACGGCGCCACATGGTCCATCGCTTCCGGCCCCAGCACCACCCTCGGCTCCGCCTCCGGCGCCGCAGTGGGTGCCATTTGTCCCGCCCTTGCCCAGGTTCCAGGACCATTTTGCTCCTACCTGGGATCCGCATTGGGACACGGTGCCGGTCCGGCCCCGGCCGGCGCCGTTCCCGACGCCGTTTGTCCCTTCTCCGGCTCCTGCCCTGCCGCCGCGGTCGGTGCCACATGCGGCGGAGGACGACTGGGAGGGGTCCGAGGACCCTCTTGCTCGTCAGTGTGACTCTGAGCAGGACTGGGCGGACTATTTGGGGGACGCCGGCGACCTCGACGTCTCCTCTGACCCGGGGTTTGCCTCTCCCCTGCCTACCATGGAGGAGGGCGCCTCATACATGATGGTGCTCCGTCGGGCAGCTGAGGTTCTCAACCTTGATCTCCCTACGTTGGCCCTCAAAACTAACCTCCTCACTGAGGTGCTCCAGACGGCGTCCACTTCGTCGGAGCCCCTGCTGCCATTTAATGACTCCCTCACTGACGTCTTGCTGGGCACTTGGTCGCGGCCCGCCACAGGGGCCCCTGTGGATAAGAACGTCGCCCGGCGTCATCGCCCGGCGCTCCTGCCTTTCTGACCACTCATCCTACGCCCGAGAGCCTGGTCATCCAAGCTTCGACGTCCCAGAGTGCCTTTCCCACGGCTCCGCCGGATAAGGACTCTAAGAAGCTGGAGCAGTTCGGCAATCGGTTGTTCTCTTCGGCCAGATTGGGGCTGCGGTCGGTGAACACTGCTTGTCTGTTGGGCCGCTATTCCCACGCGGTGTGGGATACAGTTGCACAGGTGTTGCCTCAGTGTCCTGAGGAGACCCAAGCTGTGCTGTCCCAAGCTGTTGCCGAGGGTAAATATGCGGCTAAGTTCGCCATTCGGTGTGGTTTGGACACCGCAGACTCACTAGGTTGAGCAATTTCTACGACTGTGGCGCTTCGTCGCCACGCCTGGTTGAACTCTACTGGGTTCTCGCCAGATGTCCAAAGCTAACTCTTGGACATGCCCTTTGATGACACTCGCCTGTTTGGCGATAAAGCTGACAGTGCGCTGGAGCGTTTTAAGGACTCACGGGCCACGGCCAAGTCCTTGGGTCTTTCCACGAGGAGCCCAGCCACTCCTGGTTTTCGTTCCTTTCGTGGCCACGGAAGGGGCGCCCAGGCACGTTCCTTCAGCAAGCTTGTGCAGAACCAGCCTCAGCGGGGCCGCGGACGTGGTTTCCGCAGGGGCCCGTCTGGGAATCAGCGTGGGGGACAGTCCACCTCCGCACCCGCTGCTTCTACCTCCAAACCTTCCTAATCCGAGCTTTGTGGGGCACCCCACGCCAGTGGGTGGCAGGGTCCGCCATCATCTCCCCCACTGGCACGCTATCACATCGGACAAATGGGTGTTGCAGATCATCCGCAAGGGTTACTCCCTTCCCTTTCAGTCCACCCCTCCAGCCATGCCACCTCAGTTCCACCGCATGTCGGGGGACCACTTGGCACTTCTCCTGCAGGAAGTCACGGCCCTCTTGGCCAAGGGGGCCATCGAGTGTGTTCCTGGGCCAGAAGTAGGGAGTGGTTGTTATTCCCACTACTTTCTGGTCCCCAAGAAGGGCAAGGGGGGCTGGCACCCCATCTTGGACCTCAGGAACGTCAATCGCTTCCTCCGGAAGGAGAAGTTTAAGATGTTGACTCTGGCTCAGGTCTTGGCTGCCCTCGACCCTGGAGACTGGATGGTAGCGTTGGACTTGCAGGACGCCTATTTTCACATCCCCGTCCTGCCGGCCCACCGGCGTTACCTGCGGTTCACGGTAGGCCAGGAGCATTTTCAGTTTGCCGTGCTCCCCTTCGGGCTTACAAGTGCCCCTCGGGTGTTCACGAAGGTGATGACTGTGGTCGCAGCTCATCTGCGCAGGTCAGGGGTGTCAGTCTTCCCCTACCTTGACGACTGGTTGTTGAAGGCGGGTTCGCCCCAGGCAGTCGTCGCCCACCTTCAGACTACGGCCGACCTCCTGCATTTGCAGGGGTTCTCCATCAACGTGCCGAAGTCGTACCTGAGTCCCTCTCAGAAGCTCCCCTTCATCGGAGCGGTTCTGGATTCGACGCTGTTTCGGGTTTCTCCTCCCGAGCAGCGAGTCCGGGATATTCAGGCTATGATCCCGATCTTTCAGCCTCTATCCTGGGTTTCAGTCAGGATGACCCTCTGGCTCCTGGGCCTGATGGCCTCCGGCATCCTGCTGGTGCAACATGCCAGATGGCATATGCGGGCTCTGCAGTGGTACCTGAAGTTCCAGTGGGCACAGCATCAGGGCAACCTGTCCGATCTTGTCCAGATCTCGGAGGGCACTGCACGACATTTGCAGTGGTGGCTCACGAATCGCGATTGGGTCAATGGCAGATCCCTCTCCCTTCCCCAACCGGAGCACACAGTGGTGACGGATGCGTCCCTCCTGGGATGGGGTGGCCACTTGGGAGAGGCGGAGATCAGAGGCCACTGGTCTCCGGCGGAGTCCCGGCTCCATATCAATCTATTGGAGCTTCGGGCGATCCGGCTTGCACTGAAGGCATTCCTTCCCTCTGTCCGGGGAAGTGTAGTGCAGGTGTTCACGGACAACACCACCGCCATGTGGTTATTGCAACAAACAGGGCGGGGTGGGGTCGTGGACCCTTTGTCAGGAGGCTCTGCGCCTCTGGACATGGCTGGAACATCAAGGCATTAACTTGGTGGTTCAACACCTGGCAGGTTCTCTGAACGCCAGGGCGGACGAACTCAGCCGCCGGTGCTTGATGTATCACGAATGGCGTCTGAACTCTGACGTGGCGCAAGGTCTCTTTCTGCAGTGGGGAAAGCCTTGGTTAGATCTATTCGCTTCCGAAGAGAACGCGCAGTGTCATCAGTTCTGCGCGTTGGAATTTCCAAGGCGGCACTCGCTAGGCGACACTTTTCGTCGCGTGTGGAGTTGCGGTCTGTTGTACGCCTTTCCGCCTATACCACTTCTGCCCAGAGTGCTGAAGAAGTTTCGGCGCGACCGGGCCCAAGTCATCCTTGTGGCTCCGGATTGGGCACGAAGATACTGGTATCCCGAGCTACTCAACATGGCGATCGATCCCCGATCCGCCTGCCTCTTCGGGAGGATCTTCTGTCGCAGCAACAGGGGACGGTCCTCCACCCGAACCTGTCCAGCCTCCACCTCCATGCGTGGAGATTGAGCGGCGACAGCTGATTCCATTTGACTTGCCTCCTGAAGTTTGTGATGTCATTCTGGCAGCCAGGCGTCCCTCCACTAAATCGGTATACGCCTGCAGGTGGAACAAATTTGTGGCATGGTGCACAGCTAAGTCTGTGGATCCCCTTTCTGCCCCTCTTTCTGAGGTCCTTCTGTTCCTACTCTCCTTGGCCCAGCAGGGCTCTGCTTTGGGCACTGTCAAAGGTTATCTTACGGCCATCTCCGCCTTTGTCAGGCTTCCAGATCAGCCTTCTCTCTTTAAGTCCCCGGTTGTTAACCGTTTCCTGAAAGGCATTACACACACGTTTCCTCCCGTGCCTTTCATAATGCCTCAATGGGACTTAAATCTTGTCTTGACCTATCTGATGTGCGCTCCTTTTGAGCCCCTTCATAACTGTCCTTTACGTCTTCTTACTCTCAAGACGGCTTTCCTGGTAGCTATCACCTCTGCCAGGAGAGTGAGTGAGCTCCAGGCTCTTTCTTCTAAACCTCCTTTCCTTTCTGTTCATCCGGACAAGGTGGTGTTAAGGACCCGTCCTTCTTTCTTGCCAAAGGTTGTCACGCCCTTCCACATCGGGCAGACCATCACTTTGCCCACCTTCTTTCCGCCTCCGCATCCTTCAAAAGAGGAACAGAGGCTCCATCGTCTGGACCCAAAACGTGCGCTCTCGTTCTATCTAACGCGCACACGACAGTTCTGGGTGGATGACCAGCTCTTTGTTGGCTACGTGGGCGCCAAAAAAGGTCGGGCCGTGCACAAGCGCACCATCTCTCGGTGGGTCGTTTTGTGCATCAAAGCATGTTACTCGTTGGCTAAGAAGGAGCCTCCTGTGGGGCTGCGTGCCCATTCTACCAGGGCAACAGCAGCTACTACTGCCTTGGGACGCGGCGTTCCCTTTGTCAGGCAGCCACGTGGGCCTTGCTGCACAAATTTACCAAGCATTACTGCCTTGACAGTCAAGTCCGGAGAGACGGCTTCTTTGGCCGTTCTGTTCTCCGTGACTTTCTGGTGTAATCTATTCGCCGACCCACAGCCGGGGTTGGTATTGCTGGGGTATCTATTCTAAGGTAAGGAATCTATCACTAACTAATGTCTCTTACAGATATATCGTTACACAAGAATTAACTTGTGCATCTGAAAGAATCACTAACGTGTCTTTCAGATGCACAAGTTACTACTTGTGTAACGATATATCTGTAAGAGACATTAGTTAGTGATAGATTCCTTACCGCCCCACCCATCCTCCCCGTTCTGCGAACTGATTTCTAGGGTTGTCATCCCTTTCAGGGCCCTAGTTTCATGGCACCAATGGTCAGTTTCTTGCATGGCTCTGCGTTCCTGGCGCGGAAAATCGTGTACAGAACTGATGTCAGCACGCATGGGTGGCGCCTAAGTTGTCTCCGTGACGTCATCTCGGCGCTTAAGACGCCAGCGACTGACGCGGAACCGCACAACGCCACCTACTGACGCGCAGGGGTACTGCTAACGAAAAAACTTTCCGGATCCAGTCTGACGCCTGGGGATATTCTAAGGTAAGGAATCTATCACTAACTAATGTCTCTTACAGATATATCGTTACACAAGTAGTAACTCGTGCTTCTTGCTGGGCTAGGGCGGAGGAAAGGGCCTTGATACGAGAAGATAAGATCCCGAAGAGACACAAACCGCTGGCTGAGCCATGGGCAGAGATACTGAGGGCATGGGGGACACGTAAATTGATGGACAGGGAAGTACAGTCGGACACCTCAGGACCAGAATAGGGACTGGAAATACGTATGGGTCCAATACAGGAATGCTTATTATCAAGTTCAGACAGGATGGAGTGACAAAAGTGCACAACAAGGAAGGGCACAGCATGTAACAATAATGGGATACAGTGGAAGATCTCTTCTGTCCTTCCCCCGCTGGGATATGTTGGGGGGGTTTGGATGTCCCTGCCCGCACCCGCTCCTTTCTCTCCCCCCTTCTTCCCCCCCTCCCCTTCTCCCACCCCCCCCCCCCCCAAGCCCATGAGACAGGATACTTACTAAGTGGTATGATTCGTCATTAAAGTGATACATCAAGCAGACGAAGGACCCCCGGTAACAGCAGTAGTTTTACGTTTTAATTTGGTATCTAATGTTACACAGATACCTAAATAAGTTTCTTCGTTTTACATCATAATTATAGGCAGACACATGTTAGGCATAAATATGAGAGGGAATTAATGCACAATGTGAACACGACTACTCCCCATAACTTATTTGGATGCAGCAGGATCAGCACAGTAACTGTTGAAAGGGTCATAATAACCCGCAGGAATATTATAAAATGGGGAAGCGCTCCAGGTTTGAGCAATCTGTGTATGAATACTGGTATATATTTTGTATCGCGTTGATTGCTGTTTTGCTAACCAATTGATGTACCACAATGAAATGTATAGAAGGTACCAAAAATAATGACAAATGCCAATAAAAAGGATTTACAAAAAAAAATAAAGACCTGCAAATTTAATTTGATCATTATCTGCGTAAATTCTGGTGCATTAGCAAGATGCCGTGCTAGTCTTAAACCATTATTTTTACAACAGGTTGCTAAATATATACTTCATGATTGCTGACTAAAGGCTGGGGAGGCGTAAAGGCAAAGTTAATGGCTTGTGGTTCCCAAAATTGGCAGCCACAACATTGCTACATAAAGAGTTCAAAGGATCCCGGGACATAAAAATATAATCAATGGTCGAAACACAATTGCGACCAATCAAAATCGTAGTTAAGTTAGCTGACTTAGAGGTAAATTCATGTATATTAACCAGATCATGATTAGAATTAAACTCTCCCAACATCCCCCCACCACGTCATCCCTTCTTGGGTCCACATGTGCGCTAGGAAGATGGACACATGATTGGTCTGCAAGTGTACCCATATCAAATGTACAAACACTTTCACATTAAAGTCTCCACAGATAATCAAATGAGGAAAGTTCTTTGATTTTAACAATTCCGCAAATTCAAAAAGCATGAGAAGATCTGGATTGTTCTAGTTAGTAAAATCCTTATTATAGCAATTGATTAAACAAAAGTCAGTTATCGATATCACTTCTAAAAAAAAAAAAAAATACTTGTAAAGGTTTGCAGTTAAGATCAATTGAGGCAATTTTGATATTTAGGGAAACTTTGAACCAAATAGTAGACCATCCCCATGGATCTGCCTGAATTTGATGGAGTGGCCAAATTACTAAATTATGTGTAACCATAACAGAGGACTGAAGTGCCCCATGTCTCCTGTAGGGGTATAAATTTGAAATTCCTGGTCAAGTACAGCCATTCCCACTGACTTAACTTGCGCCTGAGATGCACAACATTCCAGCTAATAATATTTACAGAGCTGCAAATTAATTTATTGCCTCAAACTTCCTTAACTGAAATTGCTACATTGAAGCACTGCCTTGTCTGTAAGTGGGCAAGACGGGCTCTCTAAGGGGACATGTCAATCCAATCACTCGTCATACAGAGATGAAATCTATTCTGCAGATTGCTTGTAAGGCGTGTTGGAATGGAGTGGAATGGTATGGAGAAATCTCCACTCGTTCAGTTGTGAATTGGGGATGCAATACTTCCTTGTTCGTTTTTTTTTTTTTTTTTTTTTTTTGAATCTGTTTATTGTTTTTCAAAAAGGAGCATAAACATGGTAAGGGGTTAACATTTCGGGACCAGTAATTTTGCCAAAGGTGCATCAACATTACATGAAAAAGCACATGTTAAGTTAGAAAAATTATATAAAGTATGCCTGACATAGAAGGGGCGTATGCCGAAATGAGCATGAGTAGAGTCAAGTGTAAAGACCGTAGGTATGGAATTCACAATGTATTGGAGTCGTTACTAGGTGTTCATATGGTTCCCGTTACAGGACCTATAACACATGTTATTGACGTGGGTGAAAATCTGCAATAAAATCCTAGACAAAAGTAAACATCCGAGAGAAAAGGGGGGGGGGAAGGAGGGGAGGGGGAAAGGACAAAAACTAGGGGACAACTCTGCCCAACTCTGGTCTCCCTGGCTCACCTCTTCTCTCCCAATTCCCCAAAGGAAACAAAAGCATACACACTACCCTTCGGTGAGCCCAATAAGTCATGGACTGTGTGAGGGGCAAGCATGTTGTTATCGCCTCACTATGCGTTTGCAACGTGGTAGGTTAAGGCGATATATTGGTCTCTCCTGCTCTGGCTACGGTGATTGAGTTGTTTGAGTCTGGGTGCTGTTCACTCTGAAAATCTTGTACTGTAGTGTCCCAGTTAGCAGCAATAGGGATCTTACGCAGTCCCATGTTGTCTTCCTTATGTAGCTCATTACTCAGACCCCCAAGGATTTTGAGAGTTGCAAAAAAAATCACATCAGAACTTTTGTCAAAATCCCGTTATCTTTACAAAAGTGCCTGCAAAATATGATCTGATAGAGACATCTAGCCACAGATTCCTTAACTTTGAATTCTCTCCAGGCGCAAGTCTGGATCTGGACATTTCTCAGCAGTACCTCTGCACGCCGGGGGGCGGCGTCGTTCGGCTCCAAAGTGACGTCGTTTCCGGATATGATGTCAGTGGAGCCATGTAAGTCCCCTCCAGCGCGCGGGCGTCAGTTTCTTCTTTTCGGCGCTGCAACACAGATCCGGAGAAGCAGTTCCTCGGGCCTTGTGTTTTCAGCCTACTTCGATGCCTTTTTGCGTCTGAGAACAGTGTGCCTATGCCTTTGGGTTTCAAGACGTGCAAGATCTGTACTCGACAGATGTCTGCTACGGATCCGCAATCCATCTGTATGTGGTGCTTAGGAGAGCACCACAGCTCCGAGAAGTGCGATGCCTGTAAGAGGCTGAAGCCTAAGTCCTTGCGGGAAAGGAGACTGTAGTTGCTGACTGCACGAATCTCCCGATCGGAGTCCAGGCGATGTCGATCTCCTTCCCGCTCTGATGTTCCTGCGCTGGGCTGTTCAAGGAGCTATTCCCATGGGCGTCGCTCGTTCAAGTTGCGGTAATCCAATTAGAAGGGATCGAGGTCACGGAGGCCTTTGGCCTCGCGAAGTCGTGGCTGGTTCCTCCCGTTCCTCAGCGGAGGATGTAGCACAGGAGTCGACCCCGAACCTCCCTCCTTATCCTGGAGCAGGGGCGACTGTGACCCAGATGCAGGCATATTTTCAGGCTCTGCTATCCTTCTTTCGGTCTACACCTCCCCCTGGTGAGCCTTCGGGTCCCAAGGAGGTTGAGGGAACTCTGATCGGGAGCACGCCGGTGGGTTCGTCCTCGGCGCCGGTCGAGGACCTCGACTCCGTGCCTGGAGTCATTCTGACATCGGGACACAGCCCGGAGCGGCTTCCCGTTGTGACGTCGGTGGCGTCGGATGAGGTGGTGGATACGACGCCGGTCGGTGCCGGAGACACCATTTATGGTGTACGTCGATACGACGATGCCCGACGTCAATCGGCTCCGGAGACGCCGCCTATAGCCATGGCAGGTTCTGCACCATCCTCTCCACAAGTTGAGGATGAGAATGCTTATGTTGCCATTTCTCCAGTGTTGGAAGGAGAGTCTGCAGGCACTGGTGACATCGACCGCTTAGTTGGTCTTGGACAATCTCCGGCAGAAGGTTCTTTGGTTTTCGGGGGAGATAGTAGTCTGCAACCATCTCCTAATTATGATTTGTTGTCCCCACCTAGAATGGCGAAAGAGGCTAGTGCAGCTTTTGCTGAGGCTATTAAAAGAGCTGCTGGAATATTAAAATTACAGTTTGTCATCTGATCCATTATTAGATCTACACTTTATCAGGGTGTCACTGGTGTTGAACCGTTGCTACCATACGGAGAGTCTTTATATGATATTCCACTAGGAACTTGGGCAAGGCTGATGTCAGGCACCTCTGTCGAGCGTGCCATTTCGCATCGTCCTAGTCCTGCTTCGGCCGACCCAGCTTGCCTTTCTCGACACCCTACTGCTAAAGGGTTTGTTGTGCAAACTGCTATAGCTTCGCCAAGTGTGGAAGTTTCTCCTTTGCTTCTGCCAGGTAGAGAGTCTAGGTGGTTGGAGATGTGTGGACGAAATATCTTTGCGTCGACTAATTCGGACTTGAGGTCACTGAACACATCATGTGTCCTAGGAAGGGCTTCCTTTTATTTGTGGGACTCTGTGAACCATCTGCTTCCTTCACTTCCTGAAGGGGTCAGGGCTGAGCTTTCTCTGCTTGTGCTGGATGGCCTTTTAATATTAAATCAGCAATGGACACAACAGATTCTATTGGCAGAGCAATGGCTCGATCAGTTGCTCTCCGTAGACACGCTTGGTTGCGTGAGTCAAGGTTTCCTCAAAACATTTGTGAGAGTTTAAAAGACTTGCCCTTTGGGGCTTGCTTATTTGATAGCCATGCTGATTCTGCGGTGCAACGCCTCATTGCTGGCCAAATGTAATTGGTCCTTATCAAGTTTTTTGTTATATTTCTTAAGTATCCATGGCTGTGGTTCTTCTGTTTAAGCCCCGCCTCTGGTATGTCTTGTAGTGTTGAGGGTTAAAGCCTTATTTTTTTTTTACATATAATGACGAATTTTGACTCTGTATTTGACTTGTTTTATCTCCGGATGGAGTTTACAGCTGGGTAGCTGGTTTATTCTTTCAATTAACTCTGATAAAGAGCTAGTCTCAAGAGTTTATACCCCTTTTTTGGTATGTGACATACTCTATGTGGGGTATTGGTTTGCTATTGTATAGCTCTCCAGAGATACTACTTTACTACAGATCTTTCTGGTATACAGCCTAGTCCTGCTTGGACTTTGTGTTATGTTCTCGTAAAAAACTATTGTAGTAAGCGAAGTGCGCTCTTTTGCTCTTTCGAAGTGTACATTTTCACACATCTTTGGTTTTTTCTAACCCAGTGGATTCCGTGCAGTTTGCTTTCTCGTCGGTGGGCTACTTATTTATTATGGGTGCTTCAATTCTTTGAAGATTGAGCAAGTTGGAACGTTGCTCTAGTTCAGAGTTTATACTTTACATTCTTTTGGAATGCTATTTGATTGTGGGTTCTTCCTTTAGGTTAACAGGAACAGTTCTACCGTGATTGATTCTTTAAAAACAGGCAATACCTATCTGTGCTATAAACTGTGGGGCGGTAAATGGGCAGCTGAAGGTTTGTGATTGGTCCAACTTGTCTCAAGACCAGTGTAGATTTGGCTGGCATTTATACATGAAATTCCTGAAGACAATTTTTTGATGGATTTATATCAGGTGATGGTGTAATTTAACAAACAGCTTAGTGTTGTTGTAGATCCTGGTGGGCTATTGCCATGGAATCCATTATCATTGATGAATGGTTCATAGAAGGTATGGTCCCTTCCCTCATATGGGGGTTATTCACCAGGGCGCTGAGTTTCATATAGCCCTGTGTTAAGTTGTTCTTATTGGGGATTTTCTCTCAAATCAGTGTCTGGTATTTTCATACCATTTGATGTTTAATTTTTAATGATGTTTAAAAGATTTTTGATCTTATTTGGCATACATTTTCCACAACCAGTCTCTATAAGTGCCTCCGTGTTCTGGCGCAGAAGGTTTCACAGAAGAAACTGACGTCCGCACGCTGGAGGGGACTTATATCACTCCACTGACGTCATATCCGGAGTAGACGTCATCATGGAGGCGTACGACGCCCTCCACCGGGGTGCAGAGGTACGGCAAAATTTGGCTGGCGCCTGGAGAGCATTCAAAGTTAAGGAATCTGCGGCTAGACTGTCTCTACCAGATATAGCGTTACCGAAGGTAAGTAACTTTTACATTGATGACATCTCAAATAATATTTCCGAAAATGGGTAAGGAAAATAGCGATCTGCCCTCGAGGCTAGTGGAATCGTACCCATGTAGGGTGTTGGGAACTTTGTTACGAAAACCCTGGGTAGGGCGAAGGTGGGGTGCTGCTATGGGCAAGAGCTATGTAAGCACACCCTCACCCTGTGCCGCTTCCTGTGCTTTAAGATTCCTAAGGAGTAGGCTTTCCATGTGTGAACATCAGTGAGCTCCGTGACCTCCCACAATGTGTCATGTATGGAGTGCTAATAGGAAGATGTGTCCAGACAGGACCACAGCATATGTTGCATGTAGGCCGAAGCCACGCGGAAGCGGGAGTAGTAAAGGTGTGCCAGCGTGGGGTGGGGTGGGGTAGGGGTAAAAATTATTTAGTTGTTCTGGCGTCAGATAGGGAGGGTGTAGGATGGAGTATTCTATGCTTTTAAAATTTGCGTTCGCGGACACCTGCTGAGGGAATTCTAAGGCCTGCTCCCATTCGGTGTCGTGAAACGCCCTCCATATGTCAACCTCCCATTTGTCCAGCAAGGTGGTCAGCGAGGACCCCATGTGTCCCCCAAATTGCTTTGTAGATCTAGGTTATCAAGTGCTGCCCCACACTCATTTGGAGAAACGTCTGTATGACAGAGTGGGTCTGAGGCTCCCTGTCATTAGTGGACGAGGAATTGGGCATGTTACTCAGTTGTCCATAGACCAGGAACTGCCCGGGCTACATCTCATGATCGGAGATGAGCTGGTTGAGGGTTGAGATGGTGGCCATCTGTGAAGAGGTCCCAGACTGTAGTCAAAGATCGGTCGTGCCAGTTCCTCAAGTCTGTGCCTGAGTAGGCTCCGGGGAAAACCCTGCAGGGGGAAACTGTGGCGTATGGCCTGACATGGCTTGTGAGGTGAGAAACCTTGGCCACACATCGGCGGGCGACTGACACCTGAAATGACCTTGTGCACAATGGCGTGATTTTGGGGAACAGAAAGCGTTGGTGTGCCGTAGTTGCAAGAGGCCTGGATCATTGCACATCTCTCTCATTTACCATCCAGCCATACATCGCGAGACCCATTGCAATTGAGCTGCCAGGTACAGGGCTTTGAATGATGGGGCCCGAGCCCCTTCCGCCGACAGCTGTGATTTCTTCAGTGCTATTTGATGGCGTTAGTCTCCCCTGGTGAACTCGCTCAGCAAGGTATCCAGGTCTTGGAAGAAGCTCCAGGGAGGATGAGGGGGGAGATTCGCAAAGTAGTAGAGGAACCGGGGTAGGAGTACCATTTTGGAAAGAGACATTTTCCTGGTTGTTGCCAAGGGTAGATGTTTCCAAAATTTCACTTGTGATTTGAGGGCGGACAGGGCCTTCCGTAGATTTCCCTTGTAGAGGTCTGCAGGAACATGGTAGAGGTGGATGCCTAGGTAACGGACTGTGACTCTTCTCCAGCCGAGGGTAGTTTCCCCAGGCCGCACCTCAAGTGGGGTCGCATCTGGGCTAAGCGGGTGTAGGAAGCTGGCTCTGTATATACTATCCCTTGATCCCTGAGGAACAGCATAACCTTCTTTTGCAAGATCTGTATATACTATACCAAAGTAAGGTATAGTGTGCACAGAGTCCAGTGGATCCCCAGAGGCTAAAGTTGATACTAAATGTTCTCTTTTGTGGTAGTGTGGACAAGCGTTAGGCTTATCAGAGGGCTGTGTTAAGCATTTGTTGTACACACTTAGGCAAGAAATTATTGCACACTCAGTGACTTACTTCGAGGCTAGTTGTTAGTAAAAATATTACTTTTTGTATGTTTATTACTTAGATCCAAAGATACTTTGTTGCAGTAAAATACGTTTTGTAAAATCAGTTTTTAAGTATAAAAAGTGGACACTTAGTGCATTTTTCGAACAGTTCAGTGTTAACCTATGGAAAGAAAACATTCATGCAATTTCACAGGTAAGTACCCGACTTACAAATCCAGTCTTCGGGTTTTAGGATGACCACAGGGCAAGGGTCAGGTAAATGCAGAGACTGCACCACCAGCGGCACTGGGGTGGCCGTGTACAGAGGTGAAATTTGCTCACTGGGCCCAATGTTAGTCAGTTGAGGCTGGGGGCACGCAAAGAGGTGCTGGTTGCAGGTAGGTAAATCGGAGTTGGGGGTCAATCTCCGGGGGTTAGGACCAGCCATGGTGGGGGGGCCACGAGGCAGCACCAAACACACACCCTCAGCGGCACAGAGGCGGCCTGGTGCAGAGTGCCAGCTCAGCGTTGGGTACCCAGTGCAAAGCAATGGAAACTGAAGATTTTGAACAAAGCTGCAGGCTATGACCAAGAGGCTGGACAAAGGAACCGGTGGCTTTGGAGGTAAGTTGGGGTGCTGAGGAACTCGGAGACACCATCGGTCGAGCTCCCCAAGGCTGGGTGCGGGTGCAGGGGTGTCTTTGAACGTCGGAGAAGTCTTACCGGAGCTAGGTGCGGTTGGGGTGACCCTTAATGTTGAGGCTGCAGGCGTCGTCATGGAGTCCAGGAAAGGTCACTCTGGGATAGACCCAAGCTCAGGACCACTGTGGAACCTTCTTGGAACCGGTGGGCCACTTGTACTCTGGCCTGAGGCTTCGGGTGCAGAAGTAGGTCCGGAGGTCTGGTTGTACTGTTCAGCAAGGCACTGGAGCTCTTCTTGTTAGTTTCTTTTTGAACCGGGCCCCTGTCCTCAGGAGTTCTTGGTCTTTAGGGAAGGCAGGCAGTCCTCCCAGGGTTATGGATGTCACTGGGCCTGCAGGACGAGCCCCTTTTTAGAGCAGGTTTCTTCAAGGGCTGCAGACAGGCCGGTAGGTCTGGGTCCAAGTCAGTTGTTGTCTGGAGTCCTCACTACTGCCCGGCTCTTTGGCCCGTCTTTAGGTCTCCAGGAATCTGAGGCAAGGTTCAGGGGTGCCCCTAAATACTCAATTTAGGGGCGTTAGAGGTACAGGCAGGTAGTAGCCAATGGGCTACTTACCTTTAGGGTGACTACACCCTTTGTATGTCCACTCCCTTTGGGGAGGGGGCATACCCCTAATCCTATTAGCTGAAATCCTCACAACCAATATGGAGGATTTTCAAAGGAAGGGGTCCCTTCAGCTCAGGACACTTTAGGGGTGGTCATGGCTGAGAGGGGGACACACCTCTCTTGTTTGCTAATTTTCTAGCCGACCTTGCCGCCAAAAGTTGGGCTTCGTGAGGGGGTGGGCATTTCTACTAGCTGGAGAGGCCCTGAGTAGCATAACAAAGGAAAGGAAGCCTTTGAGGCTCACCACCCATAAAATGCTGTTCCTGCTTGTGGGTAGGTGTAAAGCACCTCCACCCAGCGCAGGCTTCGTTTCTGATCCACACGAGCACAGGGCTCCCACCTCAGGGGGTCAGAAACATGTCTGAAATTGGTAGGCTGGTGCAGACCAGTCAGCTACATACTAGCAGTTGGTTAGGTCTTCAGGGGACACCTCTGAGGTGCCCTCTGAGTGCACTTATTAATGAATCCAACACTGGCATCAGTGTGGGCTCCATAATCTGAGATGTTTGGTACCAAACATCTTGGGATTTGGTGAAGCAATCATGGAGCTGTGGAACCCTTATTGACAAGCTCCCAGCCTATGTACTCAGTATAGCTTCACCATGCACTTAGAATGCTTAAGAATAAACTTAGACACTATAGGGTCATTTCTGCTCATGCAGTTATGCCCTCACCAGAGGTATAGTGCACCCTGCCTCAGGGCTGTAAGGCCTGCTGTAGGAGTGACTTACCTATGCCTCTGGCAGTGCTGGCGGGCCTGGCAAACGGGGATGTGTGCCAGGTCGACTCGTCACTTTGAGTTGCACCAAAACATGCAGGCTGCAGTGGCAATGTGCATGTGTTTGGTGAGGGGTCTCTTAGGGTGGCATAATACCTGCTGCAGCCCTTAGAGACCCTCTCTGGTCACAATGCCTTGGTACCATTGGTACCTTCTAGAAGGGACTTATATGTGAGCCAGAGGTGTCACTTGTGAAAAACAAAGGGTTCATTTTGGGAAAGAACATAGGCACTGGAAACCTGATTAGCAGGGACCCAGTGCACATTAAGTCAAAGTTGCATTGAGAGTCTGGCAGAAAGTAGGGGGTAACCATGCCAAAAGGAGCACTTTCCTACAGCGGGTATACGCACAACTAGGCCCAGTTGACCCGGGGACCAGCTGCTTGTGCAAATGCGTGGAGTATAGTGTGTACGGTGGGAAGATCGCAGCGAGTGTCACGAAGATATAAAAGTTGTCTGTGTATAGGGATACTTCATGAGCACCGCCATACAAGGGAATCCCCCACGCCTCGCCCTCACAGTGGAGCCTGATAGCAAGAGTCTCCATAACAATTGCATAAAGTAGAGGGGACAGGGGACATCCCTTCTTAGTGCCCCTGCCCACGGGGACAGAGTGGGATATGAGCCAGCCCATACGGGTCCTGGAGGTGGGACTAGTATACATTAATTTTGTGTACTTTAGAAGGCGCTTCCCTGCTCCTATCACTCGGAATAAGTAATCCTTTTGTTGAATGCCTTCTCGAGATCCAATATCAGGCCGGCAGCGTTAGGGAACTGTCGAGGGGCCCGGTCCTGCACACGAAAGAGGCACCTGATGTTTTGAGACGTGCTGTGGCCTGTTACAAAACCATTTTGGGCTGGATGGATGAGCTTGGGTAGGATCTGGGCATATTGGTCAGCCAACATCTTCCTTAGAATCTTACAGTTTACGTCAAGGATGGCGATTGGCCTGTTTGAGGGAAGGTGAGCAGGGTCTCTGTCAGGTTTCAGGAGGGACTCCCGGAGGGACTCCCGGAGGCACCAGGGCAACTCCCCATTCCGCAGGGCTTCGTTCAATACCTCAGCCAGCCGAGGAGCCAAACTTGAAGAAAAGGTGGCATGTGTCAAACCATGATGGCTTTCGGTCCAGTCCCAGCCCCGGTAAAGAAGAGGGAGCAGCCATTCACGAGGACCTTGAGATGTGCTCGGAACAGCAGGGAGTACTGGACACCCAGTTGCCAAAGCCATTTTCTCACCTCAAGGAAGGAAGCACGCTGACGTTGTATTGCCTGGGTGTAGTCTGGAAATAACATCACAGTTTTGTCCTCTAGTTTCAAAGGGCCAGTGAGACGCACAACCCTCAGGATGGTATCCCGGTCCTTAAAATGAAGCAGCTTGGCTAGCATCGGGTGCAGCGAGGTCACTGGACATTACAGTAATTAAGGTAGCTTGAGGATTACTCTCAGTACGTCACAGGGATATAAACAGAACAAGAATGATCTGAACAGTACACTCAGCAAATGCAGTCATAGTCATTATTCCTCCTTCCCAGCTAAGTAGGCGTGCAGTGGTGCTCAGATGTCCCTAAAGTGGGATTTTGTTAGTAACAATGTTTCTAATGTTTATATTTGTATATAGCATGTAGTGAGATCAGAAAGCCAACAAGTATATATGGCAACTCTTCGTTTGCCCAACAGCAACGCAATACCGAAAGTTTGAAAAATACTCTTATATGTCTCAGCAGGGTCGCAGGTGGAGTAATTTCCTGCACTGTTCCAGTAATCTGCTGCATCTGGGTAATCCGTTCTTGCCAAAGGAATATATGAGGACAGGACCAGGTCATTTTGAGGCCTCACATCTCCCAACAGTTGGATACTTCTGTCATTTAATAGTGCAGTATAGTGACAGGGGAGTAGTAGGAGTGGCATATGTACTTAAGCTGGGTAAGCCTGAATTTACCATTGGGAGAGACATATTTAATTTGTCTACAGCAGTATAACCATTGAGCTTCTCTGAGGTTGAACCCCAAATAACTCTTCCCATTTCGCCCTCATTTTCGAAACTGCTTTATTTGCAGTTTGTGTCAGAGCTATACTTCTGTGTGGTGTTTATTGGGATTGGCGAGTATCATAAATAGCAATTGCCCCTCTGGGGGTTCAAAATAGAAGAGTATAGTGTATTCAATGAACTGCAGAGCCGCTGATATGCAAGTATATTTGTTGGTTGACTGGGTGTATCTTTCAGATACTCCGCAATGGTCAAGAAGTGGTGATTTATAAAGAGATCCCCTAGATATCAGGCTTCTTGCTCAGTGTCCGCCTCAGATTAACAGCGGTAGCTTGTGGCAATGTTGTTTTTCTATGCCTCTCAGGACATCTTGTCTCCTTTAATCTGAATTAAAGTTGCCTAAGAGGCAAACACTGCTTTTACCTTTGGCAAATATTAATCTCAATGAGCCATTCTCCAAGCATCGAGACTGTTGCTTTCTGGTTAGGCCATTGGTAAAACAGAGCTCTGCTCATGTGTGAGCGACATAAGAGGAGGGAGCCAAGGGTGTAAATGTTCGTTAGGAGAGAGTGCTCAGAGAAAGTATCTGGAGATCAGTTAGTGGATAGAATGCGGACAGTGGTGCAAGACTTTGGGTTGGGGGTTCAGGGTAGATGGCACTAATAGCATTTGAGTACGACTGGGGGGCACAGAGCTCTATTGGGCAGGGTAGTGAAGTGTTGAGTAGGTTTCAAGGAGAAGAGGCAGGAGGGTGAGCACACTTCTTACATGAGTATGCTGGCCTCACAGTTATCCAACAGTGAGTTGTTGTTTTAAGATGAGGGTTTTTAATTCTCTTCTGAAGTAAAAGAATGAGGGTACTTGGCATATTTTTATTGGGATGGAATTCCTTATTGCAGAGCAAAATAAATCATCATATATATTGTTTTCCTGGTTCCAGGTCTGGAGCTACCGCTGTGCAGATTGTGTGCAGCCTTATGGAGGTCCTCATCTTGGATGTCATGTATGAATGAGCAGCTTTGTTGACTATTATAGTCAGTGCTGCAGATCTTGACGCGGAATCCTCCGAGTACTGGAGATACGTTGTTACCAGGACATTCAGCTGTGCTACAGAATAAAGTATGTTCTTCAGTGTCATTGGGTGGGACTGCAGGATGCCAGCTACTATAGTATTGCCTCCATTTTTAGGTCTTGCCTACGCAGCGCGCATGCGCTGCATAGGAAAAGACCTTTTGAAATCGATTCAGCTTTGCAGGCAAAAACGTGCACGCATTGCATTGCTTTGAATGGCAACGCGTGCACGTTTGGCGATTCCCTTGCGGGAGCGAGCTTTAAAACCATCTGGTTGCAATTAACATATGGTTCCTGCTCGCTCCTGCAAGGGAAACGGGCCCAGGCCCCCTCCTCTCTCCCCTTCCCCTGCTGCCTCCTCCTCTCCTTCGCAAACTTTTTTTTTTTTTTTACATTCAGCGCGATGCGCGCGCGCGCTTGTCTGTAATTGCGAAGGATTCTAGTTTTCAATCCATTTTACCTGGAGATGCTCGCCGTGTCGATCTTGTTAGCCAGGCGCCTTCAGTGCAATTCATTGAATAATGTACCTGCTACTCAGTGATCACTTGATTCTGTGTGCAAGTTGTGAGTGGACCTAGGACTGTCTGAGCGCCTCGGTACCTGGCGGGGAAACTATGATGACAGGAAATGGCTTATCTACACGTCTGCTGAAACAATGTTTACAAATGAAATACATACCCTGTATCGACAAATTGATTGTCCTGTAGTACGGATTTCCAGTTTCAGTCAATGTCACGGTTAGTTCAGTTGGTTAGAGCGTGGTGCTGATAACCGCAATGACGAGGCTTCGATCCCCGTATTGGCCAGTTTGTTTTACTCCCTTTTACTTTGTAGGGTCTCCACATAAAAAAAAGCTATATTTACAGTGCAGGGTGCTTAAAGTGGCACACCAGAGTGAGGAGTGTTGTTTATTTTGGTAAATAACTGTGTGATGTGGTGGCTGGTGTTTGACAATGATTGTAATTGGTGCAGGGGTGGATGCTTCAATCGTTACAGCTTACAAGAAAAGCCAACACCAGCCTCCTCCGTGTTTTCATTGTACTCTCAACCTGTACTTCAAGGGCTGTTTACCTCGTGGGGTCCCATGACAACAGATCCCACCTTCTTTCTGAGACTGCCTGACGGGTTCCTCTGCTGTTCCGGGAAAACTAAAACGTGTTCTTTGGTGAGAAAGTGACGCCTGCAACGCAACTGGTGCTCATGTAAAGCGCTCTGATACCTTCAGATCGAGTTGGCGCTATATAAAACTGCACAAAAAAAATCTTGTTGTTTTTATCCTTGGAGACGAAGACAATGTATCTAATAAAACATCCAAAACACTTTCGTACCTTTGTGAGCACACCAGGGCTTTACAGATAGAGCATGTGGCAGTGACCTCTGCACAGCACAGGTGGGGCGGCTAGTGTCTTGTACATTTTGGTGATCTTTATAACATTTCTCTTTCGATTACATTTCGTACTTTCCTCTATGTAAAGCACTTCATCCACCAGTGCATGGTGTTCATGCTTCAAAATATTATGTATCTGTACCGATATAAACTTTTCATGAGCCATTTTGTAATTTTTCCATTCCTGTATCAGGTTTTTCTCTCCATCTTGTAGGGAACAGGTGAAAAATATCAAGACTTTAGCGTACCGAAAACTACAGCACATGACATTTACAACAGGAAATAGGATAAAGTGGAAACAACGAGGTGCACAGGTGGCGCTGTGGCTTAGTTGGTTAAAGCGCCTGTCTAGTAAACAGGAGATCCTGAGTTCGAATCTCAGCAGTGCCTTACTTTTTCCAGACAAACTACTTGCACTTAATCCGTGTTGCCTATGGCAGCAATTGGGTTTAAGTGGGCAACAGTGGGGTGATGCTGCTATCTGTATCAAAAGCGTCTATTTCGCAGGCACCGACATGTCTTAAATAATCGGCTCTTTTATTGCTTAATAAGTTAATACGTTCTAAGTGTGCGCAACACCATATGCACTTAAACGACTGTAAATAATTTAAAAGAAGTGGCCCGAGAAACGATTTTGACCTACGGCTGGATTATCAGTAACTGCATTTTACTGGCTCTGCCATCTGCACTACAAGCCTCCATTCTAGATGCATTGCTCAGTTTTAAAACGTGCCCTTTCTACGGCTCAATAAGTTGCAAGTTTGCACTGTGCCATATGCAATGCACTTTAACTGCTCGATGACTGCAGATGATCTAATCGACTCACAAATGAATTTAGGCAGAGATTGTTGGGTAGTGGGGTTTAGGAAATACTCGCGCCACACTTTATTACTCTAGAGATGCAAGAATTATACTCCTGTTTCGGGGTCACTTTGTATGCCTTATCTGTTCGTTTTTCTAAACTTAATATATTTTGTTGTTTGGAAAAACTGTAAACGGTTTAAATGAACATAGCTCACAAAAACGATATTTAAAAATGTGTACTACTGGTGTGTGGGAGGGGGGTTAGTTCATTTCTAAACTTTATTATAACTTTTCAACATGCTTCACAGCAGGCACGCTGCTGCACAACACAGCTTAAAGACATTGGCAAAGCCAATAGCTCGGGCTAAACACTTACAAGGTCCCAAAGGCGAGACCTATTGGCTATGCCAATGCTTGTTTATTTTTGTTTGTGGAGTTTTATATAGCGCGAACTAGACACGAATGTATCGGAGCGCTTTACATGAGCATGAGTTACAGAAGGACACATTCATTTTTGTTAGGCACGGGGAGATTAAGTGATTTGCCCAGAATCACAGAATGTTGAGAGTCCTTGCCGAGACTCGAACTCGGTTCCCAGCTCCGAGGTCGACCGCCATAGCCGTTAGGCCACATTCTCTCCATCTTTGCGGTCTGTCAGATTTCTTCATATGGGAGGACCTCACTAGAAATGTGGGCAGTTGATACAAGGTGGTCATCGTTTTGGGCACTGTCAGTCTTGTAGCTCTGTATCACCATTTAGGTCAGATATTTTGATCAAATGTCAAACTACTTGCAGCATTGTATACTCGTTGGGGATCTGTTTGTTACCTCACAGACACCAAAACAGAAACACGAAGTCAAACTTGACTTGGCAGGCTAAAGTACCTACTTAGTGGGAACAAACCGTGCCAGGACTAAAAACCCTTTTGTGTTTGAGATGTATTTCCTTGGGGGGAATCACATTCATCCCTATGCTGTTCGTATAAATACGTTTGGAACATCATCCTTTATGCATATAATCTAGTTGAGCTTAATTAACAAATCCGCGTTATTGGAGAAGTCCATTATACCCATGCGTACTTTATAGGACCTTTTCGTTTTAGAAGAATTGATTTTTCAGACAAAAAGAGGCACGTATGCATATTTAGCTGTGCCCTGACGCTGGATGTTTCCTTTTCTAAAAGATATGCGAGCGAAGCAAGTAATGTGACAGGGATTACACCTCGTTAACATAATTTTCTATAAAAAAAACAACTATGCTGACCATTACCCTTAATTGCTCCTCTAGCCCCAAGTCGGAGGCAGGCTATAGGAAGATCTTATAATTGCGATGCGGTGTGCATGTGCGAGGGGGTGTTTGTTTTTTGTAAGGGTAAAGTCCATTCATCACAAATATCAATTTCCTCAGTAATAAATCAGCAATACTGACTTTATATAAACCATTGTATATTCCAACAGGCATTTATTGCATGCTTGTTTAAAGGTTCCATAACATGCACTTAAAGAGGGTGCAGTACATAAAAGCCAGGAAAAGCTGTCCCAGTTATTCGTGATTACAGATTGAAGTGGCAATGCCTGACAAAAACGGATCAAATACAGGCGCTTTTTGAGTACCTCTTAATCTTGATTTAATGTTTGCCGATTGGAAACCAATCAGTGGGGGCAGAGGTGCATGTGGATTTGCCACTATATTGATTGTGGTGTGGTAAGTGTACATAAGAGAAGTTGTAAATATTTATTGGTCTGATGAGAGGTGACTTCTCTCACAGCAACATTTGTAGTGTTTTTTTTTCTACAGATAACGTGCACTGTGTGAAAAAACAGTGTGCCTGAAACAAACTGCCTTGAACAAGATGGGGAGAGAATGTGGCCTAACGGCTATGGCGGTCGACCTCGGAGCTGGGGAACCGAGTTCTAGCCTCGGCAAGGACTCAACATTCTGTAATTCTGGGCAAATCACTTAATCTCCCCGTGCCTAACAAAAATGAATGTGTCCTTCTGTAAAGTAACTGGTGCTCATGTAAAGCGCTCCATACATTCGGGTATAGTTGCACCATTAACCAAATGTACTGACTTTTACATAGTTGATATCTCGCTCGGCAAAGGTTTGAAATACTCATTGGAATTTTGCATTTGTGGCTGTGCATCAAAGCACTTTGCCACAGTATCATTGTCAGAAACTGGGTTATTAGTTTGGGAAAGTGTGTGCCCTACCAACGTAATAAATACATTCTGGTTAGCTGAAACCAAAATTCTAAGAGAATCTCTGCTCCACCCATGATAACTATGGCGCAAGTAGATGCAATTCTAGAGAAGTTCTTGGCAAGTTCAACCGGAACTAACAATTAGAAAATAAAGAACACAACACATTCCAAAACCAATTTAGAAAAATAGAGAAAAAATAGTGATCAAAAGACACCAAGATTATTAAAATAGGCTAAGAGAAAATAGAGAAATTAAATTGTATACTTTGAAATAATTTTAAATGACTTTGCTTCAATTTTTCCAAGTGAAGACATATAATTAAACATTTTAGTTGCATCTAGGGCCATCTTAAGGAACATGTAGTTGAACCTACATAGGGAAATTACTTTTAAGCCTTTAGTCCCTGAGGGTCCACTTTTTTAGTGTAGAGTGCACCAGTTTTTATATGTTAGGCCCCCTGCTGTGAGGGCGTACCGTACATAATACCCTTTAGGACGAGTTCTTGATGCATAAAAATGGGTTTTCCAACATGGCAAACTTTGCCATGTATGACGGCAGTGCCTTTAAACAACAGCCCAGCATGAGCACAGTAGTGCTCCTGACAGACCTATTTTTGTCATATAAGTGGGTGGTATAATTAGTCGCCGCAGCCCATGTATAACATTTAACCTGCCATGCCACTGCTGTATATAGGCACCTTCTGCAAAAGACCTGCAGGGAAGTTAAATAGTAGAAACAGGGAGTTCCAGTGCAAAGCACATGCTTTGAGGGTGTAGCACAGGCGCTTCACTACTGTTTACTACTATTCTAAGTGAGCAAATCAGACAGGAAAAATATACAACGACCACACACAAATGATGTACTTTCTTACACCCAGTTTTTAAATGAGATGCACAACCAACCAGTGTGTTCCTTGTGCTATTTGGCAGATGGTTACCAGCAGTAGGCGTGATAATGATTACTTAATAGTTTGGATCATACATATTTACCAGTAGAAAGAGCTTTCGTAGAAGCATTTCAGCTTCTATGATATTTCATTTTTTGGCTGCTCTACAGTGGTGATAATTGTCTTGCTGTGGTTTTAAATAGGATACATTGGCCCAGTAATTCAATAATCGTAATACATTCAGAGTCATTCTAAAGTAAGGTTGTCCATTCAAGGGGAAAGCAGGAAAGTTGTTTACTCCAATATAAAAATGGACATTCTCTGTTTCCAGTGGATTTCAAATGGCGTTTTTGTACAAGAACAAGCAGTCCCTTTATTTGCATTTCTTGGCTCTTAGTCTGAACAACTCCCTTTGTGTTACCAGCTTGTCGTATATCATCGACCAAATGGCACACACTTTATTTGATGTTTTTATTTGGACAGTCTTTTACCTTGTGTTCAGTATGTTCAGTACAGTAGGAGTTTTTAAAGGGAAAGTTGTTTTTTCTCAGGCAGTCAAACTGATGAAGGAATATATGTTACAATAACAAATTGATTTTACTAGTACTTGTTGCCAGTTGCATCAAGCTGGCAACCTTGCAATGGATTCTCAATTAAAGATATCCCATTCTGTTCTGTTTTATGGGTTTTTGGTATTCTGTTAACAGAAAACCCATTCCTAGATGGCAGCCAATGGGTACACATGGGTTGGCACATGTGCGTGCGCATGCGTTGTGATGCATTGCAGTTATTTTTAATTTACCATTTTAATATGGCTGCTCTTTGTTAGAATGGTAATTGAAGTGTTAAAGTCAAATAAGAAAGACGTGCATAGCGTGAAAAAGAATCCAGTGCTCAGTAGCACTTTCAACTGCCGGGCCCTTGTTAAAAAAGCAAAAATATAAATTATGTGCGGGGCAGGGTGCATGGGGGTGTGTAGCAAAAAGAGAGTGGGCCAGCAAAAAGGAAACAAGCGACCTGTCAGCACTTTTCGGCTGCTGTCCACACTTAAATAAATAAATAAAATTTAAAAAAATAATTGAACAAGGTGGAATCGAGTGTGTGGGCAACTTTTGAATGTGGACAAAAATAGAGAGCTCAGGGGGGGGGAGGAATAAAGATTATTGAAGTAGGAGAGGTAGCAAGGAAACATATGCACCACAATGGAATGGTCGATACTAAGTAAAATAAGCATTGGCAAAGCCAGATGGATTCCATTTTAAATGGCCGAGCTATTCCTACCGAAGAAAAGCAGAGGAGTACACTGAAACACATGCACTCCCATGGTGTACCTAGAAACAAATGAAAAAAGAGTCAAGTATGCAGTGGAAGGAATCAACTGATCCAGTCAAGACAGTGTGAGTTCGAAATGCTCCTCGGCAGGATAAACACAAGAATTGGGTGGAAACCCACTGAATCAAGAGCCGACGACCGAGATAGGCAACAAAGTCATCCAGTCATGAGCAGGAGGCTGATCCAAAGCCCACTTTAAGTAGTGGTGTTATTGGAGATGATATGTCTGCTAAAGACAGCAAAAACTGTCTGTGCTCAATGACGGGTAAGTAATGGTCATGGAAAGGAAGGTGCTCAGGTCACTGATCACTGACTGCAGCCCCTTTTTTAGGTTGAAGCTTACCAGACAGCACAGCTGTCTGGTTTGCTAAAGACATCTTGGGGACATTCAGAAAGCTGACCTAGGAGTGCATTTTTGGTTTGTAACTCACATTTTCTTGCTTTCTATTTTCTGATGTTATTTCCTTTGGCCTGTCCAGCTTGAGTTTGTCCCTCCTATTGCCCAAACTTTGTTTACTGTATTCTTCCACAAACTCACTTTCTGTAAACAGACCTTTAAATCTTTTTATTATCCTGTCACATTTGCTGTGCATTCAAAGACAAAGGTCAAATGTCAAGCTCTCTCTTCCGAGGGAGCTTGGTATTTACTTTCCTTTCTCTGACTTCAAAGTGAGAGAATTTATATGACAATCCTGCTGAGAATCCATGTAAGAGGAGAGGGGTGTTTTTTTCTTTCTCGCACACACAAAAAAATCCTGTGCTGATGTTTCAGAATTAATCAGAATTATTACAAATGAAGCACAATTTTTTTGTAATTCTGAAGTGTGGTGGAAACAAATATTTGAATACGATCAAAACACATAAATACACTAGGTGATGACATTTGCACAGATCATAATTTCTGTACAGTAGAACCGTTATTTTGGTGCAATTGTAATGATCATTTCAATTGAAAATGTGTTCTGTAATCGCAGTGCACTACCACACCATGCATACTGCACACTACGCCACTCCACTATATGCCTTTCCACTCTATACCACTCCACGCCCCTCCACTCTAAGACACTCTGACACATCATTCGACTCCAAAGCACTCCAATCATCACCACTCACTGCACGACACAACACGCAACTCCACTCTAGGCTCCTCCACTCCACAAAATTACCCCACCCCAATTGACCCCACTCCACTCCAACCCACTTCACTCCAATTTACCCCACCCCACTTCACTACTATCAATCCCAGTCTACTCCACTCCAATTTACCCCACCCCACTCCAATCTACCCCACTTCAATTTACTCCACTCTACCCCACTCCACCCCAGTCCACTCCACTAGGATCCACTACCCTACTCCACTATAATCTACCCCACTCCAATCTACCCCACACCAGTTTACCACACTTAATTTAACCCATCCAACCCCACTCCAATCAATTTATCCCAGCCAACCCCACTCCAATCTACCCCTCTCCACCCCAATCTACTGCACGCCACTCAAATCTACACCACTCTGCTGCAAACTACCCCACCCCACCCCACCCCACTCTACCCCACCCCACTCTACCCCACCCCACTCTACCCCACTCCAATCTACCCCAGTGCACCCACTCCAATCTACCCCAATCCAACCCACCCCACCCCACTCTACTCCAGCCCAGTTTACAGCTCTCCATTCCAATTTACCCCACTCCAAACTCCATTGCATTGCAATATCCAACTCCTCTCCACTCTAATCTACCCCAATCTACCCCACTTCATCAGAATCTACTCCACTCCTGCCAGAATCCACCCCACTCGAATCTACCACAATCTACCCCTCTCCACTCCAATCTACCACACTCCACCCCACTCTACCCCACCCCACTCCACCCCACTCTACCCCACCCCACTCTACCCAAACATACCCTACCCCACTTGACTCCATCTACCCCATTCCTCTCCAGTCTACCACACTCCAATATACCACACTCCAGTCCACCCAGTCTACCCCATTTCACTCCAATGTACCCCACTCCATCAAATGTCCCTCACTCCACTTCACTCCAGTGTACCACACTCCAGTCTAACCTACTCCACTCCAGTCTAACCTACTCCACTCCAGTCTAACCTACTCCAGTCCAACCCACTCCACTCCAACCTAACCCACTCCACCCCATTCTACCCCACCCCATTCTACCCCACCCCATTCTACCCCATCCCATCCCATTCTACCCCATCCTACCCCATCCCATTCTACCCCACCCCAATTTACCTCACCCCATCCCACTCTACACCACCCAACTCCACCCTAGTCTACCCCACTACACTACGCTCCAATTTTCTCCCTCTCCGCTCTACTCTTTCCAAATGTCTAGCTCCACTCTAATCTCGACTCCACTTAAATCTATCCAACTCCACTCCAACCTACCCCACTCCACTCTACCGCAGTCCATCCCACTCCACTCCAATTGACCCAATCTATCCCATTCCACTGCACTCCAATCTACCACATGCAATCCAAATCTACCCCACTACAGTCCATCTAGCTCACTCTACCCCAATCCATCCCACTCCAATCTACCCTACCCCAAACTCCAATCTATCCCCCCAATCCATCCCACTCCAGTCTAACTGTCTACTCCACTCCAAGGTACTCTAACCCAATCTACCCCACCCTAACCCAATCGCCCTACTCCAGTCAACCCCACTCCAAGGTACCCCATCCCAATCTACCCCTCACCACTCTATTCAACTCCACCCCAATCTTCCCTACCATAATCCACCCAATTTAGCCCACTTCAATCTACCCCACTCCACCCTAATCTTCCCCAGGCCAATCTACTCCTCTCCAATTTACTCCACTATACCCCAATCCACTGCACTCTTCCCCAAACTACCCCACCCACTCCAATCTATCCCAATATATCCCACTCCACGCTACCCCACTCACCCCAATCTGCTCCACTCCAATCTACCCCACTCCACTCCAGTCAACCTCGACTCGGGGCAGTGACAGGACAGAGCGAAGCGAGTGGGCAGTAGCAAGGCTACGGGGGCTCGTGGCGTCTGCAGCGCCCGTGCTGTCCGTATCGCGCATGAGCAACTGAATCGCTGTTTCGCTGACCCTCTATTAAGAATATCGAGGTCGGTGGACAGCGGATCGCAGCGCAAGAGGACTCTGGGGGTCTGGTGCTATCCTGGCCCAGGGCCGCGAGAACGGGTTGTACTTTGCCATACGCCCTAGTTTCTAGCCACAGGTCCTGTTCTGGCCCGTTGGCCCATGGGGGGGGGGGTGTTCAGCCTGTCTGCAACCTGAAATCCATCCTTGTCGTGTCCCCGGCTGGAGGGGGGGGAGCTGTTTTTCATCTGAATTCTCCTAATAGGTGGGCACCTAGCCAGGTGGGGGAAGCGTGAAAGGCAGAGGAGGCAGCCACGTTTAGAGCGCGTTGCTGACTGTTTCCCTGTCCCCCTCTTGTCCCGCCTCCTCGTTCCCTCCAGATCTCCGCTGACGCTGAAAAGGAAACGGGTATTTTGCTTATGTACCCGAGCTGGAGGATATTGTTGTGCCCTTGAGGTCTGGGTAGGTTGCAAGTAGCAGCAGCCTGAATAGAAAAAGGACGAGGCTAGGCTCCCCCTGGCTGGTGTTCTGACCAAGGTCATAAGTTATAAAAGGACCTGAGGAGCCACCCCCTACCGAATATAAGAAGCAGGCACAAACTATAGGCATATGAGGCACCAGAGGAGCACGATGACCGAAAAGAAGCTAAGATCTGGTTGCCCGATCTTGGGGAGAGCATGCACTAAAACCAAATCCAACCCCTTACGCAACAGAGACCCTCTAGTCACAGCGTAGAAGGGTAGGAATACAATCTTCACCCTATGGGAAAAGGAGAAGTCAGCGCAGGAGGATTTGAAAACAAACACAAACTCCTATGGGGGTCAAGTGGAGCTACGCAGCCAGAAAGCCCAAGTGAGGCAAGATCTGAGGGGGTTATTTTAACCACAATGCACCCTGAGGTGGCTATAGTAACTACTGTGCCTCACTTGGGTCCCCTGAATAAAGATCAGGGTCCTCGTAGGGCTATCCCTACACTTCCTTCTACGCATTCCTCCACTTTGCACCCTATATCGGATACTTCATTGCTAGTCTGTAATGTGGCGGATAAGTCTCCTACAGCTCCTCTTGAGGACTTCCCTCAAAGAGTAGATTCTGGGGCTCAGTCTGAGGATTTCACACTGCCAGACCTGGCTGTAGATCTATGTAGGAGATATGGGTCACAAGATAAGTATCCTAAAATGCAGCTCGTGGTCAGCTTCCTCCCCCCATTTTACTTATGGGGCTGCAACTTTTCAGTAATACTCTTTCTTTGTTATCTCACCTGTCTGCGACTTAGATTTGGAAGTAAGTGACATTCAGTTGTGTCATTCACCAGATCAAGAAGTAAAGGTCTCTGCCTCTCTACTCTGAAAGACTTCTATTCTCTATTTTAAAGTTGGTGGAAAAATTTGGAGGAGGGTCAGATTGCATCTTTGATACTGTGACGGCAATATTGAAGGAACTGATCAATGGCAAGAAGGACAATGGACCCAGCCTTGCAGAGCCAGCAGCAGAGGAAGTGATTACAACAGCCAGAATGGCTGATCACAGAGATGATTGCTCTCAAATGGACTTTGGTTTCCAGGCAGGAAAACCGCAGTGTACAGAGTCCTCCCAAAAAGCCCCCCTCGCCGAAAGTCCAGTTGGCTCTAAAAGATTTATCTTTAACACCACACCAGCCGTGAGGGGTTCAGTTGGAAAATATCCGTGTGGAACAGGAAGTGTTCCCAATTTTTAAATCCTGCACCAGGCAGGACTTAAGTGTCGATGAGTTATGTGCACCTCAGCCAAAGCTTAAGGACAAGAAAAAAACAGAGAGGGATGAAAAGATTTAATCGTAGAATCTCGAAGAAGGGACAGAGGAAATTACGATTCAGAGAGGAGGCAGATATTCCACAAAAGTCAGAGGGGCCAATGCGAAATTCTCAATCAGTCCCTCAGGCAGTGTGCCCTGTATATGGATCCTCAATTGTGTCAAATGAAAAGATCGTAGAGGTAACAATGGTAGAGGCCTCTACTGTTGAACCTCCTTGTATGGCATCTTCTCTGAATCCAGTGCCCACACCTGTGTGGACTCCGGTACGAAGAAGGGTCCTTTGGAGTTACTTAAACTAGAAGAAAAAAGCTCCATGCGGTGTAATATGGATACCTGCATATTGGACATTATTCCCCCCCTTTAATGCAGATTTAATTTAAAATAGATCTTCTCTGCTTAAATCCTTATTGGACATTGAGACTTTGAATTTAATCCAAAGTATTGATATTAATTTGGTTTCCCTATTGCACTCAGTTTGGTTCTAAATCAAGGGTGACTTTTTATTCTAAACTCGCTGCAAATACGATATTACAAAACTCTGAAAGTTTCCAATGCAAGAGCGTTGATGTCCTCCCTATGTTAGAGGAGAAGGGGAGACATGATGTAGGTTTGTTTTCTCACCAGAGTGATGAGGGGGGTAATGAGCAGTCCCCCCCCCCCCTTTTTGCCTCTCTCCCCTAGCGGTGGGTCCCTGGTTGACTATCAGGGGTTGAAAGGTCACCTACGGAAAAATGGTAGACTGGTGTCGCTCAGGGAATCTTTAACTTCCTCTGCTCAAGATATAAATGATGTATCATATAGATGGAACTGGTAACCTGGTGTTTTAAATAGTGCATGCCTGACCAGTCTTTGCTGCGGCCTTATAATAATTATCAATGAGCTGAAGGTTATTTCCTGGGATGTAGCGGGAATAAAGAACAGCAGGTAGAAATTGTACTGTTTGAGTTCGCTAAAGTCAGACGTGAATTGTCTCCAGGAGACATGGTGTGATGGGGAGTTTTTGTGGGAAGATTACGTCATTTTGGATTGTAAAGCTAAGCCCTCTAGAGGGAGAGTGACATGCCTGCTGTCCAATGGGCTTAATTGGAAGTATGAATGTTATAGAGGTCCCAGTAATCTGTTTATGGCAGTAACTCTGTTTAGTTCAGGAGAGGAGCTGTGTGCATCACCCCTTTTGCTGGTAAATGCTTGTATCCCACCAGATGCTACAGATGATGCACTTTTGCATTAGGTTTTCTCTTTTATTAAAGAATCTTTGAGCAAGGAGCAGGTTCCCTACATAGTTTTGGTAGGGGATTAAAATTGTAGAATAGCGAATTATGCCTTGCACCAACTATGTAATGATGAAAAATAGAAAACATTGCAAACTCCCCCGATTGTCTTTCCACCAAAGATAAGAGCCGATAATAGAGGGAAGCTCCTATTTGACCAACTGGAAAACAATGACTTTAATATAGCTAATGGGAGACTACTCACGGATTCTCCAGCATTATACACATAAATCTTCAATGGGAGGGGCAATTTTGGATTACATGGTGGTAGGTTGCACCTAGTTTTTTCTGTTGGGCGACCTAAAAGTAATCGATACTCCCATCAGTGGCCGTAGTCTGCTGATTTTTTCCTTGGCCTCAATATGTTGCTTATTAGTGCATGGAGGTTTGAAGGGTCCTCATTTAAATTTGATTAAAAACAACAGGGAGGACACAGTGGGATCACAGGATGATCACAGGCTTGAAAAGTAAACTAGAAGCTACATTTGAAAGCCTGGTTGGGAGATGATTTAGAACGTTTTAGTATGTTTATGAAGCAGCTATTACTAAGTGCTAGTCAAAAAAATGCCATGGGCAAGTATAAGGCTATTCCCCGCCCACTTCTCTTATTAAATAGGGAAATAAATGCCCTAGTTAGGAAACAATATATGGTATAAGCCCCTGAGAGGAATACTAGGGTGTCGCTATTAAAACGTAGGAGGAGTCGATTGAAGGCCCGCATAAAAAGAGAAGCCGGGGACAGACTTTGCATCGACCTAAGGGAAGCTGCAGAAAAGGGTCAGACCGGGTCCTTTTGGACACTGGTCGCGGAGGGATGTGGGTCAAGAGTTAGATCCTTTGCCTCGGCCATTGAGGAAACAAGTTGGATCGACTTTATTTGGAATCTCTATGCCACAAATGGTGTAGAGGTTGATCAATCCATTGCAGAAGGGGGATACACATTCTTATGGACCCCATCTCTAAAAAAGATTGAGTTAGCCATTCGTGGAATGCGTACCTCTGCCATGATGGGGCCAGATGAAATTTCAATTTCAGAAATATAACAAGATGCACCCCTTTGGAGTAAAATACTATCCCTGGTTTTTAAAAGCTGCTATGAAAACAAGAAAAATCCCCCTCCTGTACAGGAAGTATCCTAATGCCATTATTCAAGAAGGGAGATCAAAAATTCCCAGGAAATTGTCAGATTGCTCTTTTAGATGCGGTGGACAAAGTCTTTTCTAAATGTTTTCTGACTTAGAGTAGTGAGTGGGCGGAAGAAAACAAACTTATACCTACAAAGCAAACCGGGTTCAGGAGAAAACATAGATCTATTGATAATATAGCAGCTCTCCAGGTAATTAATGAGAAATATGTTTTAGTGAGAGGAAGAGTGGCTTTTGCGGCCTTTATAGACTTCATTTGATAAAGTAGATCAATATTTGCTGTAGAGAAAGCTCTCAAGATTGGGTATACCGGGTACCCTTTTAGATCTAGTCATGTCCCTCCACTCTTCCACGCGATGCAGAGTACTGCTAGGTGGTGATAGAGGGTCTCTCTCAGGAAATACCTACCCTAAAGGGCTATAACAAGGGTGCCTCTTAGCACTGATATTGATGTATATTCCGGGAAGGTCTGTTATCAATCAGACCTTCTCGGCCACCTGATTCAGAGCGAGGGTATGGCTGCGATAATTGGCGGAAAATCAATAGTTTGCCTATTATACGAGGACAACATAATAATTCTGGATCTCACACTGAAAGGGTTAAACAGTCATCTGTGGGCATTTCAACAGTTTGCGGATGCCCACTACTTGAAGATTAACATTTCAAAAGCAAAATCAAGTGTTTTCATTGGAGGAAGAAACCCAAATACGGAAATTTTACATGGCTCCTGGGTGCACAAAAGCTAGAAATTTTGATATATATCTTTTTGGGGAAGATAATATGTGGGAACCTTAGGGAAAAGATCCATATTGATAATAACATGAGTAAGGCCTAGTCTCAAGCTGGGTGCTCTTTACAGGGCAAGCAGGAGAAGACACTTCTCGCATCTTTTTGAGGTCTATCGAGCCAAAATCCCTGCCTTTCTGCTCTATGGACTGGAGCAGACTGAAGTAACTAAATGGGGCTTTCTAGATACAATGGAAGGACGAGCTCTCAGAAATGTATCTTCTATTAACTCAGTGACCCCAGTGGCGGCCTTAATATTGGAAATGGGTTTGAGAAGTGCTTTTGTTCAGGGTCTTGAGGGGCTTTCAGAATATAATAGACTCTTTTTTTAGTGAACAAAGCGCAGCCTTGTATTACTTGGAATTTGCCGCATGGGTTGAGATGCTTCTGGATTCTGTTGAGTCATGGTATGCTCCCGCTTAAGCCTCTTTCGACCAAATGGTATGGAATCTCGGCTGAATGCAATCTTTGTTGAAATGATCTTCAAGATCTGAACCATGTGTTCTTTGTTTGCCCAGCACTTTTATTATATCTTTGAAAATGGATATATATTCACAGTTTTCTATACTCCGTTTCAGATGCACTACAGTCACTTTATGTACCTCCTGATGAAATGTTGTTACAGAATTTTTAACTTTTTTAAAGCGTTTTTAAAATCTGTATTCTATTGTACACATAGTATCTGGGTTTTATGCTGTCTTAGTTTTTAATGTTCTTCTAGGAACCTATTGAATGTGTTTTTTTTTTTTTTTACATCTTTTGAGCATATGTATTCAGGCTAATGTTTTATGTGGATTTCTTCAGAGTTTGTTTATTTATCAAGTTTTGTATAGCATGAACTTGACCCGAAGGTATCAGGGTGCTTTCCAGAGTTGGCAAAGCAGCAGTTCTACGAGTTACATAAGTGGTAAATACAAATACATGGAGAAAAATGCAAATGGCTAGTAGCGTTATGTACACGAAGTATGCAGTAGACAGTAGGACATATACACAATATAGTTCTGAGGTAGTTACGGCAAGGTGTTGTAAAGTGCAACATTTACACGAGTTACTTATGGAGTAAATCCAAATACATGGAGTAAATGCAAATACATAGTAACAGTATATGCAGGAAGTATGCGATAGACTGTAGGATATGTCGACGTTATAGTTCTGAGGTAGATCCGGTAGTGTTGCGAGGGTGGGATGGAGTAGAGGCACAGATTTTTCCCCAAGGTAGTAGGTAGTGCTGCTCAGATTTATTTGGAGAGCGCAGGGTGAGAGCAACAGGTCCGTCAGAAGGCTTGGGGGGGGGGGGGGGGGGAGAGGTTTAGATATTTATTAAGAAGGAAAAGTTTAAGTTTCTTCCTGAAGTGATGGAAATATTGATTGTCACGTAAATCCTCAGGCAGCGAGTTCTGGATTCTTGGAGCATTCCCGGTGAAGGAACAGGTGCAAGATTTTTCTTTCTTTAATATGGGCAGAATCAAGAGTAGATTGAGCTTAGAAGAGGTCTCTTTTGGCCAGCTTTTGATAGTTGTTTTACGCGGTAGACTGGGATTTCCGTGTAGTGAGCTTTATGGGTTAAGCAGGCAGTTTTGAGTATACATCTTTCCTTGATTCATAGCCAGTTGAGTTTCTTGAGAGTGGGAGTGATGTGGTCAAAGCGACTCTCCCCCGACAGTAGTCTGGCCGCTGCATGGAGCGCAGCTTTCAAAGTGGCTAATTGTGTTTTTGGTGCGCTCGTGATCATTGCGTTACCGTAGTCCAGCTTGGAGAGGACTAAGGATGGCTCCACAGTCTTTGTATTCAATGGGGATGAGGGTTTGACTTTTTTAAGGTGTTTAAACGTGTAGAAGGCACTTTTAGCTGAGGCTTTGATATGCTCTTTCATATTCAGGTTTGTGTCAAGTGTAATCTCCAGAGATTTGACAGAGTTGGAGATGGATAGTTTGCTGTTTAATGCAGTGAGGTTGTTGAGCCAGATATCTACGGGAAAGGACTTCTCTTTCGGTTAGATTAGGAGGAGTTTGGTTTTGTTGGGGTTGAGCTTAAGATGGTTAGCCAGGATTGAACTGTAGAGAGAGTGCTGTTTAGGTGTTGGATGCCTTTAACTGACGAGATATTAATGTAGTTTGGTGTTGTCTGCATAGAGATAAGCAAATCTGGTTTGCTTCAGGATCATAGCAAGGAGGAGTTCTGTAACATAAATAAAATAAATTTGAACTTCCCCACTCCACTCTACCCCACTCCATGCCAATCTACCGTACTCCACCCCAATCTATTCCACTTCAATCTACCGCACTCCCCCACTCCAATCTACCCTACTCCAATCTGCCTCACTTTAATCTACTCCAGTCTACCCCACTCCAATCTACCCACCCCACTCCACCACCCCAAGCAACCCCAATCAACCCCACTCCATTCTACCCTACTGTAATCCACCCAATCTACCCCAACCCCACTCTCCCCCACCTCACTCTACCCCACTCCACCCTAATCTAACCTACTCTTTTCTACACCACTCCAATCTGCCCCACTTTAATCTACCCCAATCTACTCACTCCAGTCTCTCACTGCACCCTAATCTACCCACTCCACCCCATGTTACCCCAATTCAATCTACCCCACTCCAATCTACCACGCTAATATACCCAACTCCCCCACCTCACTCTACCCTACTTCAATCTACCCACTCCATTCTGTTTCACTCTGCCTCCACGCCAATCCACCCCACTCCATTCCACGCCACTAACTTTTAGCCATGTTGAACAGCAGCCATACCAGTGTACATAATGGCTAAAACACGATGCCAATAGCTCTCACATAGGCGAGACCTATTGACTTTGCCAATGCATGTTATTTCTGTAATCTCTTGTTTTGGCGCTGCTGGGAGAATGTCTCAAAGAGCTGAACAAACCGTTTTTAGGTCTCGCCTGGCGTTAACGCGCATGCGCTGCTCTCCCCATGCGAGGGCCTTTTGGAATCAATACACTTTCGGAAGGAACTTTAAGCCCCGCCCTTGTTTTCAATTGGCGCGCGTCATCGTTTATGTTAAACGCTGGCGCGTGATTGAAAACCGGGCTTTGGGGTTACCGCCTTGTCCACTTTTAGGACGGCCCATGTGGACAGCCCGACGCCATCTTTGTTTCCTTTAATGAGCGCGCGCGCTCTCGCTTCTGATAACGCAGCTTTTATTGCTTTGACTGACGGCTGTTTGCCATCAACGCTCCAACTCTTCAGCGGCGGAGCCTTTCTGCCTGCAATGCAAATGCAATTACTCATGCCCATGTTATTATAGAACTGTAAACTCCCCTGCAGGGCATCATTGTGCATAACCACAATACTGTTTTTACGAATACGGCATACTTGATTTTGTGTCGACACACGCGTGTTTTTTTAACTCTGAACATAAAGTGAGCCCTTCTGCCTATGTCATTGATGGATGTTAATAATATTGTGTTTCATACCCCTTTTTGGCCGCAGACGCGCCTTCCAGGACTAGCAAAGCTGTGTGGAATGAGTGGTTAGATAAACGCGGTCTATCTAAGTCGTGACTCTGTGGAAAGCGTTTCCGTGTCGTGCATGAGTGACCAACTCGCCAGTTTTATTTAGCTTATTCTGTTCTCCTCCGACTGCTTCACATTGTGGCTTTATTTTTAAGCGTGGATAGCTTTTGTTGATGTTTGACTCATTAATCAGTGCGTCACACTCGGTCAGAGTGTGTTGACCAGCCGTGGGATGCTGCTCACAGACTGAAACGCTCATCGTCGACCGCTTTTTCAGGTAGAAGCCAAGAATCCATGTAGAGTTGTAGTTCAAAGGCCACAGTCCGCCAGTAAACAGCGCTCGTTGTGCAGCAGTGACTCTCGGACATGCTGCACGCGGCACTGATTGCATGTTTCCCCTCCATCTTCGTGTCTTTCAGCCTTTTAAAAATCAACCGCATGCTGGACATCAAACGGTTCAAACGTGTCGCAACCCCTCCTTGACTCGCTCTGGCTATAGTTGTAAACACTCCCCCTCGCCCCCCCTTTCCAAATTTAGCATCTCGTGTTTTCAAACCTTCAATAGGTTTCGTGTGAAATTAGAAAGTAGCCCCTCACCCACTTTATTTCTCAGAACAAGTCCATGTTCGGAAAAATACACATGTCCTCTGACGTTTTCACTGCTATTTGGATTTTATGAAAACTCAGAATCTGTGAATAGAACGAGCAGGTATGGCGCAATCGGCCCTGACCCTCAGAGATCAGAAACACGAAGAATATTTTTATAAAAGCTCCTGTGCCCCAGTTTCAATTTAAACAGCTACAATAGGTACTTTAAAACGTGGGATTAAAATAATAAAAAGCTACATCTTTTACTTGTTTTAAACGATAATTTACAGATATTGTCACAGTTAACAGATCAACATTCGTATTTACCAATGCTTGTTTTTATTTTGTTAACCGAGCACACAGCCCATAACTGCTCCGTCACAATTTGGCTTTATAAAAGTGTAATAAAGGTGCGGGCAGGCGGATGTAACACTTAGCTGAAGGTGTTGCTAACGATAGGAAGAGAAAGCAAGGGACCTTTTGGGGAGTTAAAAAAAGTTAAAGCTAAAAAACAATACCATTCGCAAAACAAATTGCTTAAACTTAAACAAAGGCGAGACCTATTGCATTTCCAATGCTTGTTGTTGAAAAGAGCCAAGATCCTACGTGTCAAGCTCTGTAATTCAGTCTCAATCTTTCAACGTTTCTATGTAGTTAAGTTGAGTAGCATACATAAAGGAATAGAGTATTATTTGCATCAATTATTTACAACGCTTAAAAAAAGATGTGGCTCACTATTTAGAACTATACAACAGAGAAGTTGTTATTTTTAGAAGAGTCTTTGGAGAAAGGAAGACTAGGGATGCGGCATTCTTTCCCTTCCACCCTCCTCTGTAACAAAGGGAAAGATGAGAAATGTGTGGGAGGTCAAAGTTTCCTCATGTCTTCCAGCACTCCTCACACTATCCCCTCACTGTTCATAGCTGTGTTTCTGGTATGAAATATTATGTTCAGAAGAAGTACAAGAGGGGCTGTTCAGTCTTTGGGTGATAAAAAGCAAAGGTTAAAATATATAGATAAATGGGGTTAGGCAAGGGACAAAAAATGAGACTCGGGAGTCTCAGTTATTAAGACCCGCAGAGATAACGTAGTTGGAGACCAGAAGCAGAGTTGGAGACCAGAAGCAGAGTGGGGTGATCAAGAGACCAGTGCTTTGCAGGTCAGAAATAGGGGAGCAGTGAGCAAAAGTGCAAAGTGGAGACAGAGAGGCCTTTGAATTGCGTGGTAAATGGAGTGATTGAGGCGAGTGGAACATCCATGGACAGACTGGCAAAAAGTGTGTGGATTCATGTTACCTTCCTCTAAATGAGAAGCGGGTAACATGGACACACATAATTTTCGGCACATGGATTCACATCTCAAAAATGTATCACTGTGTGTGATTCAGTTTTGGATGTGTACCCTGCACTCTCCTATAAACCTCTCCTGAAACAAACATAAGTCCCAGCTACAGATCTATTCACCCACAGACCACAAACAGCAGGAGGCAATACCATAGAAAATTTATCTCACCAGATAATATGGCATAAACTTTGCACAAATATGCACACTGATACCATCTGCTTTCCATACTGTTGTGCACGCTTCTCTTAGTCATCACCTTGCTGAAACTGTCCCTTCCTCTGTCTCCTTAACCCCTCCTACAGTGCCTCTTCCTTTCTCTCCTTACTCTGTTGGCTCTGCCCATTATATAGCCACTCTTATGACACTGCATCATCAGCTGGGAACCTTCTCTATCCTTTTCCTCTCAATCCTATGATTGGGTTGTATTTTGTCCCGTTCTTCCCCTCTGTCCCTGAGGCTGAAATAGATCAATCAATCAATCAATCACAGAATTTGTAGAGCGCACTACTTACCCGCGAGGGTCTCAAGGCGCTGGGGAGAAAAAAGGGGGGGGGGTGCTGCTACTGGTCGAACAACCAGGTCTTGAGTAGCCTCCTGAAGGTCAGCAGGTCTTGGGTCTGTCGTAGGCTTAGTGGAAGGGTGTTCCAGGTCTTGGCGGCGAGGTGGGAGAAGGATCTGCCGCCGGTGGTAGTTCTTCGAATGCGAGGGACGGTGGCGAGGGAGAGGTCGGCGGAGCGGAGCTGGCGGTTGGGGACGTAGAAGAGGAGGAGTCTGTTGAGGTAGGCTGGGCCAGTCTTGTGGAGTGCCTTGTGTGCGTGGATGAGGAGTTTGAAGGAGATTCTCCTGTCGACGGGGAGCCCAGTGCAGGTTCCTCAGGTGGGGGGTGATGTGGCTAGAATATGTGTGGCAGTGCCACCAGAATCTCCCATTGCTTGCCTTTCGTCATGGAGATGCAGTGCGCCAGAGTATAGTTGAACATTTGTGCCTTTTAATTTTACCTGGGAATTTGTGCATGTAAACAGCCTTAAAGATCCACAGAGCACCTAACCTAAGAGTTTTTCCGCTATGCACTGACAGCAGTTATCACACCCCTTATAACAAGCATTTGCAATGCAATAGGTCTCGCATTTAGGCGAGTTTGAGCTATTGATATTGCAAATAACAATGCCTTTTGTGTTTTCGTTTTTGAAACTTAAATAAAAGGCATTGTCATTTACATTGCCAATAACTTAAACTCGCGTAAATGCGAGACCTATAGCATTGCAAATGTTTTTTTGGGGGGGGGGATTACAAAAAATGATTGTCTGGATTACGACTGAAGAATGTTTTGTTAGCGCCATTTGAATCTCGTGAATCCAGTTTCGTCCACAGCCGTGAAGGCTCTACCAGAGATGGAAGGCTACTCGGATGAGAATAGGATTTCTACTCGTGCTAAAAAAAAAAAAAGTCAGAAGCCTCTTCTTCTACAAACCATGTGCACATCGAGCAAGCACCACCAGGCAGGACGCCGCTTAGTACCAGCGAGTTTTACCACTGAAAGAAATCACACGCCATCTTTACATACCATTAGGAACTCAAACAAGCATTGGCATAGCCAATAGGTCTCGCCTTTGGGACCTTATAAGTGCTTAGCCATTTTACAAAGTTGCAGCTTCATGTAGTGATGCTGCAGTCTCGTTTGTGAATCCAGCATTGATAAAGAAAGAATGTATTGTAAAAATAATACATTCTTCAAGTTGTAGGTCAAAAGAAAAGAACAAAAAGACTGTTCTATTTAAATGCAGTGAAAAAGCAACAGAAAGTCTCGTCTTTACATTTCTCAATCTGTGACTGACTCGCAAGGGCAGCATCACCTCCTCAAAGGAATCCTTTTATATGGAAATTGGGTCAGTGGGCAGATGAAAAACAGCAGGAGAGAGTGCCAAAAGGAGCTGGGGAGTAGGGGCCTACGAGGAGGGGCGCTGGTCGCACCGGAGTGGCCGGGAGACGAGCAGGAATGGCGGTCTGAGCCGTGGGGTGCATGCATTGGTGCCGTGTCCCTGGATACAGACGCCTTCCAGGTCGCAGTGGGCAGCATGTCCGGGTCACCGCATCTGCCATGAACACGATCTGCCGGTGTGACTCTTTCTGGAGACAGGCACAATGAAAACTGAGTTTTCAAAGCACGGCTGAGATTTGTAGGACTTTTTTTTTATTTAGCGCCTTCTCTGCTGCGAGGCTCTGGAGCACTTTTAGAGGCGTTCGTAATTGAGTTCTGGGCGATCTAGGCAAAGAGAGAGACAGTGAGAGAGAGGGGAGCTGAGAATAAAGAGAGAGAAGGACGGAGAGCGAAAGGGGAGAGAGAAAAAGAGAGGGAATGAGAATAAGGAAAGGAGAGAGCCGAGGATGGAGGAAAGAGAATGCGGGGAGAAAGAAGGGGAGAGGAAGAATGAGAGAAAAAGAGAGAGAACGCAGGATTGAGAGGTGGTTTGGGGTAAAGTCAGGAGTTCAAAATGAGAATTTTAAAAGGAATACATACACATGCACGAGGCACGAAGTCTGGGGATCAGGGGATCATATGAATGAATCTAATCGGCTAAAGAGAAGATAAAAAAAAGAAGTTAAAAGCGCCATCACAAAGCAGCGTCCCGCGAGTGGTGTGCGCCATGAAAATAACAAGCGGTCTTCACTTTTCAAGCACTCGTGCTTGTGGCGGCATCCACCTTGCGGGAGCGAGCAGTGGCACGCTGTTTGTAATTAACGTGGCCGCGCCGCTGCTCGCTCCCGCAAGGTGGATGCCGCCACGAGTGCGAGTGCTTGAAAAGTGAAGACCAATTGCTAAAGGCCCTCTCCTAGAGCAGCGCATGCGCGCTGCATAGGCGAGACCTAAAAAGAACACTCTCCGGCCGTGAAATTCTATCCTGTGAAAACTGGCATTGCTTGCTATTATCCCATTGCCTAACACTCAGTAATGACCTTAAACGATAGGTAGAGTTGACCTTTGTGGGATTTTTATCTCCTGACCAGCAGATCACAGCAGATGTCAGTGACGGGCGTTTAACCACTTGTCGTTTTAGCGGCTAGGAGTAGTCTGCATGCTCACTTTTGTGTTTTTGGTTGCCTGACATATTTAAAATAAGTAAAGGCAGTTAAATTGACAGACAGTTTTGTTTTCATTGATCAGTTGTTTTTTCCTTAAAGGATGGGTATTTTGTGGGTTTACGTTAGTCTTGTATGATGAAAAGGTTTCCCCCCAATCAAAGGTGGTTGGTCACTTGTCACGGTTCCTACCTTGAACCGTATGTTTTTCTTTTGTAAACATACTTAAGTGGCGCCCTGCCGCCCCCAGACGAGCTGTGAATGTCCATTCCTGGTGTATGTGTAATTCTGTCCAGCTGGAGAAGCGCTTGCATTGACGCAGGTGATCCCCGTGGCTCACAGACCCCTCCTCCACAAACCCGTCTGGAGAAGCAGAGCAAGCCTGCACCTTTCAGTGAAGCGCCGAGCGCCTCGGGGACTCGTGGTGCTACCCTCTGCCAGAGTGCATTACACATGTATATTAGCGCAAGATTGGGAGCCGGTCTGGAGCAGCTTATTCTCTCCTCCGCTTCATTTACCTCGGCTGCTGTAAGAGCGGACGTCGATTGGGATTTTTATCTCCCGACCAGCAGATCACAGCAGATGTCAGTGACGGGCGTTTAACCACTTGTGGTTCTAGTGGCTGAGTAGTCTGCATGCTCTTTTGCATTGACGTAGGTGATCCCCGTGGCTCACAGACCTCTCCTCCACAAGCCCGTCTGGAGAAGCAGAGCACGCCTGCACCTTTCAGTGAAGCACCGAGCACCTCGGGGACTTGTGGCGCTACCCTCTGCCAGAGTGCATTACACATGTATATTAGCACGAGATTGGGAGCCGGTCTGGAGCGGCTTATTCTCTCCTCGGCTTCATTTACCTCGGCTGCTGTAAGAGCGGACGTCGAGTGGGATTTTTATCTCCGGACCAGCAGATCACAGCAGATGTCGGCGTTTAACCACTTGTGGTTTTAGCGGCTAGGAGTAGTCTGCATGCTCTTTTGCATTGACACAGGTGATCCCCGTGGCTCACAGACCTCTCCTCCACAAGCCCGTCTGGAGAAGCAGAGCAAGCCTGCACCTTTCAGTGAAGCACCGAGCGCCTCGGGGACTCGTGGCGCTACCCTCTGCCAGAGTGCATTACACATGTATATTTAGTGCGAGATTGGGAGCCGGTCTGGAGCGGCTTATTCTCTCCTCAGCTTCATTTACCTCGGCTGCTGTAAGAGCAGACGTTGAGACAGCACCGAGGAGCCGTGAAATCTTAAACCGGACGTGGGCAGGAGGCGGTGGGAGCGGCCGTCGGGGACTGTGGTACTGTCGCCCCCACGCTCCTCCACCGCCTCAATTAAGAGCACGCCTGGTGGTGCTCAGCTTGGACAGAGAGTTAGAACCCCTCATACGTCACAAAACAAACATGGCGTCGGCCAGTCGAAATGGGTTGTTCGAAAAGTGGACAAGGCGGAAACCAAGAACCCCGGTTGCCAATCACGCGCTGTCGTTTAACATAAATGAGGACGCGAGCCAATTGAAAAGAAGGGCTTGGCTTAAAGCCCCCTTCTGAAATCGTATCGATTCCAAAAGGCCCTCGCATGGCGAGAGCAACGCATGCGCGCTGCTAACGCCAGGCGAGACCTAAAAACGTATGTATGTCTAGTCTCCCACCACTCATATCCAAGAGAAACTGTTTCTCAGATGGCATTAATAGTACCTTTCTATATTCTGTTTGACTTTCAATGCCGGAATTACGTGTAGATATGCTTTATTTTTGTCTTTTAGTGAATGATCAGGATGTGCTAGTATGAGAAAGGTGGAAGATAGAAGGAGAAGAAACAGATGATTGAAACATGGGATCTGCAGCTTGGTCTTAAAAATGTTCAGTAATCTGTTATCCTTAAAAGGGTACAGTATTTTGTTACGGTGCATATTAATTGCTTAAATGTACATAGATCATTCACAACTTTAATAAAAACATATTTACATTTTTTTATGGGTGTGATCAATATATTTTAATAGCAGTATGATCAATTCTAGATGACTGTTGACCATGAATCGGAGACCAACGGAAGAACATTTTTGGGGAAGAGGTGCCCATGATCAATGAGGTTAAAATATGTGGTTATGATATTGGTATTGAGGAAGAGAAACTTAATTTGATCTTCTAATTTGCTGTGGAAGGTTTCGTAGTTTTAATAATGAAAGGCGAAGAATACTTAGAACAAAGAAGAATCGTGTTGAAGCTAGGAGAATATACTATCTAGAGTAATTGATAGTTGTGAGATTGGGAAGCGAGAAAACACTTTAGAAAGAATGACTGGCAATGAGCATATTTTCAAGGCCAATAAGAAGGACTTTCAAGTGTGTTTTTACATTATGTAGATATGAACATATTGTTGGAAGGACCTACTAGTATGTAGAAAGACTACAGACTAAATTGGAAATTACAGCTTTACTTTGTTTTAACTTCTTTCTTAAAATGGCGGCTTGGTACCTCAAAACTGTAATGCTTTCATTGCATAATAATTAATAGTGGGATTTACAAATGCAGTTTTAAAACGAACTTAATTGTTTAGCACTTCATACCACAGTGTTGCTCTAAAGATCAGAGGTTACTGTTACCCAATTCCATGCTACTCCATTTACTGACCGCAGAACGGTGAAAGACTAAGTTGTCATTTCCCTGATTACAGCTTGCAATCTAAACCTCAGATGAAATTTAAGCAAAGAGCTTTTAAGTCACTTAATCCTCTTGCTGGCAAATATTTTCTGTACCTTTGTTTATGGTTACTGGAAGCCATTAGGTGCTGTAACATCCTTGTCAGTTCTTTTTAGGAAATTAATGAGCTTTAAGAAAGAGCGAGTAGTTGAAAAGAAGTGGATAGTCAGACTGATGAATCTATATGTATGATCTGTCAAGGAGATGTCCGTATGTTACGAGTAAATCCATGACCTTTCGAGAGAACCATCTCCCCTCCGAGCTGCCCGTCTTTATACTTGTCAGGTGACTCTTAAGGCCAGTTTTAGGCACCCACTATGTCAGTGGAGGTTTGAACACTATAAGCTGATAGTGGACCTGGTGAGGACTAGAACACCAGGTGGCTGGACTGACTCTGACCCAAACATAGCGTTGAAAATATGTCTGCAGTTCACTATAAAATCTCAGTAAGACTGTTTCCAGTCCAATGAAATGTTGGGAGAGGAACGGGAGGTTCCAAAAGTTGAGACTTGGATATTCGTTGAACTCCTTTCTGTTACATTTATGTGGTGTTGTGAATATATAGGAGGGTAATGGAGGCCAACCTGAAGAGGCTGGCAAATTGATTGGGCTACAGACCTTACTCTGGTGTTAAGACCACAGAAGGTCTAGTGTTCTATGCTTGGATTATAGCACTGCAATATTTCATTCATTGGCAGACACTGGAAGGTCTTGGCTGTGGACCTTCCATGTGGGGCGATTTCATTTTGTCTGAAGAATAAACAAAAATAATGGTAAGCGTGCAAACATTATGGAACTAAAGGTTTGGTTATTGATAATGCAACAGTGCTTAGTTTTTAAAATAATAAGTGCTGGTGCCCGAAGTTTGCTTTAAAGTCCGCTGCGAGTGTTGTTGAAGGTCTGTGTGCCGAATACCAAGACTTCATAGTTCTAATTCCACCTCCTGCCTCTTTAATCCACCACCACACAGATCCTGCCTTTTATCTCTTTCTTTCAGGTTCTTTTTCATCCTTCTTTCTCCCTTTGTCACTGTTTTTCCACAATTCAATTCCACTTTCTTTACTTATTTTGTGATATCTCTCTCATGCCCTGGATGAAAGTCTGCTGAGGAAAAACGAGTACCGGTCCCAAAAACGTGTGCCGGTGGGCCCCAGCTGCAACCACAGACACAAATTAAGCACTGGTAATGCATATTCCTCATATCATTCCTAACCTGAATGTGGTTAGGTGTAAGGCCATAAATGATAAAAATAGACCACATTCTTACTTGCAGGAAATTCTAGACCCTTCTGATGAAAGATAAAAGAGCCCCGATAGCTGCTGTGGTTAAATAATACCCCCTCATCTGTGAGCATAATCTTGCTGAACAAATCACTTGTTTGGAAGATGTGCTCCGAGAACGATAATTGATGGCTCTGAACAAGAAAATGTAATCTAACCGCTGAAACTACTCTGAAAACAGGTTGGTCAAGTTTATAGTAAATTGGAAGCTAGATGTATGAATGAATGAAAAACAGCACTTATAGAGCGCGTAGCTACCCGGAGGCATCCCAACGCTGAAGCGGTAAAACTAAAGCCTCAGGCTTTTGGTTGTAGTTTTCAGGCCAGAGAACTAGAATGATGATACATTTTTAGTTTTTTGGGGGGAGAAGGGGGATGAGGGGGTAGGTATATCTGTCAGAATAGGTTAGTTTTCGACTTCATTAACGTTTATGCAATAGGTTCGCTTCCCCAAAATATATGAATTGGGTTTACTTTTTCGTTTGTCTAAAGTGAAATCAGTTTAGGGTGGCTTGTGTATACCGCATATCTAAATATTTTATTACTGCCTGTCTAGTACCCTTTAATGCAAGCTCGCTTTATGCTGTAAGTCTTTTCAGCGTATATCGATTGATAAGTGAGCAGGGCAGCATTTTGCCAAGAAGGGTTTTGTGACCTCAGTAGCCGACTTTGTTTATCGCAGGAAAATTGATTTCAATATTATTTTTTTACATGTAAACTACAGTCGAGTGTGTTTCACAAGAAAATAATTACTGGACATCCTTCTAAACAGATTAACAGACACACACCCAACCAACCACTACCTTGTATCCTCCTACAACTGCCCCAACAACCCTACCACTCCCTCCACACCCCCGTGAATTCTTCGCTTACGCACACAACAGTAGACTTCCCACAGCACCCATTCAACACCAGGTACAGTATGGCAGCAGAGCAAGCCCGCTTGCACACAAAAAAAGCATTTGCAATGCAATATGTCTCGCATTTACGCGAGTTTGAGCTATTGACCTTGCAAATGACAATGCCTTTTATTTTTGTTTTCTTTTTTAAAACATAAATAAAAGGCATTGTCATTTACAATGCCAATAGCTTAAACTCGCCTGAATGCGAGACTTATTGCATTGCAAATGCTTGTTTATTCATGAAGCGAGGCACAAGATGTCATCAGAAAATGTTTTTTTGTTTTCTTTCGTTTTATAATTGAAAACTCTATTCATTTTTACACGTTAAAAATCTGAGATAAGCGCCGTTTTGCCGCCAGAAAACACTTTTACACACCCAGAGATCATGAAATGATGTGGGCCGGGGTAGGTAGGTGGCCCGCCGCAGGTAAAGTGGCTCATTTGCGTATTTCTTAGTTCTGTACATAAATCGTTCGGTTACTCAGGCGGTGAACTACGTGGTTTAAATCCCAGATTGTCTAAGCGCTACGGGACAATGCAGATGGAAGTAAGCGCTCTGCAGATACACGTAAGTACTTAAAATAAATACATATTTTTATGTCGCTTTAAGCTACATTTCGTCCTCTCTGTTACCTGGAAAACAATCCAAGTTCCCTAAATTGGATAATTTTCAGTTGTCGCACCTTACAGCAGCCTGAAGCGCTGCCATAACCGAGGAAGGGTGTTCTAGCCGGACCTAAAGGCAGGCAGGCCACTGTGTGAGAGCCGAAAATAACCGTTTGAGTGGAAACGCTGGAAGTTCTTCAATCGTGTTTTTATAAATATTTTTTTGTTTATTATTTAGGAGCTACCTATTGTGAAGAATAAAGAAGCTAAAACAATAAAAACGTGTCCTTGTATATTTAACACACAGGGCCCCGTAGTCCTTTTTGAAAGTCCACAAGCTAAGATCGGAACATTTACTCCCCTTCCAGGGTCACCCACCGATTGGGTGGGGGGTATAGGAGAACAGTTTTCTGCACCGGGGAAAATGTTTTACCCACTGAGAAACAAAAAAGAAATGCATTTGCAGAGCGGACTCTTTTCCCTGTGTGACAGTGCACTCTCTGGAGACTTCTGCAGGGAGGGAGAGGATCCCCGCGGGAGGCCTGACGTGATCTTCCCAGCGGGATCTTTGGAAACCTGCGCCCCGTGCAGTTTATGTAGATACCACCGGTACTGTTTGGGTAAAAGTGCCTGCCTTTCACCACAACCGAACCAAGCCTCGCATGATGTGCCTGGCTCTAGCCCCGCCTGTGCCCCTCACGCAGAAGAAAACAGCAAATTAATTAAATAACCAAGCGCAGCCGCTAAAGTGAGCGGACCGCGCTGCAAATGAATTAAATAAACAAGCGCAGCCGCAAAAGTGAAAACGGCCCGCGCTGCAAATTAATTAAATAAACAAGCGCAGCCGCTAAAGTGAAAGCGGACCGCGCTGCAAATAAACAAAATAGTGCTGTTAGACATGAGAAAGCAGACCGTGTAGCATGACCAGTAAAAGGTCCAGTCCTTATGGGCGGTAACAAATGGAGACAAGGCGGTACCAAGGAGGGACTAAAAAGCATATTTACCAATCAGAAGCCAGCATTTAAGAAGGACAATGACACAAAGCCAAGGACAAATATGGACGGAGAGTGGACAAGGCTTCCACAGCATACCCTACTACAGCATGCCTCGCAGAGCGAGCATGCGCTGCCGCTAGGCTCGACCTAAAAATGAATTGCAAGGGCACTAGCAATGCAGAGTATCATATTAGGTCTGTATTTGTGAGCTTGATATTTTTATGCTGGAGAAATACCTTAAGAACGAGTTAGGTACGAGTACAGTGTGTTGGATGACGGTGGTAGTATGATAACCATGCACCAATAGACAAATGCCCCTGTCAAATGATTAAACCAGTTGCATACTGCACTACTGTGTCCATTCTAAAGTTAACCGCATTGGAATATTTAGTATTCAATAAATTATTAATTAACCTTTATTGTTTATAATATTGAAGGCACTGTACATTAATTAGTAATTAATTATGCGTTATCTCTAGTATATGTAGATAACTTTTAAAGTAGTCTGCAGTGTGTGCCTTCTGTGAGAGCCAATACTAAGGGAATATGAACCTCATGCAAAACAACGTCCAGTGCAGGGATCTGCACCCTCAGTTCTTGCTCTCCCCTTCAAACACATGGAGATGACGCTTTCCTTCCTGTGTGCCTTTCGTAGACCCACTAGCCACTGTTAAAATTTCTGGCAGTAGTTCTAACATCTGTGGTTAAGCAAACCAGCAGAAGCCTCATTTAAAAAAAAATAAAAAAAAATTTTTTAGACAAACTTTATTGGCATTTAATATCAATCCGTGTCATTATGCATCGTGGTACAAATATATTCTGGCCGTAGCTAATGGCAATACATCCCAGGTTCCATTCCGTGGCCCCGTTCAATCGGGGTCCATTGTTCCCTCGTCTCCTCCCATTACCCGGGTTGGGAATGTCGCATTATCCTCGTTGTCGCCCCTTCCCCCAATCAAACCAAACGATTAACTAGGTCCCCCCTCCCGCACTGCTGTCTGCATTGTACTTCCATAGCTCAGAAAGGTACCTCCCCGTGTCAAGTCGTGTATGACAGGCCGCCGCAGGTGTCCCCTGGTCAGTAGTTACCCTCCCCTGAAAGAATGTTATATGTCCATCCCTGTTCTGGATCCCCAGCGCGCGCTCTCCCTGCCGCTAGGGAAGCTCCTGTTGTGGTGGCCTCTCGGGGGTAGAAGCGTCAGATGCCTGCCCATCTCGCTGTATGTCGTTCAGCAACGCTTCCCAAGCCCTGGCTCTCTCCTCCTTGCCTATCCCTTGCTTCGCATTCCTCAGAAGGACCCTGCTCTCACATCCCGCCCATTTTGCTAGCTCCCGCTTACACCCCTGTACACTGGGGCCCCTCTGGTCTTTCCAGTTACGAGTAATTTCCCGTTTTGCTAGGACAAAGGCGAGGTCCTGGAACCTGTCCGTGGTTCTAGTTTTGGCAGTGTGTGGAAATAAGCCCAGCAGTACATGTGTCGGTGTGCATGGGATTACCCTCTCCGTGATCCTAGCCGTCTCCTGCGTCACTTCTTGCCAGTAATGTCCTAATGAAGTACAGCTCCACACCATGTGGATGTATGTTGCTCCCACCATAGCACGCATCGGGCATCCTCCCTGGCAAAATACCTATTAATACGCTCCGGGGTCAGATAAGCTCGTTGGAACGTATAAAAGCTAATCCGGTTAAAGCGGGCATTTCTGGAGACCTTAGCCGCTCGTTCAAGTATTTTCTCCCAGTCCTTGTCCACTATCGGACTGGCAATGTCACCCTCCCATTGGTTTTTCAACCGGTCTAGCGGCAATATGGTATCTCTCCCTATGGCCCTACAAAGACATGCGACCGCCTTAATGGTTCCCCCGGCCAGGCTGATATATTCGCAGGTGGCCTGTCGCTCTGGTTCCGTCGTACCCGTCCTCCAATGTCGCCTCATAGCCCCTGTAACTGCCCCATAGAGTAGGAAATGCCCCTGGGGAACACCTCAGTCCGTGCTAAAGCCCTCAAAGGAGAGCAGCTCCCCATCCCGGAAAAGATCTCCCACCTTTGTAGCTCCCGCCTGTACCCAGTCATCTATACCCCGCCAATTTCCTCCATGGGGGTAGGGCACCCAGTATCGTCATCGCCATTTCGGGCGAGTAGGGGCGTTTCGTCCTGGTTTTCTGTCTGCACCGACTCCAACACCGTCTGATCACACTATGCTCGTTACTACTAGCCTGTCTGGGTCGAGCAGTTCCTAATAGTGTGCGGAACACCTCCATCCTGTCCGGAGTGAAGGGTGGTGCTCCTCTGTCCTGGTCAATGCTTCCCGCCACCCACTGCGTGAACCTCTGTAGTTGTCCTGCCATATAGTACGTCTCCATATCTGGCAGTGCTAGGCCTCCCTCTGATCGGGGTCGTTTTAGCGTGCTCAAGGCTACTCGCCTCCGGCCCGCTCCCCATATGAATGCCGATAGGCAGGAATCCAGTTCCCGGAACCAGGCCGCCGAGATCCACACTGGTAGTGTGGTAAAAAAGTACAGCAGCCGAGGGAGAGCCACCATTTTGAGGAGTGAAACACGGCCCATCACGGAAAGAGGAAGCTTTCCCCAAAAGGTCCTGCTATCCCTAAGGGAGCGCCGCGCTTGTTCTATATTCCCCTCTTTTACATCCGCCATGTCGTGGAAAATGCGCACTCCCAAATATCGAAAGCAGGGGGGCGCCCATTTCAAGTCACCCAGGCGGCGGCATGTCCGCCATCAGCGGGAACAAACTAGATTTCTGCCAGTTCACTCTAAGGCCCGAGAGGGCCCGAACTCGTCCATCATCCTCCGCGCCCCCGGCAGATCCTCCCCTGCCCGCAGCAGGAACAGGAGGAGGTCATCTGCGTACAGTGCTATATTATGCCTCTGTTCCCCCAATTGCAGTCCACAGTAATCGTTGTCTGATCTCGCCACACATGCCAGTGGCTCCATAGCGAGGGCGAACAGCAGGGGGGAGAGAGAGGACACCCCTGACGCGTACCCCTCTCCACCCGATACTGCCCCGATATCGTGCACCCTGTGCGGACTCTCGCCACTGGGTCAGCATACAACAACTGCACCCATCGCAGGAATCCTGGTCCAAGGCCCATCTTGTTCAGAACAGCGTACAGGAACACCCACTCAAGGCTATCCAAGGCCTTTTCTATGTTGATAGTAAACACTGCCCCTGCCCGTTTGTCGCGTACTCCGAGCTCAAGGACCGATAACAGGCGACGAATATTGAAGGTCGTATTCCTGCTGGGAATAAATCCTGCCTGATCCAGATACACTAGGGATGTCATATGCGGTAGTAACCGCATTGCCAGTATCTTACTGAGAATCTTAAAATCGAGATTCAACATCGACAAAGGCCGATACGCTGCACACTCCCGGGGAGGCCTGTCTGGCTTCAGCAGTGGAATCACCACTGCCTCTCTAGTGGTGTCTGGCAGGCGCCCCCTCTCCTCCGCCTCTGCATACATCTCCACAAGTTTGGGGGGTCAGTTTGTCTATGTTCGCTGCATAGAATTCTTTGGGGAGCCCGTCTGTGCCTGGGGTCTTCCCTCTGGCCAGCGCCTTAATGGCCACCCTCACTTCGCGTTCCGTGATCGCCGCCCCCAGCTGGTCCGCATCGTCCTCCTCTAAGGTAGGCAGAGGAAGGTCCGCTAAGTAGCCCTCTATGTCCCCTTCTCCCCGGGCCCCGAGCTCCTGTAGAGCTGTTCATAATAGCCTCGGAACCTATCGTTGATGGCAGTTTGTTGGTAAAGGGAGTGCCCCTCCGAGTCCGCGAGCTCTATAATTGTATTACCCCTGCGGGTTGGGTTAGCCAGCCACGCCAGAAGTCTACCGGCCCTGTCCCTCTCTGCGTGTGTCCTGCCATGTAGGTCTTATAGTCGAAACACCTCAACCTTTCCTCCTGCACTGCCACCTCTTCTTTCTTTTCAAGGAGCTCTTGGCGGAGTTCTGGGTGGTTCGGGCGGCGAAGCTCCACCTTGCGCAATGCTCGGTCAGCTCGTTCTACGTCTGTCCGTAACGTGCGCCTCACCCCAATAGAAAGCACCATGCATCGCCCCCTTATGACCGCCTTGAAGGCCTCCCATTCTGTCACCCTGGAGTCCATGGTCTGAGCGTTATCAGCGAAATATGCATGTAGGAACACCTGGTCTTCTAGTGCCTCAGGTTTGAGGCGCCATGTGGGGATGGGCTGCTGCTGGTACCCCCAGTGTAATCTGGTGAGTATCGGGTTGTGGTCCGACACCGTGCGAGTGAGGTATTTTGTCCCGTGTAACTGGACATGTATATCCGGGGAGCACAGGAAGGTGTCTAGTCTGACGTGTAAGTCATGTACATGGGAGAGGTGGGAGTATTCCCTGTCCAGTGGGTGCGTATGTCTCCACGTGTCCACCAACCCCCAATGAGATTGCCAGGCTCTAAACGCCCTAGCTACCCTGTGTGCTGGGGCATCCCGGAGTGGTGGGTGAGATCGGTCAAGGGTCGGGTCTGCTATACAATTAAAATCCCCCCCCCACAATATTCGACCCTGTCGGGTACGGTGCCAGAGTTCCAGACAGAGTTCCAGAAAGAGACCCTGGTCGACATTCGGGTCGTAGATATTTATGAGCGCAATATCCTTCCCGTCTAGTCTCCCTGTGACCACCACATACCTCCCTTCTGGGTCTACCTTGTGGCCAGTATGTTGAAAGGGGACCCCCGCTCTAATCCAAATGAGGACTCCTCTGGCAAACGCTGAATACGCAGTGTAGTATGCTTGCCCTCTCCATCTGCGCTGTAAGGCCGCCCCCTCCGAAGCCAGTGTATGCGTTTCCTGTAGCATCGCAATATGGATCCCTCGCCTATTCAAGTGGGAGAAAATTTTGTAGCGTTTGTGCATAGAGTGCATCCCTCGGACGTACCAGGAGAGGAAGTTATATATCGGCTGTGTCAACATCTCGGAGTAGCTTCTCTATACCTGCCTGGCCCCCGCGCCCTGGCGTGGCGTGCAATGCAATGCACTGAAGGAAGTAACCTACGCATTGTAGCTTGTGCCCCTTTGAGCTTATAGACAGCAGTGCCCCCAACTTAAACCAACTAAACTTCCCCAACTCCCCGTCCCCAGGACAAGTGAGAACATCTCCCCCATCCAAGCTGCCCTTCGGCATAGTAACAGTCAAATTCTCAACGTTCAGGTGGTGGCTAAGCAAACGCTCAATTGGAGGGAAACCCTCTCCTCCGCCCCCCCGGACCGCACACATCACCCATGTACTTTTCGTGTCACCCCTCCTGTGTCCCACATTCCCCAGAACAGTCTCGAGCTACGATCCCCCACCCCCAGCTGTACAATCCAGCGCATACTTGCGTGCCGTGGATAGGTCATATCAAGTCGTCCGCCGTTCTAGGAGTCATGTCAGGCAGAACCTGACTGGCATCCCCAACTGTGTTCGAGCTGACGTCAGAATCCGAGTCCCTCTGATCCTCTCCAGAGAGAGAGGGGTCTCCCCGCGGGCTCGTGGCACTCAGGGAGGCTATGGCTGCCACTGCACTGTCCCTGTCTCGGCGGGCCTCCTCCATCGTCGGGTGGCCCTTGAGCATCCCCCCCCCCTCCCAGGGGACCGTGCACGGCCTTTCTCGGGCTGATCTCCGCCACTACGTCGCCGATCTCGCAATCCCCGCTCCTCTATCCAGTCCCACACATCCTGAGGGGTAGTAAAGAATTTGGTCTCTTCAGCATGCACGATCCGCAGTCTAGCAGGGAACACCATGGAGTACAACACCCCCATTTGACGCAGTTTCCTTTTTGCCGTTATGAAGGAGGCTCGCTGCTTCTGTACCTCCCTGGAGAAGTCCGGAAAGATCCGGACAGTACTATTTTCTACTGTAAGTTGGCCCTTAAGGCGCGCTCGGCTCAGCACGTGATCTCTGTCCTTGTAAAACAGCAGGTGAGCCACCACAGGCCTCGGCGGCCTCCCAGGGAGGGGCTCCCGGGCCGGAACCCTGTGAGCCCGCTCCAGCGCGAAAAATGGCGACAGGCCCTCCTCTGCTACCTCAGTGCGTAGCCAATTCTCCAGGTAGGCCACCATATCATTCCCCTCAATTTTCTCGGGCAGCCCAATGACTCTTATGTTATTCCATCGTGCCCTGTTTCCCGCGTCCTCCGCTCGTTGCTCCAGCACCAGGACCCTTTTTTCAATATCCGTGATTTTGCGTGCGGACGTGGACACTTGATGTTTCAGGCTGCCGACCTCTCCCTCCACCCTCGTGACTCGGTCCACCAGTTTCCTATGGTCTGCCCGTAGGAGGCCCAAATCCTCCCGGAGCGTGTCTATCTTGGTTTCCACAGCGGCCCGTGACGTTTCTATGGCCTTTAGTATATCATGAAGTGATACGTCGTCTTGAGGGGCGGTTTTTTCACTGCGAGTCCCGGGGCGTACACGCGACTCCCCGTTATCTTCGCCCGCCGACTCCTGTTGTTCCGTTTCCCGTCTCTTGTTGACTCTCCCCATACTGGGAGCGGTATGGGGGCAAGCCGGGCAGCAGGGGCACCAGCGAGTAGCAACTCCAGGCGTGTGTAGGTCTCTCCCGCAGCAAGGGCCCCCGAGACCAAGTACATGCGGTGTGGATCCCAACCACCAGGCGCAGGGTCAGCTCCGCAGCGCTCCGCTAGGGGCGACGACAAGGACACAGTCCACCGCGGCAGTAGGCCCCGCTCGCATACACCACTCTCCTTACCAGCGGGATTCAATCACCCTGCCGCTCAGCAGGTCAGTGTGGGCTGGCTCCCAGCTCCGGGCCCTGCCCCTTTCAGGCTTATTCCCTTCGTCCAGCCTGCAGCTGCGCAGGTGTGAGCTCGACCGTCAGTGCCGCCAGATAGTCCTCCCACTCAAAGCTCGAGGCCTCAATGTCCCGGCCGCCCCTATCGTTCCAGTAGCCTCCGGTCCACCCACCGCAACCTCTCCTTGCCGTTGCAGGAGCAGCACCACCTCGCTCCGCCTCCGTCCGTTCTCCCGGAAGATGGGGTTAACAATAGGAGCTGCTGCGGCCTGGTCCGCCACTCAGTCCTGGGTGCAGGAGGTGGGCCCCCTCCGCCCGTGGCACCGTAGTTTCCTCCCGGGACCCACCAAGGACACAGTCAGGTCTTCCGGGGTCGCTGCGCTGGCCGGGCCCCGCACCCCCCGCAGGTGGGTCCCCACCTCCAGCAGTCAGTCCCGGAGTGCGTCTTCCTCGAAGCCCCAACAGCTCAGGTCTCCCGCCGTCGTGCCCCCTTGGTCCCTCGCCGGCCAGGGTTCTCAGCACTCGCGCTAACCTCAGCGGGCTCCCGTTTCAGAATGGGGCCGCTGGGCGCCGGACCGCACAGCGGAGGCCACCCCCAGGTCCTCTGCGTCAGTTTCTTCGTCTGCTACGTCCCCTCCGCAGCTGCCCGGCCTCCGGTCAGTCCCACCTCTGTGTGCCGGCAACCGCGAGGTCTCGCTCCTCCAGCGCTCCGCTGGTCCCGACCACCTCCTGGGGACACTGTGCGGGAGACACGGTCGCCAGCCGCTCCCTCCGAGTCGGAGCTCAGAATGCAGGCACCATCTTGCCCGTCTCCGCAGTGTCTCTATTTTGCGTTTTTCGAGGTGAAGGTGAGCCGCTGTTCCTCGTCCACCGACTCCCGCCAGCTGCTCCAACCTTCCTCTTTCCGGGGGTGAGTGTATTCGTCGAGGGGCCCCTCAATATCGGGCAGGATGGGCTGTGATGGGGGTTCACCGGCAGGAGCTCCGGTTTAGGCTCCCTGCTCGATCGTCGTCCAGCCACGCCCCCCAACCAGCAGAAGCCTCATGTATCCCATTTGGTCCCAGTCTGAAGCTGCCAGCCCATCAGATCAGTTTCAGCAGCCTCTTCCTGCAAAGTTACTGAGGCACAAGAGCTACTGCCATTCTTGCCAGAGGCAGTACAAAAACTTTCAGCATGCTTTGAACTCTCCAGCATCGAGTGTGCCCAATGGTGATATAAGGTGACCTCTGTGGTCATGAAAGGACGCTAACTGTAAAGAACAACAGCTTCAAGACCAGCAAGAGTGAAGATAAGAGAGTTGAGATGTTTCTGTAACTCCCTGCTACTGTTGCTGTTGACGTTGAAGTAGGGTAAGGATCCTCTGAACAAAGATGTAACAGCAGTCAATAAAAATGCAGTTCTCTGTTCCCTACCCTCACAGCAAGACAATCGAAATGCAGTACACTTTTGAAATTGTTTTTGATTGGCCAGCTCAGCTAAAGCAATCATTGGTTCCTTGGGCAGCTCCAGCCTGTGACCCTGAAAGGACTGATTGTAGTTAAATAGGTACAGGACTGACGATGAGCTTGCATGAATATATGCCCTACTATCCCTGCTTGGCAGGTACTGCACTTATACTCGTAGTCCATTGTTTTCTCTGATAGTTAGAGCCTGCCACATTTATGGCACATACTTGTATACATTGTTGGGTTTTGTCTGTGCTTCAGAACGGGATAGATTTACATCCTTAACTGAGGGTTGGAGTCTGTGGGTGTGAGTTTGAGTGGGTTCCTCATGACAGCTCTAACCTTCCAACATATATGCCTAATTATATATTAGGCCTTCCTCCTTGTTGAGGGCAGGAACTTTGTTGCACTGTAAAAAAATCTGAATTTTTGCCTCACTACTGTCTCTTCTTCCCCAACAACAAAAAGCCCTGATAGAGAAGGTTCCCAACATACACAGGCTCTCTGTCTACAGTGTGTTAATCAGAATTCATACAATTACAGCCAAAATCCCCCTGGTCTCATCAAAAATTAAACACTCAACCTGTGGGCCTCTTAATGTGTCTTTTGACCTGTAAGACACGTATTTTCAAATACTGTTCTACAGTCCCACACTACACGTTACCAGCTGGTCAAGATAGGCCAGGAGTATTTTTAGTTTGCCATGTTCCACTTCAGCCTTGACAGTGCCCTTAGGTGTTCACAAATGTGATGGCAGTGGTCGCTGTCCATCTTCGGAAGTCACGGATACCAGTTTTCCAGTACCTCGACTTCTGGTTGCTGTAGATGAACTTGCCACAGTCTGTCGTTGACCACCTCCAGACGATGGCAAACCTCCTCATATCGTTGGAGTTAACGTTCAGCAAGCCAAATTCGCAAGTAAGTTCTTTGCAGGGGTTTCCTTCCATTGGGCAGTCCTGATTACTGTACAGTTCAGGGCCATTCCTGTGTTGCAACAAGTCTAGGACATTTATGGAATGATTACAATATTTCAGCCTTCATTGTGGTTCTCGGTGACAGTATCTCTGAAGGTTCTTGTCCTTGTAGTATCCACTTACTCCAGTATTGGAACTTTCATAGATTCACATGCTTGAATCATTCCCCGTCGTCGAGATGGGAGTCCCCGGTACATCAAAATAGCAATGCAAAGCTATTACAAACTAGAAACTAGGCCTAGGCCCATTTCAGTTTTTTAACATATCTACCTCTTTTTGTAAAAGGGACCAAACAAAGCACACAACCAATCAGATCAGCCTCACCCTCTAGAATCCTCCTGAGAGAACCTCAGACCTTCAGATTTTCTTTCTTTATTTTATTTGCATAGTTTTATATAGCGCTGGCTAGACCCGGGGGTATCAGAGCGCTTTACATGAGGATCAGCGAGTTACAAGTTACAAAATTACATCAGTTACAGGAGCCAAGTATAACATAGGAGAAAAACAGTGAATACACAATAACATGGATTTTTTATTTTATTTATTTATTTTATTGAACAATCCACTGCAGTGTACATAATACAATGTCGATCGTGTTATTACAAGATGAAGTATCATGCAGTCTACAAATACAAATGAAAATTAAATAGACATGAATAAAAAGGAGAATAAGCCTTTGTAATGCAGGGGAAACAGCGGCAACCAATGAGCGACCCCCTATAACCGCGGGTATAAGAACAGCTAACATTAATCCAATTGTGATCCAATTGTAATAAAGGAAAAAGGAGAAGAGGATTATAAACATATCCTGCATTTGCACCTTTAATGACATATCGCAAATTATAAGACCTGTTCTAGCATAATAAAACGTTCTTTCAGACATTGTCAATTCCAGGATCATCACGTGTCATCAAGTACTGTTTGTACAGTCCCCAGAAGTTCTTAGGGCGACTGCGCGGGGGCATTAACTCACTATATGTTTCGGACTGCGTGTTACAAAAAAGCAAATCTTTATCCCACTCGTATTTGGAGGGAGGAGGTCCGCGTGCCCAGCACATAGCGATTCGCATCTTAGCTAGGAGAAAGCCCAATCCCAGCAGCATCCTGATGCCTTTGGGATGAGGTTTAGTATATCCCAATAGGGCTAACAGTGGATCCGAGTGAGCGGGGTGCCCATGATATTGCCTAATTCCATGAATATCTGTGTCCAAAAAGCAGCAATACTTGGGCACACCCATGCCATGTGAAAGAAATCTGCACCACTTGCCCCACAGCGCTCACATCTATCAGATTCACTTAAGCCGTACCTGTGAAGGCGGGCAGGTGTGTAATACGTTCTATTCAAAAACTTAAAATGAATCAATCTATGCCTCCCATTTAAAGACACTGATTGGGTGACCTCGCAGCAGTACCTCCATACATTGTCATCAATGGGAACTCCTAAGTCTGATTGCCACTGCGCTCTCAGTGGGGAGTAATTGGCGCAGCTATATTCCTGGGACAAGGTGTATATGTTAGAGACCAATTTGTATGGGGTTTTGGCACGTAATTGGTAAGTGAGGGACGGGAGAGCCACAGGCTCTAAATATTCATCACCCAACAGCGCTCTCAAGGTATGTCGTGCCCTGAAATATTGAAATTGTACCAAGGAAGTAGGACCGTGATCCGCGGTGGCTACCTCATCCCACGTCCAGACTCTGCCTTCAGTGAAGAATTCACCCATGTGTGTGATCTGGACATATCTGAGCGCTACCTGGACAGCGATTTCAGTGCACAGAGGCAACCATTGCCACCAATCCAATGGAAGTAGCGTAGAATAAAGCAGAGTGCCTGCCTGTCTTTTAACTTGTTCGCTCCAGGCATGAACAACCGAATTAATAGTCAAGAACACCATAATGTCTGTTGGGAGGGTGAGTGAGTTGCCGGGGGAGTGGGGAGGGGTCAGAGGCAATGCTCTCTAAAAGGAGATGCGGGAGAGTGTGGTCCATGACACCAGTGATAAGCATGCGAACCCTGCGCTGCTCTGTAATAAAGCTCCAGGTCTGGTGCCCCCAGACCTCCCATCGAGTAAGGAAGTGTGAGAGTATCCATCTTGACTCTAGGGGAATTCCCCACCCACGCAAGTCTGACCATCAAGGCCTTAAGAGTTCTAAAGAAATGTCGAGGGATCACCATCGGTATATTCGTGAAGAGAAACAGCAGTCTAGGCAGGACTATCATCTTCATCAAAGATACACGGCCTACCAAAGTGAGTGGTAACTTGATCCACCTTTCAATATCGCACTCCAGCTTAGCAATTGCCCTACCGTAGTTGTCCCGTAGCACTACATCTGAGTCTGTGTGCACTTGTATGCCAAGGTATCGGACCGAGTCAGTAGTTCATTTGAGAGGGAAGTCAAGGTTGAAAGGGACCACCGAGGGTGTGAGAGGAAATGGGATGGATTTATCCCAATTAATTTTTAATCCCGATAGACCACCGAATTTTATAACTTCTCGAATTAGAGGGCGAAGATTGACGGCAGGATCCCACCTTCAGATTTTCTACCGCACGTTGTGCTAGGGAGTCTCCACTGAGCTCTGCTCAGTTATTCCTTATTCTATTCTCTTGCGAGATATTTTCAGCTATTTTTTTCACTTAATTACTCTACAACTTAATTCCTAATGGCAGATGAGGAGAAAAAGGGCATTTTTAGAGCTTGTGCCACCTGCTCTAAGAAGAGGCTTCATGTGGACGACCCTCATAAGGACTGTATATACTGCCTGTATCCTGACCACAGAGCCAAGGATTGCAGGGTATGTCGTACCTTTTCCACTAAAACTCTGAGGGATCGTGAGGGACGTCTCCTTATCTGGCTCCAGAAGTTAAAATCCAGGAGGGATCCTGTTTCTAGTGACGACAGTGATGAGGCCTCATCTGCTTCGTCTTCTAGAAGATCTACAAAGAGGGGAAGATCTGACCCCATTCTTCAGAGGAGCGCCCTCAAAAAGCTCCTAAAAAGACCTCCCATGGGTCTGACAGTCTTGGTCCTACTAAATCTCTTCACCAAGGTGAACAGGAGAGGAAAGGACTTGTAACAGGAGACGGTGGAGTAAAGAAGGCGAGCTCTGTTCCGTCTTCTTCCCCTCCCGATGGAAGGAAAACATTCAAGAAACCTTCTGTTTCTCTTGAGGAAAAACCATCAAAGAAACCACAGTCGTCGACGAACCCGTCAACGTCGACTAAGAAACCATCATTGACATTGTCGACGCGGAGTGAGGTTCTTGTAGGCAAAGGTCCGTCTCCTCAGCCTGGAACAACTCTGACAACGGGATCGTCGCCGAGAGCTCTTCCGGTGTCGATGGTTCCGCCACCATCGACGACTGCACCGGCGATGGCAGTGACGACAAAGCTGTCGACGTCGACCGCGATGAAGACGACAGCGGCGACAAGAACGAAGATGGCAGCGTCGATGAAGAAGACAATGGGGGCGACCGCAATGACGACAGTATTGACGACGGTATCGTCGGCAGCGCCGTTGATGGCGATATCTTCATCGTCAACGACACCGTCGACGGCCTCGTCGATGGGGGGAAACATTTCTGGAGAAAGACATGAAGCGTCATGTAACTCCTGAAGTCACTTCACCTAGCAAGGTGACTCCTCTACTACCTTCTCATCTCCTGGAAGAGGAGGAATCAGACGATGAAGGACCTTATAGCCCTTCAGAATTGAACGTTAAGTGCCAGGAGGACGATATTTAAGAGGGCTATGAAGGGGAACATTACCATAATCCTCCCCAGGAATACCATGGTGGATATCAGGAGGAAGTAGTCTGTATGCCTTCCTCTTTCGGACTTGCAATTCATGCTGTTGGATTACAAGAAAAGGTTTCCAGCGCCGTCCTCTATTTCGGATCAGGCACCAGTTCCCCCAAGACTACACTCAGTGCCTTCCACTCCTCAGGCACCGCCATCGTTGCATACAATAACGGCACCTCCACCAACGCCGCCTTTCGTCCGTCACCAGGATACCTCGGATGACGATCAGGGGGACACCGATCTTCCAGACCAACAGGGGGGATGGGATGACTGTTATTCCAACTCATTCTCCTTCACCGGTTCCCGTGGATTCTCCACCGGGAGACATAGGTGGTTTCCGCAACCTATTGGAAAGGGCGGCCAAGAGGTTTGATCTGCCGATGCCCACTTCGCAGACGGAATGTTTTTTATACAACTTTAAGGAGCCTTTTAAGAAGTCGGTGCGGGCCATCCCCATTATCAATTATTTATGGGATGAGGGTTTTAAGGTCATGAAGACCCCGGCCACAGTGGTTCCTGTCCTTCCACGATTGGAGAAAAAATATAAGGCCCCAGAAGATAGCCCGGCTTGCCTGGTGAGTCATCCGAAACCATACTCTGTAATATCGCAAGCGGCACAGCGGAAGTTGAAGAATCCGGCAGCCCCTCTAACTACGCCTCCGGACAAGGAAGGTAGACGCCTGGACAACGCAGGCAAGAGATTCTCTTCTATGTCTGGTTTAATGGTCAGGGCAGCTAATGCTTTAGCCATTTTGGGCTGCTACTACCGGCAGATGTGGTGTGACCTTTCCCCTTACATCGACCAACTCCCAGAGGACAGCAAGTTTGAGGCCAAGAAGATCCTCCAGGAAGGAGAGAGAGCTTCCTCGGAGGTTATAGACTGTGCAATGGACATCGCTACAGCGGCTTTTTGATCTTTGGCTGGAGCAGCGGTCCTACGTCGGCAGGGTTGGCTTAGAGCAACCTCGTTCAGACCAGAGGTCCAGAACAAGATCCTGGATCTTCCCTTTCATGGGGAGGCTCTCTTTGGAAAGCATGTGGATGATGCTCTCCAAGATATAAAAAAGGACACTGACACGGCGAAGTCGTTGGGGACGCTCCAGTACCCTAAGGTTCCCTTTCGAGGAGCCCGGGGAAGAGGGCTATCCTCATAGAGAGGAGGATTTCAACAAAACAAATATTCCTCATATACGCCTGCCGCGCAGTCTTATCGCCCGCAATACAGTCAGCGACAAGGTCAGTCTGCAGCCTACTCAAAGTCGGCACCCAGAGGGAGAGCAGGACGACAGGCAAAGGATCCTCCACGACGTCAATAGCGGCTTGCCGGCTCTGGCTACTGTTCTCTCCCAACACCAAACACCTGTAGGGGGAAGGATTTCTTTGTGCTTACAAAACTGGCAAAAGATAACAACGGATCAATGGGTGCTCAACATAGTTCAATTTGGCCATACTTTGGAGTTTGTTCAACCTCCTCCACCCGCCCCTCCTCGCATGCACATCACGAAACATCCACGTCTCCTGCGCCTAGAAGTCCAAGTAATATTACAGAAGGGGCCAATAGAACAAGTCCAGTTATCCCAGAGAGGAAAGGGGTTCTACTCCTGGTTCTTTTTGGTTCGAAAGACTGTCAAAAAGTGGCGTCCTATCCTAGATCTGATGGCGCTCAACGCCTATCTCATAAAGCAGTCATTTCGAATGGTCTCCTTACAGGACATACTTCTGCTTCTAAATTCGGGAGATTTCATGACTACTTTAGACCTAGAGGACGCTTATTTCCATGTTCCCATTCATCCATCGCACAGGAAGTTCCTCCACTTTACGGTAGCCAGGAGCCACTATCAGTTCAAAGTTCTCCCTTTCGGCCTCAGGTCTTCACCAAGGATCTTTACAAAATGTCTGGCTCCTATAGCGACCTTCCTCAGAAGACAAAAACACCAGGTATTTCCCTACCTAGACGACTGGCTGACAAAAGCTTCTTCCAAGGCAGCAGCCAGGGAATCCGTGACAGCCTGCACAAGGCTATTCAAGGGTCTTACCCTCAACGGGGACAAGTCAAACTTGCGTCCTTCCAAGAACGCAGTTTTTCTGGGAGCCATATTAGACACGTCCCTGAACAGAGCATTTCCATCACTAGAAAGACAGGCCAAGCTTGTGTCAATAGCTCGACTACTTCTAAAAAGAAAGTCACTTTCAGTTCGCCTCTACAAATCCCTCCTGGGATCCATGTCGTCCTGCATTCCTCTGATACACCTCTGCAGGCTGCGGATGCGGCCTCTTCAGGAGCAACTGGACTTACAGTGGCGTCAAGTGGAAGGATCTTTCGAGGACATGGTCACGGTAACGTCACCAATGAGGCAAGCCATTTCATGGTGGACTCACCAAGCGAACATTTCACAATGTCTCTCTTTTCTGGCCACCCTAGCTCCTCGGATAATTGCAACAGATGCATCTCTAGAGGGTTGGGGAGCGGTCTTACAAGACCTTCAAATAAGTGGCCGTTGGCAACAACATCGTCTTCTGCACATCAACTTGCTGGAGCTAAGAGCGATTCGCTTGGCCCTAAAGGCATTTCTCCCGAGGATCAGAAACTCGTCGGTCCTCTTCAGGACAGACAATACCACGGCCATGCATTACGTCAACAAACAGGGCGGCACAAGGTCCCGTCTGATGTCCTTAGAAGCTCAAAGTATCTGGGTATGGGCGATCCTACATGGATCACGGATTTCGCTGAAAGCCGAGCATCTTCCGGGAAATCTAAATGAGACAGCAGATACACTAAGCAGACTAAAGTTGGTCTGCCACGAGTGGGAGCTGTATCAGAAGACACTGGACGGCATCTTCCGGCTATGGGGCAAGCCATCCATAGATCTATTTGCGACACCGGAGAACAAGAAGTGCCGGTGCTTCGCAAGCTGGCATCACCATCCGTGATCCTGGGGGAATGCGTTTTCGATGGCATGGTCAGGCGCCTTTGTTTATGCTTTTCCCCCCATTCCTCTTCTGCCAAGGCTTCTCATGAAGATGAAGGCGGAACCCTACAAGATGATCCTCATAGCACCATCTTTGCCTCGCCAGTATTGGTACACAGAGCTTCTTCTTCTGTCGGTGGAACAACCGATTCTCTTGGATTCTATCCCATCATTGCTGACGATGTCCCAGGGCCAAGTGCTGCATCCGGATCCCAGATCTCTTCAATTGTCAGCATGGCTCCTGAACACAGAGTTTCTCGACCTGAATATGTCGTACTCGAGCTCAGAGTACGAACAAGGCATACCGAATGAAGTGGAAGAGGTTCTGTCTCTGGTGCCAAGAATCGGGAGTTCATCCTTTCTCTTCTTCGGCTCAGGAGATTCTTCCTTACATCCTTTCATTGGCCAAGGCTGGCTTAGCTCACGCATCCATTAAAGTTCATCTCGCAGCCATCTCTCGTTTCAGAAGAACATCTTCAGGTCCTTCTCTATGGTCAGCGAGAATAATAAAGCAATTTATGAAAGGGCTTTTTAGAGTTTTCCCTCTGATCAAACCTCCACCACCACTATGGCACCTTAATGTGGTCTTGGCTCAGCTCATGAAACCTCCCTTCGAACCTATGCATAAAGCAGAGTTAAAATTCCTTTCGTGGAAGGTGGCTCCTCTTCTGGCGCTAACATCTGCAAGAAGGATTAGCGAATTGCAGGTGCACACTATCCAGGAGCCTTTTCTTCAGTTCAAAAATGACAGAGTGGTACTTCGAACTAACCCCAAATTCATCCCTAAGGTACCTTCGGACTTTCATCTGAATGAACCTCTGGTTCTTAAGACTTTTTTCCCTCAGCCTACTACACCGGCTGAGAGATCACTTCATTCTCTGGACATTCAGCGTTGCTTGAAATTCCATCTCCAAAGAACTAAGCACTTTAGAAAGTCACCTCAGCTCTTTGTAGCTTATAGTGCTCCTCGTAGGGGAATTCCCCTGTCTAAACAGGGCTTTGCACGTTGGATTTCCAGCTCTATCCAGTACTGTCATCAATTGGCTGGGAAAACCCTCCAGGGAAAAGTCTGTGCTCACTCCACGAGGGCAGTTTCTTCCTCTACGGCCCTCTTTGCTGGGGTACCTATCGGGGACATCTGCAGAGCAGCCACCTGGAAGAGTAGCCATACCTTTACCAGACATCACTGCTGGATTCTTCGGCACGCAGTGATACTGCAGTGGCCCAAGCAGTCCTGAGGAACCGGTTTCAAAAGTGGTGAGCTTTCTGTTTCATCCCTCTTTCCTTTTCTTTCCTAAAAACATTGCACATTCTTTGATAAATGTATTGTTTCTTGGTATATTGTCTGCATATGAGCTTTGCGCATTCTGAGGATGCCTATTGCTGCGCCGATGATTCTTTGTAATTAATTGTATAGTTAAAGCTTAATATTTAATGTTTGTCTTGAGACATTGCAGAGTCCAGGTTGAGGAAATGGTTTCCTCTTTCTACTCTTTTCTGTGCTTATGTACTGTTTTTAAAGAATATTAGGACAAAACATGTGCTCATAACTGCTAGCTGCTCTGATTCAAGCATGTGAATCTATGAAAGTTCCAATACTAGAGTAAGAAAATAAGTTACTTACCTGTAACTTTAGTTCTCCAGTATTAGAAGCTTTCATAGATTCACATGCGACCCACCCTCCTCCCCTGGGAAAGCTCAACCTTCTTTTTTGACCTCTATGGTTTATCCTCTGGCACTACTGCTACGAAAATCTGAAGGTCTGAGGTTCTCTCAGGAGGATTCTAGAGGGTGAGGTTGATCTGATTGGTTGTGTGCTTTGTTTGGTCTCTTTTACAAAAAGAGGTAGATATGTTACAAAACTGAGATGGGCCTAGGCCTAGTTTCTAGTTTGTAATAGCTTTGCATTGCTATTTTGATGTACCGGGTACTCCCATCTCGACTACGGGGAATGATTAAAGCATGTGAATCTATGAAAGCTTCCAATACTGGAGAACTAAAGTTACAGGTAAGTAACTTATTTTCATCCTCCTAGTTGACTGTGGCAGGTAGCGTATACGGGCTCTGCAGTGGAATCTAAAGTTCCAGTGGGACCAGCACAATAGAAACCTGTTGGAGACTTTTCAGATCTTTTTTTTTTTTTTTTGTATTATTTTTTATTAGAGCAGTGTTACAGAAATAAACAAAAGTGTATCCATAAAAGACAAATACATGTCATAACATGGCCCCGACAACGTACAACGAGAGAGAGCCTGATAATGTGCATACGTGCTTAGCCGCAATCTACTTACTAAATGTTAATTCATAGATTTTACAGCTTTTATATAAGGTGCAACAGTGCAAAGTGCAATTATAACAAAGTCGTACTTAATTTATCATAAAAATACAAAATTTCAATCTACAATACATAACCACCTCCTGGTTTGAATCATATACCATACGGTATCAAAAAAGTGCAAATAGAGCAAATAAAACCCAATACCTTTTCTACTATATTCACATTGATTAATTTATAAAAAGGAGAGAGAAGCTTGCCCATATTAACCTAAATCTTCGAATAGCACTAACTCTCTTCGCATACGCTTCTAAAAATCTATATGTCCTACACATTTTACTAATCCAATGCCCTATCATTGCCTGCTCTGTTCGCCAATTCTGTAAGATGAGTGATCTTGCCACAGTAATTGCTATCATTATAAAATACTGCTGGTTTTTCCCGAGGCATTTAACCTCCCCAGAAGAACCAAATAGAACCAACATACATGATGGGTCAATTTTAATCGACACACAACGGGAAATAGTTATAAAAACTTCGGTCCAAAATTGCTGTAAATGACTACATTCAAAAAATATATGTACCCAACCACCTGCATCCTGCTTGTTACATCTAAAACAGTGGTTACTCATCGTGGGATACATCTTATATAATTTCAACAGCGTATAATACAGCAACCATCTTGCCAAAAAAATCATTCTTTTAAAATTAACTCCCCGTAACCCATTCTTTTAAATTGAATTTACAGCCTGTCTCAGAATGAATTTTCTGCAATTTGTCCAAAATCTTTTTCCCGTTTTTTACGGTTGTGCAGCAGAGAATACCACGTACCTATACCCAATGTCTTGACCGCCATCTGTCTATCAATCTGATATGCGGACTCATTCAGAATACTATAATTACTTTTTAAAAAACTCGCAATCTGACCAAAACTTAAACATAAATCCGTACTTTGATTACCGGCTTGTATCTGAACCGTTTCTCATGTGATTAATCTATCAAAATATAAAAAAAATTCGAAGTCTGACAAATCCCAGTTTTTATATTCAAAAACTACTCTTGGCAAGTGAATAACCAATCGATATGTACACTAGTTTTCAAACAATCACACCATACTGCCAGTTTTTGCCAGGCTTGCGCAAGTCTTTTCAATGAAGATAAGCCACCAGCTGCGCAATCTTGAATAGGGGTATAGGCATGATATGCCGAAATATTTAGAGAATTAAACAATACCTGGATTCTCCCTGACAACGCAAGTAGCACCTTATATCTCGTTTTCTTGGGGAGTTTTGCTACTCGTAGGAAAGTTGGCAATTTAGTTGCACTTTCATTTGTCATATGGTTCAAGAGGAAGTTGTCATAAACTGAGTTTGACTCACCTATTTTGCTTATCAAATTAATCAGAGATGCCTGATAATATCTTGCAAAATGGGGTAGTGCTAAGCCCCCGTATGATGTATTCCATTGAAGTGTAGCTAATTTCACGCGAGGCTGTTTATTATTCCATACAAATTTCGAAATCAAACCATCCAGTTTTTAAAAAAAGAATTGGGAACTTTAAAAGGGAGGTTAGTAAAAATAAATAAGAACAGTGGGAGAACTGACATTTTGACCATAGATATTCGTCCGACTAATGATCGATTCAGTAACGTCCATTTATCTAGTAGTCTCTTCACCTTTGCCTACATCCTTCTGTAATTTAATGAGAACAGATCTGCACATTGGTCTGTGACTATAATCCCTAGATATCTAATAGGGCCAGACGATACACATGGTAAGCATGCTGGAATCTCTGCGGGAGTCAAATTAAATGTAAGAATTTCTGCCTTTGTTTGGTTACCTTATATCCCCCAATTTTTGTAAAATTGTCAATTTGATCCAACACATTCTTTATATTTAAACCCTCCACTTTAAAATATAAAATTATATTGTCTGCATATAATTTTATTTTCGGCATCCCTACCGTAGGGGTATGATCTATGCATTCGCCTGAATTTTAACTGCAAGTGGCTCAATAAAAAGAACAAACAGCAGGGGGGATAATGGACATCCCCGCCGAACGCCCCAATTAATATTTACCCTCCCTGCTTCTGTTCCATTAATAATAATCTTCGCTTCGGCTTGGCTATATTGTTTTTTTTAACATACCTATCAACTGATTAGGAAAACCAAACTTCTCTAATATCAAAAATAAAGCCCGCCAAATCAAAGGCCTTCTCGGCGTCCATCATCAGTATTGCTGCCTTAATCTGATTAGCCGAGCAGTAGTCAATTGCTTGTATTAAAAGATAGGTATTAGTTGCCAATAATCTTCCCGGCAAGAAGACATTCTGATCTATGTGCACCACTTGTTGGGCAAAAGGTGCAATTCTCCTTGCCCAGATTTTCGTAAAAATCTTATAGTCTGCATTTAACAGACTGATTGGTCGATATGAATTAGGATCAATAATTAGGAAAAATAATCAGTACTGACTCTTTAAATCCCTTAGGAACTTCTGCTCCCTCTTTTATTTGATTAAAAAGATTGGATAATACTGGAAGTATTTCATCTTGAAACCTCTTCTATACTTCTACCGGGATCACGTCACAAGCTTTAGCATTGGGCATGTTTTTCAATGCCTCTTCGACTTCTAATAATTTTAAAGTAGAGTTCAACTGCTGGATATGTTCCCCCGATACCTGTGGCAGCTCTAAAGAATCAAAATATGAGCTTTGATAGCGTTCTGCTAGTATCTGCGTCTCTGTATACATTTTTTTTAAAAGGCGATAGAAAAATATCCACGATCTTCTGATTATCCTCTACTAATTGATTATACATTGGATCCCTCAACTGGTTTATTATTTGGGAGCTCTTCTGACTTTTGGAAGACCATGCTAAAAATGTGCCAATATGCTGGTTCTCCTCATAGTTTTTGTTGGTATGCTTTACTCCCTATGATTTCTTCTACCAAAAAAAATCCTTCGGCTCCTCCTTAGTTTTAGATAATTCCTGCTGCCATATTTTTAACGATTGTTCCTCAATTGAGGCATTCGTTTATCTTTTGTCTGGCTTTGTCCACAGCTGCTTGCAACCCCTCCACCTTTTGCTTACCTGTTTAGCAATTCGTGCTTTATAGGAGATAATTTGTCCTCTAAAGGCGGCTTGAAAAGCCTCCCAGACCATAAAAATAGAGGCAGTATTTAAATTAAATTCGAAGAATTCCTTCATAAAAACTTTTGTCTCTTTTACCCAAGTAGGATCCTCAGCAATGATTTGTCAAACTGCCATCTTGCTTTCTTCTTGGGGAAAACCTGAAGGGAGAATATAAAGGAGACTACTGAATGATCTGAGAAGGAGTTGGCAAAAAACTCAGTCCTACCATTAGCCAGCAATTTGTCTACCAGAAAAAATCCAGTCTTGAAGCTGTTCTATATCTGGAGGAATAACAGGTGAACTGGGAAAAGCCAGGGTGTCCCACCCTCTATGGATCTACACGCGCTAAATCGGTTTTGATCGTATTTGTTAACCTTGCCGTCTTAATTTCAGTTGGCGCTTAGTTTTATTGGAGGTGTCAAGTTTCAGATTTTGAATAAACTTAGTCGCCCCCAATAATCAAAGCGCCCTGTGATTGTATTGCTGTATCATAAATTTGTTCTAGCGCTGCAGTATCATCATCAATGGGCCATAATAATTCACCAAATTTAGCCCCATTTCCTCAATTTTCACTTTAACCCAAAGCCATCTCCCGCTCTTGTCCCGAATTACTTCCAAAGCTTGCCAATCAATTGAATTTGATAATAAAATCCCAACGCCTCAGACTGCAGCAGTGGCGGAAGAAAAATATGCATAAGGATATTTCTTTGGAAGGTACATCCTAGGGGGTATTAGTACTAAAAGGAGCTTCTTGTAAAAAGATTATTTCTGGAGCAAATGTATCTAACCATTTCAACAATGCACCCCCCTTACGTGGATTTAAAAGCCCATTCACATTGCAAGAATTTATCTTAATCTGTTGCGGCATTTCTTCTTTTTTCATAAATGTAGACCTGTACGCATTTTACTGACAATATCGCGGCCTCCCTTTCATTCTCTTTTCTTATTCCAACGGATATGCATTGTTGCACATTAGCTCTTGCCCTGCTCATTTTTTGACTGCGAAACCCCCACACCACCTGACCCGTAGCCCCACCCGAAGAGGGGAATGGCCCTTAACTCCCCTCCTCAGCCCTCCCCAAAAAATGTTTGTCGCCTTGACCTGGCGCCTGCCCTCACGCTAGTGCTCCCGGCCCCTCTGTAAGTTACAAATTATCGCTATTTACCCTCATTGAGACCGCCTTAAAGTGCTACGTGCTTATGCCTCAAGGTGACTCATGGTTCTCCTCAAGCCATCTAGCTAATAACCATCGGAGCATTGGCATAAAGTGCAAAAGTCAAAGTGCTCACAATTTTAAAAAGTGCTTGTTTGAAAAAAAGAAAAAAACAGCTCCTGGTTTGCGCCTATCATATAGCTAGTAATCTTGATCTAGCTGGACATAAAAACCCCTATCTAGCAGTATTATACATTATTACCACTTTCTTTACATACATTTGCTCATATGCGGATGATACGCAATTAACAATAGCCATTGGTAATGACCATGTGAGCACAAGGACCAAGCTTAATGACTGCCTTACTGAAATGGCAGCCTGGATGTCCGATCACTGTCTCAAGCTCAATGCAGACAAATCTGAGATCCTGCTTTTCAGTGGAGCCCACCACATTTGGGACGCTTCATGGTGGCCCCATTCTTTAGGACACGCTCCAGAGCCCAAGAGGTGTGCTAAGAACTTGGGCGTCCTTATGGATGACAAACTATCCATGCAGGATCACGTATGGACCCTCTGCGGGAAAAGTTTCGCTTTGCTAAAACTCCTAAAAAGGCTTTTTCCTTGGATCCCTTTGGACGATAGGAGGACAGTTACCCAAGCACTGCTTGTTAGCAGAATGGACTACGGTAATGCCCTGTTTGTGGGCATGCCAGACTACCTGTTTAAACGTCTTCAGGTGGTACAAAACGCTGCAGCTAAATTTTTCTGCAATAAGGGCAGACTAAGCTCAGCTACTGAATGCCTGAAGCAACTTCATTGGCTGCCGGTGCGCCAAAGAGCACGATTTAAGCTCCTGGGGCATACCTTTAAGGCATTACACCGCATTGGTCCTAAAATTCTCCAAGATAAAATCCGATTCTACACCCCTTCCAGATGCTTACGGTCACAGCATCTTGCGCTTGCAGAATCAAAAGGATCAAAAAGGTTAAAACCGGGGGACGCACCTTTTCGCACCTCGCGGCCTTACACTGGAATGGGCTGCCAGTCGAGCTTCGACTTATCAATGACTATAATACCTTCAGAAAAAAACTAAAAACACATTTATTTCCCACCTAAGCAGATCCTTACTTCCTCCTGTCCTTCTTTTCAGTACCAGACCTCGCCTCCTCAGCGCCATGATATCCCGTTGGGATGAATGTAGCGCTATATAAATAAATAAATAAATAAACTATAACTTTCAGGAAAGAAGCCTAATTTCAGCCTATAAGACGGTGGTACAACGCAGCCGTTGATCTATGACCAAATTCGGGTCAATAGAAAAATGCTGCTGTTCCCAAAATGCAGAAGTATGTAAAGTGGAAAAGTGCATAAAGTGCAAAAATCAAAGTGCTGCTCTCTACAAAGTGCAAAAGTATATATAAGCACCGAAGTGCATAGAAATGCTGCAATTTAACAATATTATACATTCTTACCAAAGCAGCAAGGAAACCTACTTTGAGTCTATAAGAGGGGGCTAAAAAGCAGCCGTTGGTCCATGACCGAGATGCTGCTCTCTACTAAATACAAAAGTATATAAAGTTCGAAAGTGTGCTTGAGCAAACAAAAAGACAGCTGCTACCTTGCCCCTGCCATCTAGAAAATACTGATCAGTAGATTGCTTTATATCTTGGCCATTCGCCTTTTAGCTAGTTAAAAACGTAAAAATGCTGCAGTATAGCAGTAATATATATTCTTACCACTTTCTTAACATCATACTATAACTTCAACTTCTGTGGTGTACAAAAAGATTACAACTGCAAAGCAAGACCTGTTATAATCCTATTGGAAGTGGTCCAGATTCTACTGTAAACACGAAAAGAAAAAAAAAGAAAAGCAAGAACTCTTAAAAAATAAATAAATAATAATAAAAAAATACCAAGTTACAGCAGTCTCAATAACACCAATTGCAGGGATTCATTAAAATATTGTTGGCTAGGAGGTCTTCGAAAAGCATAGCCATAACTTCTCTTAACACATTGTCTACCACTGAATTAACCCTTAACTTTGGCTGCTTGAATCACTTTTTGTAGCAGTTCCTGAGCTTCCTCGAGAGGAACACATAGATGAAATTGGCCTTTGAACAAAATTTTCAATTTAGACTGTTGTATGATGGATGCTTGCGCGCCTGCACTCTTAAACTGGCCAATCAGCCCTACAAATTCACTTCGTCGTCGAGCTGCAAGCGCCGATATATCCGAGAATACTCTCACTCTGGCTCCATCAGCTAGCAAAATATCCTTTTTCTGAATTTCCTTGCTTAGAATAGCTTCTCTTATACAAAAATACGCAAAATTAACAATCATTGTCCTCGGATACTTGGCCCCTGCCGAGCGCTGTGCTGGGATCCTGTGAGCCCTTGTTATAGTGAGATCTTCTGGGGGATTTTGGAGTATATGTTCTTTAATCATTGTTTCCATAAATCGCAGAGGGTTAGATTGGCCATTTAGTCGTTCGTTATCTTCTGGAATCCCCGTAAAGCGGAGATTGGAGCGTCTCGCATAGTTGTCCATTTCATCAATTTTCACATGAGTCCTGTAATTTCTTTCGAAGAATAGCAATCTCATTATCCCAACTCGAAGAGTGGTCCTCCATATCTTACACACGCTGCTCCAGATCTTTAATTCTCTTTGGAATTTGTTGTACCATTGCCTCGATTTTGTCTAGCCTTAAGTGTACTGTAGCCATTTCCTGGGCCTTTGAATTTTTGCAGTCTCTGATCTCAGCTAGAATAGTTTCAAAAAGCTGCTGGAACTGATTCAGAGAGGGTTGGCTATTACTAGATTGCCCAGCTTCATTGACTTGCTGTTGAATTTGAGCAATATCACTAGCGTTCTCCATTCCCTGACGGTTTTGAGGTGCATCCTGAAGTAAACTCATGGGTTTTTGGTGCACCTGTAATTTGGGAGAGTGCCAGAGTTTTCACGACCCCTGTCTCTAAATTTTACTCTGCACTTCGTGCTGATACATTCAACATAGGAGCCGTTGCAATTACTTTGTCTGCAGCGGGGTCACAAACTGTTTCTTTACCTAAACCCTGGTCGTCTGACCGCACGATTACTTCCTCCAATGATTGTTTATAATTTCTCGCAAATAAGGGGTAATCCTTATAGGTCTTCTCAGCCACACATGCCCCATGTCCAGTAATCGGCCCTGATCCGGGGGCCATTGAGGCTACTACCGACTTTGCGCTGCCGCTATGTTGTGGACTAGTAGCGGTGCCATGGTGCTCTCTTCCCAGCATATTCCAAGTGCTTTTAGACTCAACAGGCGAGACAGATTCAGACACCGAGTCACCCCCGGTGGCAGCTGGATCCAAAGAGGACCCCGAAAAAGCCAGGGCAGGAGCAGAGGACATACTCATTGACAGGGCTGGGGAGAGCTGCTCTTTAATTTTATCCGCTAAACCCCCTTTCCTTGCAGAATTCTTCTCCCTCCTTACCGCAAGGATACGCGTTTGTGCAGCTTTCCTCTTTGCCCTCTGATTATTAATAACGGACTCAAAGCTGGAGCCCCAACACCTGCTGCAACTCCTGCACCCCTCAAAACAATATGCTGCATGCCTTTGACCACTCAGTTTACTGGGGGTTGACTGAAGTTAAGCCTTAGATGTCCATCATTAACCGGAAGTAAATGGCTGTTTAAAGCCGGTAGATTTTACACGGACCAGGCCGGCGGCTGCGACCAATTTCAAAAGAGCAAAAAAAAAAACATGGTAGAGCCTATTCAGGGACCCTCAGCGCGGCAGGGTTGGTCAACCAGGGCGAATACTGGCCACAGGGGACCCCCTTATCTCCACAAGGCACCTGGTGGCTTCCCCTGCCCTCTCCTCTCCCCGTCACGATCTGTTCAAGAAGTGTGGATTCAGTCCTGACAGAACCGTGGCCGGCGATACTCTGCCTGATAACTCATGTGCCCGACCTCGTCACGTCTGTGGCATCAGTTACCGGCATTTCTAACACCGAAGCGATTATACGGCCGCCGTCTCAATGTGTGTGTGTTCTCACGAGGGGGTGGGGCTGTAGCGTGCTAGCCGCAAGGCATCTGGCTCACCCTTGCGACCGTGCCTCTATATGAGACTTTTCAGATCTCGATGGAGACTGCACACAATCTTCAATGGTTGACACTCGACTGCAGTTGGACTAATGGCAGGCCCTTCCTCACCCAGAGCTAAAGGTCAATTGATCAATCAATCCGTCCATATTTGTAAAGCATGGCTAATCACCTGCAAGTCGGGTTTTGAGTCTCTTCCTGAAGTCCGCGAGAGAGGGTGATGATCGAAGGGGGTGACCGTTCCTGGTCTTGGCAGGTGAGGTAGGAGAAGAAGCAGCCTCCAGTGTAGCTGCGGCGGATGCGGGGTGTTTGTGCAAGGGAGGCGGAGCGAAATTCTCTGGAGGGTTGGTGGAAGTTCAGGTGGTGGTTGATGTATGAAGGTCCTTGGTCATGGAGGGCTTTGTAGGCATGTGTCAGCATCTTGTACTGGCATTTTTCTGGACTGGAAGCCAGTGGAGGTTCCTGAGGTGGGGGTAATGTGGGTCTGTTGTGGGCAGGTTGAGTCTAGCTGCTGAGTTCTGTATTGTCTAGAGTCTCTTCATGAGTTGAGCGGTGGTTCCCACGTACAGTTCGTTTCGTAGTCCAGCCGGCTGGTGACTAGGGCTTAAGTGATGGTTTTTCTTATGTCGCTGAATAGACTTCGGAGCATGCGGAGTGTGTGGAAGCAGGTGGAAGAGACTGCGTTGATCTGTCATTTCATGATGAGTTTGCTGTCCAGTATGATGCAGCGGTTGTGGGCGTGGTCTGTTGATGTGGGAGTGGGTCTGAGTTCGGCGGGCAGCCAGGTGTCGTTCCACAGGGAGGTGTTGTTCCCAAAGATCAGCACTTTGGTCTTGTCCGTGTTGAGCTTCAGACAGTTTGTTGTCATCCAGCCGGCGACATTGGTCATGCAGTTGTGGAAGTTGCTCCTCGTGGTGTAGGGGTCACCTGGGAGTGAAAGGATGAGCTGGGTGTCGCCGGCATAGGATATGATGTTGAAGTGTGGGTTGTGACCAGGTCAGCCAGGGGCATGAGTCTCATGTAAGTGTTGAAGAGGGTGGGGCTAAACCTTGGGGGATGCTGCAAATGGTGCTTTTTCAGTTCTGAGGTTAAAGGAGGTAGGCCGATTCTCTGGGTTCCCCCTGTGAGGAAGGATGTGATCCATCTAAGGGCGACTCCCTGGATCCTAATGTGGTGAAGTCTCTTGATAAGTGTATGGTGGGAGACGGTGCCAAACGCTGCAGAGAGGTCGAGGATGATCAGGGCCGCCGATTCTCCCTTGTCGAAGGGGGTCCAGTTGTCAGTGGCAGCGATAAGGGCGGTCTTACTACTGTGGTTGGTGCGTAGGTTGGATTACAAGGCGTCAAGCAGGTTGTTTCTCTTTAGGTGTTCAGTGAGCTGACGGTTGATGTCTTTCTCAAGAACTGACAGGGAATGGGATCAGCAAGATGGGTCGATAGTTCTGGAGTTTGCTGGGGTCGGCAAAGGGTTTCTTAAGGAGGGGTCTCACTTCTGCGTACTTCCAGGCATCGGGGTAGGTGGCTGTGGTGATGGATGCGTTGAATATGGTGGTGAGTTGACAGCTGATTTCCATGCTTCCAAGGTTGAAGAGGTGGTGTGAGCAGGGGTCTGTAGGTGCACGTGAGTGGATGGAGTTCATGATGTGTGTGGTGTTCTGTGTAATGAGCTGTTCCCATGCAGTGAGTGGTTGGTCAGGGTGGCATCTGTAGGTGTGAGGAGGCTGTTGAGGTCGGTGGGTTGAGGTTCAAATTTGCTGTAGATGGTGGATAGCTTGTGGAAGTAGTTCGCTAGTGAGTTGCAGAGTTCTTGTGAAGGGGAGATTGTGTTCTTGGTGGCTATCGGGCTGGAGAACTCTCCGACGATGCTGAAGAGTTCTTTGGTGTGGTTGGCACTTGCTTGGATGCAGTTTTATTGTGTTTTTGAGGCGTTGGTGGTGGTATTCTTTGAGGACTGACTTGAAGGAGGCTCGGTCTATGGGGTCTCTGCTGGTGCTCCATGCTCTTTCGATGGTGACGGATGCATCATTGCTGGGTTAAGGAGGTCTTTTGGAAGCGATGGAGATCAGAGGAATTTGGTCACTGATGGAAGCTTTACTCCATATCAGCTTGTTGGATGTATGGCCATTCACTTGGCCTTGAAGGCCTTCCTACTGTCCATCAAAAGGAGGCTAGTATAAGTTCTCACGGACAACGCTACGAAGTGATAATTCAAGGCGAGGTGTGGTCCTGTCACCAAGGCTAGGACGCCTCTGGAGTTGGTTGGAGCGTCAGGGCATCTTCCTGATCGTGAACCCACCTGGCAGAGAGTTTGAATGCAAGAGCAGTTGAGCTCAGCAGGCTTCATTTGACAGAGCAAGAATGGCAACTTTTATACCAAAGTGATGGAGGGCATCTTCCGGCAGTGGAGAGAGCCCTGGCTAGATCTTTTCACAACTGTCAAGAACTTTCAGCGCTAAAAGTTTTGCATGTTGGCATTTCCTCAATAACACTCACTAAGAGATGTGTTCTGGCTGGAATGGAGCTCTGGACTTCTGTACGCCTTCTCGCCTCTGCCGTTACTGTCCTGAGTTCTGAAACAGATCAAGCATGACCAGGCCGAAGTCATTCTAGTGGCTCCTTATTGGACCAGTAGAGTGTGATAACCTTAGCTTCTGGACATGAACGTCTGTCCTACGATCAGGAGGACTTCCTGACTCAGAAACAGAGAAGGGTCCTCTACAAGAACCTATGCAATCTGCACCTCTATGCATGCAGACTGCATTTGATCTGCCTTCAGAAGTGATGGATATCATCCTAGCTGCTTGATAACCCTCCAGAATGTCCATTTATGCCGAGCCTTGAGGCAGATGTGTGAGCTAGTGTGGTATCATTGAAATTGACCCTTTACAAGCCAAGCTGTCAGATATTCTTTTGACCTTTTTCTCTTTGGCCAACCAGGACCAGCTTAAGGGACAAAGAAAGCAGAAGGACTTGTGACTCCTAAAGGGCCCAGCTGACTAAACAAGACTAGATCCTGCAAGAGACCTGGTTGGAAAGAGACCTACTGCCCAGAAGCCTGCCCTGAAAAGCTAGGACTGACCAGCAGAAGCTTTCCCAGCGATGGAGACTGAGGCCCTGCTTTATAGTTCGGCTGATAGTTTACTCTGTCACAAACGTGATGAATAGCCTGTCATTACGAATGCATTATAATCAATGGCACTTGTAATACGGCGGACGGGATATCTGCCGTCAGCCCTAAGTCTAAAAGTAAAATCTTTGACCTGGACAGCCTGCTTTGTATATCTGACCTCCATTCCTTTGTGGTCGGCCTGAATTTGCACCTAGGTCCCAGTCCTCCATGCACTGTTGGTTTTCCATTGTGCTTGACATTTTGTAGGCACTTTCAGCCATTAAAAATTAAAAAGTCATGTCTCTGGCTGCCCTTAATCTACTATCATGATTTTGGTGTCGTTTTGCTCAATAAATTGTTCTCTATTTTTTAACATTGATTTGGGAGTTTTATTGTGTTCTTTTCTTCACTTGAAAATTGTTGGAACTGTTTGAAATTAGTACCCATTACTCTGGGGACTGCCTCCTGCTTGTGCTATGGGTACCAGGGGTTGGGCAGAGATTCTTTCAGAACTGTGTTTTGACCTAACCAGAGTGGGTTTATTATTGAGTGGGCGGGGGGCAGGGGTGGGGAGGGGGGCTTCCCAAATTAATGAGCCCTATTTCTGTCATATACTTACAGGGGCTTTTGGTCAGTCTTCTTCATCTACTGGTCTGAATTTGTCATTTACATTTTTTCTGCGACCCACTCCAATATACAGCTTGAGGCAGTAGGTCAGCCCATTTCAGCCATTGGCTCACTGTAAAAAATGACATTTTTACCTTGTACAAAAAGCACATCCTTGCACAAGGCAGTTCTCTTCAGTGTAAGGGACTACTATAGAAATGTGTTCTTTTTGACGCCCAAAAAATATTTTGCTTTTAGGCACTGTTTTTATTTTATAGTGTTGTGGGGCCAGCAATGCCCCAAACAATACAATTTTACAAAATGGGTATTGGCTATGCTAAAAGAATTGCAGTTAGTGCCAAACCTAATGACTTTGCCAGTGCCTATTGAAATGTGTTGGCAGTTCTGTGTTAAATTTTTATGTTTAAACCACCATAATTGCATGGCGGCCCCTTCGCTTAGCTAAACAAAGTTACAGAGTTAACATTAATTCTCCCTGTCGGAGAACGTAGATTCACACTGTTGATTTCTCTCCCATCCAACTGCAGATGTAAAACCTTTTTTGGACATGCAGTCTGGTTCTAGCCCAAGAACCGAATGACCAGCATCAGAATGCCACAATTTTAACAAAACGATCTACAACCTATTCAATAAAACTTAAAATGAAATGATTGGGTATCATGGAGATAGCAAGATGGATGGCAGTCAGGCATTGCTTGTGGGTGTTAATGCTTACCGATTTAGTCCATATTTGGGTTGCGTCAACATTCAGTTTTAATAAGGAAGGATAGCTTCATTAACAAATAGATCTGGTAATAATTGATGACTGAATTCAAAGTACATTTTCATTTTTGCATATTTCGGCGCAGTATTTTCTGTTAGGCGCTTATTACAGAAATTGGAGGAGACCAATTATTTCAGTCCTGTCACGTTAAAGGATACAAGGAATAAAGTTCGACTGTTTGCTTTAGATCAGTGGTTATAAATGAGCTTATCAGGAGAACTTTTGAAGCGGTCACTATACAAGTTAATCTGATAAAGTTAGTTGTAGATACCTTACTTTAGAATTTCCCCCAGGCGTCAGTCTAGATCCGGAGATTCGTTTCTTCAACAGTACCCCTGCGCGTTGTTAGGTGGTTTCGGTCGGCTCCGCATCAGTCGTCGGCGTCGTGGGCGCCGGGACCTACATAGATGCCGCTTATGCATGCTGACGTCAGTTCTTCCTTTTTCCGCGCCAACCTAAGCGCAGATTCGGCCGTTTTTTGGCTAGTCTTTTTCGACTTTTGTCAACTTATTTTTCGAGTCTTCGAACTCCTGGTGCATTGAGGGATGTCCCAACATCTTATCGGCTTCAAGCCTTGCGGCTCCTGTCATTGGGATGATGTCTGTGACGGAACCGCACCTCGTGTGCCTTTTGGTGTTTGGAACGCGATCATGAACCAAAGTCGTGCTCTGGGTGCCAGGCCATGAACCTTGAAGGAATTGTGGGAGCAGTCCCAAAAGCTGTTGGAGACCTAAAGCTCGGCTACTCGTAACTCCTGTTCTCGCTCGAGGGGAACGTCTTGAACGGTCGCGGAGCCCACACTCCTCGAAGTCGTCTGGGAAGTCTTTGGGTAAGTCAGGAAAACACAAGAAGAAGTCAAAGAAGCACAGGCGTTCTTCGACTTCTCGTCGGTCGGCCTACGCGATTCGGGATCCCGCAGGTTGTCGCTCGAAGGCTCCATCTACGGAGAGTCTGCTGCCCAGATTCAGAAATGTTTTGAGGCCTTATAGCTTGTGTTTGGGCAGCCCGGCTCTGCGGGCGCATTTTTCGAGCCCTGCTTAGTCGGTTGGGGGCCCTGGGTCTTACACGCCGGTGGCTTCGGCCACAGCTCCATAGGATGGATCCAGGCCTGGATCCGGATCAAGGGCAGTCGATCTCACTCGACCTTCCCCGACTTCAATCCTGACGACGATGCTCCCGGCGTCGACCATGCCCCCGGTCAGCGCCGACCCCATCCTCATCGCCGAAGTGGACACTGAGTCGGACTGACGTCAAAAGGGACTTTCGTCCCTGTGTTTATTCCTGGTGTTACTTTTGGGCCGGAAGGTGCGGAAGAGGACTGGGAAGGGCCGCTGGGCCCTGTAACTGACCAGCTTGAGGAACCAGACTGGCGAATGGACTTGAGCGTTGCCAGTGGTCTGGACACGTTCCCTGACATTGGATTGCTTTCTCCCCCTCTGGTGGCTGTAGAGGAGGGAGCTTCCTATGCTGTGGTGGTGAGGAGTATTTCTAAAGACAGTGGTCCCCAGACAGAAAATAAGTTATAAATCAATAATCATCCGTATGTAATCTAGGGTCCGTTACATATGCACTGGCCTTTATTACGGCTCAAGACCGCAAATGCGGCTTGCTTTTCATTGGAATTATGTCCACAATGGAACTCCCTTAACCGGAACCTTGACTCCGGTGCATACTCCCCAGGATTTAACTAAGACCACCATCCCTACAGATCCTATGCCGGTGGCCTTCCGTTCTTCTTGATTCTCAAGACCTTTGTCACAGCTCCATTCTTCACGTTGGCAATTTAAGCCATATGAAAACAGGCATGTTATTTATAATGTCCTGAGGATGATCCCATTATTCTTTTAAGGGATCGAAACGCCGTCGACACCTTGTACACCATATACACCCTTTGAAAATGTTCTAATTTCTATGTAATGGTGTCTCATGTATATTCTGTTTGTTCTATTAGAAATGTGCTTGAAACAAACAATTTCCTTTGCCTGAACCCCTTACTTTATGTTGTACGTCTTTCTTGCTAAGTTGGATGCAGGCTTGTGTCCCACTTAAACTGTTCCATGTTTATTGTCTGTAAACATTATTTGACTGCATATTAAATATCTGTCCGGCTGGACAGATGTCTACAATATAGTACTGATTGGGTCTATATTTATTGATTTATAACTTATTTTCTGTCTGGGGACCACTGTCTTTAGAAATAGTTCAATTACCCAAAGGTACCTGACCAATTGTAGTTGGGTCTCCTTGTTTTTTCATAGCGTGGTGGTGAGGAGGAGAGCTGAGGCACACGGCCTCGAGCTTCCTCCTGTGGCAGTCAGGACTAACCTCCTGACCGAGGTGCTTCAGTCTGCGTCTTCCTCTTCTGAACCCCTTTTGTCATTCAGTGAAGCCCTCACGGACGTTCTTCTGGGCACTTGGTCCAAGCCCAACACAAGGGCTCCTGCAAATAAGACGATTGCCCGCCGCCACCGCCCCGGGCGACCCAGCGTTCCTAACTCATTACCCCTCCCCTGAGAGCTTGGTAGTCCAAGCCTCTTCATCTAAAGACGCATTCCCTTCTGCTCCACAGATAGGGAATTCAAGAAGCTAGACCACCTTGAGAAGATGATGTTCTTTTCCTCCAGCTTGGCATTGTGGTCGGTGAATACCACATGCCTCTTGGGCCGATACTCCCATACTATCTGGGATACAGTCGTGCAAGTGCTGCTTCAATGCCCGGAGGAGGCCCAGGCCATTCTCTCACTCAAGCAGTTGCAGACGGGAGAGACGGAGCCAAATTCGCCATAAGATGTGGACTGGATACCACCGACTTACTGGGCAGAACGATTGCCACGTCGGTAGCTGTTAAGACGCTACACCTGGTTGAGCACTTCTGGCTTCTCAGCGGATGCCCAGTCTTCTTTTATGGACATGCCCTTTGATGGCACTTACATTTTTTACGACAAGTCAGACTCAGCGCTTAAGCGTTTCAAGGATTCTCGAGCTACGGCCAGATCCTTGGGCCTCGGGACTACATCTCATCCACCTCAGTCTGCCTTTCATGCCTACGGAAGCGGCACCCAACCATGTCTTGTCCAGCCTAGCCACCGAGTCACTCAAGCTGTCCAGCATCTGCGTGGCAGCGGACGTGGGACCCAACATCCTCGTGGATCAAGGAGCCAGCCTGCGGGCCTGTCTACCCTTTTGCCCCCTGCCACCGCATCCAAACCTTCCTAGTCTGACGTTCCAGGCCCATCACCAGCCAGTCGGAGGCAGGATCCGCCATCACCCCCTCCACTGGCAATCCATGACGTTGGACATGTGGGTCCTGCAAATAGTCCAAAGTGGCTACTCTATCCCGTTCGAGACTACCCATCCCTCAATCTGTCCATGCCACCTTCTTATGATCGCATGTCAGAGGATCATTTGGCACTTCTCCACCAGGAAGTTTCATCTCTCTTGGCCAAGGGAACTATAGAGGGAACTATAGAGAGGGTCTCTGTGCCAGAAGTAGGTCGTGGTTGTTATTCCCGCTACTTTCTGGTACCCAAGAAGGACAAAGGCCTGCGTCCGATCCTAGATCTCCGGGCCCTCAACTTCTTCCTCCGGAAGGAGAAGTTCAAAATGCTCACGCTAGCCCAAGTTCCGTCTGCTCTCGACCCAGGAGACTGGATAGTGGCATTGGACTTGCAGGATGCTTATTTTCATATCCCCATCCTGCCAGCCCACAGACGTTACCTTCAGTTCAAGGTAGGCCTCGAGCATTTTCAGTTCACCAAGCTCCCATTTGGCATTACCAATGCCCCTCGGGTGTTCACAAAGTGATGGCGTTGGTCGCAGCTCATCTGCGCAGATCAGGGGTTCCAGTCTTCCCCTATCTCAACGACTGGCCGTTGAAGGCAGGCTCGCCCCAGGCTGTCGTCTCCCACCTCCAGCCTACAGCAAACCTCCTGCATTCACTGGGGTTCGCTATCAACGTGCTGAAGTCACACCTGACTCCCTCTCAGACGCTCCCTTTCATCGGGGCAGTGCTGGATTAAGTGCAGTTTCAGGCTTATCCTCCTGAGCAGCATGTCCGGGATATTCGGGCTATGATATCGATGTTTCAGCCTCTATCCCAGCCAGAAACTGGACCAAAATCACCGACGACCAGCTCACCTCCTCACTCAACAACTCCACCCCAACCATCGCGGAAAACGACGACCCCAACACCGCAGCCCGAACCCTGCATAGATGGATCTCGGACAGCACCAACACCATAGCCCCCTCAAGAAAAACAACAATACCCGCGCCAAGAAAGCCAGATGGTTTACCACCGAACTTCAAGAGTCCAGAAGCACATGCCGCCGCCTCGAAAAGGCCTGGAGGAACACCAAATCCACAGAAGCCCACGACAACTTCAGAGCCGCCACCAACGCCCACCATCAACTCATCAGAGAAACGAGGAAAAAAGCGATTGAAGACAGAATCTCCACTCACGCGCACAACAGCAAGGAACTCTTCAGCATCATCAAGGAGTTCGCCCAACCCACTAGCGAGTCTACCGACATCCCTCCCTCACAAGACCTCTGCGACAAACTCAGCACCTTTTTCCACCACAAAATCAAGAGCATCTACGACAACTTCGACGAAGACAACCAACACACTGAACCCTCACCAACCACCCCCGACACCCGGAAACCAGCGATTGACGACTGGACAGCCCTCACCACCGAAGACACACTGAAGACAATGAAGTCAATCCACTCAGGGGCCCCCACGGACCCCTGCCCCCACCACATCTTCAACAGAGCCTCCGACACCATCGCACCCATGCTCCGCCACACCATCAACCGCTCCCTGGCGACCGCCTCGTTCCCCGACGACTGGAAACACGCCGAGGTCAACCCCTCCTAAAGAAACCCTCAGCGGACCCCACCGACCTCAAAAACTACAGACCCATCTCCCTGCTCCCGTTCCCAGCGAAAGTCATCGAGAAAGCCATCAACAGCCAGCTCGCCACATTCATTGAAGAACACAACATCCTCGACTCCTCCCAATCCGGCTTCAGAAAAACCACAGTACGGAAACCGCCCTCCTCGCCGCAACAGACGACATCCGCACCCTACTGGATAAAGGAGAAACAGTAGCCCTCATCCTCCTCGACCTATCAGCGGCGTTCGACACAGTCTCCCACCGCACCCTAATACGCAGACTCTACGACGCAGGAATCCAGGACAAGGCCCTCGACTGGATCCGCTCCTTCCTCTCCGGCAGGACGCAGCGGGTCAGACTCCCCCTTTCCTCTCGGACCCCACACCTACCACCTGCGGAGTCCCCCAGGGCTCCTCCCTCAGCCCGACGCTCTTCAACGTCTACATGGCTCCACTCGCCCCCATCGTCAGAACCTACGGACTCAACATCGTGTCATACGCAGACGACACCCAGCTCATCTTCTCCCTATCCAACGAGCCCAACACCGCCAGACGCAACTTTCGAGAAGGCATGGAAGCCGTCGCCAAATGGATGAAAAACAGCTGCCTACAACTAAACACCAACAAAACAGAAGTACTCCTCATGGGCCCAAACCCCGATGCCTGGAGCGACACCTGGTGGCCCCCGCCCTCGGAAACCCGCCAACCCCCACGGACCACGCACGCAACCTGGGAATCATCCTGGACTCCGAGCTCAAAATGGACCGCCAGATCAACTCTGTCTCGTCTTCCTGCTTCCACACCCTCCGCCTCCTTCGTAAGACCTTCAAATGGATCCCCTCGAACACCGAAAGACCGTCACTCACGCCCTGGTCACCAGCAGACTCGACTACGGCAACGCACTCTACGCCGGAATAAACAAAAACCTCACCCGCAAGCTACAGAACATCCAGAACGCCGCCGCAAGACTGGTCCTCAGCCTGCCAAAACACTGCCACATCTCCCAGCACCTGCGCACACTCCACTGGCTCCCTGTCGAGGCGAGAATCACCTTCAAGATGCTCACCCACGCACACAAGGCCCTCCACGGCACCGGACCAGCATACCTGAACAGCCGACTCAAATTCCACACACCCCAAAGGACCCTACGATCAGCCCAGCTCTCCTACGCCGTGGTCCCCCGCACCAGAAAGACCAGATCGGGAGGCCGCTCCTTCTCCTTCCTCGCGGCCAAAGCATGGAACGCCCTTCCGCTCCACCTCAGACAGACAACATCGCTCCCCATCTTCGCAAGAAACCTCAAAACCTGGCTCTTCGACAGACCCCCTCCTTGATGGATGGAACCTGCATCCCCCTCCCCACCCCTAGCGCCTTGAGACCCTTACGGGTGAGTAGTCGCGCTTTAACAAACCCCTGATTGATTGATTGATATCCCGGATTTCAGTGAGAATGACTCTGAGGCTGCTGGCCCTCATGGCCGCCTGCATCCTGCTGGTGGATCATGCCAGATGGCATATGCGGGCTCTGCAGTGGGACCTGAAGTTCCAGTGGGAGCAGCATCAGGGGAATCTTTCCGACTACGTCCAGATCTCGGAGGCCACTACGCACCAATTGCAGTGATGACTAACGTACCAGATTGGGTCAGAGGCAGATCCCTCTCCCTTCTCCAACCAGATCCAACAGTGGTGACCGATGCGTCATTTCTGGGATGGAGCGGCCACCTAGGAGAGGCAGAGATCAGAGGTTTCTGGTCTCCAGCAGAGTCCGTTCTCCATATCAATCTTTTGGAGCTCTGGGCGATCAGACTGGCACTGAAAGCATTCCTTCCCTCTTTCAAGAGAAAAGTGGTGCAGGTGTTCACCGACAACACCACCACCATATGGTACTGCAACAAACAGGGAGGGGTGGGGTCGTGGGCCCTTTGTCAAGAGGCTCTCCGCCTCTGGACATGGCTGGAACATCAGGGCATAACTCTGGTGGCGTACGAAAATAGCCGTTGGTGCCTAGCCGATCACGAATTGCGTCTCCATCTGGAGGTGGCGCAAGGTCTCTTTCAGCGGTGTGGAGAGCCTTGGTTAGATCTGTTCGCCTCCAAAGAGAATGTGCAATGTCAGCAGTATTGGTCGGCCTCCTGTATGCCTTTCCGCCTGTACAATTCCTGCCCAGAGTGCTCAAGAAGATCAAGCATGACCGGGCTCAAGTCATTCTTGTAGCTCTGGATTGGGCACGAAGAGTCTGGTACCCTAACCTTCTGAGCATGGCCATCGATCCTCCAATCAGACTGCCCCTTTGGGAGGATCTTCTATCGTAGCAGTAGGGGAGGGTTCTTCACCCGATGCTGTCCAGTCTCCATCTCCTCAAGTGGAGATTGAGGGATGGCAGTTGACAGCTTTTGACCTTCCGCCCGAAGTCTGTGATGTTATCTTGACAGCCAGGCGTCCCTCCACTAAAACGGTATACACCTGTAGATGGAACAAACTTGTGGCATGGTGCACAGAAAAGGTTGTTGACCCCCTTTCTGCTCCTCTTGCTGAGGTCCTTTTGTACTTTCTTTCTTTGGCCTGGCAGGGTTCTGCTTTGGGCACTCTTAAAGATTATCTTGCAGCCATCTCTGCTTTTCTTCGGCTGCCAGATCAGCCTTCTTTATTCAAATCTCCTCTTGTTAACAGATTCTTTAAGGGCCTTAATCATCTGTTCTCTCCATCTCCTTTCGTAATGCCCCAAGGGGACTATCTGTCTTTCTGGATAAAGTGGTGCTTCGGACCAAACATTCATTCATTCCTAAGGTCGTCCCACCTTTTCATGTGGGACAATCTATCACTCTGCCCACCTTTTATCCACCCCCGCATCCCTCCAAGGAGGAGTAGAGCCTCCACTGTCTGGATCCAAATCTTGCATAGTCTTTTTTATCTTGATCGCTCAAAAGACTTCCGGGTGGATGATCAACTCTTTGTTGGCTATGTGGGTGCCAATAAAGGTTGGGCTGTTCAAAAACGGACCATTTCCCGATGGGTTGTCCTTTGTATTAAAATATGCTATGCTTTGGCGAAGAAGGACCCTCCTGTCGGGTTTCGTGCTCATTCCACCAGAGCAACGGCGGCAACTACGACATTAGCACGTGGAGTCCTAGTCCTTGACATCTTGTCAGGCAGCAATGTGAGCATCCTTGCTCATATTTACCAGACACTACTGCCTGGACAGCCAAGTCCGGAAGGACGGGTACTTTACCCATTCGGTCTTCCAGGACTTTCTGGTATGATCTTGGTTTGCAGACCCTCCTCCGGGGATGGTATTGCTGGGATATGTATTCTAAGGTAAGGAATCTACAACTAACATATGTCTCTATCAGATACATCGTTAACGAAGGTAAGTAACTTGTTCTTTAAGCCATTACGGGCTTTTTCAAGAGGTATAATAACCTGTAACTACGGTTTACTAAACTGATATTTAACTTTCACATCATGCAGAGTTTTGAATACTTTGGGAGATTTTGTGATTGTTAAAGACAAGCAAGAACATGTGAAAATAGCGAAATGTGAGCATATGATTGTTTTTGACTGAGCAGTGTTAGAAATTGGGTTACTGGTGTGTGAGCCATGGTCAATCCTAGTCAGCAGAAGGCACAAGCAAACTCCAAATTAACCTGTGCTCAACCCCCTGGTAGCTTGGCACAGAGCACTCAGGCTTAACTTGGAGGCAATGTGTTAAATATTTTTGCAACACTTAAAACAGTAAAACATTGAAAACACCACAAAAAAAGTCCTAAACCAGATTAGAATAGAGCTTAATTTAATAAATAAAACAAAACCAAAACGACAAAAATCCAATCAGTAGAACCGATGACAAAAATACAATCAGTAGAACCGAAGTTATGAATTTTCAAGAATAAGCTGCAATATAGCGCCTAAAAAGCATAGAGCACCAACCGCAGCTATCCGATCGCACTGAACTGGCTCAAAGTCAAAAGTGCAGGCCGACGGCGATGGAGCGAGGGTCGGATATAGTCCCAGATTAGGGGGGGTGATGGATTTCGCTGCAGCTGAGGCCAGGAGCTAGTTGGGGAGCCGTTTATGTCACTGAGGCTCAGATCAGGAGGTCAGCAAACTAGCCCCTTGAGTCACTCTGGGGTCCTGGGTTCAAGATAAATTTGCAGGTCCAGTTCTTCTTACCCAGGCAAGCTGGCAGCAGGTTGGCGCAGTAGGGCAGCAGTTCTTTTAGAGTAACAGTCTTGAAGAGTGGTAGTCCTTCTTCATGGCAGTAAACACCGGTCCAGAAGTGTATTGAAGAGTTGGTGTCTGAGGTCCTTCTTTTATACATAGTTGTGCTGTTGAAGTGGGAAGAAGCTTCTAGAGGCATGCCTTTAAAGTTCAAAGATGCCCTGCCTTCCTGGACCTGGCTCTAGACTAACTACAGGGGAGGCAGGAGACCGCCTATTCAGGTGTAAGTGGGGCTGTGCCCATCTGCTCCCTTCCATCCTGCCAGTGATGGCCCATCCAATGATATATAAGCTCCCTATTTTGTGTGGTTGTCTAGGAGGAATACACAAAGCCCAACTGTCACCCACACCCAGTCATGTCACCCAGAGACAGGTGGCAGGTAGCAAATGGTTATTGCAAGAAAATGCCAACTTCCTAAAAGTGGCATTTTCAGAATTGTAATTTAAAATGTCCCTGCAAGTTAGGATTCTAAATTAGGATTCCAGAGACTCCAAACATGAATTGGTTATCTCTTCCCATTTGGAATTTACACTTCTAAAATGTAATAAGGCAACTCCAATGTTATCCTACGGGAGAGAGAGGCCTTGCATTAGTGGAAAACAAATGTAAGAGTTTTTTACTACTAGGACATGTAAAACTTAAAAGTAAATGTCCTACTTTTTAAATACATTGCCTCCTGCCCTTTGGACTCTTCAGGGCCTACCCTAGGGGTTACTTAAATTTATTTAAAAGGAAGGGTTGGGCCTGGGGAAAGAAATATTTTGCCAGGACGAAATAGCAGTTTAAACTACACGCACAGGTTCTGCAATGGCAGGACTGAGACATGTTTAAAGGGCTACTTAAGTGGGTGGCACAACCAGTGCTGCTGACCCAGTAGTGGCATTTAATTTACAGGCCCGGGGCACTTGTAGTGCCACTTTACTAGGGACTTACAAGTAAATTAAATAAGCCAACTGGGTATAAGTCAATGTTACCATGTGTTAGGGAAAGAGCACAAGCAGTTTAACACAGGTTAGCAGTGGTAAAGTGTGCCGAGTCCTAAAGGCAGCAAAAAAGAAGTCCGCAAAAACAGGAGGTCTGAAGGCAAAAAGTTTGGGGGAAACCAAGGATGATGGGTCTAACGAGCAGTTACTAGCTTGTACATAGACAAAAGTAGAAGGTCATCTCCGTTTAACAAAGTGAGTTTAATCACAATTTTTGGGTTTGTTTTTAGTAACGAGGGAGGGGCTTCTAAATGTTAACAAAACAATAATGTTTTCAATAAAGATGTAGACTAACTGTAGAGAAAAAGTACAGCTGAATTGTTACAAGACTAAATCAGTGCAACCACCCCATCCTCACCCACACATTTATCTATAGTAATGACAGCAGCGATGGTATTTTGTTTAAATGAGTTACTGACGGTTTGTTAGAATATAGATACATTTCATTAATATCAAAAATTCTTAAATGGGACAGTGCCTTAGAGGGCCGGAATGGCCAGTTGCTCTTCGCTGAGTCTTCGACTAGGCCTATGCTAAATATTTCATAATCCTGCAGAGGCTGTAAGTGAAAATTCAACCTGGTACATGGCTGATCCTGCTGGTTTCATGGAGTTCCCCATTGGAGTTCCTGGAGTGGCACCGGCATCTAGACCAAGCACTTGCAGTGAACGCAGCCTGCTAAGACCTTAGGTGAAGGTGTCTGAGTTGAGTGGCAGTGGAAAGTCTCAATCCTGTTCGTACACCTTGGAGTGTCCTCCACTGGATAACTTGGGAGCTAGAAGATCCAGACACCATAGGGAGAAGGGCTGACTCTACTGGCCACAGATACCCCCTTGGAGTGAGAATTCTCAGGAGTCTTGATATGAGACCAGTCCTGTTCTACTCGGGCCAGTGAAGACCCATGTGGGAGTGGTGGTGGTGTGATATGGTGTTGCTGGGACCTCTGAGACTTTGCAAGCTCAGAGACGTTCCATGCGTCTGACTGGTGGGTAGGTGGATGTGTGTGTTGTGGGCCACTTGATGCCCTGCTCTGCCCCTAGCTGGGACCCTGAAAGGAGGGGGGTGGTTTGTGGCATACTGCTCATTGCTGGGGTAGGGTGTAGACAGTGGCGCCATTCTGAGGCACCCGTTTGTTAGGACCCTTGAGTGGTCTTTAAGGAATGTCTTCCACTTCGTGGGTGGACCTTGGACACTCTTCCTTTTGCTCTCTATGGGCAATGCATGCAGAGCTCAACTCATCTTTACCTCCTGAGAGCAAATGTGAACTTGGTGTTGCTATGAATTGACTCTTTCTGCGTGAGTTGGGACTGAGGCTTTGTGCATCGGCAGCTGTTTGGTGGTGTGTACTGCCTTCCTTGTGAGATTGTAGACTGAAAACTACCTACTCATGGTACCTGCTCATACCAGATATCTAATGAGGTTGTCTTTATGTGGTTTGACTCTGGGGCCCAAATCCCCCTTCAAGCTGCACTCAGATGGGGGGGTTCCCACTATGTCTGATCTGCACATTGAGATGGAGGCTCTCGTTGAAACTGGTGACTGGAATGAAATGGAATAACCCAAGGCCCTATTCCCCGGCTTCTCCCTGATATCATTTGATATGATAAAGACATTTAATATGGCGCACAAATTACTCTTGGAGGAGTATCTTGGCGCTGCACTACTTGGAGAGGGAAGAGTATTCTAAAACAACCAAGTCTTTAGCCCCTTCTTGAAGGAATTGAAGTCTGAGCAGAAGCGAAAACTAAGGGGGAGTTTATTCCAGTAATAGGGGGCTTTCTATGAAAACTATTTGTCTCCCTGTCTTGAGGTATGTATGCAAGCGATAACCAGAAGCAACTTATCCGAAGACCTTAGGCATCTGGGGGGCAGGTAGGGTTTTATTCAAGTAGACTGGTATGCTGGGCGGGGTTTGTGGAGTGCCTTGTGTGTCAGACAACATAGTTTAAAAATGACACTCTTTCTAAATGACAACCAATTAAGCTTCTGAAGTATCAGGTAGGAGGGCCAGCTAGAGGGAAGTTTTCTTAGTAACCGGGCGGGTGTGTGCTGGCCCACCTGCAACTTGGACAGCAAGGTGTTTACTGATGTCAGCAAAACGTTCCCATAGTCCAGGTGGCTGGTAATGAGTGCCTGGACAAGTGTTTTCCTAGCGCTTTCGGGAAGCAAAGGGAGGGCCTTTTTAAGACGTTTCATGGTGGCAAAGCAGGTGCCACAGGTGGCATTAACTTTATCTTTCATGGAAAGTGATTGATCTAAATTCACTCCAAGATTTTTTATTAAGTGCTTAGGTGAAGAGGCAAGGCCTCAAAGCTCAGTCACTTTGCCAAAAAGCATAATCTCTGTCTTGTTGCTGTTTAATTGGAGATAGTAGATAGTTATCCAAGCAGCAACTTTCCTCTTGCAAATTTGATTTTCACTTTGTCTGGGTCGGGCCAAATGAAATAAGGAGTTGGGTATCGTCTGCTTTCGACACGATCTCCACTTCGGAGGGTCTCACAATCTAGGGAAGCGCCGCTACATTGATGTTAAAGAGAGTTGGGTTCAGGCACGAACCCTGGGGCACTCCCTTGTTCAATTGCATCAGCTGTAACTTGAAGGAGTCCAAGCAGACTTGGTGCGTTTGATTAGCAAGGAAGTTGCTGAGCCAATATAGCACCTTACCATGCAGCCCAGCGAATCGTACGGATTCGGATGGAATGGGAGACTGTGTCAAATGCTGCCAACAGATCCAGCAGCTCCAACATCATTGGGTTACCCACATCTATAGAGAGCCTGATATTATCGACCCCGACCAACAGCGCACTCTCTGTGATGTGGAGCTCTCTAAAGCTCGATTGCGATGAGTCCAGGATGTGGTTTTCCTCAAGAAAGGCTACAAGTTGTTATTAATAAACCTTTTCAGAGATCTCACTAGCAAAAGTAACAGCGAAATCAATCAATAGTTGGAAAAAGCATTTGTATTTGCTGCAGATTTTTTAAGCAGCTGAGATACTAATGCACACTTCCATTCCTTAGGCACTTTAGCTGTAAGCAGAGAAAGATTATATAGCTCTTTAACTGCAGGCACTAGACAGGTTGTTAAACTAGCCGCTTTCCTGGTAGGGCAGGGGTCCTGAGCAGAGCCAGACTTGGCATGGGACAGCATATCCAACACCTTGTCCTCAGAGCAAAGTGTGAATTTGCTCAGACTACACATGACTGTTGGATGAGGGTGGTTTAAATCGAAATTGTTCTGAAGGCAATCAGGAATAACTGAGAGGTTCTTGTAGATTGACTCAATTTTGTCTTTAAAAAAGTAAACTAAAGTATGACATAAATCCTGGGAGGCCGAAATGGTGGACACACAAGCGCATGGTTTCACAAATCTATTTAATGCTTTATAAAGCTCTTTAGTGGAGTTCCCTGATTTCTCAATTAAAGCTGCTAGGAAGGCTTTTCGTGTTGAGCTGATCAAATTATGATAAACTCCAAGCCTGGTCCGGTATTCCCCTTTGTCCTTTAGGGATTTAGTGGGGTGCCATCTGCGTTCAAGGCATCCATGGAGATGAACTTCTAGAAGGGACAAGAGATGATTTTCTGAGAAGTGCAATATAATCAAGAGGTAGTTGGAGTCATGATAAACAGACCGTGCCACTTCAATCTCCCTCAAGCCTCTTTGGCACACTGGCAAGTACATGCAATCTGCAGCCATACCGGCCAAAATAGACATATTTAACCACCAGGATTTTACCAATGACTGAACGAGTGCAGGTTTTGCTATGTGCCCATGGAGTAGTGGGAAAAACCATGTAGGCTTCAGATATAACTTTGATACTTTCAGCTGTATACACACTTGACAGCTCCTGCATACCAAATCAGAATGGCGAGTTCTCACGTGATCCTACTGCAGCAACATTTTGTGTAACATATTCAATAGGCGCCAAAGCGGAGTGGCAGATCACTGAGCTAGAAGGCGTGGTTCAGGGTCTCAAGTCAAGAGTGGACAAGTTATCATCCTCTACTAATGCCCTCTTAAAGTGAGTGGATTATGCCGAAAGGAATACCGACCGCAGTAACATTTGCTTGAAGGGCTTTCGTGAGGTAATGGAGGGGTCTTGGCCCAAACGTTTTCTGGACTCTTATTTTTGCTGCTGAAAGACAGACTCTGAACTTTTCCCCTGCCATGTGATCAAAAGAACTCGTCCTGCACTGGCACAGGGATCACCTTTAGGGCCCTGCCTCAACCTCTCTTTACTAGAATATTAAACTACAAAGACATACTCAATCCTCTAGGTGTCATGCAAAAAGCTAGCCATCTACTGTGAATCCAGCCAATCCTAATCTTTCCAGACTATTCGAGGCTTGTACAGCAGCAAGGAAAAACCTTTGATGGGTTGAAACAAACACTGAGAGGTCAATATACCCAACAAAACTCTCTGTACTCTTCAATTCCATGGCATATTTATTTGACACCCCCTAAGCTGCTTGGGACTGGGTGGCCGAGTGAAAGGTGTACTTGAGACGAGGTCTCCTGCTAGATCTCGTTCTGGGACCCACAGTGAGCCAAGGCAGTGGATAGGTAGATAGTGGAGTTGGGCGAAGTCTGGTGGAGGGGGAACCGAGAAGCAACCATGTTGAGACTTTATCTCGGATTCTGCTTTGGAGAGTTCAGATCAAGAAGAGAACTCCCACTAGCCTAAGCTGGGATCAGCCTGAAAGCATCGACTCAAAGTGGACCAAAGATACATTAATAGATGCCATGTTTAACCCCAGAATTTCCGAGGCCTGTACTGACCATCGCTGACTCTCTCTCCCTGCACAAAGCATAAATGATGTGGGATAGTTGAGGTTTGCCTCGTGCATGGGAGTCCTAGTGAGTAGATCTCTTGAGGCTTTTCCCCCTTATCTTGCCTGTGTGATTTTTCACTTCAGTATGTCTCATCATCATCTTTGTCTGGTGTCTTTGCTTATTTGATGTCTATGCTATGGATTGAGAACAGATAAGAGTTTAAGAGTTGGGGATTTTGTGGGGTTGTTGTGGCTATTGAAGAACTCTGATCAATGGGGGACACAGGAGCGCCGAGTAGTTGCCAAATTAAGATGATTTATTCCAGAAGAAGATCCCATCCATCCTGCAGTCAGAAGCTCAAAGGAGTCGCTGACCATTCTTCTAGTCCGAACATATTCCATCTAGTGAGCATGACACCACAGGTGACATCATGGTGTTCCAGGCTCTAGCAGACCCATTGTTGCTAGGTTACATAACACAGGCTACATAACCCACTTACCACACACCTCCTCCCTTTACAAAATAAATAAAAGCTACATACTGTACATAAAGACTTACATTCCCCTTAACCTACACTTGACACAGCAAAGCCCCCAGGCTGGGTGCAGGAAAATTAATCAGATTAACCAGAAGATCAATAATGGCATAACAAGAAATCAGACATAGTCCTTCAAATACTCCAGTTTCTTTATTGCTTTGCCGGAGCTCCTTGTTGTGCATTCCACATCATTGTTGTCCTCCATCCTTTTGTACAGAACCACCCTATTCATGTTCCATATATGAAGATTCTGGGTCTTAAACGCATTAGTAAAAGTCTTAATGACCTGAATGGGTTTTGCAAACTTAGGGACCGAACACTCCTTTCCAGGATGTCTGACCATAACAAAATCACCTACCCGCACTTCCGTTTTCTTTACAGCCTTCCTAATATCTAACTCTTTCTTCCTCAATCTCACCTTCTCCTCTTCACGCTGGCACCATACATCACAGCAAACCGCTTTTCCCAATTCTGCTTCGTAACCATTGACACAGGAAGGTTCCACAAAAGTATTGGGAAGCCTACCCCGAAAAAGTTCAAAAGGAGTCTTTCTAGTCATACAGTGAGGGGTGATCCAGTACATTTCAACCATCCTGACAACCTCTTCTTTCCAATCCAATGAGTTGGACTTGGCCAGAGAGATGGTCTCCTTAAGGACCCTGTTCAGACTCTCAATCATTCCATTTGTTTCAGGATGGTACAACACATGCTTTTTATGCTTTATTCCTCAGTCACTCAGAAACCCAACCATTTCTTTGGAAGTGAGTTGCACCCCATTGTCTGTCACCAATTAGTGCGAAAACCCTTTCCTGGCAATGAGATCCTTAAGAACCTTAATGACAACCTTGCTCTCTATGGAGCTTGTGAAGAAAACCTGAGGCCACCTTGAACACATGTCCAGCACAACAATGAGAAAAGTCTGGCGCTCCTGGCCATGTATAGGACCTAACATTTCCAGTGCAGTCTCTTCCCACGGTTTAACAGGAAGCTTTCTGATAACCATAGGTTGAACTCTAGTTTGCTTAGACTTATCACTCAAGGCACACATGGAACAATCGTGCACCATTTTTTCCACGTTTGTCCATGCCAGGTCACCAATATGAATTGCACATTATCTCCCTGCTCTTGGACATGCCTTGATAAGCTTCATCGGTAAGATTGACCAACTCCTCCCTAAGACTAGGACAGCAAGTCCCTGCTGGTGGACAATTCATCCTTGACACACCAGTAGTCACAACAAACCTCAGAACCCTGTTTTCTGTACCTTCAATCCTGTCGCACCAAGTTCATCACTTCCTTGAGCACCTCATCCTTAGCCAACTCCTCACGCCATCTTTCCTCTGTAATGACACTGTTAGCACAGACATATTCCGAATCCTCATCAAATTCCCCATCAAGATCACATTCTAAACTCCCAATGGGGACTAGTCTAGAAAGAGCATCAGCAACCGTGTTTCGTATCCCTGGCAAGATCTTGTAAGGCAATGGCCCACTTTGTGATGTGACCCAAAATCAAGTCAACCTCTTTTTAGGTCTCGCCTACGCAGCGCGCATGCGCTGCACAGGAGGGCCTTTAGCCGTCGCTCTGCTCTTTTTGAAGCACATACTCGTGCTTGTGGCGGTATCCACCTTGCGGGAGCGAGCAGCGGTGCGCATGCTAATTGGCTGTTGCTCGCTCCCGCAAGGCGGATGGTGCCACAAGCACGAGTGTGCTTGAAAACAGCTGCTGCTTGTTTCGATCGCGCGCGCACCACTCGCGGGACGCTGCAGCGAGCGCGCCCGCACCACTCGCGGGACGCTTTCATCATGTCATCATGTCACCATGACATCACTACACCACGGGTGATACCATATATTTTCAGGCCAAGGGGGAGCAGCGTAAGATATGGAGAATATTTTGACAGGATTAACCATTACGTCCCTAAAACTGATCCAATCGTGCGCCTGAAAATATGACTCCGTGTTTCCTAACATATTGACTCAACAACGGCTCCTCCTCACCGCTACAGTAGTGGTCTGCCCCGTGTGGCTTTCCTGGTCTTCACGTGCCCTAGTCCTCGTGACATCACAACGCAGGGCTACCACATCACTAGCATTCTCGTCACGAGGTGCTGCTTCTGGTGCTGCTATGATTGGATGAAGGCTTTCAAATCAATTACAGTGTGTACATTTTCCTCCATCCTTGTTTAAAATAAATGATACATTCAACATAAGGCTCATGCTCCCAGTTTGTGTGCCTAGACCTTTTCCAGTTATGGAAGCATTTACACTGGCCAAGTCCACATCTGTGTCCAACTCGCTCCTCCGTCTGGTAATAATGTTCCATTGTCCAAGTACCTACTTTGCTCCTCAGAATAAATTCTGATTTCACTGCTGTACACACCGCAGGAAAGATATACATGAAACCGGTCCCTATCTGTTGGGTGGAACGCTCTTTTAGTCTCAAACACTGCCCTGTGTTGCCGGCTATCTTACGTCGTTCCTTACCTCTGTAGACGTAACTTCAGGGGCTGGCTGTGGTTCTCCCCGCCTCTCACGAGGGCACTGCTGTTACGGCTGTTTTTCCTTCGGTGGTGCCCCTCCTGTGCCTTGGCAGAACACTCGCTCTCCGCTATCTGTTGCTGTTTATTCCACTTTGAAATCACCAGCTGGGATATTCAGTTCTGAGTCTCCGCTGGTCTGATTGGGTCCCCTCTCATCAGGTGTGGTAAAGATGGAAGGAAGATTCCTTATATTTGGTGGCACAACCAAAGCGTTCAAATATTGCAAGTTCCTATCCTCGAGCACGTAATGTTCGTACTCTCTTGACGCATGGCCTCTATGTGCTATATAGTGCCAGAGTACACAGAGATCTGTATGTGCTTGTTAGGATGATAACCTGCAGAAGGATCAGGCTCCTCCCTGCCCTCCCTGCCCACAGCTAGCCCGAGCTCTTTAGTTGTTTCACAGTATTCGGTGGTCCCTCTATACATGGCTAAACATGTAGGATGCCTGACGGTATTTTTCTGTATACGTCACAGAGGTCGTTTTGCTGCTCCACCCTACTTTGTCTTGAATAACTGGCTATATGGGGCTGCAAGGCCCCCACATCCTAACCTGATGTTTACAGAAAGAGAGAGCTGTAGTCTTGCATAGTTAATAGGTCTCGCTTTGGGGCCTTATAAGTATTTAGTTATGCAGCACAATATCCTTGGTGCAACAACATTTACTGTTGCATGGCTAAACACTTATAAGGTCCCAAAGGCGAGACCTATTGGCTATGCCAATGCTTGTTTCTTAAAGACTTCAATCAGGGGTTTGTAATCGGTTCTCACCACAAATTGTGAACCCAACAAAAAGAATTTGAGTTTCCTTACAGCCCAGTTGACAGGCAGGGCCCCCCTCTCAATTATAGAGTATCTAGACCCTGTGTCCTTTAAACCACGCAAGATGAACATGATAGTGCCATGCTCACCTTCCTGTTGCAGGACTGCTCCCAACCCTTTGAGGCTGGCGTCAGTGGTGAAAATCGATAGTCTCTTTGGATCAAAATTCTTTAATTTTGGGGCTGACTCAAACAACAGAAATTCCTTCTCACAGAGATCATCCCAGGAAAACTCAACACCCTTCTTTAGGCAACTTCTCATATTGGCACTCAAGTCAGCAGAATCCTTAATGAATTTTACGTAAAATTCAACCATCCCCAAAAATGTCATAAGTTCTTCCCGCGATGTGGGAAGAGTCTTGCACGAAATAGTGTCAACAAGCTCAGCCTTGGGAAACACCCCTTCACCTGAAATGGTATGTTCTAAATAATTGATTGACTTGGTCCCAAAATAGCATTTTTTAGGATTTATGGTGAGATTGCAGTCGGAGTCTTCTCTCTCGAGAATCATGTTCTTCAGCATCCTTACCAAAGACAAGAATGCCATCTTGGTAAACACAAACCCCTTTGACACCCTGTGTCGACTCTTAAGTTTTGTCTGCACCAAAAAACACAGTTTGCAATGGCAGTGTGTATGCGTTTGGTGAGGGGCCTCTGAGGGTGGCACAATACATGCTGCAACCCTTAGAGACCCTCTCTGGTCACTAGGCCGTTGATACCAGTGGTACCTTTTACAAGGGACTTACATGTGAGCCAGAGGTGTGCCAATTGTGAAAAACAAAGGTATGGTTTCAGGCACTGGGAACCTGATTGGCAGGGACCCAGTGCACACTCAAAGTGCAAAAGATATCAGGCAAAAAGTGGGAGGTAACCATGCAAGAAAAGGGCACTTTCCTACATACCGCCATCCTTGAGTTTTGTTAATTTCCTCTCTCACCTCCTCACTTATGGCAATAGGCACATATCTAACTTTACAACACACAGGGAGTGCCTCTGCAACCATGCGAATCTCATGCTTATTATTATTTATTTTTTTAACTTTGTTTATTGGCATTTCCACAATCATGTAACATAGTACAGGATATATGCAGTTCTAGTACATCCATTCGTATTTGCAGCGTACGTTTACATTTTCAATCTAATATTAGTATCAGGAATTCAATACTTTACTGCGTATTATAACAGCACCCTACAGTTTACACCTTTATTTTCCTGTAATATACAAGCTCTGTTTCCACAGGGGTTGTTGCATCCATTTTTAAACAGCATTGTGTTTCTCCCATTTCAAACTCATTATGACTTTGAATATACAACACCAAGTGTTACCAATGCCTGTTGCAACCTTAATTAAAAAAAAAAAAACTTTGTGCCTTACAACTCGTACCTTTCCCGTCCCCTCAGGTGATCTTCTTATTGCTAATCAGTGCTGTGGAGGGTCTGAGCGTGTGCGTGGGGTCTGTGTTCTGGGTGTCCTAATCCGCAATTCTGGTCTCCGCTCAGTCTCCCTTAGTTCTTAGACATGGCCCATCGACTGGTATGTGCCCACCCCTGCTTAATTTTCCCATGTCTAGTTCTGCTACCCCTCTACTCCCTGTGACTGGGCAGGTGATTTGTTTTGGGGTGCTGCTGTCTCTTCATCCTCCATCACATCATTTTCGAGGTCTAGGGTTTCCCAGGCGAATCTCATGCTTATAAGGCTTCAAACAGCCCAACTGCTCTCTAAATTCTTCTGGAAAATAGTTGTTGAGCTGGTCCAATAATTTCCCTTCGGTAATGGCAATCACACTAGAATGTGCCACCCTCTCTTTCAAGCAGATGGGCGAGGAGCTGCTAGGATCCAGCAAAACGCCCAAGTCACCCTGGTGAGCCCAAACTTATGATACTGTCACCCATCTTAGACACATAAATCTTTCAAGATGTAAGACGTTCTTGATACTCAATCACATCAATGAAATAACCATGTAGTTTTATAAGTTCTCCTCCATAGGCACACGGCCTGATATCTGGTTTGATCAATGAGACTTTGTTCAACAAGTTAGTTTGATAGAAGAGGTTGGAAATGATAGTAATTTTGGGCCCTGAATCAAACACCTCAGTTGAATGACCCTCCACTGAAATTGTATCAACTGGCTGGCTTTAACTTGAACTTCACCTCAAACTTGAAGAACTACTTGTCCACGCACAAAATCAGTCATCATCCTCTTGGTCACTCTCAACCCACACTTCTTTAACTTTGGGCTTAAAAACTTTCATTTTGCACACTGCAGCGAAGTGACCCCTTTTCTTGCATTAGGTACATGTATCTTTAAGTGCAGGGAACCTTCTGTCATTCGCAAGATGATCCGCTCTATCACAACGATAGCATTTATTCAAGGTGAGTTTGCCTTTACTACACTCTTCAGATTTCATATAACTCTTTAACTTTTTGTTTAACCACACTGACCCCTTGATCCTTCTCTTTCTTAAGACACCAACGTCTTTTTTTGAGACGCCCTCAAGTGGATCACCTCCTTCCTTACAGGATGCACACAGAGCACCCGACTGCCTCGCTTCACCTCCGCACCCAAAGACATCATATGCGGCGTGCCGCAGGGATCGTCACTCAGCCACACCCTGTTCAACATCTACATGACCCCCCTCGCAGATGTCGTCAGATCCCACGGACTCAACAGAATCCCCATTGCAGACGACACTCAACTGATCTCTCGCTCACCGAGGACCCCACCAATGCCAAAACCAACTTCTGCAACGCCATGACCAACGTAGCCAATGGATGAGAGACAACTGCCTCCAACCCAACTCTGAAAAAACTGAAGTACTGATCTTCAGGAAGAACACCTCCGCATGAGACCACAACTGGAGGCCTGCAGAACTCAGACCCACACCGACCATGCATGCAATCTTGGCATCTTCCTCGACAGCCAACTGACCATGAAACGACAAGTTAGCGCAGTCGCTTCTTCCGCTTCCACACACTTCTCCTGCTCTTCAGAATCTTCAGATGGATCCCAACCAACACCAGAAAGACCGTCACTCAGGCCCTCGTCACCAGCTGCCTCGACTGCGGCAACGCCCTCTATGCCAGCATCTCCATCCAGATCTTCAGAAAACTCCAGACCATACAGAACTCTGCAGCCAGACTCATTCTGGACCTCCCCAAACGAACCCAGATCGCCCCGACCTGAGAGACCTCCACTGGCTCCCCGTCCAGAAAATATGCCTGTTCAAGATCCTTACGCACACCTACAAAGCCCGCCACAACCTAGGACCTGTCTACCTCAACCATTGACTGAACTTCCACCAACCCGCTAGACACTTACGCTCCTCTTCACTAGCCCTTGTGCACACACCCCCACATCCGCCACACCCGCAGCGGCGGCCGCTCCTTCTCCTGCTTCGCAGCCAAGAGCTAGAACTACCTCCCCCTTCAGCTCTGTGTGGCCCCCTCGCTGGCAGACTTCAGGAGACTCAAGACCTGGCTGTTCGGAGACACAGCACCCAGATACCCCTAGGAGTGTTAGAGTTGCACTTCACAAATGCTGATTTATTGAATGATGCCAATGCATTCCATGGAATGTTCCACACATTTTACAACAATCAAAACTTCATCCAAGGTTGGCTTGTCCTTCAGCCACAGCTCATCTCTAACACTCTCAGTCCCACAGCCCATCATGAATTGGTCCTGAATACGTTCCTCTACCATGCCTCCAAATTTTCACGAAGAAACATCTGCCAATTCAGTAACATAACCTTCTACCGATTCTCCCTCTTTCTGAAACCTCCTGGTAAAATGGTACATAACAAGGATACTGCTGACCTTGGGCAGAAAGTGGTCGTGTCTTAATGCACAACTCCTATTCATTGAAATCCTCCAAATAAGATTATGAAGGCTGTGGAAGATGGTCAAAGATTTCCTGTCCCTCTGAACCTAAACAGTGTAGTATTAGGGAAGCCTTTCTCTCATCACCCAGAGATGGGCCACAAACCTTAGCATAACTCTCTAAAACTTTTTTCCATTTCTGCCACTTTAATACTGGAGTACCCGGGCTATTAAGAAAGAAAGGCGGAGCCGAAATATTTTGCATGATGCTGCAGAGGTTAACACAACCACAGAACAGGAAAATGACTATTAAGAGGAATAGAGGGTGTTACCAGGTCATGTGCATCACTGGAAGTGAATTAACCAGAAGATAGCAGCTAGTAGTGTGGGAAGAACTATATAAAATGTAACTGAACCCTAAAATGCTCCTGCATTGACCCACTTCACATGCAAGAAACACTGGCAATTGAACGGATACTGTCTTGGGCAATAGTGTGCGTGTCAAGAAAGAGCACGCTGCTGCACTGTGCTGTAGTGAACATGTCACTGAAAGAGCACGCTGCACACTGAAGCAACTTCAAGAGATTGACGATTGTATGATTATACACTGTATTGAGCGTGTCACTAAAGAAACATGCTTTTGCCAAGTGAAAGGTTGAGGAAACCTGAACAAAGGTGTGCGTGCCACTGTGGTTTCACACAGACCAATCAGAACTCCAGCAGAAGTATGCCCCTCCCCGACCAATGTGCTATCATGCGTGCCACTGAAGGTGCACGCTGAGGCAGACGACTTCTGGCAGATGATAAAGCTGCTTACAGAATGCGCAAAGGCAGGACACTTCTAGACAGAGCCGGCTACAAAAAGGTGAGTCCACTTCCGAAATGCCCACCAGCTGGTCCCTCTCGGAATATGCACGTGCATGTGAGAAATGTTGCGATGACGGCACCACCAGAACTCACTACCGCTCGTACAAGTCTCATTCAACACCGCCCGTTAGTGAAACGGTGAAGCTCTGTCAACTAAAATGGGAAAGAGGAAGCTGAATGGAGGTAACCCCAGTGAAGAGGATTTATACTGGGCTATTCCCAAGCCTAATATCCCGTTAATTAGGGCTTGGACTCCACTGGTGCTCCACATGAATTCCCTCACCCTGAAACATTCATTAAGGGCATGTAAAGGCCATACTAAATCGGACTCACCAGGGAACCATACTTTTAATAGAATAGGACACGCCTCCGTCCTAGACTATATTTTGGTAGATACAAGGTTTTGGCATTCGGTGATTGATTTTAAGATTGTGCCCCGCCACGATAGTGACCCTAATGCTCTGATCCTAGAGGCGGCTACGCCAATTGCTGAGAGTACACCCGATTCAAAATCTTTACTTGATGATGGATTAACGCTCACCAAATGCAGGAAGAGAGTCCGATGGATGGACATATATCAATCTCAGGATAAGCTGCCCTCTTTATATCAATCTATCATTCCATTTCTACTGGCTGCAGAGCATTCTATTTCTGTCAATGGCACATCTATCTCCCTTATGCAAATTGCTGAGAACCACAAAGCACTGACAACCACAATGGCTAACATCTTCTTCCCCATCAAAAGAACGAGTGAGCACAAAAAAGCCCGACACTCATGGTTTAGCGATAGCTGTCGTACGACCAAGCGAGCTCTCATCTCTGCTATTAAAGCCAAGGATAGACATTTAATTAGAGAAAAAGGTTGGTCTATAAAAGCACCACTGCCGATGCTAAAAAGGTGGGAGTGCGACAAGTGGGACACCCTGAGAAGGGCCCTAGCTAACCATGATCTGAGGATCTTTTGGAATGTGGTAAATACGGGTTGCTCTGAAGGAAACCAGGCTATAGAACCCAATATAGGAGCGGATGTCTGAAGACGCACTTTGAGACCCTCTATCTAAGGGTGGAGGATGGGGGTAGCATCATAGCTAACGAGTCCTCCCCCCCCCCCCACAGATAAACTGCATTGAGGCCCCCGAGATAACCATTAAGGAGATCACTGATGCGCTAAGCAAAGTAGCTCAATCTAAAGCTCCGGGGTTAGATAAGATCCCCGGGGACCTCTTTCGAAGTGAACCTACTATCTGGGCCCCCTCTCTGTGGACCCTGTTTAACGCTATTTTACAAGGAAGGGCGATTCATGCCACTTGGGCTGGCGCAGAAATCCTTCCAGTTTACAAAAAGGGTTCACCAATCCTCCCCACAAATTATAGACCTATAAGTCTCATTGATGTTTGCCCAAAAATATTTGCCCGATTATTGTTGGGACAACTCAAGAGCTGGATGGAGGAGCACAATGTCCTCAGCCCATTTCAAGCCGGCTTTAGAGAGAAGATGTCCACAACAGACCAAATTTGTAGGCTCCAACTTCTGCATTGGAAGACTGTCTTTAGAGGGTGGCAGCCTCTATTTAATTTTTGTGGACCTAAAATCTGCGTTTGATCTGGTGCAGAGAGACAAATTGTGTGCAACTTTAAGGGATCTGGGGGCCCCCGCTTACTTTTGCCACCTGTTGAAACGGCTACATGAAGGTAACTTTGCCCCAATCAGGTTTGGCAAAAATGTAGAACTCACTGCCCTATACCTGTAGACAGAGGTGTTCGACAAGGCTGTGTCCTTGCCCTCTCCCTTTTCTGTCTGTTTATAAATGGACTTGTAGAGGTATTGACTGCGGGGAAGGACATAGATGCACCCAAGTTGGCGAATCGTAAAGTACCGGCTATGATGTTTGCCGACGATACTCTTTTGCTCTCAAAAACACCTATGGGCATACAGAGGGTCCTTGACAACTTCAATGCCTTTTGTAAATGTAGGGGGCTAGAGATTAACATTCAGAAGACCAAATATATGGTCTTCAATCCAGGTAGTAGTACTCGGGCCAAACCCTGGTCTACAAGGCAGCCCCCTGGAGAGTGTGTCCGTATTTGAGTATCTTGGGATCACGCTTACGGAAAAAATGGATTGGGGTGCCCAAATTAAAAAAGCCAGCTTAAAGCTGGCCCAGACCACGGGGTGTCTGACAAAGGTATTCAGGAACTCCACTCATAAACTTGTTGGCCCGGTGGTTGAAATATATAAAGTGCTAGCCAGGGGTGCTGCCCTGTATGGGGCTGAAATCTGGGGCCATTGCCCATCTGGCAATATACCAAAGATTGAGAACACCTTTGCCAGGCAGTTAATTGGCCTTCCCCCTAGCTCCCCTCTTACACCACTTCGCTTGGACCTTGGGGTAAGACCAATTGCAGACGAAGTTGCCCTCAGACCCCTTACATTCTGGCGCCATCTGTGGGTTATCCCACAATTGGCTGAATACAAAGCAGAGCTGAGAGAGGTTCTGAGCATCCAGTGTGCGGGAAAATACCATGGTTGGCCTTTGTCAGGGACACATTCGTGGCCATGGGAAGGGCTAACCTATGGTATAATGCTGAGGTAACCTGCCCTACAATATCTAGGAAGGACTTGGTATGGAGCTATAGGGAGAGCAAACATACCGTCCTGCAGGGGAGTTCTACAATTGGCTTGCTCACTACAGTGTTTCTGGGAATTAAAGATCAGTATAGCCTAGAGCCTGTACTGGATGATATTCAACCAGCCCTTGCCAGGAAGCTATGCCTACAATTTAGTCATGGGGTACTCCCGCTGCGTGCTTTTACAAACAAATGGGCGGGTTCACCCCCCTTGGGTTGCCCGGCTTGCAGCAACACAGTGGAGTCAGAATATCATGTATTTTTTATCTGTCCAGGTTACAAGAAGGCCAGGCATCGATGGTTGATTCAGTTTTGCAGCGTGAATCTTTCTGGATTCACTATGCTGTGCATTATTCCGCCATCTCGTGGTTGGGTCCGGATTCGTAGTCTTTTCTTTGTTTTTGTCTTTTTTTTTTTTTTTTGTTGTTGGCCCAGGTGGGCGGCGACGCCCCACCATTTGGTGTCTTCGGTGACGCTCGTCGCGCTTCCGGCGGAAGCTCCCACCTTTGGTAGCCATCTTCAGATTCTTTTTCCGCCGTGGGGTCTGGATCGTTGCCGAGAAGTTCCAGAAAGTTGGACGAAGAATCTCGAAAAGTCGAAATTTCATCACAGAAGATATACTACTGAGACACCGGACGTACGACACTAGTACCGGAGAAGAAGGACGACGAGGTAGAAGGTCCACGACCGAAATCTCGACGCCTACAGAGAATGCGCTCACAGGGGGCTCCCTAAGCGCGGTTATGGACAAGACTCCGTTCAAGTTCTGCAGAAATTGCCACCACAAATACGCCCAAAAAGACCAGCACCCAGTCTGCAACCTCTGCTTGCCGCTCGACCACGCCAGCGAAGACTGCAACGCGTGCTCGGCGTTCACCCCGGAGACCCTCCGGGTGAGAGACAGACAGAGAAGGGCGAATTACAGCATGCAGGGCCAGGGACCAGCACCATCTCTCCGAGACCTGGGTCTCTCGAGCGGAGAGGAGGACAACATCGCAGAGGGACCAGAGGACTGCGCTGTCGTCGAAATCGAAAAGAAAACGTCGAAGGAGGTAAGGGAGTCGTCGACCCCAAAACACCAAAGCGACGCTCGAAAGAGTGAAGCCAGAATCCCTAGCGACACTGCCAGAAGTGTAGCAAAGTCCACCAAGGGAGCGTTGCCGCCGAAACACTCGACGAAAGCAACAGCACCAAGGGACAAACAGCCGAGCGGATCCTTGGACAAGGACTCTCAATCGGCGAAAGCCTCCGAAAAAACGAAGGCGTCGAAGGTCGTCCCCGAAAAGGAAACCTCGACACCGAGAAAGGAAGGCCCGAAGGTTTCGACGACCGCGACCGCAAAGAGAGGCACTGCACCACTCGACGCCGAAAAGGCCCACGAGATGGCGAAAAAGAAGAGGAGGCTCGAGGCAGAGATGGCGAGCATCCTGCAACGCAAAAAAGACTTCGACGAGAAGATGAAACAATACGCTATTCCGTCGAAGCAAGCCCACGAGGCAGTCGAGGAGTTCGAGGTCGAAGTCGACGAGGCCCCGGGGACACCCGAACAGCTCGAAGACCAGGACGAGGAATACTACTACTTCGAGGCCGGAGGCGAAGAAGAGATGCTGTCTTACAGGGACTCGGCGTCCTCTGAAGTACAAGACCTAGACTGGCAAGACCTCGACACAGAGTCACCAGAAGAAGGGGTAGACACTTACCCCTCGAGACCTTCGCCGCCAGACGACATCGGAGTCTACAATGAGGTCGTGCAGAAGGCTGCAAAGACTTATGGGGTCGAAATGCAGGAGGAAAAGACAAAAGCAGGTTTCCTCTTCGAAACCCTGCTCCCCCAACAGACAAGGAGTCAATTTCTACCCATGTTACCTGGCGTTCTCGACCAGGGAAGGGAGGCCTTCAGGGAACCAGCAATCTGCAAGGCGGTTACCCCTAGGAGCGAAAAGAAGTATAAGCACTCCACAAAAGATCCTGCATACATACAGGGTCTGTACCAGCAGACTCCATTATCGCTGCAACAGCCAGGAAGAGGGCCGGTGTGCCCACCAACACAGGCCCACCTCCAGACAAGGAGAGCAAAAGAATAGACCTCACAGGACGTAAGGTGGAGAGGAACGCAGCCATACACTGGCGTATCGCCAACTCCAACGCCCTCATCAGCAGGCATGCATACCAGCATTGGGCAGAAATGAGCCAGCTCATTAAGCACCTGCCAGAAGAACACCAACAAAGGGCCAATTACCTAGCGGAAGAAGGCAAGGCCATCGCGAACACTTGCCTAAAGTCAGCCTTGGACGCAGCAGAGAACTCCAGCAGGCAAATGATGATAGGGATGACTGAGAGGAGACACGCATGGCTCAGGATCTCCGGCTTCAAACCAGAAGTACAGAGCAACATCATCAACACACCGTTCGACGGTGAGAAACTGTTTGGAGCAACAGTTGACAACAAATTAACACAACTAAAGACGGACAACGAAACTGCAAGGTCCATGGGAGCGCTGCAGTTCAGGGGGATGAGAAGAGGGAACCCCTCAAGGCGAGCCAGTGGTAGAGGAGGCAATGCACCTACCACTTCACATCAATCACAACAACAAGGGTACCAAGGGAACAACCAGGGCCAAAACCTGCAGGGACAACAGCAGCAGAATTGGCAGTACCAACCCAGAGGACGGTCCTTTCGAGGGCGCGGGTACGGACGGGGACAGGCCCGAAGAGGGGGCCAGCAGCCCGCCTCAAAGTGACTCCACACACATAACAAGCCCCCCACCGTTAACACCAAGGTTGAGGGGAAGTCCGCAAAGGAAAATATAAAGAGCAGAAGCACACAGCAAATAACCACCGAGCATACGACACCAGTGGGAGGAAGAATAAGAAAATTTCTCACACAATGGAGGAAAATTACCACAGACAAATGGATACTAAACACCATACAGCACGGGTACTGCATAGACCTCCAAAAACACCCGCCAGGGAGAAGACCAAGACATCGGTCAATACCCGCAAGAGAACTAGCCCTCCTCCGCCTAGAAGCAGAGGAACTGCTACAAAAAAGAGCAATAGAACCAGTTCCAAACAACGAAAGGAACAAGGGAATATACTCAACGTACTTCCTAGTGCCAAAGGTAGACGATACACTAAGACCTATACTGGACCTCAGATTCCTGAACAAGTTCGTAAAAACCCAAAAATTCAAGATGACTTCACTTCAGGAAGTAATACCCCAAATCCAAGAAGGGATTACATGGCGACCTTAGACCTAAAAGATGCATACCTGCACATACCCGTCAACCGCAAACACAAACGGCTATTAAGATTCGTGATAGGCCACAATCACTACCAGTTCACAGTGCTAGCCTTCGGACTAAAGTCCGCACCAAGAGTGTTCACGAAATGCCTAGCAGCAGCTGCAGCGCACCTTCGGAGGAGGAGCATACATGTATACCCCTACCTCGACGACTGGCTGGTAAAAGCAGGATCATACAGAGTCTGCAAAAAACACATCAAACAAGTCATAGAAACACTGTCCACATTAGGTTTCTCAATACATTGGGAAAATCGTCAACAGAACCCCAACAAATCAAGATATTCTTGGGGGCACAAATAGACAGCACACAGTCCAAGGTGTTCCCCAGCGACAAGAGAAGTATAGCGCTCCTGAGGGAAACACGTCATTACCGCAAGGGGCAAGTTCGGACAGTGAGGACGGTGAGCAGGCTAATGGGAATGATGGCATCATGCATCCACCTTGTCCCGCATATCAGACTGCACATGAGACCGTTCCAGGAATGGATACAACAGCAATGGTCACAAGCCACAGGGAGTTGGGAAGATCTAGTGGTTGTCACACACGCAGTGCAGAAAGAAATAGCGTGGTGGAAAGAAGAGAACATATTACAAGGGAAGCCATTCACACAGCCAACTCCAACAGTGACCATCACAACAGACGCCTCACAGCAGGGCTGGGGCGCGCACATGACCAGACTCCGGTCAGGGGGCTCTGGTCACAACAAGATGCAGTGAAACACATCAACTACCTAGAACTCAAAACTGTGTTCCTAGCCTTAAAAGCCTTTCAAAAGCAGCTTTACGGCCAGCGAGTGCTGATACAAACAGACAACACAACTGCAATGTTCTACATCAACAAGCAAGGTGGGACACAATCCGCACCGCTGTCAAGTCTGGCACAACAGATCTGGAGATGGGCCATCCCTCTAAGGATAGACCTGCTAGCAATACACCTCCCAGGAATAGACAATGTAGAAGCAGACCGACTCAGCAGGCAGACGTCTGCATCCCACGAATGGGAACTGAACCAACAGGAGGTGCAGCAACTGTTCCAAAAGTGGGGAACACCACGGATAGACCTCTTTGCAACACCCCACAATGCAAAATGCCAACATTACGCATCCAGACAGCCGGACCAAAGGTCCCTAGGGAATGCCCTATGGATAAGTTGGTCGAACGAATTTGCTTACGCTTTTCCCCGATACCACTGTTACACAAAGTACTCAGCAAATGCAGGAGCAGCAGCATGACACTCATACTGGTGGCACCTCAGTGGGCCAGACAAACATGGTTCTCACAGATTATGGAAATGGCGCAGGAACCAGCACACAGGTTCAGCAGAAGGAAAGACCTCCTCACAATGCAAGACGGAAAAGTGCTCCACCCAGAACCAGACAGCCTCAGCCTAGCAGCATGGCTCCTGAGGACCTAGAATTCGCACACCTCAAACTACCTCCAAGCACCATGGCAGTACTCAGAGAAGCAAGGAGACCCACTACAAGAAAATGCTACATTGCAAAGTGGAAAAGGTTCTCACAATGGTGCATTACAGAGGGACTGCAACGAAAAGTCACAAAAGAATCAACAGTACTGCGATATTTAACACACCTACTACAAAGCGGGCTGAGCTACTCGTCACTAAGGGTTCACCTAGCAGCCATAGTGGCCTACACCAGGGGAGAAGCGGTGAAAAGCTTCTTCACCTCCCAAGTGGTCAAAAGATTCCTGGAAGGGGCTAAAAGAATAGCCCCCCTAAAAGGATGCCAGCCCCAAGCTGGAACCTCAACACTGTACTGACACAGCTGATGAAATCACCATTTGAACCCATACACAAGAGCACACTGCACATGCTCACACTAAAAACGGCTTTCTTAGTGGCTATCACGACACTGCGAAGAGTCAGTGAACTACAGGCTCTCACACTACAAGAGCCCTACTTGCAAATACACAAGGACAGAATTGTCATGAGGACGGACCCACACTTCCTGCCAAAGGTGGTGTCGCGGTTCCATATCAATCAAACAATACAGATACCAAGTTTCTTCCAGAAACCTTCAACACCCTCAGAAAAGGCGCTACACACGCTAGACGCCAGAAGGGCAGTGATGCACTACATAGAAAGGACGAAGGAATGCAGGAAAACAAAACAACTCTTCGTTTCCTTCGCAAGCAGTTTCCTGGGACGACCAGTAACAAAAATACCATTGCACGGTGGATTGCACAAGCAATACAACTCTGCCACAAGCAGGCAGGACAAGAGTTACAAGGGGCCGCCCAGGCTCACTCAACAAGGAAAAGGGAGCAACGGTTGCGTTCCTAGCGAACACACCTATACAAGACATTTGCCAAGCGGCAACATGGTCTTCCGTGCACACGTTCACCAAACACTACTGTGTTGATATCCAAATGAACAAAGAGGCACAAGTAGGACAGAAGGTCTTACAGCACATTTTCAGCAACCAATGCTCATCTTCCACCCAACCACCGCAATAACAAAACCGCTACTAAGTCTATGCACAGCATAGTGAATCCAGAAAGATTCACGCTGCAAAACGAATAGTTTCTTACCTGTCGGTGTAGTTTTGCAGCTTGAAGACTTTCTGGATTCACTAGCGATCCCACCCGCCTCCGCCAGGAAGATAACATAGGAGGTTAAGGGTACAACTAAACTACATACAAGGTTTTAAAGGGATCAAAGAATAATTGAAGGATTAAAGGTTAAAGACATAGACAACAAAAAACTGTAAGAGGAAAAGAAAAAAGAATCCGAAGATGGCTACCAAAGGTGGGAGCTTCCGCCGGAAGCGCGACGACGTCACCGAAGACACCAAATGGTGGGGCGTCGCCGCCCACCTGGGCCAACAACAAAAAAAAAAAAAAAAAGACAAAAACAAAGAAAAGACTACGAATCCGGACCCAACCACGAGATGGCGGAATAATGCACAGCATAGTGAATCCAGAAAGTCTTCAAGCTGCAAAACTACACCGACAGGTAAGAAACTATTCGTTATGCAGAAACCTGGGATCCAAGCGCTGTGTAGAGGCTTTTAGGATACTGAAATATAATACTCATCTGCCTATTGTATTTTCAGTATCACACTTTTTATTCTCCATGTGGTGTGTACGCAGAGCGTTCCTGAAGACCAATCCATAGGCACTAGCTGATTACCTTATAATATTTTTAATTCGACCTGGAATATTTTAACTTGTTTTTAACTTTCATGATTTTTAGCAAGCTTTTACTGATTGTAATGTGATGCATACTTGGTCATAGGAATGTTTCATTCTCTAGAATAAGGCATGGGTGTGATGGCCCTTGTGTTGGCAATCCAAACCCAGGTCACTGGGTATGGGTGTATGCTTATATGGATTGTTTTTATGAAATGTTATTGTAATGCACATGCACTTTCCATGAGTAACACTAACCGAGGGCCATGGGGCTTGCCCTCGTACCCATATGGACCATTTTTTGTAATTGTTATTGTATTGCACATGTATTGCACACGCACTTTTATGGCCCTTGTGCTGGTAAGGTAATCCCAGGTTCCTGGGCTCAGGCATGTGCCAATATAGATTGTTTTTATGGAATATTAATGTAATGCATACGCACTTTCATGAGGAACATTGACCTGCACCCTCTCACTGACTGTTTTTATGAAATTGTATTGTATTGCACATGCACTTTTATGGTCAAAATGACCGAAATAAAGTTTTTGGGATGGATGGAAAAAGGAAGACTCAAAACTCTTTACTCACTCAGCCAAAACATTCCCAGAAGCCCTTCACAGGACAAACGCCAGTCGCTCAGTACACCGCTCGAGCAAGCTGTAGCACACGGAACTCATCAGGCAAACGGTGGAGCATAAACATACAAAACTGATAAGCAGTTAAACAGCCTATGCACCACTGGGAATGTCAAAAACGCCGCATCCCAGGGTACCACACCAGCACACAGGACACCAGTCAAACTGGAGCAAAGTGAAGCATAGCTGGGCAATGGGAGGCTCTCATGGCACCAGGCAGGGGCCAAAATAGGGAAAAAATAAACACTAATTTCCACAGGAGTAGATCTCAACCACAGTCTAATGAGAAGCACCAAGTCCTCATGAGGTGTAGCTGGATTGTGAAGTATGCAAGGGCCCACTGGTGTTGGGATCTTCTCTGATCCTGCTGACCACGCCAGTGTGGCAATTGAAGAACTCAGCTCAATGAAGACACAGGAGAGCCGAGTAGTTGCCAATTTTAGATGATTTATTCCAGAAGAAGGTCCTCTCCATCCTGCAGTCAGAAGCTCAAAAGAGTTGCTGACCTTTCTTCGAGTCATAAAACATTCCATCTACTGAGCATGACTCCCCAGGTGACATCATGCTGTTGCAGGCACTAGCAGACCCATCATTGATAGGTTACATAACACAGGCTACATAACCCAGTTACCACAGTTGATTTTTATGGAGGCCCCCACATTTTATGTTTCATTGCTACTGTTTGAGGATTGATATAGACATGTTACCTACAGATACCTTTTGTGTAGAAATGTAGGGTGGCGGGGTTGGGGGTAAGTTAAATATAAATATATATATTTCATTCTAGAGTTGTAATCTACTGCCATTAGTTTATTTCTAAGCACACACATGGCTCAATCACTTCCCCGTACACATCCGTGATATGCCTGGTAATGCATCCTGACCTTTGCAGTTCCACATTTGCACCTGGAATTTAAATGGCCTGCTAAACATGGTGAAGCGTGGAGCAATAATAAAAGCAGCCAAGAGGTATGACTCGAAAGTCCGTTTTTTTTGCAGGAGATGCACTTGATGGGGGACAGTACACTTTCTTCGTCCATTATTGATTTAATAGTGTAACTCATGCGGGCTTCACAAGGGTATCTCACAGAGCTGAGATACTGATTAGACAGCACCAGCACTTTTAGTTGCCTCCTACGTGTAGGGACTTGATGATTTGCTATATTGTGATCACCGAACAGCTGCATAATGCTCCTTTCGTTTGCGTGTATATACCATCTCTACTGAATGTGACTTTCTTGGAGACAATCTGCTCCTTCTTGACCCAACTCCCCTTTCTTCTGACTAAACTCCCCCCGGGGTAGTCTGTTGTGAATCGTGGATATCGTAGCGTGTGGAGGCAACCCTTATCCGGCATCTTTAAAACGTCCAAACAATATAATTTTTATCTAGTTGTTAACTATCGGAATTAAAATCATTTAGACGATCCAAATTGAGGTGGACGTCAGTCTTTAAACTCTTGGGTTGTGATGTTAGGTTAAACCCATTTTCAAATTGGACATCCATTGCTTAAAGATTTTGGACATGTTTCAATACCTGTAGCAGTCTTCGTCACTCTTTTACCATCCTATAAGAGTGAATTAAGAAATCACCTTGATCCCTTGTGGCCCCTTTTCCTGACGAAGGCACTGGTTTGTGCCGAAACGCGCGTAGAACGAACATAATAGTTCATTTTGCCACATTGTACTTCATTGATCAAGACTATTAGATATTCAGTGTTTTTATTATACTGTCAAAATCAATTGTGACTTTTTAATGTATGAATGATAGTATGATTGAATTAGTATAATTGGGGTATTGTTTTAATATTATAAATTTCTGCCATTATTTCATTGTTCATTAATAAAACATTTTTTATATTTTATATATAACTATCAGATATTGTGGTTCTCTCTTTGTCTATATATGTGTTTCAATTCATTAGGTTATTGCTGTGATTTTACATTTTTGTTGCCTTAAGTCTTTTACATTGAATTTCAATGGGGACATGGAATGCTCCCTTGATAGATCCTACATCAGCCCACTTTCCCAGCACTCTTCTTCTTTCCTAGTGCACTATACTGACTACACAGGCCTCACACATGTGTGAAGTTTATTTATTGCTCCAGCGCACATAAATCTTTTTTCAGGATTATGTTTTTGCTGCCAAGATTGGATCTCTGTCTGGTCCAAAGAGCATGCGCACTGGCCAGGAGACCTCTTGGTCCCTTTCGCAGTTGAGCTCACTGTGGAATACAGGACAAAAGTGTGGCGGGTGGCTGCTCAGTGAGTGGTGGTTAACAGAGGTAGGAAGAGAAACCTGCAAATAGAAGCTGAACTTTACTTTGTACTGAACCAAGGTTTGGTGATCAGCAATCATATGATGGGAAGCTGTTAAGGCCACCGACCATGGTAGGATCATGAGCTGCATTGAAGGGCGCAACAAGAAGAGGTGGTTCAGTAAAACATCTCAATTCTAGATCTGAAATCTCACTGGCTTTCCTCTCCAACAGCGGAGATAATCAGCAGATTGAACATAACAAAACAACATTGAGATAGACCCTCTTGGGTGAGGCTAAGGTGCTGTGGCTCACCTCACAAAGTCGGGTGTATTAATAGTGCAATAAAGAGAGAAACATTGTTGCAATGGCTCTGTAAATGAGGGGACTCCAACAGACATATTAAATGTGTGACTTAAATGTGTGCAAAGTAGCAGAATGAAGTGCCTTTTCTCAGGCGTTCCCAACTTCTAATAGTGCTTTGTATGCAGAAGGGCAAACTCCTGGCTTCGAATGGCTTGGCCAACTTTATTCGGAACGTTCTTATGCAACTAGTTTCATGAAGTGAGCAGGAATCCTTGGAGGGCGTCATCTTAGAGGAGCAGCTGTTAATGCCCTTAAGTCAACTCCAAATCTCTGGGTCCAAATGGGTTCTCAATTGAGTTACTTAGTCAGATGTCATGAAAAACTATGCCGCCCACACACCCCACACCTCCTTCTGGCAATGCTTAAAGTTTCCTTGGTCGCCTGCAAATTGCCACAAAATCTGCGGGAGACCGAAATTGCACTCATTTAGAAAGCTGGCAGAGCATTGTGGATGTTTTTCTTGTACTGCCTGATATCCCTTATAAATATAGAAGTCAGAGTTATTGCTAATGTTCTCACCAACCTCGCAATCTCATTTATCAGCTCCTTGGTCGAGCCTGATCAGGGTCTCTTTATGCCACAGTGATTCACACAACATCTGAGGCTGGTGTAATGCCCTAGGTCTGGCCGACCGACTGGAGGGTCCATTGGCCTTCTTAATAGTCTACTTCAAAAAGGCATCTGACACGGTCACATGGGACTGTCTTTTTTCACTGCTAAAGAAAATGAATATAGATCTCAACATTCCGAGAGTTGCAAGTCTACTATACCCTCAAACGGCTAAACTCTGCAAGATTAGACAGGTTTCCCATACGAAGAGAAACATGGCAGGTATGTCTCCTATTCCCTCTCCTATTTGTCCTTGCAAACGAGCCTTTGACAGAATGGTTCAGGATAGATACCCAAATAAAAGGGTTTGATTGGTCGCCCAAGATTTAGAATAGAGTATCACTGTATGCAGATGACCTATTGGTATTTTGCCGTGACCCACACTGGTCAAGCCCCCTGCCTCTCAAAACATTAGAAGTGTTGAGGGAGTTTTCTGGCCTGATACCCAAGATAGCCAAATCAGCGCCCTGACTCCCTGTGTAAAGCACATGACAGCATTCCGAAGTGTAATGCACTTGAAGCAAAACTGTTGATGAGTGAATTGGAGCAACATAAAATCTCATTGCGCTTTCGGTCTCTGGTAATCAATACATTCCCAGCTCTTAGACAGTCAGGGGAAACAGATATAGGATGACTCAAGAATGAGTGTCCATATGTAAGTTCCAGGTGATTTAAAATCTTGTGCTTGGCCAGGAGCATTCCCCTAGCTGCCTGAGATGTGAGGACAACATTGTTGAATTTCTCCACTCAGTGTGATTTTGTCTGAGATTCAGCCCATTTGGCAGGAAACTGTTAAAATCTTGGACGGTTTTCTAGGTTGGTGAATGGAGATTAGTCCAAATTGGCCCTACTTTGCGTTGTCGGACTTGGAGGCCTGTAGGTGTACAGGAGTCTTTAAACCTATAGCTCTAATTTTCGCAAAAAGGCACATAGCACTGAACTGGTGGACAGTTAATCCGCCTGACCTAGCTGGTTGGGCATGTGCGATAACATATCACTTGAGATATCGAATCCAGATAATGCACTACAAACACTACTAGATATGGGGGATGGGCACCAACACTGGGTCTTGAGATGTGGTATTGGGAAGGGGGCGAGACTGATGCTCTTTAAAATAACTGAATGGTTAATAATGTGGAACAGAATTGTCACTTTTAAAGTCATGGCTCAGTCGAAAGATTATGCCAAATTCCACTCAGTCATGCTTAAGTGGCTCAATGCTGTGTGGTGAAATACTAGCTATATGTGGTTCGGCAATATATGAAATGTCAATAAAATTGTTTGATTAAAGAAATTCTCATTTAAATATAGAAAAAAATATCAGCCATAGGAGACATTTATTTTCTCTGCATTTCATCGTTTCATACGATATCTGCATAATCGTTCGGTTCCCACAAACAGCGGAGTTGAGAAAAAGCCTGGCACGAAAATGGGTTAATGCAATGCCTACAGACTAAATGCATAAAACTTTCAGCCGTAATAAAATCGCCCTTTCTACTTTCCCCAGTGTTAGAAATGGGATTTCTGTTTGGCTAGGGCATGCGCCTAAGCCAGGCAGAAACCACGACTCTAGTCAGGGCAAGGGAGTTACACACCGAAGATAACCCTGCTCACCCCCCTTGGTAGCTTGGCAGAGCAGTCAGGCTTATCCCAGAGGCAATGTGTAAAGCGTTTGCGCAACACACACACACAGCAGCGACTCACTAGTCACACCACCAAAGAAGCTCCACACAAGGTTATGTAAAAATAGCCTTTGTATTATCCATAAAACACATTAGGACCTAATCACATACATTACACTGTGCCAGTGCACTTGGTATGACTTTACAGGGATTATATCCATCACAGGGCCAATTGGGCCACTGTCATAACCATCAGAACTCACAATTATCCAAAAGCAACCAGTAACTACTGGTAAGGATATACTTAGTATAAACACATTAGGCATGAACACCATAGCATTACCCAGTGTAGCATATTAGATAAAACATAATCAGCAGTAGTGCAGTGCATCACTGTTACTGCACACAGGGGCACTCAGCATAGCGCATTATGTAAATACACCTGTGTGCCAATGCACCATCACTGCACATCCTCAGTAGGTCCTGAAAAAGTACTTCTGATCCTAGATTGGCAGAAATTCTCCACTCAACGTGGAGTATAGGGATGTCTGCTCCCCCCTACATGGGGGAGGCGACAATGCACTCTGGCCCCTCTCAACGCGAGGCCCCCAAACTGGCCCATTGGCTGCCAATGCAGCGCAAATAATGCTCCCACCACCCGGTAAGGGGGCAGCTGCCCACTGCCACGCGGCGCAGCTGCACCACGCTAGGCTTGTGGGGCCCGTCACTACCGCGGCCCGGGTGGAAGCAAAAGGCGGCTCAGCCCCACTCACCACTCCTTGGGGCTGAGCGAGATAAGTGGCAGCCGACGTCCGGGATATCTAAATGCCCACCCGAGGTACCTTAACTCTTGGTTGGTCTCGTCCGTGAGACTGGCCGCCCTTCGAGACCCGCCTCTCCCTCTAACAGGCAAGGGAGGAAGGAGGCTGCAAAATTGAGCCCGCGAGGCTCTAGTCCATCTTCGCCACCGGCCGAGAGACGGGCAGCACGCGGGGCTCTCCTCGTCGTCACGGGAGCCCCGCCCACAAACAGGCAGCTTCCCCCTGGCTCCCTGTTTGCGGTGTGGCTGGGGACCGCGATCTCAGCTCCGGACTCGAGTCACAGGCGGTGAGCGGGGCAGACGTATTCTTCCCAGACAGTCAGTGCTGGGAGCAGGACACCCCACAAGACCACGCAGACAGGCAGCCCAGTCAATCCGCATGAGCTCTCTTTCTGCCCTTCCTCCCAGCAGCACCTAGGGAGAAGAGGTAGCGCTCCACAAGCGCTTTCCACCAGCCGTAAAAGTGCTCCCATTGCGATATGGTTTTTCAAGATGGGGGGGCACCAGCAAAGTGTCCCCTGGTAGGCCAGCACACCGGGGCTCTTCAGCAAGGCAGCAGCTTCACTCCCACGAGTGAGGGAGCCCCAGGTGGCGGTTCCAGGCAGTCTGACAGCCTGCCGGCCACACGTTCCAAGTCAGCACTTTGTTCCACACTTTACCTGGGGTCACAGCCCCAATATTTATACCACTGCTAGTCTTTGTTCTGCCCTGGCACAGGGCTCTGTGCCCGGTCCAAACCAGTTCTGGGGGGCACTTACATATTTCTTTACAGTGCACAACATCTTCCTTTGTCAGTATAGGCTCTGGCCCCAGACACACCACAGGGGGCGGAGCCAGCATTGTGTAAGGCAGGCACAGTCCTATTCATGTCCAGGTGCTACTCTTCCCACTACTCCAAATGCAGATCAGGCCTATTCATCCTAGCGCTGACTCACCCAGCCCCTCTGGAGCCACTGCACCTCCCCAGTCCCTGTCACGCCAGAGATGCAATACACAACAGGCAGGCACAAAGACACATAGCACACAGAAATGCCCACTTCTAAAAGTGGCATTTCTAAAATAGTGATAATAAATCTGTGAACACCATTACGCAGCATGTATTACCACTATTCCAAACATACCAAATGTGATCACTCTACTCCTCTCATGTCAGGAATTACCACTGAAACACATATCAGGGAATCCCCAATGCATTCCTATGAGAGGGCAGCCTCACAGCAGTGAGAAACCAAAATGGCTGTTTGTCACTACCAGGACATGCCACACTGTTAAGGCACATATCCTACCTTTTACCTACAGCGCACCCTGCCCATAGGGCTAGCTAGGGCCTACCTTAGGGGTGACTGATATGTAGTAAAAGGGGAGTCACAGACGTGGCAACCACTTTATGTGCCACGTCACAGCGGCAGTAAACTGCGTGCGCAAGCCCTGCAATGGCAGAGGCCTGAGACCGGTTTGAAAGGCTACTTTGGTGGGTGGCACAAGCAGCGCTGCAAGTCCACCAGTAGCATTTAATTTACTGTCCCGGGGTATATGAGATACCACTTTACAAGGGACTAAAAGGTAAATTAAATACGCCAAATGGGTGTAGACCAATCTTACCACGTTTACCATAGAGAGCACATGCACTTTAACACTGGACAGCAGTGATAAAGTGCCCAGAGTCCTAAAACCACCAACACCAGGTCAGAAAAAAATACCAGGAGGAAGGCAAAAAGTTCTGGGATGACCCTGCAAAAAGGGCCAAGTCTAAACACCCGGAGATACTACAGCATGGGGATATGCGTTGCATATATTCGCTCAGGTCTATAATAATTGTCTTCCTAATTAGGTTTGTTTTAATAAATTAAAATATTTGCAATGTGTACTAACACCGAGGAAACAAACGCTGGAGGGTCTTTTTGAATAAGGGTAATGCATTTTGTTTTATGGACTTGTAAAGCATTCTTTTAGGTCTCGGAGTTTTAGTAAGTGGGTTTTGGAAGTGCAAACACTGGCTTTCGGCTGGCGACCAGCTTGAGTTCACGATGGCGTGCACGCGCAGCTGGCATCTGGGTTTCCTATCTCTTCCTCATTTCCTCGTCATGGCTCATTAACTCTCTGGACTCTGAAGTTTCAATCGCAGCAGCAGCTCACATTACCAACTGAGGGCCCTGGACTACAGTCACATGAAAAACAACAGCGATTAGCATTGAAATGCAAGCTTTTTTTTGTCTAGTTAGAAATATTGCTTCGGTGGGTTGATTTCACCTTATATCGCTATTTGTTTTATATTGGGAGTCACAGCCTAATTACCAGTATTTTTGTCTCTCACTGTTTTTTTTAAAATATTTATTCGCGCAAAGCTATATTTAAGGTTACTTTTTCCGCGTCACTTCTTCACTCTATTTAAACTCCACACCCCCACTCTTATTGTCTCTCTCCTCTCTCTCTCTCTCTCCTCTCTAATTCTCTCTCTACTTAATTAACTCTCCCTCTCTATCTTTTTTAGCCTTTCATTCTCTCACCCCTTTATCTGTTTCTCTTTCAAACTCCTTCATTCACTCTCTCTCCCCTTCTTTCTCTCTATCCCGCTCCACTCTTTATTCTATGTACACCCTTTCTCTCTCTTTCTCACCACCCTCTCTAATTGGGCATTATATCTTCACTCTATCTCTCACTCGGCAACACCACAGCATCACTCGGCAACACCACAGCATCAATCAGAGCCAGCACAGCATCAATCAGAGCCAGCACAGCATCAATCAGAGCCAGCACAGCATCAATCAGAGCCAGCACAGCATCTCTCAACGCCATCACAGCATCACTCAGTGCAACCACAGCATCACTCAGTGCAACCACAGCATCACTCAGTGCAACCACAGCATCACTCAGTGCAACCACAGCATCACTCAGTGCAACCACAGCATCACTCAGTGCAACCACAGCATCACTCAGTGCAACCACAGCATCACTCAGTGCAACCACAGCATCACTCAGTGCAACCACAGCATCACTCAGTGCAACCACAGCATCACTCAGTGCAACCACAGCATCACTCAGTGCAACCACAGCATCACTCAGTGCAACCACAGCATCACTCAGCGCCACAACAGCATCACTCAGCGCCACAACAGCATCACTCAGCGCCACAACAGCATCACTCAGCGCCACAACAGCATCACTCAGCGCCACAACAGCATCACTCAGCGCCACAACAGCATCACTCAGCGCCACAACAGCATCACTCAGCGCCACAACAGCATCACTTAGCGCCACAACAGCATCACTTAGCGCCACAACAGCATCACTTGGCGCCACAACAGCATCACTTGGCGCCACAACAGCATCACTTGGCGCCACAACAGCATCACTTAGCGCCACAACAGCATCACTTAGCGCCACAACAGCATCACTTAGCGCCACAACAGCATCACTTAGCGCCACAACAGCATCACTTAGCGCCACAACAGCATCACTTAGCGCCACAACAGCATCACTTAGCGCCACAACAGCATCACTTAGCGCCACAACAGCATCACTTAGCGCCACAACAGCATCACTTAGCGCCACCACAACATCACTCCGCGCCACCACAGCATCACTCAGCACCACCATAGCTTTACTCAGCGATACCACATCATCACTCAGGGCCAACACTGCATCACTCAGCACCACCACAGGATGACTCAGCATCACCACAGGATGACTCGGCACCACCACAGGATGACTCGGCACCACCACAGGATGACTCGGCACCACCACAGGATGACTCGGCACCACCACAGGATGACTCGGCACCACCACAGGATGACTCGGCACCACCACAGGATGACTCGGCGCCGCCACAGGATGACTCGGCGCCGCCACAGCATCGCTCGGCGCCGCCACAGCATCGCTCGGCGCCGCCACTGCATCGCTCGGCCGCCACTGCATCGCTCGGCGCCGCCACTGCATCGCTCGGCGCCGCCACTGCATCGCTCGGCGCCGCCACTGCATCGCTCGGCGCCGCCACTGCATCGCTCGGCGCCGCCACTGCATCGCTCGGCGCCGCCACTGCATCGCTCGGCGGCGCTCAGGGCCGCGACAATATCACTCAGCGCCACAACAGTATCACTCAGCAACACCTGAGTATCATTCAGCATCACCTGAGTATCATTCAGCATCACCTCAGCATCGTCTCCGCAACAGTCACCACCACTACCACCTCAGCATCACTCAGCACCACCTCAGCCTGCTCTCGGAATCTGGCATCTGTTGATTCTCCCCTAGCGTCTGGCCGCTGCTAGTGTTATAATACAGGTACTAGTTCCCAACCTTCACCCTCCGATTATTTATGCCCCCTCAAAAAAAAAGCTTTAACAAACAACCATTGCAATAGGCAGAAACAAGTTGCCAGCATTGCAAGAACAAAAGAAAACTGAGGAAATTTTTTATTGTAAATACTTTTTTAATATGGTCGTTCAGTTTTACATAATGCCTTCTTGGGCATATATAAAGTAATAAAAATACTTCTGACACTTTTGTATTATAACTTTTCAGCATGCCGCACAGCAGCCACACTTCTCTACAGCACATCTTGAAGACATTGGCAAAGTCAATAGCTCTGGCTAAACACTTATAAGGCCCCAAAGGCGAGACCTATTGGCTATGCCAATGCTTGTTTACATCCATGTGCTTGTACCACATTTTACTAAAAAATGTATAATCCATTTTTATGATAATGAAAGTAACCTGCCAGTCATTGTAAAAAGTATAAATCAGTGATTATATATAAGGAGTATACAAAGCCTATAATATATGTATATTTATTTTTCAGAATGCCAGTATGCAGTCACAATCTGAACCCGGAACCACCACGGACTATCTGAATTTGAGTGAGAACGTGGAGCAGAGTTTCGGTGCAGAAAATCCTGAGGCGGAAGTAGTTTTTTCAGAAAAAAATGAACAGCATGTGCCGGGCTGTGTCCCTAGGGCGGAAATGACTTCGGCCCATACTTCATGTATTGGAGAATCTGATACTGAAAGTGGACATACGAAAGAGGCAAATGCGTCAGACAATCTGGGAGATTTGGGTGGTGAGAGTGTAGAGCCGCCTTGTGAAAGTGCAAATAAAGAGTTTGTACCTAAAAAAGAAGATGCGGGATCTATTGTTGATGCTGAGAGCGCATCAGATAACTGCGAGTGCATGCATGGTGCACCCATCGAAGTAAGTGGTGTTGAAATCCCGCCGTCCTGTGGAAATACAAGCACGGAAGCTGTCATGACTTCGACTGCAGTTGTTTCAAACCAAGAAAGCCTGCGTGAAATAGATAATTCTTCTCCGGAAGTGAAACCACCAAGTGTGGTTCCAAGTGAAAACGGTTTAGCAGAGGAAACTGGAAGACAAGGCCACACTTTTGAAGAGTTTGTAGTGGCTATGGGGCAGACAGTTACTTGCAGCTCTACCGAATCTGTAGATAGTGGCCAAACCCAGGCGTTTACGGCAAGTGGCGACCAAGACGCTTACCAAACCGAGGCTGATTTTGTAAATGTGCATTCACATCAAGACGACGCAGCATTTATCGGTGCTACTGACCTCGCTTGTGACGCCCTTGGCAGTGCCTCTCAAGGTGAACTGTCAGGGGCTGTGGACAGTACACGGGAGCAGGATCCCGCAACTGCAGATGTCTCCAGTGAAATCACTGCTCCCGATACCGAAGTCGAGGAGGAGGTCACGTTCCAAGTTAGCGAAGCTCCTAATGAGAGCATGGGGGGCCCTTTAAAGGGAAATGTGACCTACGTTGAACAATGTGTCCACAGTATGGCCCGTGAGGAAGCTTTTTATGACGAACAGCTACCACCGACAAACGAGGGGCCCTCTGCGCACATTGAGACCCCGGAAATAGGTGACAGCTGGATTGTGGGAAAGGCCAAGTATAATGGAGAAGAAACTGTGGAAGCAGAAAATAAAAACACAGATTTTGAGCTGAGTAAACTAAATCTCACGGACAGCACGGGCCCAGGAGAACACCAGCATTCAGATGTTAAATTGGTTGAACGGGACTCAGCCGCTTCAGAGTATCAGACACCAGACGAATACGACAAATGTATTGCACTTTTAGAGGGAGAGGCCAAGAACAAAGACGGAGAGCAGGTTTCATCGGGAGCCGAGACCACAAGTGGAACTAACGAGGAAGCCCATAATGCTATTTCCACAGAGCAGGAAATGGCCCAATGCAACAGTGAAGTCGAAGCTGCACAACTTGTAATCACTGCAGGAGAGGTTGATGAGTGTTCAGCAGTCTGCAGTCACTCGGCAGTACTGCAGGCTCCCGCTGTAGAAGTTTGTCCAGAGGCAGACAAAGAGCTTATGCAAAGTCAGACGTGTTTACTTCCGCATGATTCAGGCCCAAAACAGCAGCTGCACCACCCGTCTGGATGCATAATTTTAGACGCATCTGCTATCGAACTGGTGCGGGAGGAAGTTGTGCAGGAAACCGAACTGGGTTCGGTTTCCACTCCTAAAGAGGATGACCTAATGGCAAACGCAGAATCTCATGTTGGAGCACCATCTACTGGAGACGAGACAGCAGTACGGAGTGGCGGTGATCTACCTTCATGCAGCCAAAGCAAACATGTGCAGGATAGTCCCAGCGACACTCCCTTTGCGGTCTGTGATAATAGACACAAAGAGAACCAGGAAGTATTAGAGCATGCCGCTGCAGTTACACAGCACACCGATGTAATATTAGAAAATGCTTTGTCTGCAGCAGGCGAGGCTGAAAAAGACCTGCGGGAGAACAGCCCTTTTCAGACCGCTGCAAGTGAAGAAACTGAAGCCAATCAGGTGGTGTGTGAAAGTGGGACACCTGCTAGCGAGGAGCTTTTACCGACGTCCACTGGTAAAGGAGCGGTGGGAGAACCTGGCGCGGAGAGCAGCACTGGCCCAGTCCCTGCTGTGCAGCTGAGAGGTACGGATGAGGAAACAAACTCAGACATGGCTGGGGGTGCCAAAGAAGGAGCCGCACGTGATCTCGCGGCAGAGGAGGCACAGGCTCCAGCGGATGACAACACACTTAGCGCCAGCTTGGAGCAAGAATGTGATTCCAACCCAAGTCTGGACGTTATCGCCCCGCGCAGCAATGCACCGGAATCAACAGCACAGCCCTGTGACTACGAGGGGACATCTCAAGTGGAAGCTCAAGTGCCTTTGATAGAGACTGCAGAGGAGCAATCTGTGAATGTCGCGATTCCCAGAGTGTCCCTTCACCCTATTGCAGAGGAGCCACTGTCTGGCGTGGACTCTAGTCAAGACACCACATCCTCATCTAGCGAAAGTGAAGTTTCTCCAAGAGAGAAAGAATTTGCAAAGAATTTGCTTGAGCTAGAAGAAGATGACAAAGATAAAAGTAGCAAAACAGGGGAATTACTTTTTACACTCGATACACCCCTTTCAGATTGGGTAGATCACCCAGAAAATGCTTCTGTTACAGGCTTTGTGAAGGATTCGGTTGTCTCACTTGAGTTCGAGATCAGTAGTAACACAAGCGCTACTCTTGATGACCAAGAATTAGGGGAATCTTGCGCTGCTTCTTCACCGCATGACATCTGCTCTCTAGAGGTGGAACCACAGAGCTCCTCCCTATCGCATCCTGTGCACATTGCAACCAAGGCTGACATTGTTGCAGCACTCCAAGGGGACAGGGACTCGGGGTTGGGGTTAACTGAACAGCTTGATGATGAAGATTCCTCAAGTCTTGGAGTTGATGACACAGAGCCTATCTCAGGTAAAAAAAAATCATCATACATTTTAATTAATTGAAGTTAGTTATACTGTTTTTTTGCAGCTGTACATCCTTCCAAGAACACTGGTATTTAGTCATAGAGTCCACTAAAATGGAGACTGAATGCACTTGGCTTGGACTAGTGTTTTGAGTCAAATCTGGTCCTACATGAAAGCCACTGCAAGCTGCTGCAATATAGTGCCACCACAAGTAGGAAAAGAGTGTTAGATTGCAACAAATTGCTTCAAAGGCCTGGAGTTTAGGGGATGGTCATGCCCAAACAGAAACCTATTTTCCCAGCACCTAGGAAAATGTTTGAATCAGAAATGTTTACTGTATCTACCAGTTCCCATACAAAGATGATGATATATGCATTACCTTAATTCACAAGTTAATGACATTTTGCAACAGTGAGGTCCAGTTTAGGGGAAGCCATGCTCGTGTTTTTGTTAAGTTATGCAAATTAATTCTGAGCTCATTCACATTTATAGTCATGTGACTAACTGACTAATTACGTTTTTAGCTTTTATGATGTATCTATGTTTAAGTAATTATGTGGCTATCTGTTGAATTCAATGCATTTTTTGAGCTCCTCTCCCTTGTACCAGTTCAAAACAAACTGGTTTAGTGCATGCTTAATACATTTTTGCACTTCTACCATACATTTGTAAGTCTAAGTTGTATACCAAATATGAAAGCACAACATCTCTATTCTCAGGTCTTACTCTACATAGCTTCTTATAATTCTAAATAAATAGCGTTTTAGACACTGGCGTGCTGTACTGGGCTGCGGCAGTTATATTTTTCAGTTTGTGTATAATAATTGAAGCTGTACAAGGCGGTTTATTATCCTTTGCATAAGCGCTGCTACTTTTACAAATCTAAAATGCATCCTCTCAGCTAGATTTGGTAGCAAATATATCAGCAAATAAAGTATGAGCTGAAGTACGATACTGAGATTTAAAGTTGTGGTCCTTTGAGTTTTGTCATATTTACTGCATGGATTTAGTGTCACACGCCTACTTTGGAACTCAGAGCCAGTATTTCTTATAGCACATTGTACTTCTCTATGTAGGAGAAAATGACCCGAGGGACAGCACCGGAATAAACCGCCTATTTATAGATAAGTGGCCTAACGAGATAAGATAGGCTATTGTGTGTCTAGACCACATGGCTATAGACAGCTGCGGCAGTCGCGCACACAGTATCTGAAATTGCCCATTTATTCTTCCAGAACACATCAATATATTATAAATCAAACATATTTGGCATATGGAAGTTATGTCCTTGTTAATGTTTTTCTTTTGTTCACCAATTTCTCCTTGTTTTTTGAAGGTTCCTGTAGACATTTGGCTCCTCTATATGCTTGGGCCAGAGCACAATTTTAGTGCTTAGTTTTGCTGCTTTGGTGAGGTGTTCAATTTCATGAATTAACAATGTGTAGTGGCAACTAAAATATTTTATGTGTTGTGTGTTTGACTTCATTTTTGAAATGTAAATGCAATCTATAATTTAAAAATAAATAGCAAAAAATTAACTGAATATATATTTTGGTTTGCACTCTTCTAAGACTACTTGCACATGTCCATCCTTACTTTATTCTCATTTGAACGGTATCTAGGTTTAATTTTCAAGGGCTTCTGGACGTTTCGCTTGATGAATATGTAATGTGTATATTTATTGTCATGAATTTGCCGGTTGAACATAGACGAGAGTTCATTAATTGACCTTGTTTATTAAATGCCCATTGTCTATACTACAGAATATCAAACATGTGCATCAAGCAGTTACTTTTAGATTTTATTTTTTGTCTATTCGCTTAATCATAAAGTAGTATTGTATTTGTATTTCGCAACGCCCGCTTAAATACAGAAGCATCACGTTTTCATATCAGTGCTCAAGGTAGTTCAGTCTTTTCTTAAACAGAATAATATATTTGTTACATTTGTGAAGCTGCATGCTCTCTGTCCTTCAGATGACGGAAGCAATATATTGTGAACTTGTTTCAAATGTGTTCACACTTTGTGTTGTATCAAACGAAAAACGAAATAGGTTCCATGTTGTATAAAATTATCACTTTATCTATAAAACAATGTCTGCAAAAAATGCACCAATTCGAAGGAGGGACCCAGAACGAATAAAGGAATCAATATGTGCCAGAACTTGTATAGTGCAGTTCTGAGGCTCCTAACTACAGGAGTAGGCATACAAGTTGTCCAGAAATGAAATGTGGTTCATCTCACTGTGGATGTCCATGGAGGGTGGGTTTCGTAATCGGGGGCTTTGGACTGTGAAGTGTTTGCCTCATTTATAGGGCTGCTCAAATATTTTTTTTCTGGAAGCCATTCTAAAGTTTTGTTGAAAACTTTGCCTCTTGACACACTTTCGAAGTTTTGATCTTCATCCGTATATGCATGAAATGTGGGACTTTAATGAAAATGTGTGTTGCGATAGGAAAGTTTGCAGGGAAAAATTCTGCATAAGTTTATCATCTTGGTACTGTTTGATTAGAAAAAAAGTTATTTTGCAATGCACATAAAAACTTTGCTTGGGTAAAGGAAAGACGTAAATTGTACATTTTCTCAATTTTTTATTGTGAAAATTGGGCCCATCACAAATTTTGGTTGATAAAAAATCGTCGCTCACCCCTTTACTCGTTTTGAGCTGCACTGTGTTCTGGGGCTAACTAGTAGGAGATTTTAGAGTGAAAGATTGTCTAGGAGTTCGTTTTTTTAATTGTTTGGATATTCTGTAGCATTTCCAAGGATGGTTTGGCGTGTAAGACCAGGGACAGTGAAGATCAAGGAAGTGGATATTTCTAAATGTCAAGAAGATTGTTTCAGGTCCGCATGCCGTCCTGCCTCAGTATTTTACACTTTTTGCAGGAAGTATATTTAATTCTTTGGCAAACCCTTGTGTGCGGTTTTGATGTGTTCAAGGTAGGAGGGAGAGAATCTCTTTATTTGTTCATCCTCATCGGTCTAAGGCATAATTTGTGTAGTGTGCAACACCTTAGCAGCAGAATAGTTCTCGTTCCTGTTTACTGTTCCAGAAAGTTTGGCTGAAGAGTGTTGTTGGCCCATGGTTCTGGGCTTTTTACCCGCTTGAATTTGCCTACAATGCATTTTATGGGTCTGGCTTGACTGCTTTCTATCTGCCAGTGCTCCTGTCAACACGACATACAATATACACAGAAAGCTTTATGTCCGTACCCTTCAGCCATTATCTTATTCAGGCATTGGCTCTATGGTTTGTCTGTCATGATTTGGTATTGGACCACGGTATTTCCTGTATATTTATGTACTCTGCATATAGTGTGGTTAGGTTTGGTGATGGGTCCAAAATTACGCCCTCTGTTTGATTGCAGCTGTTCCTCGCGCCAGCAGAGAGAGAGACAGGCTATTTACTCGTGGTGGTGTTCTCAGAGGTATACAAGCCTTATGGAGCGGGTGCCAACAGCAGCCAGCACATAAAGTTTGTTATACATTCAGCAGAACGTACAGAGCTGACAAGATGCGTTTGTGGATATCAAGAAATGTATAAGGTGTTTTGCCAATACAATATTACGATGTGTGTGCTGGAAGACACTGCCCTAAATGTTTCTGCTGAAAAACGACCCCAGCACCAAATTTGTTCTTGCTATGCAGCAAAGGAGCTGGTGCTCCATGCTGCTCTACCCAGAACTCGGTGCTCCACACTTCTCACAGGAGCTGCCTGCCCCTTTTACCTCTTACATGGGCCATGCTGTTGCCACTGCTACCGCAGTTCTCCTTGCTGCTGCTTGGGAGTTGCTGAGGTATGGACCAATTACAGTTGGCTGAACAGCCAGCAGTGTGGCATTGACTTCTTGCCTCCAGGTAGATGCTAATCTCTGCTACCTTACTATGCTGCAAAAGGTGGCAGCGCCGCAGCCATATTAAGCATTCTGTGGGCGATCAAGCAAACAGGACAGTGGGAAACAGCTACAGTGTCTGGTCAGTAAGAGCGCCAGTTGATCTTGGACACCGCTCTAAGCACAGACATAATATGGTGGCAGTTGGTTGTGGGTGCTGCCTGGCTACCATCAATGTCTTTATATTTTCTTTGACTGACTTAGAAATCTCATTTTGTCAGTCCCCTGGTAATTGTTTCTCTTACCCTTCTTTGCTTGTGACTGTTGGGCTTGATAAAGTTCGAATCTGAAAGAAACAGTTAATTATAGATTCCTTACCTTAGAATCTCCCCCAGGCATCAGACTGGATCCGAATTTTTTTTCGTCTGCAGTACCCCTGCGCGTCTGAAGGTGGCGTCGGTCGACTCTGCGTCCGTCGTCGGCGTCGTGGTCGCCAGGATGACGTCGCGGAAGTTACTTAGATGCCGCCCTCGCGCGCTGACGTTAGTTCTTTCTTTTTCCGCGCCAGCAAGCGCAGATCCAAGAAGAGCGGTACCCCAGTCACTTTTTGACTGAGTTTTTTGCGACTCTTGACTTCATTTTCGAGTCTTATCCGACTCCTGGTGCACGAGGGATGCCCGGTTTCAAGGCCTGCGGTTCCTGTTCCCGAATGATGTCGGTGACTGATCCGCACCGCGTGTGCCTCTTCTGCCTGGAGCACGACCATGACCCCAAGTCGTGCTCCGACTGTCGAACCATGGCCCTGAAGTCTTTGCGGGAGCGGTCCCGAAAGCTCCTCGAGGCCCGGCAGTCGGCTCCGCGTCGTGCAAGGTCCCAATCACGTGGGAGGTCGAGGGACCGATCGCGGAGTCATCATCACTCCTCTTCTAAGTCTTCGCACTCGGGGTCAGGTAAGTGGAAGCACAAGAAGAAGTCGAAGAAGCATCGTCGCTCTTCGACTTCCCCTCGTCCGTCGGCCGACGCGACGCAGGGTGCGGGTGGTGCCCCTCCAGCGGCTCCGCGTGCAGAGCCTTCAGGGTCGACTCCTGCCTTCCCGGGACCGACCCCTGCCCAGCTTCGTCAATTTTACGATGCACGCCATCTTTGGGCAGTCCGACTCCGCGGGCGCGCCTTCGGGCCCCGCGGACTCGGTTGGGGGCCCTAGGCCTTCGACGCCGGCAGCTTCGGCGTCGGCACCGCAGGGCCCCCTTGGATCCAGGCCTGGATCCGGATCGGCGCAGGTCAACCTTATTACACCTCTACTGGTGCCGACTCCACCGGCACCACGTCCGCAGCAGACGCCGGCTAGACCCCCAGCCGGCGTCTACCCCGGCTCCCACCTCGACGTGGACACGGAGTCGGACCGGCGTCAGCCGATGCCGGATCCTTTGCTGATGGGTACTTTTGTCCCTGTGTTCCACCCTGGCTATTTTCAACCAGATTGGCAGCCAGAAGAGGGTGAGGAAGACTGGGACTGGTCTGGTGACCCTTTAACAGACCAGTTAGAGAGAGGAACTGGGGGAGGCCAGTGGTCTGGATACACCCCAGACCTAGGCATGTTATTTCCTCCTACCGTGGCTACGGAGGAGGGAGCGTCATACGCAGTAGTGTTGCGTAGGGCGGCCGAGGCTTTCAACCTCGAGCTCCCTACGGTGGCAGTCAGGACTAACCTCCTGACAGAGGTGCTTCAGCCGGCAGCGAGCTCTTCGGAGCCCCTGCTCCCGTTTAATGAAGCACTGACGGACATCCTTTTGGGCACTTGGTCCAGGCCCAACACAGGGGCTCCTGTGGACAGGATGATTGCCCGACGCCACCGCCCGGCCCCGGGCGACCCCACTTTCCTCTCCCAACACCCCACCCCTGAGAGCTTGGTAGTCAAAGCCTCCACGTCTAAGGGCGCCTTCCCTACCGCACCTCCGGAAAGGGAATCCAAAAAGCTGGACCACCTTGGCAAGAAAATGTTTTCTTCCGCCAGCTTGGGACTGCGGACGGTAAACACCGCATGTCTGTTGGGCCGTTAACCCACTCTGTATGGGATACGGTGGCGCAGGTGCTGCCTCAGTGCCCGAAGGAGGCCCGGGCCACACTCTTCTGTGCCGTTGCCGAGGGGAGAGACGCAGCGAAGTTTACCATCCGCTGTGGGCTGGATACCGCCGACGCACTTGGCAGGGTGATTTCAACGTCAGTAGCCCTTCGACGCTACGCCTGGTTGCGTTCGACTGGTTTTTCAGGGGATGTCCAATCCACCCTTATGGACATGCCTTTTGATGGCCGCCGCCTCTTCGGCGACAAGGCAGACAACGCGCTGGAGCGCTTTAAGGACTCACGGGCTACGGCCAGGTCCTTGGGCCGCTCCACCACCCACCCTGCGCAGTCTGCCTTTCGCCCCTTTCGTGGCTATGGAAGGGGTGCCCCACTACGTCCCGCCCAGAGCCACAGGCTGGCGCAAGCTGTACAGTCTCAGCACGGCCGGGGACGTAGGAACCACCAGTGTGGTTCTGGGGGCCAGCGAGCGGGCCAGCCCACCACCGCCCCCTCTGCAGCAGCCTCCAAACCCTCCTAGTCCGACCTTTCAGGGCAACCAAACGCCAGTGGGCGGCAGGATCCGCCATCACCTCCCCCACTGGCGCACCATCACGTCGGACAGGTGGGTTTTTCAAATAGTCCGAAGGGGCTACTCCCTCCCCTTCGAGACACCCCTCCCTCCATGCCACCTCAGTACCATCGCATGTCCGAGGATCACCTGGCCCTTTTCCAACAGGAAGTTTCGGCTCTCTTGGCCAAGGGTGCCGTGGAGCGCGTTCCTGCCCCAGAAGTAGGTCGTGGTTGCTATTCCCACTACTTTCTGGTGCCCAAGAAGGACTAAGGCCTGTGTCCTATCTTGGATCTCAGGAATGTCAACCGCTTCCTCCGGAAGGAGAAGTTCAAGATGTTGACGCTCGCTCAGGTCTTGCCTGCCCTCGACCCTGGAGACTGGATGGTAGCGTTGGACTTGCAGGACGCTTACTTTCACATCCCCGTCCTGCCGACCCACCGGCGTTACCTGCGGTTCATGGTAGGCCACGAGCATTTTCAGTTTACCGTGCTCCCCTTTGGCCTTACCAGTACCCCTCGGGTGTTCACGAAGGTGATGGCGGTGGTCGCAGCTCATCTGCGCAGATCAGGGGTTCCAGTCTTCCCCTATCTCGACGACTGGCTGTTGAAGGAGGGCTCGCCCCAGGCTGTCGTCTCCCACCCCCAGACTATATCCGACCTCCTGCATTCGCTGGGGTTCTCCATCAACGTGCCGAAGTCACACCTGATTCCCTCTCAGAAGCTCCTCTTCATCAGAGCGGTTCTGGACTCTACGCGGTTTCGGGTTTATCCCCCCCGAACAGCGAGTCCGGGATATTCGGGCTATGATTCCTATCTTTCAGCCCCTAGGCTGACCCTGAGGCTGCTGGGCCTCATGGCCTCCTGCATCCTGCTGGTCGATCATGCCAGGTGGCATATGCGGGCTCTGCAGTGGGACCTGAAGTTGCAGTGGGCGCAGCATCAGGGGAATCTGTCCGATTAGGTCCAGATCTCGGAGGGCACTGCACGACAATTGCAGTGGCGGCTCACGAACCAGGATTGGGTCAACAGCAGATACCTCTCCCTTCCCCAACCAGATTATACAGTGGTGACAGACGCATCCCTTCTGGGATGGGGCGGCCACATGGGAGAGGCGGAGATCAGAGGGCTCTGGTCTCCGGCAGAGTCCGGGCTCCACATCAACCTTCTGGAGCTTCGGGCGATCCGACTTGCACTCAAAGCATTCCTTCCCTCTGTACGGGGAAGAGTAGTGCAGGTGTTCACGGACAACACCACCGCCGTGTGGTACTGCAACAAACTAGGCGGGGTGGGGTCGTGGACCTTATGTCAGGAGGCCCTCCGCCTCTGGACAAGGCTGGAACATCAGGGCATATCCCTGGTGGTTCAACACCTGGCAGGTTCACTGAACACCAGGGCGGACGAACTCAGCCGCAGGTCCATGATGGATCACGAATGGCGTCTTCACTCTGAGGTGGTGCAAGGTCTCTTTCAGCAGTGGGGAGAGCCTTGGTTAGATCTATTCGCCACCGAAGAAAACACGCAATATCAGCTATTCTGTTCGTTGGAATTTCCAAGGTGGCACTCGCTAGGCAACGCTTTTCGTCGCAAATGGAGTTGCGGTCTTCTATACGCCTTTCCCCCTATACCACTTCTGCCCAGAGTGCTGAAGAAGATCAAGCGCGACCGGGCCCAAGTCATTCTTGTGGCTCCGGATTGGGTACGGAGATTCTGGTATCCCGAGCTGCTCAACATAGCAATTGGTCCTCCGATCAGACTGCCTCTTCGGGACGATCTTCTGTCGCAGCAGCAGGGGACGGTCCTCCACCCGAACCTGTCCAGCCTCCCCCTCCTTGCGTGGAGATTGAGCGGCGGCAGTTGACGTCGTTTGACCTGCCTCCCGAAGTCTGTGATGTAATCTTGGCAGCCAGGCGTCCCTCCACTAAGATGGTATACGCCTGCAGATGGAATAAATTTGTTGCATGGTGCACAGCAAAGGCTGTGGATCCCCTTTCTGCGGTTCTCTTGTTCCTCCTATATTTGGCCCAGCAGGGCTCTGCTCTGGGCACTCTTAAGGGCTGCCTCTCGGCCATTTCAGCCTTCCTCTGGCTCCCTGATCAGCCTTCTCTTTTCAAGTCCCCTGTTGTAAATAGATTTCTTTTTTTAAATAATTTGTTTATTGGCATTTCAGAAGAATGCGATATACATTTAATACAACCTCTAACAAAACCTGGTGTACCAGTTCCAGTAAGAATATAATATAAAAACACACATATATCGTCCATTATCAGTTGCCCAGCACAGCAATACGGATTCACATCCCCAGAAATAGTATACATGAAACAATAAACATACAGAGGTGATGGCATTTGAATATAACAATAGTGTCCAGAAGGCACAATGCGATTTCCATTCCATACACACATCTCCCGTGCCATACTAATTATACATCCCCAGTCCGGACATCGTTGAGGCCAACATCTTCGTTCAAACTCGTCTTCTCCCTGACCCATGTGATAAATGGCTCCCATATCTCTCTGGGCCGAGAGGTGGGTGCATCAATTCCCAGAAAGTGGTTAACTGAACGTGCCCGTATGTAACCTCTCTAATCCAGTCCGTGATCGTGGGCCTCCGCTTCCTCCCCCAGTATACTGCAATTTGGCGTTTGGCAAACAGCAGCAATAATGCATGTAATTTACGTTTTTGTATGCGTGTGTCTTTAACATATCCCAGCAATCCCAAGAGCGGGGATGGCGGCAGAGACATACCCAGGATTTGATTAATGGACGTGAAAATCCGGGACCAATACTCCGTAAGTGCTGGACACTCCCATGCCATGTGGAGAAAGGAGGCCGGCGCCACCCCACAACGCCAGCAGCAGTCATCCCTCAGCCCCATTCTATGTAAGCTAATGGGTGTTCTGTAATATCTATGCAGAAATTTGAAGTGGATTAATCGAAGCTTGTAGTTTGGCATCTGAAAGAGACACGTTAGTGACAGATTCCTTACCTTAGAATATCCCCAGGCGTCAGGCTGGATCCGGAAAGTTTTTGCGTAGCAGTACCCTTGCGCGTCGGTAGGCGGCGTCATAGGCTCCGCGTCAGTCGTGATCACCGGGATGACGTCGCGGGCAGTACTTAGACGCCGCCCCTGCGCGCTGACGTCAGTTCTTCTTTTTCCGCGCCAGTAAGCGCAGATCCGGGAAGAGCAGGGCCCTAGTCAATTTTTGACTAACTTTTTTGTGAATTTTTTCACTGTTTCTTTTTCGAGTCTTCCCGACTCCTAGGTGTCGTAGGGATGCCCGGCTTCAAGCCATGCGGCGCCTGTGGTCGCATGATGTCGATCACGGACCCGCATCTCGAGTGTCTCTTCTGTCTCGGCCGAGACCACGACACAAAGTCGTGCCCTGACTGCCGGAAACTTCATCCGAAGGCTTTGCGAGAGCGGTCTCGAAAGCTACTCGAGGTCCGGCAGTCGGCTCCGCGCCGCACCAAGCCCCGGTCCCGGGAGAGGTCGAGGGGCCGGTCGCGGAGTCCCCGCCGGTCGTCGGAGTCCAAGTCTTCGCGCTCCTCGGGTAAGTCGAAGCACAAAAAGTCTAAGAAGCATCATCGCTCTAAGACTTCGCCTCGCCGGTCTCGCGACTCGGCTGAGGCCCCAGTCGGCACCGTCCCCGCGGCCCCGGACATGCCTGTAGAGCCGCCCCGCATTACCCGTCCTTTCCGGGTTCGGGGCGACTCCGGCCGAAATACAGGAATTCCTGTCGGCCATGGCCCGCCTCTTCGGGCCTTCAGGTCCCTCCGGTGCGCCTTCGGGCCCCGCGGGCACTGAAGGGGTTGCCCCGGCGCCGCCGTCGACTCCGGTCCCGGCGTCGCCTGTCCCACCAGCCTTCATCCCGGCCTCGGCTCCGGCCCCGATCCCGGCTCCGGTGGTACCGCAACCCCCATCGACGCCGGTTGACCTAACCAAGCCTCCGCCGACGCCGATGTCCCCGGTGCCGTTCCTGACGCCGTCCGGGGCTCCGGACGGCGTCTTTCCCCGGCTCGCTCCGGACATGGAGCCGGACCGACATCGCTCGACGCCGGCTCTGGCGCCGATGAGACCTTGGATCCCAAATGTCCCTCCTCCTCCATATTTTGAACCTGAGGAGGACCAAGAGAGCTGGGAGGGGTCTGAGGACCCTCTCACACAACAGTGTGAGTATGATCCGGACTGGGCTGAGGAACTTGGGGATGCCAGTGGTCTAGACACCTCCCCTGACACTGGCATGCTGTCTCCTCCCGTGGCTACGGAGGAGGGAGCTAATTTTGCAACGGTGTTGCGTAGAGCAGCTGGAGCCTTACATCTCCAATTGCCTACTGTGGCCGTCAGGACTAACCTCCTGACAGAAGTGCTTCAGCCGGCGGCTTCCTCCTCGGAGACTGTGCTGCCGTTTAATGATGCACTCACTGACGTTCTTTGGGTGCCTGGTCCAAACCCACCACAGGGGCTCCTGTGGATAGGAACGTGGCTCCGACGCCATCGCCCTGCTCCGGGCGACCCCTTGTTTCTCTCCCAACATCCCACCCCCGAGAGCTTGGTTGTCCAAGCCTCTGCCTCCCAAACCGCCTTCCCTACCGCCCCTCCGGATAGGGAATCCAAACGCCTGGACCAATTTGGGAAGAAGGCTTTTCTTCCTCCAGTGCTGGCTTGCGGTCCGTCAACACCGCTTGCCTTTGGGCCGATATACCCACTCCCTGTGGGATTCGGTGGTGGCTGTTTTGCCGCAGTGTTCTGGAGGAGGTCCAGACACTGCTTACCCGCGCCATTGCGGAAGGGCGAGATGCGGCTAAATACACCATACGTTGTGGCCTTGATACCGCCGACTCGCTGAGCAGATCGCTTGCAACGACGGTGGCGCTGCGTCGCCACGCCTGGCTGAGAACAACTGGTTTCTCGGGTGATGTCCAGAATACACTCATGGACATGCCCTTTGATGCAGTCGGTCTTTTTGGTTCGAAGGCAGACCATGCGCTGGAGCGTTTTAAGGACTCACGGGCTACTTCCAAGTCCCTGGGCCTTTCTGTTGTACGCCCTCCGCTAACCTCTGCTTTTCGCCCCTTTAGTGGCCACGGAAGGGGCGCCCACTCACGTCAGCTGCCCAGCCTCCGGCCCGCACAGCAAGCGTCTTCGCGTGGCCGAGGACGTGGATACCGCCGTGGCGGTTCGGGCAATCAGCGTGCGGGTCAGGCCACCACCTCCAACCCGTCCGCGGCCTCCAAGCCCTCCTAGTCCCTCCTTTCCGGTGCACAGCACGCCAGTAGGGGGCAGGGTCCGCCATCACCTTCACCACTGGCGTCCCATCACCTCGGACAGGTGGGTCTTGGACATTGTCCGAAGGGGCTACTCCCTCCCCTTCGAGACCACCCCCCCCAGCCATGCCACCTCAATTCCACCGCATGTCCGGGGATCACTTGGTGCTTCTGCAGAAGGAAGTCACGGCCCTCTTGGCCAAGAGGGCCATCGAGCATGTTGCGACCCCAGAAGTAGGACGTGGTTGCTACTCCCACTACTTCCTGGTGCCCAAAAAGGACAAGGAGGACATGCGTCCTATCTTGGACCTCCGGAACGTCAATCGCTTCCTCCGGAAGGAGAAGTTCAAGATGCTCACCCTAGCTCAGGTCTTGACTGCCCTCGACCCTGGAGACTGGTTGGTAGCGTTGGACTTGCAGGACGCTTATTTTCACATCCCCGTCCTGCTGGCCCACCGGCGTTACCTGCGGTTCACGGTAGGCCTCGAGCATTTTCAGTTCACCGTGCTCCCCTTTGGCCTTACAAGTGCCCCTCGGGTGTTCACGAAAGTGATGGCGGTGGTCGCAGCTCATCTGCGCTCGGGCAGGGATTCCAGTCTTCCCCTACCTCGACGACTGGCTGCTGAAGGCGGGCTCGCCCCAGGCAGTCGTCTCCCACCTCCAGACTACGGCCGAACTCCTGCACTCGCTGGGGTTCTCCATCAATGTGCCGAAGTCGCATCTGATTCCTTCTCCACAGCTCCTTTTCATCGGAGCAGTTCTGGACACGACGCAGTTTCGGGCCTATCCTCCCGAACGGCGAGTCCGGGATATTCAGGCTATGATTCCAATCTTTCAGCCTTTATCCTGGGTTTCGGCACGGATGACCCTGAGGCTGCTGGGCCTCATGGCCTCCTGCATCCTGCTGGTCAATCATGCCAGATGGCATATGCGGGCTCTGCAGTGGGACCTGAAGTTCCAGTGGGCGCAGCACCAGGGCAACCTGTCCGATCACGTCCAGATCTCGGAGGGGACTGCAAAACAGTTGCAGTGGTGGCTCTCGAACCGACAATGGGTCATGGGCAGATCCCTCTCCCTTCCCCAGCCAGAGCACACAGTTGTGACGGACGTGTCCCTTCTGGGATGGGGCGGTCACATGGGAGAGGCGGAGATCAGAGGCCTCTGGTCTCCAGCAGAGTCCCGGCTCCATATCAACCTTCTGGAGCTCCGGGCGATCCGACTTGCACTCATGGCATTCCTTCCCTCTGTCAAAGGGAAGGTAGTGCAGGTGTTCACAGACAACACCACCGCCATGTGGTATTGCAACAAACAAGGCGGGGTGGGGTCGTGGACCCTTTGTCAGGAGGCTCTGCGCCTCTGGACATGGCTGGAACATCAGGGCATGTTCCTGATGGTTCAACACCTGGCAGGTTCCCTGAACGCCTGGGCGGACGAACTCAGCCGCAGGTGCATGATGGATCACGAATGGCGTCTTCACTCGGAAGTGGCGCAAGGACTCTTTCTACAGTGGGGAGAGCCTTGGTTAGATCTATTCGCCACCGAAGAGAACGCGCAATGTCATCAGTTCTGCGCGTTGGAATTTCCAAGGCGGCACTCGCTCGGCGACGCTTTTCGTCGCGAGTGGAGTTGCGGTCTGTTGTATGCCTTTCCGCCTATACCACTTCTACCCAGAGTGTTGAAGAAGATTCGGCACGACCGGGCCCAAGTCATTCTTGTGGCTCCGGACTGGGCTCGAAGAGTTTGGTATCCCGAGCTACTCAGTATGAGCGTAGATCCCCCGATCCGTCTGCCTCTTCGGGAGGATCTTCTGTCGCAGGGGACGGTCCTCCACCCGAACCTGTCCAGCCTCCACCTGCTTGCGTGGAGATTGAGCAGCGGCAGTTGATTCCTTTCGACTTGCCTCCCGAAGTTTGTGATGTGATTCTGGCAGCCAGGCGTCCCTCCACTAAGGTGGTATACGCCTGCAGGTGGAACTAGTTTGTGGCATGGTGCACAGCAAAGGCTGTGAATCCCCTTTTTGCCCCTCTTTCTGAGGTTCTTCTGTTCCTTCTTTCCCTGGCCCAACAGGGTTCTGCCCTGGGTACCATCAAGGGCTATCTTTGTGCCATCTCAGCCTTTCTCCGGCTTCCTGATCAGCCCTCCCTTTTCAAGTCCCCTGTTGTTAACAGGTTTCTAAAAGGCATTACACACCTCTTCCCTCCTGTTCCGTTTGTAATGCCTCAGTGGGACTTGAACTTGGTTCTTACCTTTCTTATGTGCGCTCCCTTTGAGCCGCTACATAACTGTCCTCTTCGTCTTCTTACTCTGAAGACAGCCTTTCTGGTGGCCATCACCTCCGCTCGGCGGGTGAGTGAGCTCCAGGCTCTTTCATGCAAACCTCCCTTTCTGTCTGTCCATCAAGACAAGGTTGTTCTTAGGACGCGTCCGTCCTTCTTGCCAAAGGTGGTTACTGCCTTCCACATTGGGCAGACCATCACTTTGCCCACCTTCTTTCCGCTTCTGCATCCTTCCAGAGAGGAAGAGAGGCTCCACCGTCTGGACCCAAAACGTGCGCTTTCTTTTTATATCAACCGCACACAACACTTCCGGGTGGATGACCAGCTCTTTGTTGGCTACATGGGCGCCAAAAAAGGTCGGGCGGTGCACAAGAGAACCATCTCCCGCTGGGTAACCTTGTGTATCAAAGCCTGCTATTCTTTGGCTAAAAAGGAGCCTCCTGTTGGGCTGCGTGCCCATTCCACCAGGGCAACGGCTGCTACCACGGCTTTAGGCCGCGGTGTTCCGCTGCAGGATATCTGTCAGGCAGCTACGTGGGCCTCGCTGCACACGTTTACAAAGCATTACTGCCTTGACAGTCAGGTCCGGAGGGACGGCTTCTTTGGCCGTTCTGTCCTCCGGGACTTCCTTGTCTGATCTTTGTTCGCAGACCCACCACCGGGGTTGGTATTGCTGTATCTATTCTAAGGTAAGGAATCTGTCACTAACGTGTCTCTTTCAGATGCACAAGTTACTAACTTGTGTAACGATATATCTGTAAGAGACGGTAGTTAGTGACAGATTCCTTACCGCCCCACCCATCCTCCCCGTTCTGCAAACTGATTTCTAGGGTTAAGGACATCCCTTTCAGGGCCCTAGTATTTTTCAGACACCTATGTCAGCTTCTTGCATGGGTCTGCGTTCCTGGCGCGGAAAGTCGTGTACAGAACTGACGTCAGCGCGCAGGGGCGGCGCCTAAGTACTGCCCGCGACGTCATCCCGGCGATCACGACGCCGACGACGGACGCGGAGCCGCACGACGCCGCCTACCGACGCGCAAGAGTACTGCTACGCAAAAACTTTCCGGATCCAGCCTGACGCCTGAGGATATTCTAAGGTAAGGAATATGTCACTAACTACTGTCTCTTACAGATATATCGTTACACAAGTTAGTAACTTGTGCAATAGCTCAGTTAGCTGAGTGCAGCAGTATGCCCATTGGTCGTCAGATATCGGGGGTGATAACTCTGCGTTCCATTCTCAGCAATGTGGTAGGCCTCGTCACTGGTGCGTCAGTTTGCATACGCGTGTATAATCTGGTTATAAGCCTACGTGGTGATGGTGATGGAAGTATGTTCTCCAGGGCTATCAATGAGGGCGGGGGAGCTGGGAAACTACTGTGCAATGCGCGGCAGGCAGCCCTTAGTTTATAATAGAGAAACATTTCCCCGAATGGTACCCTCTGTCCCTCCTCCACCACGAGGGGTCCCTAAAAGTATCCCCTGGATAGAGGTCCGCAAATGTATTAAGTTTCATCTTCTGCGCAATCTTTGGGCTAATCTCATCCTTAACATTTGGTAGCACTGGATTTTGGGCTTAGGGAATTGAAGGGGCATACAATATCTGGGCACCCGCCCTCCTCCGCAACCCATCCCAATCCCATCTTACAGTTTCGGGAGTATCGATATCTTCTGTGGGTCGACGATACGGCTGATACACCGCCACCTGCAAGGGAACCGGCGCCACTGCATCCCTCTCCACCGCCACATGGGGCTGAAAGGGTGTCTGCTGGACCCAATGATGTAGGAACTGTGCTTGCGCACAAAGAGCATATAATTTCATGTCTGGGGCTCCCAGGCCTCCCTGCCTCAGCGGGAGAGACAATAGTTCCCACGATACCCGCGCCTGTCCGCCTGCCCACACCAGAGAGATTAACAATGATCGCAGTGTGCTAAAGAATGGCTGAGTAAGTATGATCGGTAAATTTACAAAGAGATACAAAAATTTGGGCAATACAACCATCTTTACCAACGCGATCCTCCCTGCTAATGACAACGGAAGCTTAGCCCACAGTGCAACCTTCTCTTCCAGCCACATGACGGCCCTTCCATAATTTAAAGTCCAAATTTCCTGCATGTCTCGGCTTATCCATATTCCCAAATATTTCACTTTCTCGCCTTCCCACTGCAGCGGGAACTCGGAGGTTACAGCCTCGGTGTTGTCTGTCAGAGGGAAAACCATTGATTTAGCCCAGTTTATGGATACACCGGCCAGCCCACCAAATTTAATGAACTCCCTCAGTACGGCATCTAAATTCTGTGTAGGGTTCAAAATATACAAAGTGACATCATCCGCGTATAGTGATATCAAGAGACTTCGAGAGCCAAACCCTATCCCTTTGTGGTGTTGTCGGACGCGTGCCGCCAGGGGCTCCATTGCAATTGCAAATAATAGGGGGGACAAAGGACACCCCTGACGCGTGCCTCGTGTAATCGGAAATGGAGCAGACACGAGACCATTCGCATGTAATCTAGCGGTGGGCTCAGTATATAATAGCCTAATCAATTTAATAAAAAGGGGGCTAAACCCTATCCGCTCCAGTATCCTAAAGAGATACGGCCATTCAAGTGAATCAAAGGCTTTGGTCGCGTCCAAAAATACCACCGCAGCCTGCACATCCGTGTGTAAATAGTGTAGAACCGAGAAGACCGTCCGGAGATTATGGGAGGTGGATCTCCCTGGTATGAACCCCGATTGGTCTGGGCGGGCAATAATGGGGAGCATAGGCTGCAGCCTGTTTGCTATTAATTTCGCCAGAATTTTTTTTATTTCAAATCGTTTTTATTGAAATTCAAGGAAGGAACAAAAAGTGAGACACAGTAATGATGCAACATATTAGATCAAGAAATTAATCTACGAAAGTTACGTTGCTGTTAAGTCATGTGAAATACAAAGTAAGTCGGTGGAAATCAAATCAAATGTAGAGATAGAGAGAGATAGAAGGAAAGATAGAGAGGGGGAGAGAAATAAATAAGTAATAATAATAGCTACTCAAGTGCTGTGTCAGGTGAAATACAGTGAAGCTTTAGAGACAACAGACATGGTCGGCCTTTGGTGTATCAAGCACTGATAGTCGTCATAGTTGTGCTAAAGGAGTACAATACACTACAATACGGACATATCAAACGGTTACAGTTATACGTACACGTTAGGGGCAATACAGTACATTACAAATACGTGATTTACGAATGTAGTCTCCTATAATTAGGGCCTTGTGAGGGGTTAGATCCTCTCACGGTGGATCAAATGTGAAAGAATGAGCGTCCAGGGTGTTCCATAGTTTCCTGTGTGAATTACGCCATGGAGAGGCATGAAGCGCCACATTGTCTGCCCCTCTGAGGAAGGTTAGCCACTCCTGCCACATCCTGAATGAGACCTCTTTAAAGTTTTTCCACTTATTCAGAATGATTTTACAGGCTAAAGTAAGCATAAGATCTAACAAGTATCGGTCGTTTATATCGGTGATATTAGGGTCCAGAGCACCTAGCAGGACGTAGGAGAATTCCCTTGGGGGTTATATTGAAAGTGTTGCCTATGCACTTGTAAATCTTATCCCAATATGTTTGTATAAGAGGGCAATAAAAGAGCATGTGTGAAAGATTACCGTTGTGAATTTTACAGTTCCAGCATATGGGGCTTTCGCTGAGATTAAGTTTAAAAATCCTTTCTGGTGTCCAGTATGTCCTATTTATTAACATCAGTTTGGTTTGCGCCAGAATTTTGACATCCAGATTAAGGAGCGACAAGGGGCGATATGAATCAAGATCAGATTCCGGTTTTCCCGGCTTTAGCAAGGTGATAATGATTGCTTCGCGCATCGTGGGGGGCAATATACCTGTCTCCTGGGCTTCCTCATACACCGCCAGGAGTTGGGGCGCAAGTTCCTCTGCATATGCTTTATAAAAGGCAGTCGTCAGCCCGTCCGAGCCAGGGGCCTTGTCTAAGGGCAAGCTTTTAATCACGGTGGCAACATCCTCCACCGTTATGGGTAGGTCCATGTACTCCCTGTGCTTGTCATTAAACCAAACCAATTCCAGGGAGTCTAGGAATGTCTGCAAACCCTCCGAGCATCCGGACTGTGTGGCTGTATACAATTGGGCATAGAAGGAAGAAAACTCATTAAGTATAGCTACTGGACCTCTGGCTTTGCTGCCGTCCTTTTTGGTCAACTCGGGGATGTAAGCAGTTGCCCTCGAAGGGCGGATCATGCCAGCAAGCGTCCGTCCTGGTCTATCTCCCTCCCCGTATCTACGTGCCTCCACATATTTACCCAGAAACTTCACCTCCCTCTGCGCTTCCTCATCATAGTTGATTAACGTGGCTTTCAACTTAGCTAGGGTGGCGGGCGTGCCGTCTGTGTAAAATTGTGTCTCGAGGTCTTTTATTTGAGCCTCAATGTTAGTTAGCGTAGTTCTGATGGCCTTAAGTACTCCCGCTTGTCGAGAGATACACTGCCCCCGGATGACCACTTTAAACGCCTCCCATAAAGAGGCAGCGGTAGCGACGGAACCGGAGTTTAGAGTGAAATAATCAGTGATATCATTACGGATTTCCTCCTTAAACGCCGTATCTAGTAACGCATGTTGAGGCAGTCTCCAAGAAAACGCTCTGCGCGCTGCATCAGGAATTGAGAGACTCAGGAGACATGGGGCATGATCCGATAACGTTCTCGGCAGGTGTCACCCCTACCACCCAACTTGCCACATCTCGAGTCGCCAACCAATAATCTAATCGAGACCAGGCCTTATGGTGTTCAGAGAAACAGGTGCCCTCCCTGGATTGTGGGTTTCGTATTCGCCAAACATCAACCAGGTCCCCATCTTCAAGTAATGTCTTTAGTGCTTTTCCAGCAGCAGGATGAAGGGCCCTCGCCGTACCCTGTCTGTCCATATTATCTTTTAAAACAGCGTTGAAATCACCTCCCCATAGAATCGTGGTGCAACCAGTCGCTTTAATTTTTGCCCAGATATTTTGAAAAAACCCGGGAGAATCTGTTAGGTCCATATATTGCTACCAAGGCCATGAAGACCTCCCCACCCCCCAACGAACCCAACAGGATAATGTATCTGCCTTCGGGGTCTGTGTGGATTTCCCTTTCCTTCCAGTCAGTGCCACGTTTAACCAATACCGCCACCCCGTGAGAATAGTTGGAGTAGACTGATGAGTATGTGAATCCCCATCTTTTGTGTTTCAGCTTTGGGGAGTTAGTGTCATGCAAGTGGGTTTCTTGTAGCATACATAAATCAACATTGTGCCGTGTAAGATAGGCATGTACTAGTCTGGTTTTTCTATTATCGTTTAAACCTCTAATGTTCCACGATAGGCAATTTATACTTGTCTCATGGGGCGGAAAAAGGTAATTTGTATGGCGTTCCTGTGTCTAGGGCAGCAGGCAGTCGCCTTGGTTCTGATCATGCGTGCCATCCAATAACCCACTAGTACACCGGTAGAATAATGAACAACATCCCCAGCCCACCACCCCCCTCCCACACCAACCCCCCAATCAGGTTGAAGAAGACCCCCCCCAAAAAAACATTGTAAACCAGCTAAATCCAGGAAAGCTCCCATGAGGCGATGTGAACGCCGGCGGACTTCCCTACCTTGGCAGGGTGGCCAAGAAACTACAGGGAGTCAAACCTGCAACATGATAGAAAATGAATTATGCGACCATATAGCTGTATAAGGAACCTGCGTCCCCGGCTAATCCATTTCAAACATAGGCTGATATCGCATAGCTACAAATATTAAAGCGCCAATGGCGTTAAACAACAGAATGCACCCAGAGCAGCTCACGGCTAGTATCCACCTTAATACAGGTCCACGAGAGATGAGCAGGCTAAATCAGTAGCAATAAACCATAATCAACTGCACTTATGAACATATAATGACAGAGCGGAAGTCAAAACAAAACGTTCATACGTTACTTCTCATGGGCTTAGAAGGAATAAAAGTTAGTGCTTTACACTATGCAGAGGGCTACAGCCCTTGTTCGTCAATCAGTGTAACTTAGCTGATGTTTGGTGGATTCCTCCAGTCTGGGACTTTTCTTAGCTTGTTTACCACGCACATGTTTTGCAAATTTGAGGGCAGATTTGGCATCGGAGAAGAAGTGGGATGAGCCATCATAAGACACCTTAAGTTTAGCTGGATATAGCAGCGAGTAGGGGACTTGCGCCTGCAGCAGGATCCGCTTCGCTGGTAGGAACTTGCGTCTTGCTGCCTGGACCGCCGGTGTAAAGTCCGGATAAAAGGAGATGCGATTCCCTTGATGAGTTACGTTCCCCATTGCGCGCGCTTGACGTAACACCACATCCCGATCCTGGTAATTCAAAAGTCTCGCCAGGATGGGTCGGGGAGTAGCCCCCACTGGAGGTTTGGGACCCAAAGCACGATGGGCTCTCTCCACCGTGAAGACTGGTGAGAGGTGTTCTCCAAACAAGTCCCGCAGCATTTCCGACACGTACACCTCCATTTTGGAAAGCGCTGTAGTTTCCGGAATTCCTGTGATAAGCAGGTTATTGCGGCGGGACCTCGCCTCCAAATCTTCGTTTTTAGCACGAATGACCCCCAGTAGCTTATCCATCTGCAGCAGTTGGTCTTTGGTGTCTACCTGAAATTCGTGGAAGTCCAACTGCTTAGCCTCCAGTACATCCAGCCTGTGCTCGTGCGCACCCACTTGGGTTTACACCGATTCCATTTGCGTCGTGAGGGTGTCCAATTTCGCATCAATGGTGCGAAGGCTTGAGCGCATTTCGAGCATGTGTGCGGAGGTAGTCTCCTTGGTCCCCCAACTGTCCCTCAGTAGAGCCCCCCCGCTGCCATCTCCGGGTCCGATTCCGTAAGGCGGGTCGCCCGTCTCTGATCGAAATTGAGTTTGGGCTGTTTTGCATCTTGTTTGCCCATGACTGAGCTGTAGGTGCGCACCTCCGCAGCAAAAAGGGGATAACTCGATGGTCTCAACGCATATACTGTCCCTCTTCCCACTTACGGATCAAGTTCTTGCCAGAGCGCCAAGTGATGCCCAGCGTATATTGGCCCTCAGACACTTCACGGCCCGTACCTTCCTCCGAACCGCCGTTAGTGAGGGATAAGCAGCAGGCACCCAGCTCTTCACAAAGGACACCAAGCAACATCAACACAGCCAGCACAGGGGCAATCCAGGCTCCAACAACCTCTTCTCAGCAGTCCACCAAGGGGCACGAGCCAGCTCACCTCTCACCTTCTTTACAGCGTGTAAGCAGGTGCGACACTCCCTCTTCACAGTCACAACCAGTCCAGCCGGAGCGCGCCTCTCCCGAAGCCCCCACGCACCTCGACTCACGAGGATCAGCTTCTCAGCAGCACCAGTGCGTAGTGGGTGGCAGCACGAGCACGATCTTGCGGGGCAGACACGTCCACCGGGTCAGCATGGAGGGCCAAACAAATGCGTGTGCATGCCGCGGCAGGTCCACAAATACCTCCGGTAGGCGAGGTTCCCTCAAACTACGATGCTGCCCCTTCAGGCCCGCTACATCTGTGTCTCCGATCTCCACAACGGGGCGCACACTGCATTAACTGCCCGTCTCCGGCCGGCACCTCAAGTCATAAAATGGCGCTGTCTGGGCCCGAAATGGGTTCCCCACGTCGTTCGCGCCTCAGCGCAGTCTTCCACCCCCCTTCACTGCGGGGGTGCCCACGTAGCTGTACCAGACCCGCTCCCACAGGCACGGGCAGTCTGGAGCTCCGGTCGTTGCACCCAGTGTCACGCAGGCCCACACTGAAGCCGCGGTCTCTGGTAGCTGCAGTCGCCGCCTCTCACCTCCATCCGAAGCTCCTCCTCCACCGCACGCAGCGCTCCGGGGCTACTATCTCAACGCTGAGGCGGGTCAGGCTGCATATAATAACGCCGCTGGTCGCAGTAGGGTTATCGCTTCTGATGAAGCGGAAATTGCAGGTTTTCGACTCCCTTTATTGCGCGGATAAATGAAGGATAAGATCTCGGCCGGCGGAGCACGCTCACAGAGCGGCCATTCCGCAGCTCGGCAAACCACGGCCCCCGTAAATAGATTTCTTAAGGGCATTACTCATCTTTTCCCTCATGTTTCCTTCGTAATGCCCCAGTGGGACTTGAACTTGGTTCTTACATATCTTATGTGCGCTCCCTTTGAGCCGCTTCATAATTGCCCTTTCAGGCTTCTAACTGAAAACTGCCTTTCTGGTGGCCATCACCTCTGCTCGCAGGGTGAGTGAAGTTACAAGCTCTTACTGATAAGCTTCCCTTTCTGGCTATCCATCCGGACAAGGTCGTCCTGAGAACTAGACCTTCCTTCCCAAGGTGGTTACTTCTTTCCACATTGGCCAAACCATCTCTTTGCCCACCTTCTTTCCGCCTCCGCATCCTTCGAAAGAGGCAGAGAGGCTCCACCGTCTGGATCCAAAACGTGCGCTTTCTTTCTACTTGGATCGCACAGAACAATTCCGGGTGGATGACCAGCTCTTTGTTGGGTACGTGGGTGCTAAGAAAGGTCGGGCTGTGCACAAACGGACCATCTCCAGGTGGGTTGTTCCGTGCATCAAAGCCTGCTATTCTTTGGCTAAGAAGGAGCCTCCAGTGGGGCTGCGCGCCCATTCCACCAGGGCGACGGCAGCTACTACTGCTTTGGGACGAGGAGTTCCCCTCAATGACGTGTCAGGCAGCTACGTGGGCATCGTTGCACACGTTTACCAAACACTACTGCCTGGACAGCCAAGTCCGGAGAGACGGCTTCTTTGGCCGTTCGGTTCTCCAGGACTTTCTGGTGTGAACTTAGTTCGCAGACCCACCTCTGGGGTTGGTATTGCTGGGGTATCTATTCTAAGGTAAGGAATCTATAACTAACTGTTTCTTTCAGATGAACAGGTTACTTACCTTTGGTAACGATATATCTGTAAGAAACATAGGTTAGTTATAGATTCCTTACCGCCTCACCCATCCTCCCCGTTCTGCGAACTGACTTCTAGGGTTAAGGATATCCTTTCAGGGCCCTAGTTTTGTGCACCAGTGGTCCGTGTCTTGCATGGCTCTGCGCTTCTGGCGTGGAAAGTCGTGTACAGAACTGACGTCAGCGCACGAGGGCGGCGTCTATGTAACTTCCGCGACGTCATCCCGGCGACCACGACAACGGACGCGGAGTCGACTGACGCCACCTTCAGACGCGCAGGGGTACTGCTGACGAAAAACTTTCCGGATCCAGTCTGGCGTTTGGGGGAGATTCTAAGGTTAAGGAATCTATAACTAACCTATGTTTGTTACAGATATATTGTTACCGAAGGTAAGTAACTTGTTCTTTGATGCCATATAATGCATGAACTCTTATGTATCAGTGTTAGAGTGGCAGTGGAAGATCTTTTACATCGAGTGGGCTTCTGGTAGATAAAGGGAAATGCGTTGTTACCAAACCCACGTGGGCTAGATAATTCTCTGTACATCCTTGTCCTGCACTGTTTAGTTTTGTTCTTGGGGCCTGCACCAGACTTGCAGTGTAAATTCTGCAGGTGAGTGTGCAATGTGGGGACTGAACTAGTTTCCTTGGATTGTTTTATTGAAGAAGTGTTACTCAGTCACAACTATTAAGCTTGCATGTCTTAGTATCAGCCTTCCAATGGTTTCTGTCACTTTGTCAATCAAGCTTTGCACCTAACGGCCTTCAAGTGTTTCCTTTGCCCGTGTGAGAGATGTTTTGGCGCCTGTCTGCTCCCTCGATCTTGGTTAGGGTGCACAATAGCTTTGGTGTTTGTTTAATGGGAAGTTGTCTCTGTTGATGGGATTATTTTTTTAAATAATTTCTATAGTATGTTTTTCATGTGGAGTCTGTGTGTTTATTGCGAATAGTATTTAATGGCAGGTTATAGGTGTGTGCGCGCAGATTGGTGCTAAACTTACGTCTTTGTGATTATTGCTGGAAAAGGTTTTGCAGTTTTCATTATTGAAAGTGATAGCTTGTCATGTTGTAAGGTTTGCCAATACCGAGTTATATCCTTATCCCCCAAAACATGTTGTTGCTTTTGGTGATACTGGCAAGGGTATCCTGAGAGAAGCTGCAGGCCAATGGATGTGGTCTGCTTTTTGTGCCCTCTAGGTATGGCAGAGGACTGGGGAATTTTGGAAAGCTGTCGTTCTGCTGTAGGAAATCATTGAGCCTATTGGAGTTGTCCTGACTGACCTTCTGACTCATAGGTCATTGTGAGCTCAGCCTCTGCGGATTAGCGGAGTGTGGGCGAGGAGTTCTCTTATTAATTGCACACCGCTTGAAATGGGGTTCGTGTTGGTTCATGGTTAATGTTTGCAGTCCCTACTGCAAACTTATTGTTCGAAATGGCCTTGCACACATACATATTTTAAAAGAAAAGAGCTTTGTAATTTTTTTAATGTAAGTGACTTGTCTTTTTAGGTCGAGCCTGGGCAGCCCATGCTCTGCTCTGCGAGGCATGCTGTATTCAGGTATGGACTTGAAGCTCCGCCCACTCTCCACCCATAATTTTCATTGTCTTGTGTCATTGTCCTTTGTAAACTGTGGCATTTCATTGGTCTTTAGGCTTAGTACTCCCTCCTTAGTACTGCCTTGTCTCATCTTGTAACCTCCCATAAAGACTGGCCCTCTTACTTGTGTTGTTACTCAGTAGGCTTTAATTACAGCCTCCTAGCACTGTTTCTTTAAATGGTTTTCACCTTCCTGCTGTTGCAGGCAAGACACGTTTTCTCCTTACGCTTTATCATTATTATTATTTTTTTTATAGCATGGCACACCACAGTGGCGGCCGCATCTTTGTTTTATTTGCGGCGCGGAACGCAGCCGCCTGTTTTTTTCCTATTAACTTTTTTTTTGTTTTGTTTAGAAGCTCCCCATGCGGCCCTTTCACGTTAATTACTGTCACATCTAAAGAAAGGTCTGCTGCAGCTATTAGAGTGAAACCGCGGCATGGGGAGCTTTTAGCAAAAGAAGCATTTGTTTGTCAACTTGACAAATACGTTTTTTTGTAAAAGCGCCCCATTCCGCTCTTTCACTTAAATGGCGGCCCCAGACCTTTCTTTAGACGCGGCTCGTCTAAAGAAAGGGGCGGGGCCTCCATTAACGTGAAAGCGCGGTATGGGGCGCTTTTACAAAAAAAGTATTTGCAATGCAATAGGTCTCGCATTTGCGAGAGTTTAAGCTATTGGCATTGACAATGCCAATAGCTTAAACGCTCGTAAATGCGAGAGCTATTGCATTGCAAATGCTTGTTTAGTGTAAGTGACCTGGAGTGCAATCTTGGGCTCAAGAACTTCTGGGCTTCTATGCTTTGTTGGTCTTACTATTCGGTGACTATTTTCATAGTGGTACATCATGTTTGGTCCAGTTACATCCCGCTAAAATGGGATAGGCAACCATGTTAAGGATCACTTGGGATTGAGGTTGAACTCTGGATCAGTAGAAACTACCAAATCCGTGAGGATTGATTTCTAAACTGCCATGAAAGGGTTCTCCTCATGGGGTCTCACCAAAGGTTATCTACTAGATTGTCCTAGTGAGCTTAATGGAGAAATAAATGCAGATTTAAAGCAGTGGTTGCACTTTTTGGTGCAGCATGGATGCACCAAAGGAAACTTAATCTCTCCTAGACTATCTGAGACATCATACAGTCTTGAATAGAATTACATGACATCTACAGTTTCCAGTGTATGACTCAAAATGACGACTTGAAAAAGGGATAAAGATGTAAAAATATCTTTATAGTAGTGCAGACTTGGGTCTGGCAGTTGATAGTATGTATTTTTCCCATCATTGTTTTCTCTCTTTGTTGAAGTATTATTACAGCCCAAAGGATGACGACATCCAGTTAGACCTCATGTAATATTGACCAAATCCTTATATTTATCAACACTAACCCTTCAAAGGAGGTAATAGGTAAAATCAGTCACTACCAAAGGCAAAACAGAAAAGTTAATCTTGTACTGTTAATCCACTGGTGATGAGTTGGAGGAACCTCACTTCATTATTAGACAGTTTTGTTGTGCTGGCAATCTGTGAACTTCTGTCAAGGGATCACTGAGTTTATAACTGTTTTACAATCTTAATCTAGTAACCATTTGACATTGGTAGAGTCTAATGCATCCTGCATTACAACAAGTGGTGATTTGCGCACACAATTTAAGTAGTGGTTATCCATTGCTCTCCATTCCTAAGAGGTAAACCTTTAATAGCACCTTCTTCGGCAGGTGCAGATAGGCCAGTTGTCACAGCGTTTTCCATCCTTGTTGCAGTGGCTTGTCATTAGCCTTCGAATAGATTTTATGTATTTTGTATTTGTTTGGAAGGGGTGCTTTAGCTTACTGAGGTTTATTATTGAGTAGCTGGCGTATTAGTAACAGATTTGTAGCTAGGGTATAAGAGCTGAAATCACCCTGGGAGCCTCTGAGAGTCAGTGTTTTGGTGATATGCAAACAGGGTTTAGGCAGAAGCACAGTATAGGCTGGTGAAGTTCAGAGTGCCAGGTGTCAATGCAGATTAAAATTTTAGGCAGATAAATCTCAGCTTTCCAATAAATTTTCAGATCAGAAGTCCGGCAGACACAGATCCCATGACACTATCTGTTGCTTGTAAATATGCATGATAGGCTGGGAACTGCCATGATGAGTCGCAGACAAAATGTATTAACAGAGCAGCTTGTTTTGTCAGTTGTAGAAATCTGAATAATAATCAAAAGGGTGGCTTTTCCTTGGGCGGTGAACTCATGTGTTGTAGCACCTAGACTAGCAGAGTCGAATGTTGGCCAATGACGTATAAAAGCACCCCAAAATCTAAAAGGACTTACTTTTTTATAAGAGGCATGACTTTGGTCCTTATGCTGGACCTCCGACTTAGAAATTCTTTTCCATTTTGGAAAGGTTTTGGGTTCCTTTCGTGCTTGGAGAAGGACCACAACTCTAAGACCTGTGAGGACTGCTGTTCCATGAACCCGAAGGCGCTGAGGTAACTTTTACCTGAAGCTTCCGGCTGCTTGATTTTGGATGATCTCATGACACTCACGGTCCTGGTGGGTGTGGACAGTCCTGGGACAGCTTGCAGAGCTACTCCTGATGATCGTTGTCGTGTAAGTCCCACAAGATGCCGAAGTCAAAGAGGTCTTTGACTTCCTCGCACTAGTCCAAATCACGGGACAAGGCTCAGGAGTTTTGGCACTCTAAGCCTCGCTCCACCGTGGTGCCTCTGCCAAGGTCCGGACCATGTCTCCCAGAGTTTCCCAGAGCTATAACCACCCCCGCCTAATGGAAGGAATTTTAGTCCATGTACCTCATATTTGGGCGGGCGACACTTTTGGAACACCTTTGCGCCCCACAAGTTTGGGAGGGGTCCCTACACAATATCCGCTAGCCGGTCCGCCCTCGGCACCAGTTGGGCCCCTTGGATCCAGTGCTGGATCTGGAGTGGCGAGGCTGTGGCCTTCCTCAGCACCCGCTCCACTGCCGTCGCTCCAGGCACCGCTGACGCCCCATGGCATTGCAGGCCCCATTGTCATACCCAATTACAACATGGAGCCGGGCGAGTGTCATCCGACGCTGCTTCTGGCGTTGCCCATTCGCATGCCCTCTGAATCAGAGCCAGCGCCTTTTTCATTTGACAGCCCTGGAGAAGGTGACAAGTGTTAGGTGTCTGAGTACCCTTATGGTAGCCATCATCCCCTAAATCAGCATGAGAACAACTGGTACGATGATCTGGCAAATGCCAGTGGTTTCGACACCTCCCCAGATGCTGGCCTCGTCTCTTCCCCATACTGTGGCTATGGAGGAGGCTGCTTTTTTAGCAATAGTGGTGCGGAGGGCGGCTGAGGTCTTGGACCTTCAATTGCTTTTGGTGGCAGTCAAAATGAACGTCTGAACGTCTGAACATAAGTGCTTCAGCATGGATTCGCTCCCTCTCAATCTTTGCTTCCATTCATTGAAGCCCTTATAGTTCTGCTTTGGGGCCTGGCCCAGGGCAATTGCCTGCCTCCATCTCCCAGCTCTTGGGGACCCCAGTTCCCTCACCCAGCACCCCACCCGGGAGAGCTTGATGGTTCAAGCCTCCACTTCCCGACTAAACCTTGGCACGTTCCCTACCACTCCATCGGACATGGAGTCAAAAAGGCTGGATACCTTTGGTAAGAGAATGTTCTCTTCTGCCATCCTAGCACTGTGGTCGGTGAACACTGCATGCCTTTTAGGCTGACACCCATACTGTGTGGGATTTGATTGCTTAAGTGTGCCCATGGTCTCAGAGGAGGCCCGAGCCATTTTCACCCAAGCTGTTGCTGATGGGGAAGATGCAGAAAGTTCACCATCAAATATGGAGTGGATACGACTGACTCGCTAGACAGAGCGATTGCATAGTTGATGCCACTTAGACACCATGCCTTATTGAGAACCACCGTCTTTTCGATGGATGTTCAAGCTATTAGTACGGCTATAGAGGATACACTTATGGGGGAAGATAATCTGGTAAATATATCGAATTTGAAGCTTCAGCATTATAAACCAATAAATGACTTGCATTAAGCACCTAATAATAGTGCTGCTGACATCACTCGGCATCAGAGATGTGCAATCTAGGAAGCCAGTACAGTCCATATGTTTGCTACTTATGCGGCTTAAGAAAACCTACGGGTCAGTAACATCAGGGAATTACATGTATTCACTGTTTTTCAGTCTGGCTGGACAGCTCAGCTGTTGCTTTATGTGATCAACAGAAAAAAACTTTATGAAGCTCTGCGGAAAGAGGCGCTTTTGTACCATCGACATGTTAATCCTCCTCCTCATTGCATTTAATTGGGCAGATTGTGAACATTTAGAGAAAACTAGTGCTTGTATTGCACAAAATATGCTCATTGCTGTAGTCAGGTGTTGTCTATGGTGACAAGCCAATGATCCACCTATTAGGTCTCCAGCTCTAGTTGCAGGTAAAGTGTCTGACTGGTCAGCTGCAGTGGGTAGGCTATTCTGCTGCTCCATCATCCTTGACCTTAGAAATGTTGCAGATGCTGTTCACCATTTAAATGGTGAGCCTTGTACTTGTATGGCAGTCATCTGAGGGTGGAAATGCTGCAATACAGGGAAAGCCAAAATTATGCGCAAACAAAACAGCTTCCCAACTACCAACCTGGCCACCCCTTGTTCCGATGCTATGCACACCTTCCTTCCACTTGTAGTTCTTTTTGCACAGCTCTGTGCAAGAACTAGGTCAAATTCATTCCCTGATGCATGAGTTAAAGCAGGCCGCAGCTCGGCTAAAGAGGTAAACGAGGGTGTGAGGGCACTGAAGCCCTTTTAGCCCATTGAGTTTGTGCACCTGGGTACAAGAATCAAGTTAATGAAATAGGAAGTGTGCCGCCCTTCTGGTCTTGTTCTGGCAACGTTGCCTACAGACAGGGTTTGCCTTGGGTGCGCCTTTGGCTGACATGCTGGATTGATACCCATCTGCACAGAAGTTTTTTTTACCACTTTTTTCGACATTTTGTCTACTTTTTTCCAAGCATATTTGCTCCCAATGTGCTAGGAATGTCCTCATAAAAATAAATTTGAGTTTTAAACCATGTGGAGCCTATCTTAGAGAAATTACTGTCACGGACCTTCACCTGCTTTGCTTGTGGTGCCTGGAGCCGGACCATGACTCCAGGGCCTATCCCGACTGCTGCACGATGAATCCTATGGCGATTTGGAAGAGGGTGATGGAGCTTCTAGCGGCTTGAGAAACTCCACAATGTTCCAGGCCCTGGTCACGTGGAAGGTCCGAAGCCGTTGTCGTGATCGAAGGTGATATTGGGTAAGTCCAACAAGCACGGAAAGGCCAAGAAGCCGAAGTGCTCTTCGACTTCACCACACTGATCAAAGTCAACGCAAGAGGCGCGGGAACGACACTACACATCTAGGTCCCGCTCCTGCACTCCACCTGCGGAGCCTGCGTCTGGGTCAGTTCCATACCTCCCTGAATTTTCCAGAGGCAGTGCTACCCCTGCCCAATTCAGAGTTTTATAAGGCCAGACACTTCATATTTAGGTGTCCGGACCCCTCTAGAGCGCCTTTGGGCCCCACTGGTTTGGGAGGTGCCCCTACTGGGTTTCCGCCTGGGGATTGCCCTCGACACCAGTCACACCCTTCGATCCGGTCCTGGATCTGAACCAACCCTGGTTGCGAAACTGCCCCAGTGACGAATCTATGGCCTTTGCTAGGGTTCGGTTCAGTGTCGCCAACCCCATAGTCATTCTCACTTCGATATAGAGCTGGATCGGAATCACTCGACATCGGGCTGACTGGAACCAGGCCATCTGGGTCGGAGACAGTGCCTCCTTTCTTTGATAGGCCCTGTGGGGAGTATGACTGGGGTGGATCTGAAGATCTTTGTGGTAAGCCTGATCCCCTTGAAGAATCTTTGGCCGAGCACAACTGGTATGAAGACCTGGCTGATGCCAGTGGTCTGGACACCTCACCCGACACTGGACTGTCACTCCTCCAAGTGTGGCTACAGAGGAAGAGGCCTCCCTTGCTATGGTGGTGCGAAGGGCAGCCTATGTCCTCAACCTTACGCTACCCTCAGTAGAAGTCAAAATCAATGTCGTGACGAAGGTGCTTCAACCGGGGTCGGCCCACACAGAACCCCTTCTGCCCCCCTCTCTGATGTTCTGCTCAGGGCCTGGGCCTAGCTCTGCACGGGCACTCTTGTGCACATGACTATTGCCCGTGACCACCGTTCCGCTCCTGGGGACCCAGCCTGCCTCACCAGCATCCCACCCCTGAGAACCTGGTGGTGGTGCAGGCCTCTACCTCCAAGGTGAATCCCGCGCTTTCCCTTCCACTTCACCAGTTAGGGATTCCGAAAGGCTGGATACTTGAAAGAAGAGGATTATCTCTTCTGCTTACTTGCACTGTGGCCAGTAAACACCATGTGCCTCTCGGGCTGATATGGCCACGTGGTGTGGGACTCTGTTCCGGAAGTGCTGCCCATGGTCTTGGAGGAGGCCCCAGCCATCATGATGGCATGGACGCAGCATAGTCCACAATAAGATGCGGACTAGACATGACTGACTCACTGGGCAGGTCCATTTTTCCATCGCCACGCGTGGCTGAGAACAACTGGCTTCTCATGGGATGTCCAGACATCCCTTATGAACATGTCCTACGATGGCACTCGTCTGTCTCGGTAAAAGGCCGATTTGATGCTTAAGCGCTTAAGTGAGATAAGGGTTACCACCCGGTTATTGGGACTCACCAGAGCCCCACGCCAGCTGCACTCTTCCTTCCGCTTCTTTCTTGGCCCTGTAAGGACTACGAGCAGTGTTCTTTTCCACCTAGCCACAATGACCAGCAGAAGTACTCAGTCTATTTGTGGCTGCAGAGACGGCTCCCAGATGTCCCATGGGACCCGAGGCCAAAGATCTGCCCAGTCCACCACCATCCCGGTAGCTTCAACCTCCAAACCTGTTTAATATGCCCTCACAGCAACATGGGCAACCCGTTGGTTGCAGGATCAGGCACCACCTGCCCCAGTGGGAAGCTAGAACTTCGTACAAGTGGGTGCTTCAAATTGTTTGGCAGTATTGCGCCCTCTCATTCAAAGAAACCACTCTGTCCCTGCCACCATCCTCAGATCGGCTGACGGAGGACCACTTCTCCTTGTTGCAACCAGGAAGGGCAAAGCAGCCATTGAGAGATTCAGAAGTAGGGCATGGTTGCTGTTCCGCCACTTTCTGGAGCCCAAAAAAGACGGCGGCCTTTGCCTTATCCTAGACCTGCGCCCCCTCAGCGCCTTCCTGAAACAGGAGAAATTCAAGATGTTTATCCTTGCTCAGTTCCTGGCTGTGTTGCTCCCTAGAGACTGGATGGTAGGGTTGTACCTGCAGGATGCCTATTTTCACTTCCCCGTCCTGCAGACCCATCAGTATTCTCTACGAGCCACAGTGTGCCAGGAGCATTTCCTATTTGCTGTGCTCCCCTTTGGTCTCACCAGTGCCCCTCATTTGTTCACAAATGTGATCGAGGTGGTTACAGCACATCTGCGGAGGTCAGGGGTGCCAGTCTTCCTGCTACTTCGATGACTGGCTAATGAAGGTAGGCTCACGCCAGGCAGTCGTCGCCCCACCCCCAGACTACGGCGGAACTCTTGCGTTTGCTGAGGTTCACTATCAACATGCCGAAGTCACACCTGACTCCTTCTCAGACTCTCCCTTTCATCTGAGCCATTCTGGACATGGTGCAATTCCGTGCTTACCCTCCAGAGTAGAGAGAACAAGGCATTTGAGCTATGATCCTGATGTTTAAACCTCAACCCTGGATTTCAGTAAGATTGACTCTGGGTCTCATGGCCTTCTGAATCAAAGTACGCTCGATGGCATATGCTGGCGCTGCAGTGGGATCTGACGTTCCAGTGGGTGCGGCATTAGTGTAGTCTACCTGCCTGGTTCAGATTTTTAAGAATACTGAAAAAGATCAACAGTGGTGGTTACAGGACTGCAATTGGGTCAACAGCAGACCCTCCCTTCCATTCCCACCCAGAGGTGCTGGTGGCGACCATTGTATTGTGCCTGGGCTGGGGTGGCCATCTGGGAGAGGTAGAGATCAGAAGCCTGTGGTCTCCAATGGAGACTTTGCTCCACATCAATCTTCTGGAGCTGAGGGCTATTCCCTTGGCATTGAAAGCTTTCCTGCCATCCATCAAAGGGAAGCTGGTCCGGGTGTTCACGAACAACACTGGCACCATGTGGTACTGTAACAAGGGTGGAGTGGGGTTGTGGACCCTGTGCCAGGAGGCCCTGCCCCTCAGGACACAGCTTCAACTTCAGGACATTTTCCCAGTAGTACAGCGCCTGGCTGGATCTCTAAATACCAGGGTGGATGAACTCACTGTCGATGCCTTGCAGACCACAAATGGCGTCTCTATCCAGAGGTGGCCCAAGGTCTCTTTCAGGACTGGGGAAAACCTTGACTAGATCTGTTCACCACTGCTGAGAATGCACAATATCTGAAAGAGACACGTTAGTGAAAGATTCCTTACCTTAGAATATCCCCAGGCGTCAGGCTGGATCCGGAAAGTTTTTTGCGTAGCAGTACCCTTGCGCGTCGGTAGGCGGCGTCGTGCGGCTCCGCGTCCGTCGTCGGCGTCGTGATCGCCGGGATGACGTCGCGGGCAGTACTTAGGCGCCGCCCCTGCGCGCTGACGTCAGTTCTTCTTTTTCCGCGCCAGTAAGCGCAGATCCGGGAAGAGCAGTGCCCTAGTCACTTTTTGAATATCTTTTTGGTGAATTTTTTTCACTGTTTCTTCAACGTAGTCTTCACGACTCCTAAGGTGTCGTAGGGATGCCCGGCTTTAAGCCCTGCGAGGAATGTGGTCGCATGATGTCGATCACGGACCCGCACCTCGAGTGTCTCTTTTGTCTCGGCCGAGACCACGACACGAAGTCGTGTCCTGACTGCCGGAAACTTCATCCTAAGGCTTTGCGAGAGCGGTCTCGAAAGCTCCTTGAAGTCCGGCATTCGGCTCCGCGCCGCACCAAGCCCCGGTCCCGGAGAGGTCGAGGGCCGGACGCGGAGTCCCCGCCGTTCGTCGGATTTAAAGTCTTCGCGCTCCTCCGGTAAGTCGAAGCACAAGAAGTCTAAGCGGCGTCATCGCTCTAAGACTTCGCCTCGCCGGTCTCGCGACTCGGCTGAGGTCCCTGTCGGCACCGGCCCCGCCCCCGCGGCCCCGGACGTGCCTGTCGAGTTACCCCCGCAGTACCCGCCCTACCCGGGCTCGGGGGCGACTCAGGCCGATATACAGGAATTCATGTCGGCCATGGCCCGCCTCTTCGGGCCTCAAGGTCCCTCCGGTGCGCCTCCGGGCCCCGCGGGCCCTGATGGGGTTGCTCCGGCGTCGCCGTCGACTCCGGTCCCGGCGTCGCCTGTCCCACCAGCCTTCGTCCTGGCCTCGGCTCCGGCCCCGGCCTCGACCCCGGCTCCGGTGGTGCCGCAACCCCCATCGACGCCGGTTGACCTAACCACGCCTCCGCCGACGCCGATGTCCCCGGTGCCGTTTCCGACGCCGTCCGGGGCTCCGGGCGGCGTCGTCCCCGGTTCTCTCCGGGTCCGGACATGGAGCCGGAACGGCGCGCCCGACGCCGTATCCGGCGCCGATGAGACCTTGGGTCCCTGATGTCCCTCCTCCTCCATATTTTCAACCTGAGGAGGACCAGGAGAGCTGGGAGGGGTCTGACGACCCTCTCACACAACAGTGCGAGTTTGACCCGGACTGGGTTGAGGAACTTGGGGATGCCAGTGGTCTGGATACCTCCCCTGACTCTGGCATGCTGTCTCCTCCCGTGGCAACGGAGGAGGGGGCTAATTTTGCAACGGTGTTGCGTAGAGCTGCTGGAGCCTTGAATCTCCAGTTGCCTACAGTGGTCGCCAGGTCTAACATCCTGACTGAAGTGCTTCAGCCAGCGGCCTCTCTTCGGAGACTGTGCTGCCGTTCAACGAGGCACTGACTGACGTTCTTTTGGGTGCCTGGTCCAAACCCACCACAGGGGCTCCTGTGGATAGGAACGTGGCCCGACGCCATCGCCCTGCTCCGGGCGACCCCCTGTTTCTCTCCCAACACCCCACCCCTGAGAGCTTGGTTGTCCAAGCCTCTGCCTCCCAAACCGCCTTCCCTACCGCCCCTCCGGATAGGGAATCCAAGCGCCTGGATCACTTTGGGAAGAAGGCTTTCTCTTCCTCCAGTGCTGGCTTGCGGTCTGTTAATACCGCTTGCCTCTTGGGCCGATACACCCACTCCCTGTGGGATTCGGTGGCAACTGTTTTGCCGCAGTGTTCTGAGGAGGTCCAGACACTGCTTACCCGCGCCATTGCGGAAGGGCGTGATGCGGCTAAATATACCATCCGCTGTGGCCTTGATACCGCCGACTCGCTGGGCAGATCGCTTGCAACGACGGTGGCGCTGCGTCGCCACGCCTGGCTGAGAACCACTGGTTTTTCGGGAGATGTCCAGAATACACTCATGGACATGCCCTTTGATGGTGTCAGTCTTTTTGGTTCAAAGGCAGACCATGCGCTGGAGCGTTTCAAGGACTCTCGGGCTACTGCTAAGTCCCTGGGCCTTGCTGTTGTGCGCCCTCCGCTCACGTCTGCTTTTCGCCCCTTTCATGGCCACGGAAGGGGCGCCCAGTCACGTCCGCAGCCCGGCCAACGGCCCGCGCAGCAAGCGCCTCGCGTGGCCGAGGACGTGGATACCGCCGTGGCGGTTCGGGCAACCAGCGTGCGGGTCAGGCCACCACCTCCAACTCCGTCCGCGGCCTCCAAGCCCTCCTAGTCCCTCCTCTTCAGGTGCACAGTACGCCAGTCGGGGCAGGGTCCGCCATCACCTTCACCTCTGGCGTCCCATCACCTCGGACAGGTGGGTCTTGGACATTGTCCGAAGGGGCTACTCCCTCCCTTCGAGACCACCCCCCAGCCCTGCCACCTCAATTCCACCGCATGTCAGGGGATCACTTGGCGCTTCTACAGAAGGAAGTCACGGCCCTCTTGGCCAAGAGGGCCATCGAGCATGTTCCAACCCCAGAAGTAGGGCGTGGTTGCTACTCCCACTACTTTCTGGTGCCCAAAAAGGACAAGGAGGACATGCGTCCTATCTTGGACCTTCGGAACGCCAATCGCTTCCTCCGGAAGGAGAAGTTCAAGATGCTCACCCTAGCTCAGGTCTTGACTGCCCTCGACCCCGGAGACTGGTTGGTAGCGTTGGACTTGCAGGACGCCTATTTCCACATCCCCGTCTCTGCCGGCCCACCGGCGTTACCTTCGGTTCACGGTAGGCCTCGAGCATTTTCAGTTCACCGTGCTCCCCTTTGGCCTTACCAGTGCCCCTCGGGTGTTCACGAAAGTGATGGCGGTGGTCGCAGCTCATCTGCGCCCGGGCAGGGGTTTCAGTCTTCCCCTACCTCGACGACTGGCTGCTGAAGGCGGGCTCGTCCCAGGCAGTCGTCTCCCACCTCCAGACTACGGCCGAACTCCTGCACTCGCTGGGGTTCTCCATCAATGTGCCGAAGTCGCATCTGATTCCTTCTCCACAGCTCCTTTTCATCGGAGCAGTTCTGGACACGACGCAGTTTCAGGCCTATCCTCCCGAACGGCGAGTCCGGGATATTCAGGCTATGATTCCGATCTTTCAGCCTTTGTCCTGGGTTTCGGTACGGATGACCCTGAGGCTGCTGGGCCTCATGGCCTCCTGCATCCTGCTGGTCAATCATGCCAGATGGCATATGCGGGCTCTGCAGTGGGACCTGAAGTTCCAGTGGGCGCAGCACCAGGGCAACCTGTCCGATCACGTCCAGATCTCGGAGGGGACTGCAATACAGTTGCAGTGGTGGCTCTCGAACCGGCAATGGGTCATGGGCAGATCCCTCTCCCTTCCCCAGCCAGAGCACACAGTTGTGACGGACGCGTCCCTTCTGGGATGGGGCGGTCACATGGGAGAGGCGGAGATCAGAGGCCTCTGGTCTCCGGCGGAGTCCCGGCTCCATATCAACCTTCTGGAGCTCCGGGCGATCCGACTTGCACTCAAGGCATTCCTTCCCTCTGTCAAAGGGAAGGTAGTGCAGGTGTTCACAGACAACACCACCGCCATGTGGTACTGCAACAAACAAGGCGGGGTGGGGTCGTGGACCCTTTGTCAGGAGGCTCTGCGCCTCTGGACATGGCTGGAACATCAGGGCATGTTCCTGGTGGTTCAACACCTGGCAGGTTCCCTGAACGCCAGGGCGGACGAACTCAGCCGCAGGTGCATGATGGATCACGAATGGCGTCTTCACTCGGAAGTGGCGCAAGGACTCTTTCTACAGTGGGGAGAGCCTTGGTTAGATCTATTCGCCACCGAAGAGAACGCGCAATGTCATCAGTTCTGCGCGTTGGAATTTCCAAGGCGGCACTCGCTCGGCGACGCTTTACGTCACGAGTGGAGTTGCGGTCTATTGTACGCCTTTCCGCCTATACCACTTCTACCCAGAGTGTTGAAGAAGATTCGGCACGACCGGGCCCAAGTCATTCTTGTGGCTCCGGACTGGGCTCGAAGAGTTTGGTATCCCGAGCTACTCAATATGAGCGTAGATCCCCCGATCCGTCTGCCTCTTCGGGAGGATCTTCTGTCGCAGCAGCAGGGGACGGTCCTCCACCCGAACCTGTCCAGTCTACACCTGCTTGCGTGGAGATTGAGCGGCGGCAGTTGATTCCTTTCGACTTGCCTCCCGAAGTTTGTGATGTGATTCTGGCAGCCAGGCGTCCCTCCACTAAGGTGGTATACGCCTGCAGGTGGAACAAATTTGTGGCATGGTGCACAGCAAAGGCTGTGAATCCCCTTTCTGCCCCTCTTTCTGAGGTCCTTCTGTTCCTTCTCTCTCTGGCCCAACAGGGTTCTGCCCTGGGTACCATCAAGGGTTATCTTTGTGCTCTCTCGGCCTTCCTCAGGCTCCCTGATCAACCCTCCCTTTTCAAGTCCCCTGTTGTTAACAGGTTCTTAAAAGGCATTACTCACCTCTTCCCTCCTGTTCCGTTTGTGATGCCTCAGTGGGACTTGAACTTGGTTCTTACCTTTTTAATGTGCGCTCCCTTTGAGCCTCTACATAACTGTCCTCTTCGTCTTCTGACTCTGAAGACAGCCTTTCTGGTGGCCATCACCTCCGCTCGGCGGGTGAGTGAGCTCCAGGCTCTATCTTGCAAACCTCCCTTTCTGTCGGTTCATCCAGACAAGGTTGTTCTTCGGACGCGTCCGTCCTTCTTGCCAAAGGTGGTTACTGCTTTCCACATTGGGCAGACCATCACTTTGCCCACCTTCTTTCCGCCTCCGCATCCTTCCAGAGAGGAAGAGAGGCTCCACCGTCTGGACCCAAACGTGCGCTCTCTTTCTATATTGACCGCACAAAACACTTCCGGGTGGATGACCAGCTCTTTGTTGGCTACGTGGGCGCCAAAAAGGTCGGGCGGTGCACAAGAGGACCATCTCCCGCTGGGTTACCTTGTACATCAAGACCTGCTATTCTTTGGCTAAGAAGGAGCCTCCTGTTGGGCTGCGTGCCCATTCCACCAGGGCAACGGCTGCTACCACGGCCTTGGGCCGCGGTGTTCCGCTGCCGGTTATCTGTCAGGCAGCTACGTGGGCCTCGCTGCACACGTTTACAAAGCATTACTGCCTTGACAGTCAGGTCCGGAGGACGGCTTCTTTGGCCGTTCTGTCCTCCAGGACTTCCTTGTCTGATCTTTGTTCGCAGACCCACCACTGGGGTTGGTATTGCTGGGGTATCTATTCTAAGGTAAGGAATCTGTCACTAACGTGTCTCTTTCAGATGCACAAGTTACTAACTTGTGTAACGATATATCTGTAAGAGACAGTAGTTAGTGACAGATTCCTACGCCCCACCCATCCTCCCCGTTCTGCGAACTGATTTCTAGGGTTAAGGACATCCCTTTCAGGGCCCTAGTATTTTTCAGACACCTATGTCAGCTTCTTGCATGGCTCTGCGTTCCTGGCGCGGAAAGTCGTGTACAGAACTGACGTCAGCGCGCAGGGGCGGCGCCTAAGTACTGCCCGCGACGTCATCCCGGCGATCACGACGCCGACGACGGACGCGGAGCCGCACGACGCCGCCTACCGACGCGCAAGGGTACTGCTACGCAAAAAACTTTCCGGATCCAGCCTGACGCCTGGGGATATTCTAAGGTAAGGAATCTGTCACTAACTACTGTCTCTTACAGATATATCGTTACACAAGTTAGTAACTTGTGCGTCAGCACTTCTGCGCCCTAGAGTTTCCAAAGTGTCTCTCGCTCGGAGACTCATTCCGTCTAGATTGGAATACAGAACTCCTGTGCGCCTTTCCGCTGACACCTGTCCTCCATCAAGTGTTCAAGAAGATTAGAAGTTATTGGGCCCAATTTGTCCTGATAGCCCCGCATTGGGTGATGACAGTATGGTATCTAGAACTCTTGAGAATGTGTATCTGTCCTCCGATCAGGTTGCCCTTCCGAGAGGATCTACTGTTGCAGCAACAGGGTGGGGTCCTGCACCGAAACCTATGCACACTCCACCTTCATGCATGGAGATTGAGCGGCGACAGTCTTCCTCCCGAGGTCTGTGATGTCATATTGGCAGCTAGGATTCCATCATTAAAAACTGTATACGCCTGCCATTGGGACAAGTTTGTGGCTTGGTGCACTGAGAAGCATATTGACCCACTCTCTGCACCCCTGTCCGAAGTGTTGTTGTTTGATTTGTCCTTCGCCTGGCAAGGCCTTGCTCTTGGCACAGTTAAAGAGCATCTTTCGGCCATCTCAGTATTTTTGTGATTGCGGATCAACCATCCCTGTTTAAGTGACTGACACGTTTTCTGAAAGGTCTTTAACATATGTTTCTTCCCAAACCCTTTCTTATGCCCCAATGGGACCATAATTTGGTTCTGACATTTTTTGTGTTTTCCCTTTGAACCCATGCATACCTGTCCTCTCAGACTCTTGACAATAAAAACTATCTTTCTGGTGGCCATCACCTCGGCTAGGATTGTCCGCGAGCTGCAGTTTCTTTCTGTCCAATCTCCATATACCAGCTTCTTCCCGGACAAACATGTTCTCATAACCCATGCCTCCTTTTTGCTGAAGGTTGTAACACCCTTCCACTTCAGCCAAACCATCACGATGCCCGACTTCTTTGCTTCACCTCATCCCTCCAAGGAGGACGAGCGACTCCACCACCTGGACACTAAGAGGGCAGTGTCCTTTTGTATAGACCGTATCAAGGAACATCAGGTGGATGATCAACTCTTTGTAGGGTTCTCTGGATCAAAGAAAGGTAAAGCAATTCAGAAACAGACCATTTACCGATCAATTGTATTCTGCATTGAGATCTGCAACTTATTAGCCAGTAAACACCCTGAGGGCTTGCGGGTGCACTCCACCCGAGCCAAAGCTGTGATTACTGCTCTAGCTCACGTAGTCCCTGCCCTGGATATCTGTCAAGCTGCTAAGTGGGCATCCTTGAACAAATTTGCCAAACATTATTGCCTTGACCGTTAGGTCCATCATGATGGGTATTTCACCCGTTCCGTACTCTTAGGACATTTTGATCTGTGCCAGTTCACAGACCCACCTCCATGGTATTACTTTGGTATCTATTTTATGGTAAGGAATCTGCAGCTAAAAGTCTCTGAGATAAACAAGTTACCTACCTTCGGTATTGCTTTATCTGGTAGAGACTCTAGCTGCAAATTCCCTACCGATTCTTCCATCCTCCCCATTCTGTGAACTGAACTTCTCCACCTAAAAAGGTAATTGTAGTTCTTTAGAATCTGCACACTGGTCATAATTCTTCTCATATGGCTCAGTCACAAACTGAAGTCAGCATAGTGGGGTGGCGCCTGTGCACGAACGATGCCTACGACGCCGACAAAGTGCCGTTCTATTCCACCTACCGGCATGCAGGGGTACTGCTCATGATTTTCCAGATCTCAACCAGATAAGGCGCTACTGAAGGTAAGTAATGTGTTCATCTTATCCAGTCTTGGAATTTGTTTGCTGGGGAAAGAGCAGGATAAAGTTTTGTGTTTTCTCCTGTAGTTATTTATCACTACCTATGTTGCTGTTTGTATTACTCACATTTTCATGCTTTTTTAGGTCAGGCTTGATAGCACTGCTATCGCCATACCATATGTGTAATCAACAGAAAAAGCGCCTTTAGACTTTTTACTGACAGAGGCGATTTGGCCCCGCCCACACTGGATTTGATTGGGCATTGGTTGTGTGTTGCCACTGAAAAACAGCGCTTGTATTGCCCGTTATTCTCAATCCTATAGTCCTGGGTTATTTATGGTAACAAGCCAACAATAGTCAAGGATACAAACCTTGTTGGTTTACTGGGAAAAAGTTGTGAGATGCTGTAGGTCTGATCTGTTTATTATGAAATGTTATGGTAAAAGCAGTAGGCCTGAATTATTTATTGTGAAAAGTATACAATAAAGCCAGTAGACCTTCCACCAATGAAGGTCTACTGGCTTTATGTTAAGGCTTCTAGATAAGTATTTTCTAACCTCATCCCAATTGCTTAGTTGTGTGTGCATTAAATTACCTTTCCTTTTTAAAGAAAAACACTGTATGGACATTTACTTACTGATTATTAGTGTTGTGTATTGCTGTGTTTTAGCCCACAGCAATTGTTGAAAGGGGCACTTGCTTTTCAGTTTTTGAATCTGGGTAATGGCGGCCCCCAGAGGTGAAAGACACCCATTGACACAATAGGAGCTAATAGCTGACGACTGCCCACAGAGCCCCTGAACTAGATTTCTCAAAAACCATAGGACACTGTTTTACATTGTGAACTCTCTAAGAAATATAATAGAAATCAATGAATCAATAAGTACATTTCTAAAGTACATGGCTACTCGGAAAGACTTTCCCAGCGCTGATGGTGATGGGAGGGATATCTAGACAGAAGTCCAGAAGAGAGGTACAAGTTCAAATTTGTAAATGGAGAGAGTTTCATAGAGTAGGACAAAGAAGGGCAAAAGGCCGAACCTCTCTGCCCTACACGTTCATAATAAGGTATGACCACTAAGAGCTGATTTCAAGAGCGAAGGGAACTCTTGGGAGAATACCAATGCCCTAACGTAAGAAGGGCCACCACCTTGTAAATTCTTATCCATAAGGCTCAAAGCTTTAAAACGGGGATGCCCTTCTCTAAAGTCAGCCAATGAACGGAACAAAGTTGAGTGGAGACAGAGGAATGCCTGGGGACACGGCAGAGCAGACATGCAGCAGAATTTTGTACTGTCTGAATTCCCTTCACCATTTTTTAAGGGGCGCCTAAATCAAGCACATTGCCATAGTCCAACCTGGATTCAGTCATAGCCTGGACCACAGTTTTTTGTGCCGAAAGAGAAAGGAGGCTAGGGATTTTCTTGAGGCAGTTAAATAGCCAGAAACAAACTACAGTTTTAGAAAATTGAACATCCCTGGAGAGCCGTTGGTCCAGCCAGAAGCCTAGGCTCTTAACTGCTTTACAAGGAATGGGGCTGGCCCAAAATCAACGGGCCACCAATCTGAGCTCAAAAGTTGAGGTTGATTACCCACCACCAACACCTCTGTCTTGCCACCATTCAACGTAAGAAAATGTAGTCTCATCCAACTTGCTACTTCTGCAAGACAGAGGCGAAGATTGGCCACCCTGTCCCCATTCTCAGCGCTGAGTGTTACGATAATCTGAGTGTCATAAGTAAACATAAAGAGCGATAGGCCACAGCCCTCAATTAGATCGGCCAACAGCCTAACATACATGTTAAAAACTGTAGGGTTCAATGAAGATCCCTGTGGCATACCACATGGAAGGGACAATGTAGATGACTCATGGTTTAGAAAACACCTGAAAGTTGCGATCTTGAAGGAATAATGATAAACCAGGAAAGGGTGTCATTCAGGATGCCAATAGCTACCAGTTTCTGATATTGAACCAAATCCGATACCGTGTCAAGGGCTACACTAAGGTCTAGAAAAATGAGTGGCAGTTCCCTAAGATCAAGTTGTTTTCCTGAGGTGCTCTACTGCACCCAAAAAAGCAGTCTCCGTACCGAAACCGGGGCGAAATCCCGACTGAAAGAGATGCAGCAGACTAAGGGGCTCCAGATAGCATGAAATCTGGATGTTAACATGCTTTTCTATGATCTTAGCACAAATCGGAAGGAACTTTGGGGTCTAAAATAAGGCTTTTTGAGTAATGGGACCACCATTGTGTGTTTCCATGATGAAGGAATTCTGCCTTCTGTTAGAGAGAAGTTTAGGCACAACAATCGATTAGGGAGCAGCGCATTATTAATCTTCCTCATCTGCTCAGGAGGAAGGGGATCACAATGGAATCTAAGAGATTCAAGTGCGGTTATGTCTAGTGGCTTAACGTAGGCAGGCTGAACTCATAAGAGTTACGTATATTTGATCTCTGCCTCAATTTTCCAGGGACAGCCAAGGAGGAATAGATTTTAGCTATGTTATCGTGAAAGAAATTGGTATTATCCTCCCCATTAGACAGAGCGAGAAAACCAGAGGCAGGGCTTGTACAGGAACTAACCGATTTAACAATCCCAAAAAGCTCCTTAAATGAATTTTGGGCATTTGAGTTTTTATTGGGGCAATAGTACGCCTGTGCTTAACGACAGGCTTTGGAGTACTTTTTAGCAGCTACCTTCAGATTAGTTCTGGCTTCCTCTCCATAGGTCTTGCACATGCTAGCTGCTTACATTTTTTCTTAAGTAGGAGTAAGGGGTTTTACATTGTAAACTCCTTCCCAAGCACCATAGGTAGGGGCTTTACATTGTGTACCATCTGACAAATGCAATAAGGAAGGTTTTACATTGTGAACCATGTGTCAAATAAAACGGAAGGATTTTAAGTTGTGAATGCTGAGACAAATACAATTGGAAAGGTTTTTCAATTTTGATCCTTCTGACAAATGCAGTAGGGAGGGGTTTAATACAGAGGGCACTTTTTTTTAAAGCTTTCGCCATAGTAAATGTTTAGTGTTTCCAGAGAGAGATTTTATGCTAATGTTAATTCATACTTTGGGTCTGTCTAAAGTATTTGATGGAACATTTTAAGCAGAGACCACATGGTAATGTTATTCTCATTTTCAAGACAATAGACTTGTATTACTTTTTGTTTTTTTTTAAATTTGGTGACTGTGGCAAATATGAATGACTTGGCAAAGCCTGTTGGCATAACCGTGCTGAACATGAAGCTTTGTGTTGGAATCTGCCCATCTTGGGGTATTGCTGGGTTTTAGAATTAGAGGCTGGTGGTGCACGGATAACACCACACAGGTAATGGGAACAGATTGTTTGTACCAATTTAGTTGCACCATGGTATTTCTTTGAGGTACTTGATCTGCACCCTTTTCTCCCCAAAACCCCTTTTTGGTCGACTTTCAATTTGCAATTAGATTTGAAATATTGTAATTATTTGTAATTTGGTACATAGTAATTGTTTGCTCATTGTATTTCTTTTCCTTTTTTAAGAAGTATTTGCTGGACATTTATTGTTCATGATTTTCTATTTCACATTACCTCCCTGAGTCAGCCTTAGACTGCTTTGCCTCATACAATACAAAAAATGTATAAAGCGCACAGCTGCCTCCGAAGAAGCGTCCGTGAGATTCAAGGGTTAGAAGGGGTGGTTGGTTCTCAGTTTGAGGGTCCGAGGTACAGAGGCTTCAGGGCACCAAAGCCAAGGGAGAAAGACCCCCATTGACCGTTTTAAGCCAAGTAGCGGCTGACTGCCCTGGAACATCCCAAACTGGATTTCTCCAATACAATAGGAAGGGGTTTTATATTGTGAATTATGTAACAAATAAAATAGAAGGAAGTTCACGTTGCGAACTCTGACAAATGCAATAAGGAGGGGGTTGTCATCTCTAACAAAAAGAATAGGAAAGTGTTTTACAATGTGAACTTTTTAATAATTTCAATAAGAATGGATTTTGCATTGTGAGCTCTCTAACAAATACAACAGAAAGGACTTTTACATTGCGAACTTCAACAAATGCAACAGAAAGTGGTTTTACATAATGAACTCCAGGGCAAACATAATATAAAAGGAAGGGTCTTTACCTATTTAGGTACTGACAAAAATATAATGAAGGGGATTTACATTATGAACTCGCTGACAACTCTCTGAGACTCTCTAAGATTTAACACGCATGTCTCTTTTCTTGTACTAGCACCAGAAAATGATTTAGGAATGTTAATGATGACTAGTGGCAGCTCGCTGTTATGGTGGCAGGGCCCGGCATTCATTGTTTTCTGTGCGTTTTTTATAGTGTATTAATAGTCTATTCACTACTGTAATAATAAAAAAGAAAATTCCAACCCCCGCTGTGAAGGTCAAGCAACAGCCTGAGGCAGTAAATCTATTACCACTTAAGAGCAACTGGGCAAAATAGGAGAAGGAAGGAGACGGACAAAGTCTGAAAAGGATGTTACTTTCTAGGTATGCCCAGGTATAAAAAGATATTGAAATGGATGCTTCACTCACTTTATTGTGACATGCTTCATCATTGGCGCCTATCCACACCCTGGTAGGGTGGTACCACCAGGGTGGACTCAACCAAAAGGATGGAAGTTTCTAGATAAAATATTGCTGGATAAGCAGGGATCCAAATAAAGACTATAAAGTCTAAAAATACCTATAGGTATACCCAAAGATTTTCTTTATTTGTGGGGTGCCTGGGGTATAAGTTAAACGTTTTCAATAGTTCTAATTGAATCTAATTGTTCAATTAACCCTAGTACATCAAAGCCAACATGTTTCAGCCCACGCTAAGAGCCCATCCGGGTTTGGGGCTTTCGTCAGGGCTATATATTTTGTATACTGTGTAGCCCTACCTTGTTACGCACGCATACCATGCACATACGTGAGGCCTAAGGCTCTCACCTGACTTGATCTTCCATCATTGGGGGATACCTATGAGATAAAAGACTTGTCAATGAGGAAAAAGACGGATATAAGGTGCAGTATATTATTATTATTTCTTTTTATTTGATCTGTTTTATTAGTTTTTCAAAAGTAATACAGATAACAAACATGTCCAATGCTGAAATGAGACATCATTACAGGGATATAACGGATATATACAACTACAGTTCTCAGATTGGCTTATGAGAAAAGACAACAGCTGCAGTCCCTGTTTTAGCCTACAAAGTAACAGTAAAAGAGCGAATACACCCCATGGAGTACTGCTGTATTATACATGGTGACTATTTTGTCATGCATTGGTGTATCGGGATTGAGTACACCACCCTGTGCCTGTGTCTGTGCTGTACCGTTCAGAGCTTCAGATCTTATTATCTTTAACTGGTGAAGTAGTAGAACACTAAGGAGGGCAAACAAGGGGCCTGGGCAGTGGTGGAGGTATGTGACATTTTCTCTCGCAGCACCATAACATCTTGGGTAATGTCTCTGTTGGAGACCCTGGGGTTCACCCTCCCCTATGTTTTGTGTGTGTGTGCTTTTGTTGACATGTCTTGGTGACCCCTGGGGGCCTTTTTGTGATTAATTGCCTGGTTAATCTTGTATGTTTGCGTTGTCGCCCACGTTCCCCAGGTGGAGGGCAACCTGGAGTGTTGTTAGTATTGTATTCCATTGAGACGAGAACGGGTATTTGCGCAAGCCCAGTGTGTCCTCCCTATGTAGAGCTGCCCCCTCCGCTTTGTCCCAGTTCAACATTGAATGAGACCATGCTTGTAATGTTGAGGGGTCCGGCTACTTCCATCGTTTGGTGATAAGTCTTTTGGCCACACCCAGTCATAGATCCAGGTAGCGGGTTGTGGTTCTATGCGCCTTATCCCTAGCGAATAGGCCAAGTATGCAGGCCTCCCAATCATGTGGGATCTCCATCAGTGCAAGAGTTCAGTTGCTGTCACCCCTTCCCGGTACGAACGGAGAGCCGGGCATGCCCACATCATGTGTAAGAAGTCGGTGTCAGTGAGCTTGCAGCGCTGGCAGCAAGCATCTTGCCTATGGAAATATCTATTGATTTTATCAGGAGACAGATATGCTCTGTGTAATTTGTAAAACTGGATTAGGCAAAATCTTGCGTTCCGGGGGACTGCTGTGGGGCTCATTAGTATCCTTTCCCATTCTTTGGGTGTGCATGGACGATTTAGGTCCGCCTCCCATCTCAGCTTAAGGGGAACCAGCTCTATTGCAGAGTGTACGTGGAGTGCATGTGCATATACTGTAACATGAGATGTGTCTGTGGCTCCTGCGTAATATCACCCCAGTGACAAGTGTGCGGTATATTATATGTGACGATAACTCATTGTCCCATTTCCAAAATAGCGGCGGACATGTAGCTATACCCTTATCCTTAACGGTATTGGGTGGTAGGATAGTACCACTCCTGATTGTGGACGCCTTCCCTAAATAAATAGTGAAAAATTATCAAAAAGTGCTAAGTGGTGGTGTTGTCCCATATCAGTATCTCTACTTTTATACTCATTACTCGGTCTGTGGGTGGTAAGCAAAACACTATTTATACAATGATAAACCAGATTCAATTTTGATACATTGTAATTTATCATGCGAAGTACATGCTCAGTGATTATGTGTTGCATAGACCAATCATAAACGCATTCTCCTTACCCTTATTCTGGGTCGTTCATGGGTCATGCGTGTCTGGAGCATGGTGTCGTCCTATAGTCACACTCTTACCGGAAGAAAGAAATGCCATGTTGTTAGTTATTTACTAACTTAGGCACATTTTTATTTTATTGATCACTTGTGGACCTCACTCAGTTTCTAGCCCTGTTTACTTTGTAGTTGTCTTACAGTAATCCGATTCAAGGGCGCTTACATAGGAGTCGTCATTGTGGAAAATGGCTCGAAAATGTAAGTGTGGGATTCGATCATTTCTAATTTGTCTTGGCTATAGTGGTAGATGAATCATGCCTGTGATGGATATCGCATATGGGTCACCCATATGTTCCATCAAATGTGTTCCATTCAAAAGCACTATATGCAATTGGCTACGTGTTGTTTGTCGAGTCCCCATTTTAAGATTCTTCTTATGTTCCCTTAGGTGCTTAGTGGATGGATTAGCTATCCATAGTGATGATTGCATGGTGGAGTTCCCACCGCGGGTATACACAAATCACATATGAATCATAACCTAACTTGTGTCACATAATTTTTGGTTTGACATGTCCCCATTGTACCGGCCATGTCTCTGTGCCACGTGTGGTGTTAAAAAAAAACAAAACAAAGGAGAGGGAAGGGCTCTCTTACATAAGCGCCCTGCATCTGTAATAGCTCCGGGATCTGAGGTTTTAAAAAAAAAAAAAACAAAGGAAGTGCTCTGCTCCACTGCCACAATTACATGCATATCTAGGTGAAGCTCTGAGTTGCTGAGTAACGCCACCCAGAATCAATCCAGACGTCCTAAAAAGTAAAAGCCCCCTCCATGCCAATGTTCGGCGACGGTCTGAGAAGCGGTGATACCTAGATGCACTGGTGGTGTATGATCCTTGACGCAGTAAGACAAGCTCTGGGTATGACACGAACATCTCAGAGGTTCACCAAGGTATGCATTTAAGAGGGGCAGTGTTCCCTTTGTTTTTTTGTGTTTCTTTTTTTTTAAAACTCAGAATAAAATGTGCCTTAGTAAATAACTAACATGACGTTTTCTTCTTTCGGTAAGAGTGTGACTATAGGACGACACCATGCTCCAGACACACATGACTCGTGAACGCCCCAGAATAAAGGGTAAGAAGAATGTGTGCATAATTGGTCTATGCAACACTTAATCACTGAGCATGTATTTTTCATGATAAATTACATTGTATCAAAAATTAATCTGTTTTATGATTGTCTACATAGTATTTTGCTTACCACCCACAGAAGGAATGTTAAGTACAAAACCAGGGATATTGATATGGGACAACATTATCACTTAGCACTTTTTAATCATTTTTTCACTCTTTGTTTAGGTAAGGTGTCTATAATCAGGAGTGGTACTATCCTACTCATAGTACCGTTAAGAGTAAGGGAATAACTATGTCTCCCTCTATTTTTTAAATGGGACAATGATTTATAGTCATGTATAGTATACTGCATACTTGAATCCGTCGTCTTCCTCATTGACACGCCTTTTTATCTCCTAGGTATCCCCCAATGGCAGAAGATCAAGTCAGGTGAGAGCCCTAGGCCTCACGTATGTGCATGGTATGCATGCGTAACAATGCATGGATACACAGTATATAGCCCTGACAAAGGCCCCAGCGTGGGCCAAAACATGTTGGCTTTGATGTACTAGGGTTAATGGAACAATTAGATTCAATAAGAACCCCTGAAACGTTTAACTTGTACCCCAGGTACCCTACAAATAAAGAAATTCTTTGGGTATACCTGGTAGTATTTTTAGACTTTCTACTCTTTATCTGGATCCCTGCTTAGCCAGCATGTTTTTATCTAGGCACGCCCATCCTTTTGGTTGAGTCCACCCTGGTGGTATCACCCTACCAGGGTGTGGATAGGCGCCAATAATGAAGCATGTCACGTTAAAGTGAGTGAGGCGTCTATTTCAATATCTTTTGATACCTGGGCGTACCTAGGAAGTAGCATCCTTTTCAGACTTTGTCCGTCTCCTTCCTTCTCCTATTTCGCCCAGTTGCTCTTGTGTGATAATAGTGACTTTCAGGGAACACAACCGGGCAGATCTCTCTTGCTCTCCTTTTGTGAAGATGAGGCAGTAAATCTGCCTGTTACTGATGCAGGTGCACAGAGTTGCCTGTGCTAGCCATTAAGCTGATGTTTCAGATATGGTTAAATTCTAGTCCTTGCGTCAGGGTTCTAACCCATTTAAAAGCCATCCTATGTGTGATGTGCTGCAGTGCCACACTGGTAAAGCTAGCCCCAGGTGCTTTAGGCTTCCCCTCTGTAGTGCCTGGAGATAAACGTCAATCAGCTTGTCACCTCACCTTCTCCCATCTCATCAAGGGTTCGGATCAGGGGTATAACACAGAGCCCTGTGGTGCAGTGGGACCCCAAACTTTTCCAGGGACCCCAAACCCTTCTGTGAGAGGTGGGAGACTCGGGCTGTCTCTTTACACTCTGCAGGCAGCCCCTTCATTTTGGGTAATGCCACAGGTTAGGATGAGGTCAGGAGCCTCAAGGACCCCACCCTACCCTGTGACGAGCTTGATGCGAATGTGTGAGTGATGGGACGTGAGTGAGAATATATGTGAGTGAGAATTAACGAGCATTAGAGTGTGAGTGAGTGTAAGTGAGCATGACTGAGAGTGTTTTCTATTATATGCTTGTGAGTCTGCCGCTGGCCATGCAATGGTGGAAGTAATTCTTGGCTTTTGGATGCTTGCAAGGCAAAATGGTAGCACTGGCACACCTAGATAATTCTTGGAATATGGCAGCACCAAGCCGGCAAAATCCTGGTGATGGCATATGGAGGTATTTCAAAATGATGGCACTCTAGAGGCTATTCTTGGCATAAGGGGTACTTGTGGCAAACTGCTAGTGCCAGAATACTGTATATAATTCTTGGTATAAGGATCAACTAAGGCAAAATGCTGGCTCTGGCATACTGGAAGTAATTCTTCACATTAGGAAGGATAACCGTGGTATATGAGAGACAGGCAACCATGTCAAAATGTTTTCCTGACATACCTGAGGTAAATTTTGCCATGGGTCACCCATGGTATATTGATGGCATCAATGGCAAAATGTTGGCACTGTTATATTGTGTGTAATTCTTGGTTTAAGAGGCACTCATGACAAAAGGGGGTAGGTAGGAGGCATGCAGGCCCTGGCACCTGGAGGTAATTATTGACATATGGGTATCACCCACTCCAAGCCCATTTTGCAAACTAAATGGGCTCAGCTCTTAGGGAGCATAAGGCTTCGATGGCTTAGTACACCATGAAAGTACTTGCATTTGTAATGAGTGCTTTTCCTGAGCTTGTGACATTTTAGCAAATTCATGTAGAAATTGTGCTTTAAAATACACTATTCAACCCCATTAAAAAAAAAAAACACTGTTCGAGGCATGTGTGCTGTAAAACACATGCTTTGCATACTCCTGCCATCTAGTGTTGGCTCCGGATGTTTGCAAGTTGTTTTTCTTCGAAGAAGTCTTTCCTAGTCACGAGGTAAGGTGACACCTCCTTTCGGTGACAGTGCGTATGGTCATCGACTCCATTGTTAGATTGTTTGTTTCCGCCATCGGGTTCGGACGTGTATTGCTGCGCTCCGGTTCTAAACCGTTCTTCTGGTTCCCCTTGACGCACAATCCTCTCTACCCTTGACGGTATTGTTTTGTTCGCGTTTCCCACTTCTCCGCGTATCGTTTCGGTCAACGGAATCTACTTTTCGATCGGAAAGCTTCATGGACGGCCTTCGTGGCCTAACTGCGTCAGTTCAGTTCTCCGTTGATTAAACGGGCACCGTTCAAATTCTGCACTCAGTGCCGCGCCAAGTATCCACGCACTGACTCACACCAGGTGTGTAACTTGTGCTTGTCTCTAGAGCACAAAGAAGAAGACTGCGACGCTTGCAGATCGTTTCGATCAAAGAAAACTCTTTGTGATCGTCGGGCTCGACGTTGAGAGATGCAGCATTGAAGACATGCCGGATATCTTCGGTGAAGATTCCGGACAAGAAGATGTTGGTGTATCAGCGGCAGAGGAGGAAGAAGCCTTCTCCATGCAGGACTCTGATTCGGAGCTCGAGATAGACCTCGACGCTGAAGAACTGCAGCAGGGACAAGGTGACGTGAGAACAGAAGACCCCTTGCCCTATCAATTCGTCCACCGAAAACATAAGGCTTCGGCACTACCTCTGCATTCTGGCCAAGGTCGGCACCAAGACGAAGTTTCCGACGCCCCGCCTTCCGATTCTGCTCTGAAACACCCAGTCAAGCCTTCCTGCTCGGTACAAACTTGACACAAATCCTCGTCGGAGCCGAAGCCCTCCGGTTCCAAACAGAAATCCGTTTCTGAGCCGAAACCCTCCATGCCAAAAATTAAACCGCCTTCGGAGCCGAAATCTTCCGTACCCAAAGGCCAGCCCATACCGGCACCGAAAACGCTGGCGCCGAAACCGAAAGATGTCCCTTCAGTTCCAAATTTAGACATTGTTCCACTGAAAACGGATCCCAAACAAAAACTGTATATTAACCCTGAAACGGGTCCTATTCATACCAAGCTTCCTCAGAAACACAAGCTACCTGATAAGGACACTCATTACAAGATCCCTCTAAAAAGGAAGACTGTTGTTACCAGTCCATTTCATCCACCACTAGCATCCCCTCCACCACCCCCTTCTCCACCTTTAAATCCTTTACATGTCACACCTCAAGATTCTCCACAATCTCACCATGATGGGGATGATATTGATGATGGGGACATACATTTACCGGTATATCCATGGACGGATTACACAATTGACCCTCCAGCAGACAATGATCCAGACCTTTACCCTGCCAAGCCATCTCCTTCTTATGACAATGTAGCCTATCAGTAACTCATTGCCAGGGCTGCACAATGTCATGGGGTGGCACTGCACAAAGAATCATTAGAAGAGGATTATTTGTTTGAGACATTAGGATCCACACATAGGTCGTCACAAACACTTCCTGTGCTCAAGGGTATGATGAGACACGCTGACTAACTTTTTAAAGATCCTGTGCGTGCACGCATCTTGACTCCTAGAGTTGATAAAGTATAAAGCCTCCCTAACAGATCCGGTATTTATTAAGGGCCAGTTACCATTAGATTCACTAGTAGTGTCCAACGCTCGTAAACGGGCTAATTCCCAAACATCCGGGGATGCCCCTCCCCCAGATAAAGAGTCCAAGCTGATAGACACTTCTGGCAAACGCATAGCTGCTCAAGCTGCCAATCACTGGCGCATTGCAAACACGCAGGGCCTTTTAGCCAGGTATGACAGGGTACACTGGGATGAAATGGAGCAATTGCTTCAATATCTCCCAGATCAGCATAAATCAAAAGCACAAGATTTGGTAAATGAGGGAAAGCTAATTTCCAATTCTTCCATAAGATGTGCTCTAGATGTTGCCGATACCGCGGCTAGAGAGGTCAATACTAGTATTTTGCTTTGGAGACATGCTTGGTTGCGGGTTTCCGGGTTCAAGCCCGAAGTCCAACAATTTATCTTAAACACACCATTTGATAAAAAACATCTTTTTGGTCCTGAGGTCGATCAGGCACTCGAAAAAATGAAAAAGGACACTGAAGTAGTTAAATCTATGGGAGCGCTACAGTTTCCTTCAAACAGAGACTCCTTTCGTCGCTCCTTTTACCGAGCGGGGTCCAAGACCACACCCTCAGACCAGAATACCTCCACTTACAAAGGTAATAACCAGTCCTCTCCCTCAAGAGGCTTTTTTCGAGGAAGTTATAGAGGAAACAACTCTAAAGGTAGGGGTAAGGGCAACACACCCCGTAACTCCCCTTCCCCTAATAAGCAGTGACTTACCCACGGGATAGAGATGTTGCTTCAAATGGAATCGCTCCAGCAGTCGCATCTCCCTCCCCATGTATCCTGTTTGTCTCCTTTTCCCCACCCAGTGTGGAACAGATATCTCAGGTGGTTAGGACATCAAATTCTGGAGTTCCATCGGATCCATGCCCCCCCAAGAATATTGCATCTTGCTCCTGAACTTATCAGTGAACAATTGGGGGCTGTATCCTTCCACTTCTGAAGAAACCCAATCTGGATCCAGTCGATCCCAGCAGCTACAGACCAGTATCCAGACTACCATTCCCTTTTAGATCCCCCTCAATATGGCTTCCGTGAGGGGCATAGCACTGAGACGGACTTGGTCATGGCGGCCGAAGAGCTTAGAGCAATCATGGACACTGGTGGCAAGGCCGTCCTGATTTGACTTGATTTATCAGTGGCTTTTGACACAGTGAACCATGATATACTGATCAAAAGGCTGTCAGATGTGGGGTTAAAAGAGACAGCCCTCAAATTGATTAAATCCTATTTATCCAACAGGGTACAATTTGTACAGACAGGAGCTTTCTCTTCGAAGCGATTCATGATCCCCTGTGTGGTGCCACAGGGCACTTCTCTAAGCCCGACGCTGTTCAACCTTTGTTACCCCCCTGGCTCAAATTATCAGGCAGTTTGGTTTCTCAGTGGTCTCCTACGAAGATGATAGTGGTGCCTATTTTAAGTGACGTGGATGAGACGGCAGATCAATTCAACTGTTGCTTAACCCAGGTGTTTCAGTGGATGAGCTCCAACTGCCTAAAGTTGAATGGCGGAAAGACTGAGGTCCTCTTGTTGTGTACGGACACCTCCTTTTGGTTGCCTAGGTGGTGGCCAGCTAGTCTGGGAGATCTTCCAGTCCCAGTCAAGAAGGTGAAGAAACTGGGTTTCATATTTGACGACAATCTGACCTTTAAACACCAGATCAGCAATCTTTACTCTTCAATCTTCTTCATCTTAAAGATAATCAGGAACGTTCGTCCTTTTATACCACCAAACACCCTGAAAACACTTGTGACAGCACAAGCCCTGTCCAGACTGGATTATGGCAATGCCCTTTATGTGGGCATTCAACCGCAGCACTTACTTAAGCTGCAACGTCTTCAAAATGCGGCGGCCAGACTGCTGCTGGATATTTCTAAATTCCAGCCAATCTCCCATGGACTGAAAACGCTACACTGGTTTCCCAGTTGAAAAAAGGATAACATTTAAATCTCAATGCCTATCAGCATTTAAGGCATTGCACGGTATTGGTTCCAAATACCTGAAGCAACACCTGACCTGGTATGTACCCTCCAGAAACTTAAGATCGTCGCAGAGCAAACCCTTACCAGACCCCCAGATTTAAGAAATCTCGCTGGGGTAGAAGAAGTTTTATCCAGGGGACAGTCAAAATATGGAACTCGCTCCCGGCTGACATCAAAAACAGCCCAACACTGCTATCTTTTAGAAAATTACTAAAAACATGGCTCTTTGCCAACTAAAACTATGCTTTTATTCTCTCTTTTGGCAACCTTTCCGGGTTGCATCGGCACTAGCACCTAGACGCCCTCGGGCATTCATGCGATATACAGATATGCAAATCAAATGCTTCCCCTGACCATACCACACCTGTCGGGGGAAGACTTCAACAATTTCTCCTCATTTGGCAATCTAGAACAACCAACAAATGGGTGATTGGAATGATCCAACATGGTTATTGCCTGGAGCTTACCACCAATCCTCCAAACATTCCAACTCGCTCTCACAAATTGTCTCCAGATCACTTGTAATTGCTCGAACAGGAAGTGCAATCTCTCTTACTAAAAGGAGCCACAGAACCAGTACAGTACCAAGGTTCAGGGGTTTACTCTCTGTATTTTCTGATTCCCAAAAAGGACGGCTCCTTAAGACCTATTCTGGATCTCAGAGACTTAAACCACTATATACTGTCAGAACATTTTCACATGGTGACCCTTCAACAGGTACTTCCACTTTTACAGAAAGGAGATTTTATGTCTACTCTAGACTTAAAACACACATTTTCATGTTCCAATTCACCCAGCTCATTGCAAATACCTCAGATTTGTGATAGCAGGCAAACATTACCAAGTCAAAGTACTCCCATTTGGAGTGACCTACAGCGCCCAGAGTATTTACCAAATGCCTGGCAGTAGTCGCAGCTCATCTCAGAAGACCGCATATTCACGTCTTCCTATAACTAGACGACTGGTTCATCAAAGCCAGCACTCAAATCACAATAGACCTGCTCCATCAACTGGGCTTTACGGTCAATGCACAAAAATCTCATCTGCATCCCTCACAGATGCAATCTTACCTAGGTATCACTCTAGACACAGTCAAAGCTCTAGCATCTCCCAATGAAGCCAGAATTCGCAACATTCAGTCTATGAAACTACAGTTTCAGTCCAACCAAACATTACCAACCATAGTGTTCATGCAACTGCTGGGAATGACGGCGTCTTGCATCACAATTGTACCCCATGCAAGACTTCACATGCGTCCCCTACAAGAGTGCTTGGCACGACAGTGGAATCAGTCACAGGGTCAATTAACCGATCTAGTGTCGATAGACGGCCGCACCCATCGCTCTCTACAGTGGTGGAACCCACAAAATTTATCAAAAGGACGGCCTTTCATCGACCCTATTCCACAGATCGTCCTCACAGCGGACGCATCTGACAAGTTGATCAACTATCTAGAGCTTCTAGCAGTCTTTCTAGCACTGAAAGCTTTTCAAACTCACCTGGTAGGCAAAACTGTCCTAGTCCGAACAGACAACATGACAGCAATGTATTATATGCAAAAACGGGGGTACGCACTCTATCCAACTGTCACAACTCGCTCTAGCCATTTGGAAGTGGGCAATTCATCACAAGATTTATCTTCTGGCAGAACAACTCCCAAGAGTAAACAATCAGATTGCCGACCTCCTCAGCAGAAGGAGACAGTAAATTCAATAGTGGGAACTTCATCCCAAAGTTCTCCTTCCATACTTCCAATAATGGGGATTCCCACAAATAGATTTGTTCGCCACAGTCGACAACGCAAAATGCCCAAACTTCGGCTCCAGGTTCCCATACCCACTCTCAAAGGGCAATGCCCTATGGATGATCTGGTCAGGGATATTTGCCTACGTTTTCCCGCCTCTCCCACTCATTCCGTGTCTGGTTCGGAAGCTCAGGCAAACATCCCTCACACTAATTCTAGTAGCTCCCACATGGGCCCGTCAACCATGATACACCACCCTGTTGGAGCTGTCTCTAGTTCCACATCAAAAGCAACATCTCACCTCCAGGCTCCTCACACAGAACCATGGACAACCCAGGCCTCCAAATACCAAAGAACTAAACTTAGCGATCCGGCTCCAGAAGTCATAGTCTGGTTATTTAAATCTACCACCAAACTGCATGACTTTTCCAAAAGAAGCAAGGAAACCTACCACTAGAGCTTGCTATGCAGCAAAGTGGAAAAGATTAGTTGTCTACTGCAATAACAACAAAATCAATCCTCTAGATGCTTCTACACAAAATATTATCTGTTACCTGTTACACTTACAGCAAACTGGACTAGCTTATACATCTATTCGTTTGCACCTTGCAGCAGTAGCTGCATATTTGCAAAACAGGCAGCATTTATCACTGTTTAAAGTTCCAATAATCAAAGCCTTCATGGAAGGCTTGAAAAGAGTAGCACCACCAAGAATTCCTCCTGCCCCAGTATGTAATCATAACATTGTCCTTACAAGGCTTATGGGTCCACCCTTTGAACCATTGCATAAGTGCCCTTTGCAGTTTCTCTCATGGAAAGTTGCTTTCCTCATTGCAATCACATCATTAAGGAGAGTTGGTGAGCTACAGGCATTAACCTTAGAAGAACCCTTCTTTCAGTTACACAAAGACAGGGTAGTTCTTCGCACCAACCCTGAATTCCTCCCCAAAGTGGTTTCTGCTTTTCATATAAACCAATCGGTTGAGTTAACTGTGTTTTTCCCTCAACCTGATTCTGTAGCAGAACACGCTCTTCACACGCTGGATGTAAAAAGAGCTTTATTGTACTACATAGATCGGACAAAAGACTTTCAGAAAACAAAACAACTGTTTGTTGCATTTGCTTCACCTCACAAAGGCAATCCCATCTCTAAATCTGGTATTGCAAGATGGATTGTTAAATGCATTCAAACATGCTACGCAACAGCTAAAAGAACTTTTATCCATACTCCCTAGAGCGCGTTCCACTCGCAAAAAAAGGGGCTTCTATGGCCTTTTTAGGTAACATTCCTCTAGCTGATATATGTAAGGCAGCTACATGGTCTACACCACACACATTTACCAGATACTATTGTGTAGATGTGTCAGCACGTCAACAAGCTAATGTAGGCCAAGCAGTACTTAAAACACTGTTTCAAACAACTGCAACATCTACAGGTTGGCCACCGCTTTGGGAGTGTACTGCTTTGTAATGTATGCAAAGCATGTGTATCTACAGCACACATGCCTAGAACGGATTATGTTACTTACCCAGTAAGTATCTGTTCTTGGCATGTAGAGCTGTAGATTTACATGCGCCCACCTGCCTCCCCGGGCACCTATAGTTGTTGCAGTTCTTCATTATATATTCATACGCATGGACATTTCTATACTACACTTACTTACTCCATTCTCACCCTCTTGTGGGAAAACAATCTAACAATGGAGTCGATGACCATGCGCACAATCACCGAAAGTAGGAGTCATCTTACCTCGTGACTAGGAAAGACTTCTTCGAAGAAAAATAACTTGCAAACATACGGACCCAACATTAGACGGCAGGAGTATGCAAAGCATGTGAATTTACAGCTCTACATGCCAAGAACAAATGCTTACAGGGTAAGTAACATAATCCTTCTTGGGGGAGGATCCAAGTGATAGCAGGGATGGTGACCAACATAGACTAGCCTTACAACATAACTCATAGTAGATTGAGAATGTAAGAATTTAGCTCAAAGCTAATGCAGTGAGCTAAATAAAGCAGAAACACTACATATGTTTGTAAACCCCTTTCTTAGTGCCCTCCCTTTTGTTAATTTCTGTCTGCCTCCAGCTATCCTTTCATACTTTAACCCCTGAGTACCCTCCTACTCTGCCCTGAAGCATCTCTGCCATCTGCCAATACACTAATGTGCTGATGGAGAAAACCGTAAACCTGTTTTTTCAGAATCTAATTTTTCCCTTGCACTAAATCTACAATGGTTAACCCTACCATTAAGCGTCTACTTTCACCTACACGCAGAACAAAAACCAACTACTCCCATCTTTGCTTCCTATTTGCCCATCAAGTAACCTTTATTTGAAGCAGTGTAGGTATTTTGCTGATCAACCATCCCCTGCAACATTTTAAACCCCTAAATCCCTGTGAATTTCATCTCGATACTCTTGGAAAGCCAGACCTTCCTGCTCTTCCTTTGACTTTTAAGCTGTCATACCATCGATTTTATGGCATTCTCCTTAAGAGTCTTGTTTTGCCTTGCCACTCTATTTAGTGCAAGTCTCTAACTTTCACTCCTCTTGCATTTGTCAACAATGTTTAAAAGTCAACATAATCATACCCAGTTTATAAAGCTTAACTCCTTATGTGCGGTTGTCGGCCAAAGGTTGATGACTGCATGCCCTACTAAGTGCGTCCCTTCCCTTGCTTTGGGACTCCTATTGACCTCAGTTTGATCCGTTCATGTTGTGAGCCCTAGGCCCAGCCATACAAGTGGTGCAGCATTTTGGTTAGCACAAGTGGGGCAAGCTGGGTGTTAGGAATTGTGTGATTTCCCATGGATTCCGGATGTTTCCATCACAGAAATGTAAGGAAAATGTGTGATTTTAGGCAAAGTTTAAGATTTGTGTGGTAGTAGATTTGTGTCTGCCTGCAGATTCCAGAGGTTTTCCTCACAGAAGTGTGAGGAAAATGTATTTTTTTAGTCCAAGTTTGAGGTTTGCAATAGAAAACTGATGCGAGTCATGCTGGTCACCCCACCTGGATTTCCCCAGGTGTCTAGTTTAAAAAAAAAAAGTACAGGTTTCCTAGGTTTCCGTAGGTGCCGGCTGAGTTAGGGCCCAAAATCCACAGCTACCCACTTTGCAAAAAAAGTGTCAGTTTTGAGTGGAAAAATGTTTTGGGCAGTTTCCTGTCGTGGACACTAGGACTACCCACACAAGTGAGGTACCATTTGTATTGGAAGAAATGTGGGTGCAATCCAATTGGATTTCTTTGCATTTATGCCTTCCAAATGTAAGCCAGTGTGTAAAAAAGAAGACATTTTGAATAATACACTCTACATCATAAGCTAGTATGGGTGCACATAAATTCAGAGATGTACAAATGACCACTGCTCCTAAACTCCTTATCTTGTGCCCATTTCAAAAATACCTAGGTTTCCTTGATACCCATTTTTCACTTAACATATTTGACCTTATGAGTTGGTCCATAATTGGTACACAATGAAAAAACATTGTACGGTGCAGCTCAGTTGTTGGCTCTGAGTACCTTGGGTTCTTGGAGAACCTACCAACCCTATATATCCCCACAACTAGAAGGGCCTAACGGACACAATGGTTTATTGCTTTTGTAAATCTGCCATCGTGACAAAGTTATAGATAAAAACGTCACAAATGGCAGTTTTTACCTCCTCATTTTCAGTATTTTTTTATTTCAACAGTTAGTTTGTTTGGGAAAATTTTGAGGGCTCTACACATGACCCCTTGCTGAATTATGGACTTTGTCTCCCTTCCAGAAATCTCTGGCTGTTTTAGATCACCCATGGGTTTCACACTGGTTTCTACCTCAAACTGGAAGTAGGTTGAGAGCACAAACAATAGGAAAAATGGGCTTCCTCTTTGAAAAATGCCCAAACTGTGGTAATTTTTATTTTTTATTATTCAGGTCTGGATGTTTCTGAAAGCTGCGTAGATAGTGACTTTAGCACAGCAAACTGTTCGTTGATGCCATTTTTAAGGGATAAAAAAACCCAGGCACTTTCATCCAAAGAACGTTTTTCCTATTTTTCCCCAAAACAGGGGAATTCACAAACCTTGGGTACTTTTGGATTCCCAAGGATGCTGGGATAAATAGGATACACATTTGGGGTGGATACCTTGTACTATTTTCATATTTAGGCTCCAATGTTAATTGTTTGATTGTCATTTCATGCTGGAAGAGCCTTTGATATAATGCTAAATTTCTCAAACAATAAGGTGGCCTATTTTTTATGCTTCTTCTGTTGTAACCACTATAGCATCCCTTATTGTGTTCCCCATTTACCCTGGCTCCATCATCCTCTGCCATGTATCGTAGTATACTCTTTGATTCTATCATGTGACTGGACTTGTTCATCTCTAGAACCACCACAGAATTCTGATAACTGTTGTGTGCTGTGGACAAAAAAAGCGAAATAAAAGAAAGTAATTCTAGCTAAATGTTTTCATTGAACCAATGTTGACCTACGTTCCACTGAACTCCTGCTTGTTTATTTTTTAACATACCCTTACTCCCTTTTCGCTTTACTCCTGCTTTTTTTTTTTTTTTTTTTAATCCCCTTGTAGGAAAGTGCCTCTTTTGACATGGTCAGCCCCCACTTTTTGCCTGATGTAATTTCGAACTGTAAGTACACCGGGTCCCTGCTAACCAGGTTCCCAGTGCCCGATCTCTTTCCCCAAAACTGTACCACGATTGTCACAACTTCAGTGGCCCCTGTAAGTCCCTAATATATTTTACCCCTGGTACCTAGGGCATAGGCACTGAAGAGGGTCCACTGGGGCTGCAGCACTGATGATGCAGCCCCAGAAACCCCTCACTAAGGCTATGCACTCTGCCATTGCAGGCTGCGTGTCTTGGTGCAGGAAAATCCGAATAGTCGACATGGGACACAGCCCTGTGTGCCAAACCTCCCATGCACTGCTTAAGAAATAGGTGGGTTACCCCAACTGTGGGCCTTAAGGCCCTAAGGAAGGGTGCACTATATCCTATGTGTGGGCATTATTGGCATAAGCAGCTATGCCCCAACCATGTGTCCAGTCTATTCTGGGACGTTGTAAGTGAACAGGGAAGCCATAAAGACTACATGGACTGGATACTTGTCTACATGAATTTTCAAGTTCCATGATGTCTTCACTGATTTCTGAGATGTTTGGTAACAAACATCTTGTCTTAATAAATCCTCACTGATGCTAGTGATGGATTTATTAATAAATTCACACAGGAGACCATTTTAGAGGGTCCCCTGAAAACCTACTAAGCACTGGTATGGTGCCTGACTTGTTTTCGCTTGGTAAGTAGTCTTTTGGCTACTACCCGTCTTCCCTTGAAACGCCCCTAAATTCAGTATTTAGGTGGTAGCCTGAGACCTAATCATCCGATTCGATGGACAAGAGAAGACCAGGACAAGGAAGACCCGCTGCTCGAGAACTGAAGCCGTGCTGCAGAAGAAAGATGCCAAACCCTGCCTGCTGCTCCTAGGGCTAGACTGCTCCTAGGACTCGACAATCGCCGCTGCTGCTGTCATCCAGCATCCTGAAAGGACACAAAGAACCCCGGAGCACATCCAGCCTTCGAGAAATCACTGTGACGCTCCCTTGGAGTGAAGGTATCACTCCCCTGCTCACTGCAGGCACCAATCCCATGAAGTCTGGATTGATGACTTGCTGCTCCTCGACTCAGCACCTAAAGCAAGAAGAGGTACAACAGCTCCACCAAGTTTGGAGGCACCAGGACCTACCGGAGCCACGGCATACCAGTACTCTGGGTACCGGACCCCCAGCGGTAAAAACCATGAAGAAGAGTCCACACCAGACTCCTGAAGCCAGAGAAGCAAGCACCTGTTGAGGGACATTGAGACACCCGAGATCCACTTCCTGAGTGGCCTAGCTGTCCCGAGATCGCCTCTCCAAGTTATCTACTCCTGACCATAAGGACCCCAAGGCGCACGACAGCCGTCTGACCCGTTCGCTCAGCTCCTGGCCCCAGCACCGACCAACCAGCCCTGCTCCAGTGGTCCCCAGGCCCTAGCGACCACCTCCCTCCCAGGAGCCCTACTGGACTTACCTGTAAGTCCCTCTGTGCAGTGCTTTTTCAATTGGCCCCCTTTGTCTTTGCGCACCAGCTTGCAAGACCTCTTCTCCCGGCTGATGCGGGACGCTCCCGAACTTCTCCTGCTGGAACTTTGGACCTGGTCCCGACATCTACCTAAAACGAGAAGGTGAACTTCATGTAAGTATTGCCTGAATTTCTATGCATTGTTCTGCATTTCCCCCATTGTTTCCTATTGTGCATAATTGCGCATGGAAGTGATAGATTTTCCAAACTTTGAAAAATCAGAACTCTGAAATTACCTACCTTAGAACTGTGTTTGTCTTAAAAAGTATTAAAAAAAATCGATGTTATTTTTACAAATTGGTCTCAAATTTATTCTGGAGTGTCGCTCAGTTAATGCCTCTGAGAGTACAACAAATGCTTAACACTACCCTCTGATAAGCCTAACTGCTCGCTCACACTACCACAAAAAGAGTTAGTATTATTTACTTTTGTCTCTACCTGTCTTTTGGGGATCTCTTGCACACTCTACATAGTGTACTTCATTTTAGGACACCCTACAGCGAGGCGGTTTCCTACACCCCTCTACACCCTTCCCCTTAATATAATGTTTACCTTATAATAATGGTGGTAATTCTTTGCTTATTGTAGATACCCATTGCATTGGGGTGCCCACACCTGGTGTAATAGTGTCCTGTTATATTGGTAGTAATTCTTGGCATGTTATGCTCATCCGTGGCATGAGTTTACCCACCCCAGTAAAACAGTGTCCCCGGCATAATAAAGGTTATTCTTCTCAGATTGTGTGAATCCATAACATGATGTAGCCCACACAGATTTAATGGTGTCCCTAGCATGGTTTGGTGAATCTCATATTGTGGGCATCTGCGGCTTGATGTTGACCAACTCCGATATAATGCTCGCCTTGGCAAATGTTTGGGAGTTCTTCGCATATGTTGGGCATCCGTAGTATAACTTGGTGATACATGGACATGTAAAGCAAAATCTAGCCATTTGTTTTACTAATAGATATTGGTATTTGTTGAAAAAATTAAGTACCAGCATTTCAAGATACACATAGCCCTTCTTCCACGAATATTATAAACTTTTGTTTTACAGAAATGAGTATATTTTTCCAAAATGGAAGTTTTCAACTTAAGGCAACGTGTGTATTTTCATAAACTAATAATCTGATGAGCTGATGTTTGGAACAAAATGTTTGCATTTCAAAATGTACATTTAAAAATGTTATTTGAAAGATAATACCACTGCTACCTTAGTAAGTTTAGTTTAACTTGTCCGCTATCTGACCCTCTAAGTTCTTTGTAACATGAACTTCAACCACTGCTATATGGGCTTGTAAAATCTGTCTACCTGTCCGATCTATGGTCTGAGATTTAAAGATTTGTGTAATTTGCCAAAAAGGAAAGTAAGATTTGGATATGCATCAGGAAATGCAGATTTGAAAAGTGTTCTGTATAATTGACAGCTTGATTTCAAGATTGGCTCATGGTGGAGGGTGGTGCTACATTCGTAATCACCTGAAGAAAATCAGGCTTGCTTGATCGGTGTGATCCTGAGCAGGCATTTATCCCTCCACCTATTTGTGGTGGTATAAAATTTCCCTCCCTTTCACTAAAACACATTCGATGTGAGCCCTAAAAATGATAAGTTTTGAACCCCACTCCTCTCTTTTTAAGCTGACTGATGGTAATATTCCACATCTAGAAACTTGATGAAGAAGCATGGCATATAATATGGGTGAGAGTCCTATATCCTTAAATAGAAATCTGACTTGTATTGGGAGATACCATTGAGTGATTATTCTCGCAACCTGATTGTTTAAACGTGCCAAAAGGACAAATTCTGTGTTTAATATATAAATAAATGATAGGCTACACCTAATGCATATCACTTCCTCTCACTCCATCCATAGCTGTCTTATTAATGAGTGCTAGCGATGTGTGCAAAGGTGTTTCTCTTTAGGGTAGTTATAAGACACGCTTGCTAACTCTTAAATGTAGAAAAATGAGGTCGTTTGGAGGAACCTTTAGATACTTTTGTCTGTGGAACTGTCACCCTAATGTTCTCTGTATAAACTAGAGCCCTCAGTCCTACCATCCACAGAATGTCTCACAACGAATATGATATCAGTTAAACCTGTTGATCCACAGTCTCCTGTCAGAAGGATTCCTCTGGCTGTAGGACAAAATGTGAATGGTAGGGGGGGGTATGAACATGTGTCACAGCATTGTATGAAATGGTTTTCTTTGTACTATGTTTGCCAAATAATCACTCATCTTTCTATTGTAAGATAAACTTGAGAAACACTCTAGCTTTCCAGTCAGGACCAAGCAGCCCAGAAATTGTTCTACCATCTTTAGCACCTTTCTTTGGCTATTTGTCTTTCGGATCTTCTGCGTGAAGAGGAAGAATGAGGGTAACCCTGGAGGTTAAATAATATCTCCCCTTCAGGCAGGAATCAGGCAAGCCAAGCCCCCTTTTTTCCATCTTCAGTCACTTGTGTTGTCAAACAGGGACTGCCAGATGGCGAACCAAGCGTTCCTTGGATGGCTGTGCCCAAAGAAGTGACCAAAGAAGGCCTTATGGAGCTGCGTGGTATCTCACGATGAGAGGCAGATGAGGACCTTGATTGATAGCAGAATTGAACTAGCCATAGATATAGACTGCAAGAAGTTGACCACCTGAGTGCAGCATCTTTGGATGCAACTTCTTACAGCTTGGCTCATTCAGTGAGAATGACACAAAGGCAGCCAATTGCCCAGTTCCACTTTGGCAACAATAGAATAGCCAGTCATTTGCTACAAATTGTTTAACAAAGGTTGTGCAGAATCTGACTTGAGGTTCTTTTTACCCAGATACCAAAGCCTTCTCTTCTGTTATGATAGTCTCCAAAGAAAAGGCCACGTGGTTCTTCTGCTGGTGAGGAAAAAGAAAAAACAGAACGGCCTACCCTTCTGTTTTTCTCTGACCACAAGTGTTGGACAGGTCTTACTCCTTTGAGCATTTTGTATAATTGTTAATGAAGTTGGGTTATACGTGAGAGAAAAAACGAGGCTTGAGATTTAATCTGAACACTGGTTTCTCATTTGTTCTCCTGAATCTAAATGAGTGATGTTTTGAACTCTTGTTCCTTCCACGATGTGATCAATACTGAAAACACAGAGCAGGTTACAATTTTTGGAGAGTAGCGCCATTCGTAATTCCACCTTCACCTTTATAGCTTTTGGAATAATTTTCTGTGCTCGTGCTTGAAAACCTAAGTTTTTTTTAAGATTAGTGGAGAGAACCTCCCAGGCAGATCGTTTCTTCCTGTACCAATGATAGTCGCAGTGTAATTTCTTCATTTAATAACTCTGTGAATCACCAAACCAGTTGTTCTGCTGTAATACATGTGATCACTGTAATTATATATGTATAATTTGTCCTCGGCTCTCTTGCCAAGATGCATATTTTTATTTGTGGATGCGGACATGTAGTTGCCATCCATTAAAACAATGACTCTTGAGAAAGACCAGTGATTCTTTTTTTTTCCTTCACCACAACTTTGCTGCTCTTGGATACTTTTTTTAAAATATCGCCTTAACAGTTCTACTACAGCACAGGTAATTAATGGGCTTTATAGGGATTCATGTTGTTTTTGTCTTGATTGGAAGGCATCATTTCAGTTGCTGGCTTTTTGGAGAAGGACAGGTGAATGAAAAGGCTAAATATACGTATTGGTTCAGGATTACTTTGATAGCCCAATCTTCTCTTTTGTGCTGATACCCTTTTGTGAAACTGTTAATGAAGGGACCAAGACTGTGGTCTGACAAGCTCAAGAAGTATATCTTTGCTGCTTTAGAGGTTTGTTTGATTTCGCCATGTTCTGTAATCAACACAATATTTTGCCTTAGAGCTTAATAAATTGTCTTATTTCTGTCTAAAATAAGAGTGTGAGGTTTGAAGAAAAACATTTCCTTAAATGCTTCACATCACAACTCTAGGTAATATTTTTGTTGTGCGAGTATTTCCCAATGGTACTTTTCCTACTGATAGTGTATGCCTTAAATACGTACGTGCCTGAATGTCTTTCTCATTTTAATACCCGTGTCCCTCCGTTTTCTCAGCATGTTTTGGTATCCGTGTTTATCTCAGGCTTTGCTTTCAGTTATTTTCTCAACATCTGTTGTGCTTGTCTAAAGCAATCTCTCCTTCACTGTTTCGTTACGTTTCTAATTCTCTCTTCCTCTGGCTGTATTTCATGATGTGTTCTGATTAGTAGTTGTAAATATCTGTTTATATATGTGTGTGTGATTCAGTCTGTCTTTTGGTCTGCTAGTTCTGTCCGTATGTTTTAAGCTCTCTCACCGTGTCTGCCCTCAGTTTGCATGTCTATTTCCATATGTCCAGCTGGCTTTTGGTCTTTCCTTGTATGTTTTATTATTGCTTCAGTGGGTAAGAGTATTTTTTCTATGGACTCGGAGTGCTAGCATGCCTTTTTAGGTCTCGCCTAGCGACGCAGGCATGCGCTGCTCGCCTTGGCGAGATCTATTGTTGTCGGTTTTTCGTCGGAAGGGGGACAGGACATGTGCACGCGTGCAGAGGACAGGAGTTGTGCACGCGTACGCACATCTCCTGTCCGCGCTCGCGGCGTTTGAGCAGAACGCGCGCATGGCGCACTTTCACTCTCACGGCAACAGCTTGTACAGGAGTTGTGCACGCGTACGCACATCTCCTGCCCCGCGCTTTCACTCTCACGGCGACAGCTTGTTTTCATTTGAGCGTCTGAAGCAATTCAAAGTCCATTACATTCTACTAGCGGACATGACAACTTCCTGTTTCCGGTTAGTGGTTAGCAACCATCACAAGCTGCTGGTAACCAGGAGAGGGGAAAATAGCCTATGACAGTCTTGCTCTCGAGGTGGGTGAAACGAATGGTGGTTATTATTGTCTGTGTTAGACTCTCGTCCAGTCAAGACTCCGCTTTGTGCAGGGGGCGCACACGCTCACGTTTTGTTGGGTGTTCAGTGCTTCTTGCACTGAAATGTTGGGCTGCATAAGCTTTATTTTCTCTTTTTGGTTGCTGTGTGGACGTATAAGCTGTTCTTCCACCTCCCTTTCAGTGCCGTATATGTGTTATTAGGAGCCTTGATAAGTCGCCTTATAATTAACTGGGAACTGTTAGCACTGAGGGTAACTTGCATACAGCACCAGGAGTCAGAAGCAAGGCAACAGCCTGCCGTGCCCTGCAGCGTGTCTCCTGCTCTCTGTAGACAGCCACTGCCAGGGCACACAATGTGAGCTAGTGCTTGTTATTAGTTCCGATCTACTTTTTTTGTTACCACAAAGAGAGCCGCCGCCGAGACTCAAACCAGGGGGGATTTTCTAAGCAAACGTAAATGAACCGCGACCTGCTCTGATTAACTGACTCTGTCCATTCCAGGAGGTGAGCCAGCCGAACTAGGGGTCTGACCAGTCATCTACAGCAGCTCACGATGAGCTGCGAGGCTGGATAGGAAATTCCTGAAAAGGCTTTAGCAAAAACTGATCGTGCAGCCATTTTTTTCTTAATATCATGGTTGCTTGCCTCCTGCAGACAAACTTTCCCTTTCACCATAAGTTATAAGGAATTGTAATTAGCTTTTGTGATTATTTAAATAAACATTCACGCGTCAAAGACCTTCCAGGGCAGGACGCCATCTGCTTACAGGGAAAAGACGATTATGCAGCAGGCTGGCACCTCATAAAGGCAGGCAGGGCTGTGACCTAGTCAGTCACGCTAGTCCAGTTCCTCAGATAGACTGTCAGGCTTAGGGCAGAGGCTTGACCTTGAAAGACTGGCAGGGCCTTGAAGAAGTAAGTCACAGGTCCGTGGCATTGAAAAGGAAGAAGGCTCTGAAAACTGAAGCCCAGCGGACACATGCCGTGGACAGCTTGCATTCAGTCCCAATGTTTTAGCGTACTGCAGCACTGCTCCCATTTGGGCTAGGAGGGGTGGGCCTACCAAGGGAAGCCAAAACTACAAGTCCAATAATACAGCGTGGTTCAGTTAAAGCCAGACTTGGTAAACCTCACAGATCACACTTACTGAATGCAAAATGAAGTTTGAAATTGGCAAATATTTTCAGAACTGTGGTGCTTAGGCAAATAACTTTTCTAGAATGCTTCCTTTGATGAATGTATATGGCACATTTTACTATTAAATTATACCATTTACATTAGTATAAAATACCTGTGGCGTATGTTGGGTTACAACACCTCTCCAATACCCGCTTTAGTTGGCTTATCTTTTTTTGCAGTGATATTAAAACACAAAGCAGGGGAAAGGGCGCAAAAAACCATTTTTTATGATAATAAACTTTGGAAAGTGCAAATAGCCGTCAAGGGTTTGCATTCTTTGTTTAAGGATTCCGTCCGTGTGTAACGTAACTGGTGCTCATGTAAAGCCTCAAATACCTTTGCAGTGAAAAAACAGATCGCCAACATCCATGCACTTTCAATGGTTGTGAGGAAAACTGTTAAATAACCTCACGATAAAGCAGCACATCCAGTTTCACAATCAACCAGCATTAACGAAGAAACAGGAAAATAATTATAGGCTCTAGCCTTCCAAAGCCTCTTTCATGCGCTCGTCAACTTTTCATTAAGGTTTGTTTCAATGTACACAGTGGTGTAATGCAATGTATGCCCCTTCCTCCACCTCGCAGAATGTGAAGAGCCCTTCTCAGTCTCCCATATCTCACAGATATTAGTTGTGCCTTTCCGACATTTTTTAGTGGAAGCAACATGTTGGTTTTTTTTTGTGTGAATGTGTGCACAATGAAAGGCCGCCTTTCTTTGTAATTGTTTCATCATTTTCAAACTTGGTAACACAATCCACACAAATACACCCCACACTATACCACATAATTTCAATCAGCATATTTACACTAAACGGCACACACTTCCACACTACACAATTCTACTCTACACATTTCCATTCCAGACCACATAATTCAAATACAAACCCATAATTCAACACCACAATTGCACAGCACACCTCATATATCCAATCCAAAACACAGAAATCCACATCAAGCCACAAAATACCATTCCACTTAATTACACTCCATAACACACAATCCCACTCCACATAATTCCAGTACACTCAATAACACATAATTACTATCCACATAATCCCACTGCACACCATGCCACATAATTCCACTACACAAACCCAATCCACACCACACAATTCCACAACTAACAATTACAATCCAACCCACATATTTCTACTCCACACCACATACATCCACTCCACTCCAAACCAAATCGTATGGGTAAAAGACATTATCATTTACAACACCAATAACTCTAACTCTCACAAATGCGAGACCTATTGCATTGCAAATGCTTGTTTTAAATTGTGGATACTCATGAAATGTTTTCAGGGCCCAGAGGCTAAAGTAGGGGTCACAAAGAATAGATGAGTCGTAGAGTACTCTGAAGTCAGTGACCTATTTATTGCTAGGACTCCTAGTGGCACATGATTAAAAAAAAGTTGGAGAGAAATGATGGGTTCATCTACTGCGGATTTGGAGTGTTGAACAGGGACGTTTCGTGTCTCGATGCAAGCACAAAACACAGAAAAGCAAGATGAACAGGGACTACTAGGAGAGGATAGCAGTCAGTGTGATAGGCATTTGGGCAAACAGAGGTAAAACGGGTGTTGATGAAAAAAGAGATGTAAAGAAGGAGTACGGAGAGGGAGTGCTGTAACCTGATAAGTGAGATGGTTAATTGGTTAAATTGAGATGGGAAAGCAGAGGGACACCTGTAGGTGCTTAGGAGTAAATCAGACAAGACATAGTGAAAACAAGAGTGAACTGCAACTTTTGATCAGATGGACAAGAAAGTCATGATTGCAGGATCTGAACAGGGGTGCTGAGCTTGGAAAAGCAGTGAAATGGGGAACTGCTCAGAAAAACGGAAATGTGGGAAGAAAAGGAACTGCTTAGAGGAGAAGTCAAGGAAATGACAGAAAGACATGCTTGAGTCAGAGTTACTGGAAATGTATGGGTCAGGTGTCAAAATATTTCCAGGCCGCTCAGAATGAATTATGACCATCAGACCTGTAATTTGTATTGCCTTTCCAAAAAATCTAACGAATTGACTTCCTGATTTTCTTTAAACTTTATTTTTAATAGAACTCTGCATAAACGGCCTCACTAGGCATTAATACACTAATACATTTCTTCGCGCTCCACCTTAAATAACAGATACTTGCTCAGTTATGTGCATTAAAATGCAAGGCACAATTCCCCTTCCTAGGCAAAGTTATCTCTGGTATAGGAGACCCACAGCCTAAGTCAGTAATTTCTTAGTCCACCAGTTCAGATCACTTTTCAGATATTACCGGTATTTTTGGGCTACAGCCTTGCAGGGCTCCTCCAGTTTCAGTATGGAAACTTTAGTGTACATCATGCCCACGTCAGATAGAGGGCTTGGGCTGCCAAGAGGAGCTAGTGTAAATGTGCAAAGGAAAGGAGTACTGAGGTAGAAGCAACAATAAAGAAGAAGCCTAAAACAGGCAGTTAGAGTAGGAACACTCTTGAATCTCTTCCGCATTAGACTGATGAGCAGTCCCACTTGACTCAAGGTATTTCTCCAATCCTTGGGGATCTTATGTGTATGGAAACTCCCTCATTCCTCCTTCGGCACTGTGCATTCTTAATGTTATAATACATCTTATTTCCAGCGGGATGATCTGTGTGCCTCATGTGTCTTCCTCGAGGGTCAACAGTTTCCCTCACCTCATGGAACTCAAGTCCAGCTTTCTTTATTGTATCTTATGATCATCCATTGTGAAGATGAACTTTCAATCTCGACAATGCCTAAATAAAGAAAACACCACTTTACCTATCCAGTGAAGACACAACTTTGTAGCTATTCATTCTAAGGACACACTTTTCTTAGTATGTAGCGTGTTCCACTTTTATGCATTAAGCATTCAGCCTTGTGGGCTGCAAGGAAACCTTATAGGTGTCTTATGTAATGTATAAATGTAGGTTTTATACATGTCTTAGAACGTTCTGCTGAAGTGTTACGCAACAACCATACAAACCATAACTTGCACATCAAGTGAGGTGCTCATAACCTCACCCTTGATGTGACAGATACATTTGCAAATGCCTAAAATAATATTAAAAATGAGATTATAAAAGAGAAGTCTTTGAATGTAGTATTATTTAGTGGTTTAAGTATGTGTATGTATTATTTCAGTTGTTTTTACTTATTGGTGTTATTGGGGTCTCTGAACCCGGTCTCGGGATCCATGACCCCTGCAACAAAATTCTCTTTTTAAATTTGTATTTTTATTTTAACTTGGGTAACTTGTTTCATCTGCAACTTCATCGGTTACAACTTTTAACATCATTAAAACTAAAGTATTTCAAACACAATTTCCACACAATACTCGCACGTTTTGCATATTTAGAAAAACGCTATAACAATAGCCACTATGTAGCCTTCTTTTTGCTACGGTGGAGGTTGGATGTAGGTCAGGTGTTAAGAACTGATGATTTTCAGGTGGCATACCTTGAAGCAGAGTCTGCCTGAGTTTGACGGCTTTGTTGCATGGGGACTGTGTAAAACCCTGATAATTTTGTTGAAGTAATGATAGTTGGATCCCAGTTATTTCTGGGACATCTAATACTCTCAGGATGCTTGTGTCTGTTAGCTTTTTGCTCTTTGTAGCCTTTTGTGGAAAATGTTATGCCTGAGGTTCATCTCATCGGCGTTAGTCCATTTATAATGTGGTGTGATTACGTTACTGCTTGGTACATCAGGAGGTCACAAATAGGAAGTCAGTAGCGTTTGTAATGGACAAGTTGCTTGCCAGTAATAATTGTTCCAAATCTGCATGTTTCTGCTCCTATCATTAGCTGCTTTGAGTCATGTTATTTGTAGACACAGCCATAGGGATTGAAGAGTGAAAAAACCTTGAGGTTATTTTTCTTACAAATAAAGAGGAAGAAAGAATATATGTATGCTTTCCTCTTTGGTGATAACTCTCCTAATAACATAATGACTTTAACGCGATAGCTTTGAACGTTTTGTAATAAATATTACTGCTAAGTAATTGGCCTATTATGTTTTAGGCTATACGTCCTGTTTCTTGGACTATCACAGCAAGAGTTTCGTTTTGACAAAACACTGATCTGAGCATACAGCTAGTGTGTAATGGAGATGGGATCTGTAGTGTGAGAAGTGGAATTATTGTTGAGCTTCTGGTGTCGTACTGAGGAATGCTTTTTTCTTCATTCTGTTCCATTATGCCATTTTTTTGTTTTCCTTGGTTTGGTGGTTGCTGGTAGAAAAAAAAATCTGTCTTCACAGAAATCATTTCAGTCAGGCAGGGTATAACCTTCAACAAAGTTAATTTACTGAGCCTCCTTTAGCTCAAGTTTAATTGGAGTGATTTTTTTATATCGCACACTTTGTAGCAAAAACATTTCAAAGGAGCATGGTAAATGAAATTTGTTCACAATGTTGGACACTGAACAAGCTGAAAACACACCAAACCAACAAATAAATGTAAATCTCAACATATCTGTTTTAACATGATTTCATGTTCTTTTTTTTTTAAATGTCATACAGAGGATATTTATGCATTTGTTAGCTCTCCATCCGTATTCCTGGTTTGCAACTTCCAAATGGTCCATGTAATCATGTATAATGTGTGACACCTTCACACAGTTCTGCCTTGTTATCAAGTAGAACTCTGCATTTATGTGACTTGTAGTTTTTACTTTTACAATTGTAGCTATATGTCTTAAAATCTCAGCATTCAAAATGATACTGGTCAAAAAACCTTCTGTTGGGTGAAGATGTCTCACATGACATAGTGCATATTGACATATTCCATTAACTAAACATGAATCTGAAGCCTCATGAAACATATAGCCCTACTGCACCTGATTATTGATGCACAAGATCCAGTGTCCACCTTGCCCCTCACACAGTGCTCTAACGATGGCACGTACATTAATGCTTCCCTGTAGCACATTATTCATTGAGCCCAAGGTACATGCCTCTGTGCTTCCTGAGCCCAGCCACCTAGCTCTTTTTTGATGTACATCCCTGTTGCTCCCCAAGTGCACATCAACCTGTGTTCCAGGGAGAATTAATTGTGTCCCGTGCTGCATTTCACTTTGTGCTGTACTGCTTTGTACATCAATTTGGTACCCTGTCGATCATGGCTATGTAGGGCTGTTCTGTCAGTGTACCAGTCTGTTTGCAATAAATGCCCATGTGTTTGTTCGACATTTCGGAAAGGGATGTGTGCCATTCTGTTTATCCTTGGCTATGTGTAATTGTATACTGTGTACTTTTGCATGCATTATGCAAAAGCCAAATGTATTGGATTAGCCCATGCCTGTTCCTCCACCTCTTTTGTGCATCCCAATCATATTTATGGTATATACATGTATATGCTTGTTGAACCCTGCACAGCGAACTAAACGGTGCAATGCATCAAATATTAAATATAAATATACTGACATTCAGGGGCGTACCTTTAGGGGGGTGTTTAAGGCGGAAAACCCCCTCCTCCCTAATAACTCCCCTGTCAGTCCCATGACCTGCTGGTGGTCTGGTCAGGTCGTCGGGTTACTGCTGGTTGGACTGTGAGGCGTTCGCCCATGTAGATGTGTAACCCTGCGTGTGACTGTTCTGCAGGAAAAAGGTAGGGCTACAGGCTTATGTCTGGTTAAGAATTGCCCACCAGACGGGTTACACTAATACTGCATAATCCAAGTAACCTGAGTCACAGTAGCCAAAGTCAGAGTTGTGCACTAGTCATCTCTGGGCCTGGGATGTTCATTCTTATTCAGAAAGCTGAAATCTGTTTTTATCATGCTACAAGTCCTTACAGCAGCACTGGTTACATCTCCTGCCTGTATGTATTTGTCGAAGCATCATTCCAGTGACCTTTGGTGGGTTGGTGGCACTCAGCACGGAAGCAAACTCCAAGAAGCCGGGTCTCTGAAGTTCGAGCTGTACTCTCAAGCACTACCTCCTATTAACCTCACCTCTTAGCACTTTCAGGCATTGGTCATCAGGGCGTTCATGGTTCATACCAGTGACTGTCAACTCAGCACAGCATTAATTTTGTTAAACATCCCCAGCTATTGAAAAGTATTATTTTAGATAGGAGTCAGCAGAGCCTAATTAGTTGTGCTTCATATTGCAATAAACCAAAAATCCATACCAAGACTGAGTAAAACGACCTTTATTGCCTGAGGCCACGACCCTCCATCTGGGTCGTGACGTCCGGAACCTCAGCACTTACTTCCCTGCAGTCGCTGGGCCTCAGGGTATCAAGCCCTGGAACCACTGTGTCACTTCCCCCGTTTCCTCCAGCTGTGCCTTCTTCTGATTCCCGATACTCCTCTCCCAAGGCAACCAGCTGGTCTCTCCTTTGTGGTTCCCGGCTCTGGACTTTTTCTCCTCTCCTTCCTTGACGCCTTCTAGTTCAACTCCCTCCTCTTGCTGCTCCGAATGTCCTCATTCTTTCCTGTCATCTTTTTTTAGCTCCTTTTGCCTTCCTCTTCTGCTTGCCTACTTACTGTCCAACAACTAGCATGCTCACCACCTGTTGCTCTGGGTATTCCTTGGCGGCTATTTTGGAAACTCTGCTGTCTTGCTCCCTGTTACAAGACCTCCTCTCCTGGAATGGCCGATCGGGCCATTCACTTATTACATGTCTGGACAAATAATCCACATTCATCTGCAGTTTCGGTGCCCTCTGTTGCTTCTGAAACTAGAAGGTATGTAATGTGAAAATCCAACTTAAAATCCTTTGATTCATGTCTTTAGGTTGAGCCAACCACACCAAGGGAGCATGGTCCGTTAATAATAAAAGGTCTCGCCCAGTAGATAGTGCTGTAAAGCCTCCATTGCCCATTTGATGGCTAAACACTCTTTCTCTATGGCCGAATAATGAGTTTCCTTTAAGAACAATTTTCGGCTGATATAGAGTATTTGCCTTCGTTCTCCTGTCTGATCAGGTTGTGACCAATCTTCTCCTTGACCATGTCTGGAAACATTAGTCTGAAGTGCAAGATTTTTATTGTAGTCTGGACAAGCTAAGACAGGATCTTTATATAAAACATTTTTCTAACTGCTCAAAGCTATGGGTTTGACTGTCACTTCAATTCTTGATTTTAGTAGGTTAATTTCTTAGTAGATCTGTAAGAGGGCTAGCTTTCTCATAATATTGACGTGTAAACTCGCGATTATCCCACAAGCCCCAAAAAGGATCTTACTTCTTTTTTTGTAGTTGCTCTGTGAATATTCTTGATAATTTCTATTTTATGACACCAGTTGTCGAAATAAAGCTTTATACAACAACAGAAATAGCTTAAATATTTGATCCTATCAGTGGCAAATTACATTTTCTGGGATTGGCTTTTAATCCTGAATTGTGTAAGGGCGCCTAAGACCTTGCCTAAATGAAGAACATGCACATTCCAACTCTGGCTGAATATTACTGTCATCCAAATAAGCTGCTGTGTATTTCTGATGAGGTTTAACATTTTTATCCATTAATCTTTAGAAGATGTTTGTCGCCCCATGTAATCCAAATGGGAAGACTTTAAAGTGATATAAACCAGAAGGGGTTGTAAATGCTGTTTTCTCCCTAGCTTCTACTGACAACAGGGTCTGCCAATATCTTTTGTTAAATCAATAGTTGACATAAATTAGGTGTCTCCTAGCCTTTCCACTAACTCACCAGTTCTTGGCATTGGGTACTTGTCAAATTTTGTTCAGTTTTCTGAAATCTACACAGAATCTAATACTCCCGTAGCTCTTGGGTATAAGTACTACCGTAGAGCACCAGGCACTCTTAGGAGGTTTGATTACATTATCCTTCAGCATCTCCTTGACCTTTTTTTCTACAGTCTCCCGCCCAGCCTCAGGTATCGGGTATGGTCATAATTTAACCACTTGTCTCTTGCCAATATTAATCTCGTGTTGAATTAAATTTGTTCTCCTAGGTTTTCCTCGAAAGATTTTGGTATTTCTGTAATAACTTCTTTAACTGCTTTTCTTGTTGTAAGCTAGTTCTTGTAGAAATGGGACAGCCTGATTCTTCCTATTTCCAAGGGCTGAGTATATGTTATATAATATGCTGTTAACTCTGGCTTTAGTAGAAACTCCCCTAGCCCATCCTATTTATGTAAAATATTAATGTGGTAGATTTACCCTTCTCTGGGTTTGTGCAGAACTGCCACACGATAAATTACTGGTATGATGTTTTGTATTATGTCATAAGAAACCTTCCACTTAGCCAGTAACTTATTATCAGTGGTAGGCAGCAGGATAAGTACCTACTCTCTTTCCACATGCTCTCTAATTTTTGTTTGTTTGTCATAGCAAATTTTGTGGGTTTTTTTTGGTCCTTCCCTAAATTCTCATAATTTTTTTGCCATAATGTCATGTTCTGTTTCAATTTTGCTGTGTATTCCAACAGATCTTGGCCCTCCTCTTTGTCCTCCTCCCAGTGTTACGGCACCATATGAAGTAATGTGAGCAGCTTTCGTTCAGAAAACTCAAAAGGTGAAAATTCTGTTGACCCTTGGACATGGCACCTAATTGCTTATAAGACTAAGGGTACCTTCCTATCCCAGTTCTTCCTCGACTCATCAATGATTTTCTTTAACATTGTTTTGATGGTTTGGTTGTATCACTCTATCAATCAATCCGTTTTTGGATGATAAAAGGAGGTCCTTATTTGTTGTACCCCAAGTATTTTGCTGATCTGGTTCATTAGTTAGGACATAAAAGGAGTCCCTTGATCAGTTAATAATTCTCACTCCCCCACTTTTGAAAAGAAAATTGTCATTGCTTGGGGTATGCTTCATGCTGTCATGCTAGTCAAGGAGATGGCTTCTAAGTATCTTGTGGTGTAGTCTATTAACACGAGGAGGTATTGCTAGCCCCGGGCAGAGTGGAGTCAATGGTCCTACTAAGTCCATTCCTACCCTTTTAAATGGAATATCAATCATGGGTATAAGGTACAATGGAGCTCTTGCTACACCAGGTGGGTTAGTAACGCGCACAATGTTCAAATATCCATGTACACCCTGGCCAGTAAAACGTCTTCAGCAGATATTTTCTGTTTTGTCCCGACCATAATGACTACCTGGTTGTATGCTTATTGCCCCTGTGTGTTCTGCATTGTTGACTGACGTGGTGAGATTCTGGAATTGGAGTCTTGGGCGTCAGACTGTGTAGTGATAATGCCGTAGACAGCTGGTTCTTGTGGAAAGAAGTTTATTCTTAGGCTACATGGTAGTAGAGCCCACAGAACGCAGGCTCCACCAAGCACAGCTCAACCTTCAACTGCCCCACTGCAAGTGAGTTCCAACCTCCAAGGTAACAGGGACATTCCATGTATTGACATACAATTCTACACAAGAATGCCAAAACCCAAGAATCTAAACAAGACCAGGGAAAGATGTAATGACAACATGAGAAGCACTACTACAGACTGCAACGGTGAGTGGATGTACGGGAAGAGACGTAGTTGCTCATTATACTTGCACTCAATTTAACAAATCAACCTTTCTAAGCAAGATTGACCTAGCAATTATATCCTCATTATAACAGTGGCAACACTCTGAAAAACTTAACTGCACTCGTCAGCTTGCCATGTCTTTTCTCTCCGTATTTTGCAAGGACGTAGGGTGGTGAACTATGGCGGTGAGTGTTTGCGCAGCCCATGGTGGTAGGTGACGTGCAGCTTTTCGCTTGTTTTTGTGTGAATTCATTTAGGATCAGTGGCAGTTACTGCAACATTCCAATCCACTGTTTGGATTGGACTGCCTGAAGTCACGTGCATGCAAGTTAGCCCGACTTCATACAGCTGCCATTTTGTCCGGCAAGAGTGTGCCCAACTCTCATTGAGTGATATGCAAGGCTGTGCCTGGCTTTCTTAAATTAATATTGCAGCCATTTTACAGCTGTCTCCTCCAAATAAGTGCCTAATCTAAAATGGCTATAACTGCATACCATTGCCTGATTTTCAACATTGGTATTTTCAGGCATTTTTACTTACTGTTAAAATTGTTACGGTAATTTATTGGACTATTTTTTTAACTTCAATATCTAGGTTATGTGAATTTATTCCTGGGAGATTTTTGTATTTCTACAGTTTTGTACACTATGCAAGTGATAAATCCTCCACTACCTTTTCTACAATCACCTTGAGAACTACCCATTGCATGAAAAGTGTGGTTCAGGGCTTTTAATGCTTTTCTGGGAGCGATAGATGGTTTAAAATTCAAACCTGTTAGAAAAAAGTGGTTACTTGTACATACTTTAGGGATGGAAGGGCATTTACCTGTTTATGTACCAGATGATGAATATTATTAACTTGAAAAATATGAATAAACCATTAAAAGGTTAGAAAAACACTTTTCTAATTAGGTTGTTAGGAGGCACAATCTTTTTTCGAGAATACAATCTGCTGCCGAGACTGTTCATATCTATGTGGCCTGTTTGAAAGTTTTGATGTCTAAATGTGAGTTCTATTAGTTCACTAATCAATTCATCAGAGACCAGTTAATTACAAGATGTTTTAATAGGAAAATACAAAGAGGTTATTGGAGTGCAAGAATACATCCCTGGTGGAAGCAGTTGATTTTGCTAACAGTATACAGTATTCAATAAAGTCCGTCAAGCTAACACATAAGAAAGTCGAAAGCATGGTTTGTGTTATAAAAAGTAATACGTATAACAAGTCTTCTCTCATTGCAGATAAAAGTTCCACATCGCTTCTTTTAAGCAGTGTCCTGCTTTAGGTAAAGTGTGTGCTGGGTGTGGCACATCTGGTCATTTCGCTAGAGTTTGCCATATGAGTAAAAAGCCAACTAGGGTCAACACAGTTACTGAAACCGAGACTGGAAATGAAGATAATTTGACCACCAACATTGAAAATTTGGTGCTGTGTGTGAGTGCATGAGGATGATTTTCCTAAATCCAAAGATCCAGTTGAGGATTTTTTGTAGATGGTGTATGTATACCTTTGTTGACTGACTCTGGATCCAAAATCACCATCATCTCTAGGAAGACATTTGAACTAAAAAATTACAAAGAAATTTAAATTCTCCTTACATTGGTCCTCAGTTATGATGCCACAAGAATTAACGTTGACAGTTATTTTGATGTTTTGGTTTGGTTTAGTTTAAAGAAAGGTAAGTTGTAGGAAACGTTTGTTTCTCATTCCGTTCCTGACCTCATTGGCTGGCATCATCAAGGATATCTGTGTCTGATTCTCAAACGTGATTGCACTCAGCAAATTTTGGGGGTCGATGATGTCGATATTGTGATGAAAAATTCAGATTTGCAGAATGTTTTAGAAAGAAATTCTGATGTTTTTTGAGGTTTTTGAAGAAAAACTTGGAAAACTTCAATGTTTCAAACATGTCATATGAGTAAAAGAAGTAAACGTATCTGTGAAACATAAGTTAAGGGGGTGTGCCTTTGTCCGTGAGAGAAGGTTACTGAAAGTGTCAAAGGAGCGATGATGGAAGGTTTGGATGTAAATAATGCTGTTCGAGTAATTATTTGGTCTTATCGCAACGCACCTCATACTTTAACAGAAATTTCACCTTTTAAAGTTTTGAGAGGGAGAGATGTGATCTTTTGAGACCTGCTTGTTCAATAATCTTAAAAATATTGCATCTTCGAAATCAAATTGTCTTTGGACCAGCTTGTAAACCATGATCGTAAGAAAGTTGTGTTCAGAAATGAAAAAAGCAAGAGTAGATATGATGTTCTAAAGAGAACCAGACAAATATGTTTCTAAAAAGGGGATTGGGTCCAAGGCAAATTACCAGAATGAAGAGTGATGAAAGGAAAACTTGGGTATGGTCCTCCTTGTTTGGCCGAAGAGGTCAACAACAATTCCTGTGCTGTCAAATTGAACAATTGACAATGACGGAATTATGCACGGGTGGTCAGGGTAGACAAAAGATTTGGAAATACCTATGATTGTGCTAAAATGAATGAATCTCTTGTTAACAGTGGAAGAAAAAGCATTTGACCTGCCAGATATAATGATTATATTCTTGAATGATCTCGTTTATCAATTTATTGTGATTTGGGTTTTCCATGCTAACTTTTTTACCAGCTTTAATGATTATTTTTTGTGAATGAACTTGTTTAGCAATTTATGGTAATTTTAACTTTTCATTTGAATTTTTCTTAGCATTTTCTCTTGGTTATACAGTATAGCATTGTCCATATTTTCTTTTTGTTTTATTGCTGTGTGTTACATTGAAAGGGGAAAGATGTGTATGCTCTTTGCCCCATATCTCATTCTGCATTGTTGGCTGACGTGGTGAGATTCTGGAATTGGAGTCCCGGACTTCAGAAAGCAACTGAACTGAATGGATGGACAGTGCTGTCCATTATGCCTGCACTTATTTTAACAAAAAAATCAACCTTTCCTAGCAAGATTGACTCGGCGATTATATTCTCTTTATAACATACCTTCCACCTGGCAATGAGCAATTTGTAAACCTTGTGTGTGAAAAGGTGTTGAAACTAATAGCTGGACGAAACTTCGCAAAATTTTCAAAACGATTGGCCCGCTCCGGTTAGCTCCTGTCTTGAAAGTTTTATTGTCAAAAATAATTGGAAGTGAACTGATGAAATCATGATATTGTACAATTTTTTGTGATTCCTTCTTATTTGTTTTTTAAGGTAACTTTTAACTTTTCTAATTGTAACCTGTTCTAGTGGTAATTATTGTAGGATATTTATTCCTTTGTCACATATTTTACTAGATTTTAGTTGTATTCCGGACCAATCATGTGTATATATATATGTAAAATGCTTTTATGACAAAATGTCGAATAAAGCTCTTTTGGAATGGAATGGAAAGTTTCGGGGTGATTCGTCAAGCGGGGGCCGAGAAAAAAGGGGGGTCCCAAAACGCGTTTTCCCCATGTTAATTTCCATAGGAAATTTTAGACAAGGCTACAGCCCGAACTGCTGAACGGAATTACACCAAATTTGGCAAAAAGGTAGGTCTTGGTTCAGAAAGCGACCTTTTTTTTAAATGGTGTAAATCCGTTCAGCAGTTCCTGAGAAATTAAAAAAAGAAAAATATCGATATCTGAGCACCGAGGAGGCGTCGCGACTCCTCCCGGGCACGAGCTTCACTCTGATTGGCTGCCAACACTTAAACCAGAATGTGTTGGCAGCCATCTTGTAACTCGGTAACCGAGTCACAAGAAAAGAGTAAAAAAAAAAAGGTGAAAAACAAGAAAAGGGGGCAGGGTAGAAACACCCTGGCCCCCTAGGCCTGCTCAGGGTGTCCCACAGGGACCCCCAGAGCCAAAAAAAAGCATTTAAAAAAAAAAAAAAAAAATTAGCAGAATTCGCGCTGGGTGTGCGAATCCTGCCGAATTTTTTTTTAAAAATGAAGCGCGGGCTCTTGCGCTTCATTTTAATGAGGCCCCCGGGTGGGCCAGGTCCCGGGGGCAATGTCAAAATGAAAATAGCGGGGGCCCCCGGGGGCCCCCACAGCCCCGGGGACCGCCACCTCTCCGGGGCTTCTTTTAAAATGAATGCGTGGGGGGGTCCCAACCCCCCCCCACGCTGCCCCGGAGACCGCCACCTCCCCGGGGCACTGTATAATTGTATGCGGGGGCACGCGGCCCCCCCGCAGCCTCGGGGACCGCCACCTCCCCGGGGCTCTGTTTATTTATTTTTTTTAAGTTGTGGGGGGGGGGCAAGAGCCCTGTCATAGCAAACTCTGCTTTGCTTGATTGAAGCGAGAGCAGGTAAACCTGCTCTCGCTTCAATCAAGCAAAGCAGAATTGCTTTTCAGCAAGGGGAGCTGCATGTTAGCAGCTCCCCTTGCTCAAAAGCAATGCCGGCTCCCGCAGGAGGCGGGGAGCCGGCGGGACTGTGGGGGCATTGGGGCTCCCCCCACGGTCCCCAACGGAGAGGCCAGGCCCCGGGGGATGGGGCCCCGGGGATGAGGTGCGTTTGCAGAGTGGTGTAAAAAGGGGCGTGGCCTCGGACCACCTCTCTTCAATCCAGCTCTGTGGCGCTTACTTGGAGGTACCTGGTGGGCAAGTTGGCCCCCAGGGACCCTCAGTATTCAAGGGGAATTAATTCCCCAACTTACAATGCGCCAGGGGGCGCGTTTGCAGAGTGGTGGAGAAACGGGGCGTGGCCTAGTATGAGAAGTTAGCAATACTGCTGTGTGGGACTTACTGGAGGTAGTAGGAGGGGTAGTTGGCCCCCAAGGTTGACGGCTAACTACCCCTCCTGTTACCTCCAGTAAATCCCACACAGTGGGATTGCTAAGAGGTGTTCGGAGGCCACGCTCACCTTTCTCCACCACTCTGCAAACGCGACTGCTATGTTATAGTTAGAAATTAGCATTTAAAAAACCTTTGAAATTCACTGAAAAAACCATAGGTTTCAGGGACGTTATAGTTAGAAATTAGCATTTAAAAAACCTTAGAAATTCACTGAAAAAAACCTATGTTTCGGGGACGTTATAGTTATAAATTAGCATTTAAAAAAACCCATAGAAATTCACTGAAAAAACCATAGGTTTCAGGGACGTTATAGTTTGTTGGACATTTCACTCGTACAAAACGAGAGGAATTCGGCCGTTCTAGTTAGTTGAGCTAACTAGAAGTCACGCCCCTGCATTGCACTGCTGATGACGTCACATATTACATCATTCATGACATGGACAGTGACATCACTAATGACATCACTGATGACATCATTGACGTGCTAGTCTGATGCACCAACTCACACCCTAATATAACCTTTGATAACCCACTCTAAAATACAGACTACCATTTTCGAAACCATAGACACACCAATACCAGTTATTACATACCCACTCACAGATTCCTAGGTCTACACACACGTCCACTCATCCACCCATACAGTCACTCATACATGCTGTCACTGATCAATACAGCACTATCATTTGCACTCATACACCTATACAGACACTCACACATCGCCACTCATCCATAGTTACTCACACACCTAGTCAATCATGCAAAGAATCATTCACACACATTTGCTCACCTATACAGTTCTACACACACCACCTCACTTATTCATACAGATACTAACACATACTTACTCTCTTATACAATCAGTGATACAAGTACACACTCATCCATACAGCCACTCTCACAATCACTCACTCTCACATATAGTGATTTATATACCCCAACACTCACATATACTGCCTTTCACATATGTAGTTACTCACACATAGACCACTGAGACACTCATTCACTCACCAACACACCCATACACACACTCACCCACCCATACAGCCCTTCACAGATGCACTCTTGAACCCATATACCCAGTTAATTACCCTATGCAGAGTCTCACACCCCCACCCGCCCAAACAGACAGTCAGGCACCCATACAGATACTCAGACAACCAATCAACAACCCATATAGACACTCCTGTAGCCACTCACCAACCCATGCAGCCGCTTACACACCAACTGACAGACTGATAGACATTTACACAGTTTACGCACTAACCCATTCATTCAGTAAGACACGTTTAATCGCTCACTTATACAGTCAGTCACGCACCTACTAAATCATCTATTCAGACACTCATACACCCACTCATACTTCAAAACACTTTGGTATATATATATGTTTATATAAAACATATTTGAACTTTACAGAAACACAGTCACTGGGTGATGTCATCAGTGATGTCATTTGAGATGTCATCAGTGATGTCACTGACCATGTCATGAATGATGTAATATGTGACGTCATCAGCAGTGCATTGCTGGGGCGCGAGTTATAGTTAGCTCAGCTAACTATAACGGCCGAATTTCTCTGGTTTTGTACGAGTAAAATGTCCAACTAACTATAACGTCCCTGAAACCTATGGTTTTTTCAGTGAATTTCTATGTTTTTTTAAAATGCTAATTTCTAACTATATCGTCCCTGAAACCTATGTTTTTTTCAGTGAATTTCTATGGTTTTTTTAAATGCTAATTTCGAACTATAACGTCCCTGAAACCTATGGTTTTTTCAGTGTGTGTGTGTATATATATATATATATATATATATATTTTTATTTTTTTTTTTTATGATATATCCGCTCCGAAAAATCACTCGGGAGACGGCACTCCGTGGAAGCGGGTTATAGTTTAATAAAGCGTAGTAAGTTGCAGACAAACATCTACATCTGAGATATTCCAAAAAGGATTGATCGCTTGGTACGTGGTCTTAAGCCCCCCGGACAAGAGAGGAGCCACATATTGCCCCCACCTTTCCAGAGAGTGGATGCAACTCTCTCAAATTAGTGAAAATAATTCAGGGCTTTCTCCTGTTTGATATATATGCAAAATTTCACTGGGTACATTTGGGTGGACTTGGATATTAGTGACCACATCAGTTAGCTTGTGAAATGCATGTATCATGGACTTGCTGATTACTAGTTATTAAAGTAGCTTGACCTTTTAAAGCTGCTTGCAAGTTCGCATGCTCTTGTTGGGCTTTCTGGGCTTCCTGTTCTACCACTAACTGTTTAATCATATCCTCCATTAATATGGGTTGTGTCACGATTGCAGACACAAGTCTATACCACTTCTGACACCACTGCGACAGGACTCGCAATCACTTTTCAGGTAAACAGTTTTCCAGGTTCATTTAATGGCTACACCATGTTTTATAGAAATAATTTCCAAGAACTCTGTCTTCTTCACAGACTCCAGAAGCCTTCCTTTATTATTTTCTTTCTCCTGTCGGCTTGCATTCACTCCCCATAGGTTCTCAGAGCAACACCCACCACTGGTTCTGGAAGCTAGGGTCCCCCTCGAAGTAGAATAGAAACACTAGTTTGAATTCAGATTCTCCCAGTGGAAATCAGCCAGTTTCACCCTGTAGTACCGTCACCATTACATGCAGATCATCCCAGGTGTCCAAGGTTTAGCTTTGCACGTCTTCGCTGTACGGCCAACCAAACATCTTTACCAAGGTTGGGTGAAACACTTGCCCAAGGCCACGACCGTTCCTCTGCGTCAGGGCCTCCGGGACTTCAGCGCCAACTTTCCTGCGATATCTGGGCCTGAGAGTATCAAACACTGCAATCACCTGGTCTTGTGTCTCGTTGCCGGTCTCTGCGTCTCCTCCAGCTGCCCCTTATTCTGATTCCCAATGCTCCTCTTCTGTGGGTAATCCTCAGGTGGTCTCTTCGCGGTTTCTGGCTTTAGACATCTTCCCCTCTCCTCCCTTGACGCCTTCTGGTTCATCTTCCTCCTCTTGTTACTACAAATGTCCTCGCTCTTCCCAGTCATCTTCTTGAGCTCCTTTTGCTTTCTCCTTCCACTCGCCGATTTTCTGTCAAACAGCTAACTTGCTCATCGCCTGTTCCTCTAGGTTTTCCTTGGCAGTCTTGTTGGAAAATCCACTGTTCCCTTGCTCCCTGTTACAGTGCCAATATAAAGTAATGGTTGTGGTTGTATCAAACCGATGCACAATTTACAGCTAACGACAATCGAGCAAGAATGTTCGGTAAGCTTACCGGGTCACGCATATCAAAAGCTGTTCCTTTATGCTCTGTTTTGTTCATAAAGTGGAACTCTCCCAGCGGGGCAAGGCAGGATGTTTTTGCAAGCGAGGGCTCCTTGAAGTCGGGAATGTAGAATTTGGGTTCCAATCAAATCCTTCAGTTTTCACTCCAAAAGCTTTGAACAGCACATAGTTATATTCTATAGTGACCAAAGTAGCTTCAACGTTAGGTTAACTTTGCTACCTTTTCCCAGTCCCAAACTTTAGATTCGGGCTTAGTCCCTTTTTGGGAGCTTGAAATCCTCCAGCACTATAACTGGGCAGTGCTCCACAAGGCAGGATAACTTAACCGGGTGGTCCCACAAAAGCCGCTACTGAAGCAGGAAAAAGCCTAAAGTGGAAAGAAGCTAGAAAACTTCACAACTGAGGTCATTTTGTTCTCCGGGTATCCTTGGCACCTTGCTCCATCATCAGAAGGTATAAAAGAACTAGGTTTGAACACTCTGCAGGTGCTCGAACTTGTTCTGCTGGTCCCTCCTACAGTTCAGTCATACACTGAAGGCTCCTAGAGATCCAGTCTCACTGTAACACGGTCCAGCGAAGTCCACTCTTCCTGAACAGCTGATTCTTCCCAAAGGGGGAGCTATTTTACATCCTTTTGTCTATGAATCTAACCGGAGGCCAGCAAATTCACCCTAGTAGAACTCTTGTTGCAAGTGGAGAAAAGGTCACACTTCTGTCTGCTTCACAGGCACATCCAGAGAGAATTATTTCTTCTTCTTCTTTACCAGGTCTTGTTTTGTTCTGAAGGGCTGATGGTGGGAAGCCGCTTGTATAATGCCCAAGCATGGAATGGGTGGAACTTCTTATTCCATCTCTAAAGAATTCCCACAGCCTTTCTACATTTTCAGCTGTTCCTGTTTCCTTTCCTGCTAACTCTCATAGAGTATCTTGCTCTGGTGCTTTGTGATGACATCTATGTTACTGCCTACTCCCACCACTCTCATTCCAGGAATGATGGTTGGTGATCATTCCTCCAGTCATCGCAAGTCTTCCTGTCAGCAGAGCCAGAACTGTTGCCTTTTGGGCAGAGAGATATATTACAACTACTCAAAGGGCTAATCATTGCCAATAGAGAGAGCCCAGCAGAAATGCCAAAGCTCTTGGGCAGCATAACTGATTTCTCAATGATCAGCATAAAGAGGCTTAAAATGGCAGCCTTGCTCTCTTCGGTTATACAACCCTGAATAAGCACGATCTTGGCAGATAAGTTTTAATATAAAGGCTCAATGAAATGTGTAATCGTTTCGAAGGCCTATTTGGAAAATAAATAATAAATCCCGATCAGACCTGCTGAATGTGAAAAGCCACACTAGCCTGTTCAGTGAAAATATCACTTTGAGGCTAAGCACTTTAGACACATGCTGTTCTTTATATTTAGCATGTGCCGCTTTAATAATTTAAGCATTCACGTTTGTGGTGTACAAAGCACACTTGCGAATGACAACTAAAATGTAAAAGTAGTAATATAAGTTTATTGTATTAATCAGAAGATTAAAATAAAAGATATAAAACATCACGATCAATACAAGTATTGGAAGATGGATAAGACTTCAAAAATAATAGTGTTGTAAAATCATGGCATCAGAGTCCAGTCTCTTTGCATGATAGTTCAGAACAAACAATTCAGAGTATGGACATAATATTTAAATCACATAGTTAGTAACTTGTGTGCCTGATCTAAAAGTATTTTTGGCATATTATTGCACTACTGTATGGACATATACTAGCGTCCAGAGGCATATAATTTGCAATCAATATATAGGAGCAGTGTGCATGAATCTTGATACAAGCATAATCAAGCAAAGCGTAGACATTTACATGTTTGTGGAAGAGATGCTTTATAAATCTCGACCAATAAGATCACTAGCCTTATTATGCCACTATTGACCCGAGCACTTTCACAGTCTCAAGCTGCCTCTTCTGTCGAACTTGTTTGACCTACTATCTTTTTCTTTAAAACGCCGATGTTGTACAAATGCGCAAAGTGTGAAAAAAGACATATAAATGAAGGCAGGTTGTATAAAAACAGTGTGGTTAATCCAGATGCGAAAGAGACAAATTAGGACATATAAAGGAGTAATAAAATCATACAGATACGGCTTTATATGCCTGATCTGCAAATGTTGTTAACCTTATTATTGCACTGTCTTCCTTAACGCTAAAATAGTACCTGACAGATTCCATAGTTGATCTTAATTTTGCCTTGTTGATAATGGGACGTAAATGCTTTTATCTTAAATGCAACAGTTTAGGGCAAATACATATGATGTGCAGAAGGGATTCGGTTGCATGCCCACAAAGACAAGCCGTTTTATCTTTAAGGCCTGGGTTCCATTTCCCTTTGAATTCATGAATCTGAACCTTAAACATTTCTTTTTAACATGGCCTGGCAGATTTGACTCTAAATATTCTTGACTCAGCAAATATTAGGTATCAAACACTAAGTCCATATGGTTGTATTGTTTGGCCTGTGCCAGGTCAGAGTCCCTCTGCTTAAGAGTAAAGGTGCATCGGAGTAGGATTTTCTGGGCTGGTCGATTCATCTGCGCTAGTGTCTGTTGATCAGGTAAATCATACGTTTCTAAGCTTGCCTGAAAGGTGTGAAACTCTAAGTCCTTGTATGTAGTTTTGCTTACTTCCTGATAAATTAAATATTTTTGTGATGCTGGATCCGCTTTTTGTACAATCACAGAAGTAATTCATGTTGCTACTGTAGTGGAGTGATAGTAGAGATTTTAGACTTGATTCTAGTCTTATGACACTGTGGGGGTGGTTTGCTGTACGGAGGTGGAGAATGTTGAGTACACGTTGCATAAACATTTTTATCAAGACTGGAAATGGCCTTGTGGTTCAACGCGGGAGAAGCATATAGCAAATATGGGATTAGTTTCATATTTTACACTTTCAATGATGGTCGAATTGCTTTCCCACTGAACAGATTTGCAAATCTTAGCACTGATTTTGTGATCATCGTTGACTTAAGCTTTCTAATGGCTAGATGGTTCGACCATGAAATCTTTCTGTCAAATATCACTCCGAGATAATCCTATTGTTTCACTATTTTGATTGTAATATCTCCTAGGACCCCCCCACACGCATTGTTTTCTTCCCAAAGATCATTACTTTCGTTTGGAACAGATTGGCAGTTAATCCGTTCTCCAAGTTATACTTATTTAGTTGATGATGTTGGCCTTTTGGCGTTTGTGACAGGATCACCAAGTCATCAGCGTAGCCCAAATATGTTATTTTTGTACCTCCCAACTTGGAAGCAATACCCTGTTCTGACTCCAGTGACTCGGTTAAATCTGCGATATACATGGAAAATAATAAGGGGGCAAAATACAGTCTTGTTTGAGGCCGTTCTCGTGCGGTATTTAGAAGTCAGGGTATTGTCGGTAGATAGCTTTACCTGTACCATGTATCAGTATGCAATTTGATGAAAGAATGCAGAAGATACGGATCAATTTACCACTTTATGAGCTTGCCCCACAGCCTTTGCCAGTTCACTTTGTCGAAACCCGTGGAATAGTCCACGAAACAGGCATAAAATGTTAATTTCTGTATAAGTGCTAAGTAGAGTCAGTGTTGTGATGTCAACAGTTGAACAACTGGTGCGGAATCCTGTTTGTGTTAATGGTATTAATGATTTATCTTCTGCCCAATTGCATAGTTTGTTTAGTAGGTGCTTTGCAAACAGCTTCCCTTCAAAATCTAAGAGTGCTATTAATCTGAAACTGGTTGGATCTTGCTGTGGGCCCCTTTTGTAGATTGGATGCGCTATCTCGCCTTTCCAAGAGAAAGGAACTTTCCCACATTTGATTGCAAAAGTGTACTCCAAAAGAATATCTAACTTGACCAGATCTATCAGAATGCCGCTTGGACAAGCTGCTTTGGACGAGCGTGAGCTTGTTTTTAATTTTGTGATTTCCTCCTTAGTAATATCAGGATATGTTACGAAATCTCTTAGTAGTTCAGATGAACAGATGATAACTGATTTGTACAGGGACTTTATATGAGTTTCCCACTTATCGTTGGAGTTACACAGGTCATTGGGCCGCTGATACAAGCTTTAACCATAGCCCACCAGAGTACAGAATGCTCTTTCATTTCAGCCCACCAGAGTACAGACTGCTTTCATTTCGCGATTAAATAGTATGGAACAGTTTTGTGAAGGCATTTTCTTTGCTGTCCCATTTTATCTGTAAGTTTCTCTTCTTGAATGCAATCTTCAGATTGTTGAGTCTTGCATCGCGATCCTTGGACGCAGGTAATTTTAGAATGTGTTGCAATTAAAAAGTAGGTTATTCTACTTATCCGAATGGTCTCCGTTGATAAGTGCTGCTGCGGTGCTTTAGGCTGTGGCCAGTCAGGTTTTAATAAAAGGCCTATAGTTATCTTTTTGCAGTCACATGTGGGTTTTGTAAATGCACAACACATCCCACTAGTGAAGTTCAATATGTAAGCCACTGGTGCATTTTCTGTGCCAAGTAACTGTGGTCTCAGTTAAAGGCAATTGGGTGTAGCCAGTCTTTCACAATGTTTCGGGTTGTGAGGCATTCCATGTTCTATTTATATAACGAGCATTGGCAAAGCCAATAGGTCCCGCCTATAAGGCCTATTGGCTTTGCTGATGTTTTTAGCCATGCTGTACAGCTGTAATCTAAAAAAGAAGCCGGCAATCATGGGTAGTTCCCAAGTTTTAGGTGGAGAGCAGTTCCTTTATATGGAACACTCAACAGCCTAGACACTCCAAAACCAATGTTTTTTTCCCTCTTTGCCAGTTTCTTATAGGTGGGAAGATGGTGAATAGGTGGGAAGATGGTGAACTTAGTTAGCACAGCAAAATTTTCTTCATGCAATTTTGTTTTCATAAACACCTTCACTTGCACAGCACTTTTGTCTTTGTTCAGGCCGCGGTAGGATAAATCACAATCTCTGTTTCTTTGCACACCCCAGGAGTGTGAGAAAAAATGAACACATTTGATCCTACTTTCATATGTGGAAACAAGTTATGACCTATTAAGTCTGTACTGTCCTAAATGTATATGTAAAAAAGGCTTCGCATCAGAGTGAATACCCCTTACAAATTGAAGGTTAAACCAGTCTTGACTATCAAACTGTTTATGGTCAGGGAATGGGGACCAGTAACCACTCTGGAGTAGTAACATCCACATGAAACAGAAATCGTATAACATTTGAACATTTTTATGTGGTTTATGGTGAAAGTAGGATCTGAAGAGCATGTCACATTGATGCAGACCTGAAATTCACAGATTCATATCTTAGCTCACTCACACTGTTAAGTTCAGCAGGAACAATTCAAACCTCTAAGAGATCGGTCTTTAATGCCTAAATGGACAGGTAGTCAGAGCTCTGAATCAAAACAGACAAGTAAATAAGCAAGCAAACGTTTCAAATTCGTGAAAAAATGTCATGCACATACTATTTTAATCAACACTGGACCCTTTCCATAGTGGAATATCTGCAGCTCGAAGCAAATGTAGATGTTGCCTCTTTTTAGACTGAGGCCTACTAGATAGTGCATGTACCGTCTGTTGTGAGGCGTATTTTGATTCATTAAGAACATGCAGGGGCTTGGAGCCCCCATTTTGCTTACCATATGGTATGCTTTCCTTGTCACTGTCATTTGTCTGCTTCTCATTCGTTTAGCAGCTTGTCAATCTTGTGTGTTTTCCTGCCATGGGGCATTAGCTTTTTCAATCTCTTTTGATTGGTTACCTTTGAGGCTTCCATTGCTTGCTTTTCAAGAAATATTTTTTTTCTTTTTTGTTAAGCACTCCTTAAGAGTACATGTGTTTTTGAGTGGTCTCTGTGTACTTCTCTCTGTCTGCATTCTGTGTTTCTCAGTCGAACGCCTGCTTCTCCACACTCCCTCCATGTTGTGCTCGCCTGTGTGCTTCTCCCCATTGCTTTGCGCCCTTCTTTTCTCACTTCTGTTACTTCTCCCTCCAACCACGCCCTCCATGTTGCTCCCCCAACCCTCCTGTTGATTCCACCCCTATCCTGCTCTCCCTATGTTGCTTGAGGGCACCATCCCTCCACACTCTCCCGTGGTGCTTCTGTCGCTGGTGTTGTTTCCACCCCCCCCCTGCTGCTTTTAAAAAATAAAACGCTTTTGTGTGTTGAATTTTCTTTTGTTTTCAGAAAAAGAAACGCACCCACGTCCTCACCCATGGCTTGCTGCGCATGCCTGCAAAATGACTCGATCACCCTCCTCAGTGGCTGTTTTTTTTTGTTTTAACTCTTTAGCCATGCTTCTAAGCTTCAGGGATGCTGTGCTTTGTGGCTAAAATCAACTGGCAAAGCTAGTAGGCTTCAAAGGCAATGATTCTTTTCCTCCAGTAACCTGTTAATTTTGTTTCTGCACACCCTTAATTCTTCTTCCTAAGAGGCCCTACTCAATGAAGGCCTTTTACCTCATTCCTATATCCCTCTTCTAAAGAAATGTAATTGGCCTCTGGCATAGTTTTGTGCTAACAGATTGCCTGCTGCCTCAATGAAACCTCGATACTGCTTTTTGATTTCAAAATGGCAATAGGTTTGTGTGCTACCTTGAGTCTATTTAGAACAGGATAGCACGAATCAGTGGTGGATGTACCTCTTCTTAATGACAGTTTTCTCTTTGCTGCTGTGATCTACTCACCTGTTTCATGCCAACTTTACTGCATTATACACAATGAAAACAATAGTATAGGCCCTGTGTGTTTGGAAGGACTACCGTTTTTTTTTTATCTTGGTGACTTTGCTCTATCCATCCCTAGCCCTTTGTAATCTACCTTTCATTTTCTCTTTAGCCAAACTGCCACAGTGAGGCAGTGGCAATGGTAGAAGGAAATCCTGAATCCTACTTTCGGATTTAGGTTGTTTTTACTATTTTTTGGAGTCTGCGTAATTGAAGCACCTTGCCATTGAAATCTGACTTTCTTCAGGCCAAATACATGGAGGAACACTACGAGTAATAGCAGTTGCCTGGTACTTAGCAAACGCAAACATAAAGAGATTAACACACACACACTCACACACACACGCTTTAATTTGCACTACCAAGATCTCACTTTGTGCTTTTTCCCTCTCGGTCTTAATCCAAGTCTACCACCTGAGGCCATCCCCTTATCTCATACTTATTAAAAGTAAGTAGGGTTGCAGGCGTGTTTGCGGTCTTTGTTTTGCAGTCCTGGCCATTATTCCTTGCCTTGGTATAGCAGTGATTACCTCAGGGTGTGGTATGGTTCAATGTGAGGGGTTCTGACTGTATATACGCAATCACTGTTTATCTCGGCATCTGACTGAGACAAAAATGTTTAAAAGATAGGTGGTAGGCCTTCCAAAACCATTTAGACTGGCATGAGCGAATAGACTCAACACTCGCAGCACATCCGCAGCCTAATGTGAACGACGTCCCAATACCAGCTATTGGCTACGCATACCCTTCCAATTGAACAGGCACAAAGACTCAACCAAGTTGTGATAATGTGTGATCAGAAACCCTTTACTTAGATTTCCCTCTCCACATTAACTCTTAACTCAGCATGTGGATATCGCAGTGTACATATCTTGTCCTGGTGATCCTGTCTCAAAAATCCTTTACTGTATTCTTTTTCTTTACATAAAGCTATATTGTTTTACACAATCAATCAGGGGTTTGTAGAGCGCGCTACTCACCCGTGAGGGTCTCAAGGCGCTAGGGGGGGGGAGGCAGCTCCAGATTAGTTGAAGAGCTAGGTCTTGAGGTCCTTCCTGAACGTGTGCAGGGTCGGGGAGTGTCTGATGTTCACCGGGAGCTCGTTCCAGGTCTTGGCTGCGATGTAGGAGAAAGCTCTCCCGCCTGCTCTGTTTCTGCGGATGCGGGGGACCTCTGCCAGGGCGAGGTCGGCGGAATGGAAGTTCCTCTTGGGTACGTGGAAGGAAACTCTCTCGTTAAGGTATTTAGGTCCGATGTTGAGGGATTTGTAGGCGTGTAAGACACAGTTTGTCTTTCTTCTTTTATTTATATCTAATGCCATTGTAGGTTTAATGCTCTGATCACCCACATTGTCAGGCAATTTTTCACAAGCATTTAATACTTGCTGAGTTAGAGATAATATCAAAACCTTGAACTCCTTTCAATTTTCAAATTTCGAAAGCAGTTTCCACTCATGTTCCACCTGAGGTGTAAAATAATATTTTATATGGCTGCTTACATAGTTGATTACACAAATGAATTAGGAAACAATATGGCGAATGTTATAGATTGTCCTGGATTTACCAAGCTACAGATATGAGTGATTAGTCATTTACGTTCTCGTCTCTGCATTCATCTTTATATGTGGTGCAGTTATATGTAATTGTGTGTGAGTTATATTGACGTAAGTGTGTGTTCGTTGTGGAGAGAGGTCGTGATTATCAGATTAGCTTTTGCTTTTAAGAGTTTACCGGAAAAAACAATGAGGTTTTAAAATCGTAGATTATATGAAGCTTGCTTTGTACTATTTCGGACTATGTGGATAAGCAGACAGTATATCACGAAACCTTTACTGTAAAACGAGTCGTGGAAAGATACCTTTTGAATCATGAATAAGAAGCAAGTCCTTTTACCCATAGTCAACTACAGTATCATGTGGGACGAGCCTCCAGCACACCTGGGAATGTTTCCCCAAGGTGACCGACTGCTCCTTTCTGCAATTAAGTATCATGTGATCTTTAATGCGAAGACGTAAACATACCAGCAGCATAGGTGAGAGTAAGGCAGGCTCGGATGCACCTAGTATGAAATGTAATCGTGAAATCATTAAGAAATGATCTGACAAAAAGGGAACCTTGGTAAAAACATACTGTTCTACGATTATCAACGTTATTTTCTTTTACCGTTATAGAAAGCCTGGATATGAAATGTGAAGATGAAGTGGATTTTGCTGAAAGATTAAACTCGCAATCTGAAGATTTGGTAAGTTAAAATATGTATTCATTCGTATGCTCATAGCTATATCCCTTTTCATCCTTTTGGCGAACTTAATAGTTGTGTTATTGTTGTGTTTGTTTTCGGCACAGTTGGGTGAATGAGAGCAGTGGCTGTGATAAATAATTATAGGCTTGAACGCACACCTGCTCTTTCAAATAAGAGACCAGCCAATGTTTTCTTAAATCAGTCTGTAGCTCTTCTTTTCACACACCGTATAACCTTTTTGAGTTCTTTTCCTCGGTTCTCCTATCTTGAAAGTTGAAAGATCGAGAAAAATATATTAAAGTATTGATACCTTTGGTAATCTCAATGCATGTGTAAAGTAGGTGTACCGTAGTTTACTTGCCAATATGTATGGTATCTATGCTTTATTATATATGGTTTTCTAACCCGAAGTATTTCTGCTTTACTATAAGTCATGGCATACTGAATGGGTGAAGTGAGTTAGTTAAAATGTGGAATGTTTTTTTGTTTGCTAGATGTACATTTTTCCTTTGCAGTAAATAGTGTTCATTTTGTTGAGTCCTTTCCTCCATTCATATTGTGAATATTGAACATTTTATTGTACATCTCCATGCTTTTAGCAAAACTGAGCCATTCAGTTGTAAATGACACGTGTTGACAAGGGTAACAAATGTGGAGAAGAATATTAATAAATGTCCAAAACCGTATTATTGTATTAGCGTTGATCTACTGTGCATTGCATTACATTTTAATTACATCTCCTCTAACTCTCTTCTGGGAATGCCCATTATGCTAAATTAATTTAAGAATGAGCTGCACATAGGCTGCTGTCTTTTTCTTGTGTACCTGTCTGCTTTGCATCTACTTTGTCTTCTGTTTTTCTATCAGGGTTCTGACCTACGCAAAAGCTAGCCTTGTATGCTTCTCCACAGTCACCCGACCGAAACGCCCCCGTCAGTCCCACATTACTTTTGACAAGTGATGGCTCCTCTGCTAAGGCGAAGGAACATCGCCTCACTGCTCGTTGAGTGGGGAAAATAAAATGATAATAAGAATCTATTATCATTTTATTTTCCTTTGTGACTCCGAGTGAGGCTGGCTCTGCCACAGAGGGAGCAGGAGTGGTCCACTTAGACCTATCTTGGACACACCCTTAGCCTGAAGTATTTCATTTCCTATCCAACAACACTGGAAATTAGGATTGGTGAAAACATTCACAGTTTTACCGAATATTATGGCTCAATGGAGTGGAATAGGATATATATCATTACAGTATAGGTGCAGAGAGAAGCTGTTGGCTGGATGCACCCCAACGCAGGAAAAGTCAAGCACATGTGGTAGGGACAGATAATAAGATTGGAATTCACAGATCGGTACTGGTGCAAAGTAAGATTGTTCACTGGATGCTCTGTGTTGCATTAAACGGAGAAGCAGCTGGCAATTAACAAACCAAGATACAGGCTGTACCTAGGTGCAGACTGGGGCACTTAGGAACAAGTATTGCAAGGGAGCCTTTACTGAATCATAGCAGAGTACATGTTTCCTGGTGCAGAGTGGTATCCAGACACACAATATAACAGATGTTCTTTGCTGTCTCAGGGGATGGAGTTTCCGGATTGGTAGGCATTTGTACAGGACAAATGCTGTATTACAAGGGGCTTGGGAGATGATGTGGTAGACCAAACAACAGGACTGAGAATAGTTTCTTGATAATCTGATGGAAGTTAGATGGACCTATGGTCTTGGGCCTAGTCAAATCAAATACAACTTTATTCGGATTTCTTTTGAATCCATGAAAGTATGTAACTCATAAAAAGAATGCATACATTAGATTAAAAACTATTTTTAGTATAGCAGGATATAAAATATAACACATTGCATTATGCACAGTATCCTATTGGTGGCGGTATTCATAACTAATGTCCAATAAGTATACACAGAACATCAGCAAAGTTCCTACTATTGTGCAAATTTGCAAATGTGCAAGGTAATGTGCAAGAGAGCATATATAAAATGTTAAGCAGTTCTATTAATTGGTGTCGACCTTAGGTATCCTAGTCCTGACCATAAGCCATTAAGATATTTAATAATTCATATAATCTAAATGCGTAAGGGATTTCCTTCTTTTCATAGCTTGAAAAATATAGGCAAAGACAGTTCGGCAGAGAACATATATGAAAATGTTCAGCAGTTAGTTATATTCGTTGGTGTTGACATTAAGCATCCTTTTCCTGACCATAAGGCATTAGGATTTTTCATAATTCATATGATCTAGATACGCAAGGGATTTCATACTTTTCATAGCTTGAAAAATATAAGCAGAGACAGTTCGACAGATAACATCACTCTTAAGTTTATATTAAAAAATTCAATGCATCTTTATAAAACTTGAGTATCTAAGTTAGAAAGAGGGGGTGTATCAGAGACCTAATATCGTAAAATCTGCAAAACAGGATAAAAAGTGCTGTGGATTGGGTGACTTTCCCATCACCTGTACATTTAGTAATATTTTTCTTCCATGCCTCCTTTTTAGGGAATACAGCTAAGTGATGTAAAATACCCATCCGCAGTCTTGTCAGATAAAATCTCTCTTGAGTATTTGTTACCTTTATTAAATAGCCTTGTATGCCTTCTTGCATAGGTCCTGCCATATACCTTGAAACACTCATTTTTAGGTCTCGCGCCTAGAGTTGCAGTGCGCAGCACTGCTCGCGCAGCGAGAGACCTCATGTAGGGGGTTTAGAAGCTGACCTAGGAATCGCACACGCTCAATCAATCAATCAATCATGTCACTTATAAAGCGCACTACATACCCGCGAGGGTCTCAAGGCGCTGGGGGAAGAGGGGGGTGGTGCTGCTACTGATCGAAGAGCCAGGTCTTGAGGAGTCTTCTGAAGGCCAGTAGGTCTTGGGTCTGTCGGAGGTTGGTGGGGAGGGTGTTCCAGGTCTTGGCGGCGAGGTGGGAGAAGGATCTGCCGCCGGCGGCCGCCAGAAATGGGGAGGTGGGAGGGAAGAGCAAGGAATGGGGCAGCGAATGGGCAGTGAGGGGGCGGGGGCGCAGCGGCGGGAAACAGGCACAGAAGGGAAAACGAGCACAATCAGGGCATCAAGGGGGCACAGAAAGGAAAAAGAAATGAGCACAATCAGGGGCAGCAAGGGGGCACAGAAAGGAAAAACGAGCACAATCAGGGGCAGCAAGGGGGGCACAGAAAGGAAAAACGAGCACAATCGGGGGCAGAAAGGGGGGGCACAGAAAGGAAAAACGAGCACAATCGGGGGCAGCAAGGGGGCACAGAAAGGAAAAACGAGCACAATCAGGGGCAGCAAGGGGGCACAGAAAGGAAAAACGAGCACAATCAGGGGCAACAGCAGGGCACACAGACGGAGCTGTGTGGTGGGGGAGCGACCTACCAGTCAAGGCGACCTACCAGTCACACGCTCGTGCGTGTGCTTTCGTTTTAGCCCGGCTATTGGGCTTTGCGTGCGTCTTTATAAGAAAGACAGCACGCAATTGGGCAAAGGCGGGCGCATGTCCCGCCTTTGCCGCGCCCATTCCCACCGGTGTCTAGCACGCGCAGCAGCGCGCGTTCGCCTCGCTGCCGCGCTCCCTTTCCTCCCCCCCCGCTCTTCTGTGGTGCGCGCGCACCACTGTTTTTTTTTTGGGTGCGCACATAATAGAAATATGAGAAATCGGATGGGGGCAGAGTGATTATGCACTGGGTTAAGGTTACAGGCCTGTGAAAAAGCGAAGATAATTATCCGATATCTCATCACCAAACCATTCAAGCGTGCGAACCCTTCACTGGCGTGTTCGCCCCTAAGAGTTGCCGGGAAGACGTGGGTTTTGGATCCTAGGATCGGGCTAACTGATCTGGGTAAACGTCGTGACATCTCCCCGGCAGCGCCCAGGGAGTAAGTGGTTGCAGTCAGTCGTAATAAACTCTTCGAGACGAGCTAGCTGCAAGTGCATGTTTGTTGACTGGAGACATGGGCGGGTCACGACTCATGAGGTTTCACTCGCCGGTCAGCTAGGTTCCTCCGTGCGCTTAGAGAGGAAGAGGGAGTCGCCCGTACCAGTCACCTCCCACTGAAAAGCCATAGCCTCGGGTGACGGTCATTTTACACGCTTCCCTGCGCAGCGTGACTCAGGTGAGTGCACTCCGGTCCTGACAAACATCTCATCTATACTTGGGGCTTCCTAAAGAGAGAGACTTTCCCCGGGGGAATGGGCGAGCCCAAGTTTAACGGGTGTAGGGTCCAGCAAGTGCCTCTCCGCTTTGTTGCGAGTCCTGAGATTGCTTCTACGTGTCTACCTGTCACTCCAAAGCAGCCCCAGTTCCTGCTCAAGCATTTTCCAGCGGCTCCACCCCCTTTGTTTGCGGTTGCTCCTCCGCTAACCATTTCTCCTTTCCAGCGTCTGTTCAAGTTGGCTCCGTGGCTGTCAGTGAACGTGCTCTCCGCCTCACCCTGCCAAGGCTGCGGTTGTCGAATCTCACGGTGTTGTGTTCCCTAGAGAGCATCGACCTGTGAGCAGTGCCTGCGGGGTGCGGCCTCGATGTTCACTTCAGTAAGGCCCAGGGCTTTAAGTGGGCCGGGTCCCGCAGGTGCTCAGCACCGGCAGTTCTAACAGGCATTTGCAATGCAATAGGTCTCGCATTTACGCGAGTTTGAGCTATTGACATTACAAATGACAATGCCTTTTTTTTTTTTTTCGTTTTTAAAAGATAAATAAAAGGCATTGTCATTTACAATGCCAATAGCTTAAACTCGCCTAAATGCGAGACCTATTGCATTGCAAATGCTTGTTTTACTTTCTCTTCCTTTGGACTCTCGTTTACCTAATAATATTTGTATCAACTCTTTTTTTCAAAATTGCAAAATACTGAAATGAGTTTTAACTGTTAATGTGCCATCGATTTCTTTTAGTAATATGTCTATCTACATCAACCATGGAATCTTCTGGTAGTACTCTAGTGTAAGACAGTCTTTAATGATTTCTCTGGTAAACATTGCTCCTTCTTTGCTCCAGATGTTAAACAAACTGGTGATTGCACTAACATAAATGGTATCTTCTAAATATGATACTTATTTCCTTATGTGTGATGTATATGGGAACGGAACTGGGTATAGACATGAGTCTGCAAAGAAAGGAATTTCCGTATGATTGTAATATGACGTTCTCTGCCATACCCCATACAGTGGTCCCATAGGAGGCAGTTGGAACACATTTACTCATGTACAATTGCACCATTTCTCATATAGGTTTATTAACCTATTTTCCCTGCAAATCTAAACAGTGCCTCGACTGATCTAATAAATGCTTTGCGATATCTAAGTTGGGGCCCCAGGAACCATTGTGGGAGAAAAGTATACCCAAGTAGCTGAAACTCTTAATTTCTTCTAATTTATGATATCTCACGTAATGGTTCTTTTTCTTGGCTTTCCTTCGCCCGCAAGTCATCACAAATGGCGTAGTCTTCCACACCTTAATCGCCTAAACTTGGAGGTCTCCATAGAAAGGTTTTGTTTGATACTTTGGCTCTGCATATATAACCTAGGTTGGGGAACCATATGTCATGGAAGAGGATCACTTAGAGCTGTATGTTAGCTGCTTGCAGATTCCCTTTCCAATTGGAAAAATACAGAGTAAGTGACTTTTAATTAGTGTAATACTATGGAACAAAGGAAAACATCAATGGCAATGCTCTCAGTAGCCCTATTTTCTTTGAAATTTAAATTGTATTGTAATTGCATATATAAAGCACTTACTACCCCAGACAAGGTGTTGAAGCGCATTTTCGGCTAGTAGCACGCTACTCCGGAACCCATAAAGGATTAGTGGTGAATTAGTATAGTGAAATATGAAGTAATTTGAGCGGTGGATATGTTAGTCTGTTATTTGGATTGAGGAGGGTAGTGGAGGGATAGAAGAGGGAAAATGTTTGTATTTATATAGCGCTTGCTACCCCTGATGAGGTGTTGAAGCGATTTTTGGTGAGTAGCACGCTACTCCGGAACCCAAACAGGATTAGTGGGAATTAGTATAGCGAAATATGCAATTAATTTGAGTGGTGGACATGTTAGTATATTATTTGGATTTAAAAGGAATAGTGAAGGGATAAATGAGGGAAGGGTCTAGAAATGTGTTTTTTTGTTGTTGTTTAATTTTTGGGAGTTTATATCCGTAGGAGGGGGTTTGAGATGAGTAAAGGGGGGTGGAGGGGAGTTAGTATAGGGAAATATGAAATTAATTTGAGTGATGGACATGTTAGTCTGTTATTTGGATTGAAAAGGAGTAGTGGAGGTATAGAAGAGAGAAGGGCTTTTTGGAGTTCATAGCAGTAGGAGGGGGTTTGGGATGAGTAAAGGGGAGGAGGAGGGGGAAGAGTCAGAGGGAAGAGTTTAGAAGGCTTGTTTGGGAGATCAGAAGAGTAAGAGGTATGAGATGATGCAAGGAGGGGTAGAGTATGGAAGAGTCTAGAGAGGGTTATTTTGGGGATCATAGTAGTGGTATGGGGTTTGCGATGAAAGAGTGGAGGTAGAGGATATATTGATAGAGGTATAGGGTGAGAAATAGGGTAGTGCATTGGATATGCTGAATTAGTAATAAAGTAATACATTCATAGATACATAAGTACATGGAAGGTGTGTGTGTGTGTATATATATATATATATATATGCATATGGAAGGTGATCTATGTAGATTAAAGACGCATTTAATAACCTCAGGCTTTCAAGTGTTGTACTTTAAATTAATTTATTTGTTTTTAATTTTTTGTAATTCAATAGTGAAACAGTTGCAGATAAATAGTTATGATAAAAGATTTACTTATATACATGTTAAAAACATAGAATAATGTAACTATAAGTAATATGTACATTTGTTAAGCAGGACTAATGAATATCTATATTTTTTAAAACATAATTATTATACACGTTTATACAAAGCAATACACGTATGTAGGTACATATCTATAGTCCAAATAAATGCTTGTATACAGAGGGATATGCTGTTATTTATGTTTGCGTATGGTGGTTATGTGAGGAAGAGCCAATTCTTGAGTAGTTTTCTGAAGAGAAGGTGGTTATCCGTGGATCTTATGTTCGGGGGTAAAGAGTTCCATAGTTTGGCTGCTTGAGCAAAGAAGGATATGTCACCCATAGTTTTTTTTCTTGTACGTTGGGATTTTGAGGCGAGGTGCCACTCTAGAGCGGAGGATCCTTTGTTGAATGTATTTGGTGATTTTATTCCTGATGAAGAGCAGTCCTGTTCCATGTATCGCTTAGTGGGTGATACAAAGCAGCTTGAATGTGGATCTTCTGGCAACCGGTAACCAATGCAGGACTTTCAAGGCGGGGGAGATGTGGGCTTGCGGCTTTATATGTAAGAGTAGTCTGACAGCAGAGTTCTGAATCCGTTGTAGTCTTTTCATAGTCGTTAAATGTGATCTGTGGTAGAGCCTATTGGCGTAATCGAGTTTGGACAGAACAAGAGAGATGGTAGCCTGGACCTTGTGTGATAATCCTAGATGGGGGAATGCACGCTGGCTGCCCAAAGTGTACCAGGGGAAGGCACTGAGTCCTAGTTCACCTCAAAGTAGGAGCGGACCTCTGTTTCCACAAAGTCTGAGCATTCCTGATCGTTAAAATGCCAAGCGTTAACTCGCCACATCTGGCGATTTGCTGTCACTGGGGCAAAGTGAAGAAGTGGAGCATGTACCGAGATTCCTCAGGGGAGAGTCTCAATATCTGAGAGTTGAAGGATGTCCGTTGCTGGGAGCCACACCAGGCCTACGTGTGACAAGGTTTTGTGTGCCGCACAGCCCCATGGAGTCTGCCTTGGTCGAAAGCTGGCAAAATCGTAATTGACATCCTGGTCGTGGGGGGCTGGAAGTGTCCTGCACGGTGTCAGGAACGGCATTAAAGTTACACCCTGGGGCCCTGGGGGAGGGTCAACAAAAGGGACTCCGATGTTTGTAATGTGGCTTAGATCTGTTGTTGTGGAACATAGACCGAGAAGAATTTATAATGTTGGCCTTCTAGCCTACCCTCAACTTCCACATAGCACCCATGAGGGTCCGCACGTGAGGCAGACAGCACAAATGGGAATCCCCTATGCAGCAGGATGGCCACTATGCATGATCCCCAAGAGAACCCTGTGTGATACACCCTATCGTAGCCAAAATGGCCCCGTAAGGAGCATTGTCTACCTAACAGGTGAGTTTCTTGGAGAAGGACCACTGCCGGCTGAAATACTTCACATATCTGAGAATAGCCGACCTCTTGATCCGATCCAGGAGGCCATTCACATTCCAGGAGAGTACCTTAATCAGCATCAGAGGGGATGGGGGTGAAGAGGGAGAACAACCCCCAGGGAGGACACCTTAAGGTTTGGAGGGATGGTAGGCCATGGGGCAGATTAAGGATACTGCTCTGAATTATGAACCCTCGGTGTGGGACAAGTGTCAGTGTGGTGTATGGTCAAACATACAAAATAAAACATATAAACCACCAAAGCAACCCAACCCCCACCACATACTTCTACCCTGGAAGCATCTGTCAACCTAACCCTAAACATAATGCCTATTAACTAAGATTGAGACCGATAAGCCCGGGGGGAGGCCCCACCTGTTGACAGAGGTTCCTAATGCCTGACCGCTATCACACTTAAGCACTCACAGTGGGGTGCTGGAAGGACAGCACCACCAATAAAAGGGTAGCATCAGTACACAACCAAGAAAAACAGAAACAGCACTATCTCCATAATAGTATCGGACGAACTGCAGGATAGACTGGAGGGCCCGCTTAGTCTCTCAAGGGGTGGCACCAAGGTCACCAGTCTGAGACCAGAAGAGGTCTGGCATGTCTGTTAAGGCAGCATCCTAGTCTCCTTCTCTGGTCAGCACCCCATCACGGTCCGAGCCAGAGGATTCACATCAGCCTTGGCGACGTGGACAAGTCTGAGAGGTGGTTTGCCCCCGCCTGGTTGGTTTTGGAGGAAGGCAGGGTGCGGTATCTCCCACTTGCGGGTCAGGCCCACTAGGGCCATCCATTTGCTAGAGCACCCTCCTCTCAGCTGCCCTCTCCCAAGCCTGCTCTGTAGTATCAAATGAGTAGGTATGGGAGTTAAAAACCACTTGCAGCCTTGCTGGGAAGATGAGCATATACTGCAAATTGAGGGCACAGAGTTTCTGCTTAACCTCCTCAAATCAGCACCTTCGTGCTCAGGGAAAATCATAATCTTTGAATTTTGGAAATGGAAATTCGAATGCCTCCTGGCCTCTCAGAGTATATCGTCTCTATCTCAATACTTGAGGATCCGCTCAATCAGTGGGCAAGCCAGGTTCCCGGGTGGAGGGTGACGCCCCAGAGATCGATGGGCCCTCTCCAGGACGAACCAGGGCATGAGCTTGTCAATGGGAACCCAGGAACTCAACCGTGCCTCCAGAAAGCATTCTGCATCTGAGGCTTCAGCTCCCTCAGAAAATCCAACAAAGCAGAGGTCATTCCTTTGGTAGTGATTTTCGGCGTCTTTGGCCTACTCCTCCAGTTGCGCTGTCATGAACAGCAGTTTGAAAACTTGCAGCTTAAGGGCTGGCTGCTCATCCTCCAAGGAGACTCAAGTCTTGGCCTTGGTCACCCGAGACTCGACACCTCAGAGGTCTTGGTGCAGCAAGGAGACATCCACCAGGACCTCTCCTACCTTGATCTTCACCGCCACCTTCAAGCCTTGCATCGCTTTGAGTATAGTGGCGAGATTGAATTGCGCTTTCAGAGGCTGGTCAATGGTGCCTGTAGCAGTCAAGGGTGATGTGGTGTATTGCTATATTTTAGTTTGGGTGGATGCCAGAGGTGGTGATTCGTCTCACCTCATATCAGCGTAGGGCCGTAGGTCCCAGAGGACGAAAAAGGGAGATCGGGGGAGGAAGGGGAGAGCCTGTGCCACCTCAGGCCCGTGGCCCGCTTACCCGCAGGTAGCTCGAGCAGCCTGGCCGTTTGTGTCCCTCGGGGCCTTCCAGTCCGCAGGCTCCAGGCCAGCCCCAGGACAGGCGACCCACCAGGCCAACATACTATATAGGCACAGTTAGGGATTCATATCAGGCAGCGAAGATCTCATGCAATACTCTGGCCCAGCAAACAGGGGCCCCCTCAGGAAGGCAGAGGGAAGGGGCCCGGAGGGTGGTGGGGGGGCAGCTTAGCAGGTGTTCAGTCCTTCTCAGGGACGGGGGGTAGGGAGGCAACACCCACTGCAATACACTCTGCAACAATGGAATACTGTCAGCAGTGCCAAGTCGGGGGTGGGGGTGGAGCAACCCCTAGGTGGGAAGCCCTCTATATACCTTCAATGTCTGGGAGCCAGAGTCCGCCCCATGGTCCACTCGACAAGTTGCAACCGAATATCAGTGGTCTCGAGTGTCTCCCAGGGCCTCAGGGTGATCAGTGGGCAAGCGGTTTCAGCAGTGCTTCAGGCCCAGGCCGTGCCCAGCATTGATCCTTTCAGAGGTTCTGCACAGTCTCAGGGCACAGCAATCAACCAGGGCCAACCGCAGGTGGTATTGCTCCAGGCTTCTGGGCGGGCCGCTTCGGCAGGCCAGCAATGTGGCCGGGCTTTGATCGCTGGGCCTGGCCACGTAATGTCTTGAGTCAGCCTTCCCGACCAGGCTCAAGTCTTTGCCCCGCCGGGGAGCCAATCACCCCAATGCAGTTAGCCCTCGCGTGCACCAACGCCTTTCCACGGCTGGACGCCGGCAGGCTGCATCTCGCGTTGCTCCATCAAGGGCTGCCGCTTGGCTCCCCGCCAAGTCCGGATCTCTCCGGTCCGACATTAGGGAGTGGGCCACTCCCAGGAAACAGGCAGGGGTCTCTTGCAAGCAGGAGGCAGATCCACAGGCCCGAGCGGGCTGCTGCTACAGGCTGATCACTCGGGCAGCCAGGCTTTGGCTCGTGTTGCACCAGGCCAGCTCTCTCTGGTTCCCCAGCGACTCAGTTATCAAGCCCCTGCACGCAGAGCAAGCGGAGGCGGTGAAAAAGAGCTGTCAAATCACATATGGAAGGGGATGCTGGAAAAAGGGCACCAGAGCAACGCTAGTTTGCAGTCACCATCTTGGTCGGCTTGACCACACCCCAAACTTTTCTCTTTGTGCAAAAATAGCGTTAAATGAACTGAAAAACAATTTCCCCACATTTCACTGAATAATTTAGAGCTTCCCACATTTTCTGAATGACCTCAGACTAGTTAGTCCATGAATGACAAAACACACTAAATGTTAGTGCATGACTATTCAGCATTTTTTATATTGGTGGCATATTTGTGTAAGACAAACTTCCCTTTTTAGGTCTGGCTTAGCAGCGAAGCTGTCTGAATGAAACACTTAATTTTACAAATACTTTAAAATATGCATATATGGCTATGCTCCACCCGGAAAAATGCTACCTTCTCACCTCATGCTGTCAGCTAGCGATGTATCTTTCTGCCTTCCACAAACTGGTTCCATTAGAATGAATGAGACCATTCAAAATCTGAAAAATGAACTCAACTATGCTTTTTGCCTCAATCAGTCCTTTTTCTCAATCGTGCATTCTGCACTGAAATCAATCGTTATACTACTTTTCCCCAGCAATGGCAATGCCAGTACGACAGGCTTTAAGGTGATAAACAGCATTTTGCCTACAAAGAATGCAAATTGCATTTGTTTACACATGTGATTACATTTGTGGGTGTATTAAACCCAGCCCTATTGGATTTGCCAGTGCTTGTTTATTATTTATTGCAGCTCTCTCTGCATCATGTTATTATGATTGGTTGAGCCTTGGTTCGGTTTTCTGGAATACTTTTCTATTTTGTCTGTGTTTAACTGCCAGTTGGTATCATGACGATTGGCTCATGGACTGTTTTCTCTGTAATAAAAACTCAGTTCTGTCTTATATAGTGTTTGTTCAATATTTGGTCACTACAGTAACTTTTTAGGCCAGTCTGATCAGTATCCAACTAGTCATAGTCTTTAGACAAAGTTTGTTATATAAGGTCATGCCGCTGTTACCCCGCCCTTTGTACCGACGCTTTGTGACTAATCCTCGGCTGTATAAATGACAATATCTCAGATGTATTAAAATAAATGTAATTGTTTGGAAAAAAGAACACACCCAATTTTTTGAATTGTTTTGAGAACCGTTTTTTTCTGAAAAGAAACCAGGAATTAAGTGGTTTCCTTTCAGTACCAAGTTTTGTTTGGCTTTGCATTTTAAACCTCTTTTACTTTACGGTTTTTTAAATTCTCAGTTGTACTGCAGTTATATGCGTCCTGTCGAAAACTTTCGTGGCTTGTTTGGTGTAGGGACGAATGTAAAGTACTTTAGGAGTTGTTTCAAAGTTTCCTGTTTGTGTTTTTCTTTAAAAAACAGATAATGTTCTGAAATAACTTGCTGCTGATTTAATAATAGATCTCATCAGAACTGAATGTTTGGGCTTGTGCAATACTGGATTAAAAAATATTTCTTACTGTTGTTTTTCTGCCTTGCTTTTATTAGCAATAAGACAAAGTAACTGAACAGCTTCTGTGTCTAATGAAGAAATCATTGCTGATTTTTATCTTTGGACATTGAATTTAGTAGGCTATCAAAGTACCCAACCGCACCTGAAACACAAACTCCACCTGCACACACCATCTATATACACTGGGAAGCATAAGCAGAACTGTGCATTTACATCTCAAATAAGAAATAGCCACCTAACCAGAATAAGATAGAACGTAATACCAGTAATACATCATCACAAGTTGAATCAGACTCCTGTCTGAAACGAGTAACCTCCGAAGCATGTGAAAGTCTCTTGACTGCCGAATGTGCTGCGAGCAGACGGTATCTTATGCAACTGCTGATAACATAGCTTGCCACTCACTACATGTTCATAGTTACCAAAGTTTGCACTAAACACTGTGCTGACTGCTTCTGTCTGTTTCCCTGTAAAGCTCTGTCCCCCAAAGCACTCTGAAATACTGAAAGGCATTATGATACTACTAGGTTATTACCCCCCCCAAAATAGACCCGGTGGGGTTTATCAAATCAGTTTGTGGCTTGACTCTTCATTCAGATAGGCAGAGAATGGTGCAGTCTGGAATGGGACATGGCACATTGGTATCAGGATGTGGCTCGTATTATCCAGATCAAAGGACTTTTTTTTAGACTGGGAGGAGAGTCACTGGGAAGAGAGTATATCGAGGATGAGTAAGACAAATTGATATCCTGTTGTAGAGATAGCTGCCAGGTCTGCTTCTCCTGAAAATAGAGTAGGCGTGTCTTTCAAGACTCAGTATTCACAAAACAGCCAGATAGAATAAAAAACGAAATAGCCTTCAATCAATCAAGTGACTTGTAAAGCGCGACTACTCACCAATAAGGGTCTCAAGGCGCAAGGGAAGGGGTGGGGCGGGGGGCGGGGAGGCTGCTGATCCATCGAAAGCACTGTGGTTCATTCGAAGAACCAGGTCTTGAGGTCCTTCCTGAATTGAGGCAGTGACTGTGATTGCCTGAGGTGGAGAGGCAGGGTGTTACAAGTCTTTGCTGCGAGGTAGGAGAAGGATCTTCCTTCAGCCGTGGTATTGCGGATATGTGGGACGGTGGCCAGGGCCAGTTGATCTAAGCTGAGGTCTCTGGTGGGTGCATTGAATGTGAGGCGGTGGTTGAGGTACGCAGGTCCTGCGTCGTGTAGGGCACTGTAGGCGTGTGTGAGGAGCTTGAAGGTTATTCTTTTGTTGACTGGGAGCCTTTGAACAAATCTCTGTCAATGCCGGTGCCGTAAATAATCCAGCAGAAGCAGATTAGTCCCTTTTGACACTACATTGCTCCTCGTTAACTTGCCTGTTCATGTTTTTCACCCTTAAATGTCTGTGCCACCAGAAAACAAAAGTGAAAATTTCAGATATGAAATTTTAGGCCAGAGGGCACAACATCACATAAAACGAAATTAACAAGTTTCTCTGGGATTGAACATAAATAAATAGATTTCCAGAGAAGTGTGAAGAGAAGTGGGTGACATTTGAAGGGCCTTGTCAGCCTTGCTTCCTCAGGGCAGTAAACGAATCGGCATTTTCTCCCCCCTTCACTTTATAGGATGTTAGTCTGGCTAGTGTCTGAGTCATGACCCAACTCCGGCTCGGCCATCTCGATATTGCCTTACTTAATTGGGCATTTGTGAGCAACAAGGGGGCTTTTGGTGTCAACCTAAGGTCATCGGATGTGAAATCTGACTCTTTGAAATTTTGCAGAGCTTCTGTTTAGCTTACAAATCAGATTGCTCTTCCAATTAGTATTTGACTCATTTGTAATAATTTTGCTACTTTTGTACTATATTTGGGGTTTTTGTCTCGCCATAATTTATATCACTATCTAGATTTCTGGGTCTACCATGATAATGCAATTTTGGTGTAGAGACAGTGCTCCACTGCCCCTCTGGCTAGGTGTTCGCTAATTAGATGTCTATAAACAGGCGAGAAATCAAAATTGTCTGTTACCAAGCAGTAATGAATGTGCTATAACATTGGTGAAATTTGGCTATTTTCATGTTCATGATGTCGCTTCCCACAAACAGAAGGCACGTACTCACATCCAGCAATCATTTGACAGAATTCCTAACGTATATTCAATATACCTCACAGTAGCAATAGTCTCGACCCACAATCCCATGCACATATTTTCATTTGCTGGGTAATAAGCGTGTCTCTCGACCTAGAATTTGACTAAACAATTTGTAGATTCCTCATCCCTAGTACAGAGGACCAGAATTGGTTTCCTGCCTACAAGAACCTTCTACAAAGTGACATGGGGAATCTTATTGCATCAATTGGTGCAGAATTCTCAGATCCAGAGGAACTAAAGAGTAGGCTTATCTATGGGCCTCAGTTCTATGATATTCGACAACCTATCTGAGAAGTTCTAAGGTTAGAGGAGCCATCATCTTATAAAATGTCTGGACAGTATTGCATCCTGTAGACAGATTTCCTTCTGATTGATACATGTGGCAGTTAAAATGTTTCTGATGAAGTAATGGACTTACATTTATCTTTAGACCTACCACAATACTTTTCTTGTTTACTCACTGAATGGAACTTATACAGAGTATCCTGTATCGGTGAAGAACACAGTCATGACTCTCAGAACTTTCTGAGTATGTCTTGCAATCCACTCTAGTAGATTACAAGACCAGAGATGCGTTAAAGTGGATGTTGGCAGCTTCTTACTTCTCTATCCAGTCTGGTTCCTATAGTGTATAAATCGAATACAGAGTTCTCAAGGACTTAAAACAGTTGGTTGATGTAAATGAGGAGGAATTGCACATACAGTTTCTTTCGATGATTGAGTTGTTTATCAGATTACTGTCTTCTGCTACATTTATTGGACTGTGCAACAACTTTGGGATCAGCCATAGCAAACGGTGTCATGTGCATGTTTGGATATATTTGTGGAAATCTAACACTGCACATAAATGTGGCAATACAGTTATTTGGTTTGTAAGTGCATGTTTTGTTGTCATGGTTTAGGCAAAAATTTGTTGTTGGAGATGCTGTTGTGCCCACATGAATCTTTATAAATAAAAAAAATTACAGACTACGCCAAATGGTCACAGCATAACCTATCCATGTGGGGACGTCTTCAGGCAGTGAAAATGGTGGTGGTTCCCTGTTTCAACTATGTTCTGGGCATGTTACCTATCACAGTGCAGCTTGATACCCTCCGTTTCATTGGCAGAGACATATGCTCTTTTGTAGGGGGTGCAGTACGACCCCGTTTGAAAGCCTCTAAACTGATTGCCCATCGATGGAGTGGGGGCTTGGGCCTACCTTGAAATGAACACTATTACATGCCTCTGCACCTTTCCCAGTTGTCCTCCATGAGACCAGGGGGGACAGAGAAATTGCAATTTGGGTGCAATTGCAACGTAACATAGCTTGATGCGGCCCAACCCTAGACCTCTTATACTGTTATTGCACCCCCTCAACATCACCCAGCAATTCTCTCATACAGACCATGATGGGGATTTGGAACCAAGCCCAAAAACCATTGAAGTGACATTCGCAATTGCACCTGGAATAATGTGGCCTTTCTGGTGGACAGTAAACCAGGGCTCTGGAGCACATGGCAGACGTCCGGGATCACCACTCTGAATGACCTGATGGCAGTTGGGGATTTGAGAACCTACAAGAGGAATTTAACCTCCCTCTATCCCAACGCTGAAGATACGGGCAGCTCCGCCATTGCTTACTTAGCATACTTGGGCCCAAGCAAAGGGGTCTTCCAGACTCGCCCATGTCGCAATTCTTGAAGCTATGTAGCTCTTTTAAGGGAGTTGTGTCCGGTTTGTACAACCTTATAGTTCAACACCTTCATTCGCGAACCCACCTGGCCCTCATAAGCAATACGTGGCGAGGGTGACTCCAAATTGAATACGAAGAACAGGACTGGGTGCAAATAGTGTAAGAACTGGACAGGCGGATCAGCTAATATAGGATGAAGTTCTTTCTATTTAAAACACTCCAAAACTGGTACTGGACACCATAAAAACTACTGACCTTGGGCCTCCTACTCCACTGCTGCTGTTGGTGGTGCAGCACATTTGACTGTGACTTTACACATATCCTATATGACTGTCTGGAGGTGCTCCGGCTCTGTTCCCAAGTCCAATCCATTCTCAGCCACTCTGTTGACCTACTACACACACTTTCACACGTATTGGTTATGATGCAGAATTCTGCGGACATCCCTAACCGCTCTGGGCATACACACCAATTTCTTACCACAGCGCTGACCACCGCTAAGCTGTGCATCCAGCAGCATTGGAGGTTGGCACAGATGCCCTCTTGTGACAAATGGATGTCAGAAATGTATAAAGTAGCGTCTTATGAGGGGATCATATACCGACTCCAAGACCTCATGGACCTTTTCTCTGCCATCTGGGCCCCTTTCCTAGACCATGACCAACATTGACTTGTTTAGCTGCATTCCACATGGCACCGTTGGCCCCAGCCAGACAGGCCTCTGTCGACCAAGGCGGAATACAGTGTTGCACGATGGTAGTCTGCGAAGTCCTTTGGCCACTGCATATGAGATGTTGGCTATACCCTCCACCCGACCATATCCTGGTACTTGAGCATCAAACCCCTTCAGGCACCCTCCCACTTCCCTGCCACACATTTGTGGGGCTCGTTCCCTCCCCATCCACTCTGACCCCTCTCACACCTGCACCCACATTGCGATTGAATACAACCCAGCTCTGCCCTACATCTTCCACACCTGTCTATGACTCATACTCTTGGCGATGAGGACTGAGACCCTGTTTTGCTCCTACTAAGCAGACATAATTGTACTTACCACTCTAGCCTTCTACAATCCCTCTAGCCCCGATTACAGCTAGCACTTAGCAGAATGTCCTGCGGCTTCTATCCCATGGCATGTATGCCCCCTACCATTGATCAGTGAGCTGCACATAGGGTCGCGGCACTATGGATGCCCCCTGGTGCCTACTTGTTTTTTTTGTTTTTTTCAAGATGGGTGAGCATGACAAACCTTGTCCTTCATACCATTTCATCAAAGGACATTTGTACTGTACCAGTGTTCTGTTGTTTTATACCTACAAAAGATTAATAAAGAATTGAGACCAAAAAAAACGTGAATAGCCTAAAAAGAATTCTAGTCTCAAAAAGCACACATTACAGTAATGATGCCTGGCACTTGAGGCAGCTACTTTGTGTGTGGATGTGCGCCTTGTGAAAGGGCATAATGCCATCAAAAGTCTGGAATCATGCCTTTTGACTGAGGGTCCCTGGTCAGGGACATTTTCTGACAATGCATACTACTACAACCTATTAGCACCCACATGCATGCCTCTGCTGCTCCAGGGAATTCATGAATGTTTTGTTGGGTGTACAAATGCATTACTTGAATGGCCACTGGCAGGCAAGTTTTTAATACTAATAGCATATTCCGGTGGTAGACTGAATTTGGGGCAGATTTGTCCAGTAAGATTTTCTCCAACCCTGTTGCTAATTAGCCTACTGAAGCAGCTGACCCACATTGCTGTGAAAGAGTCTTCCAGCCTGCTTGAATTAACGATAAGAGGTGTGGCATCAACTCCATTATTTTCTTGGCACAAAGCCTTCAACAAGAAAATTCTTATAAGTTGTCTGTGCCCCTTGGAACTGCTTTTGCTTTTGCATCGGTGTTGGTGCCATCTTTGGGTCTGGCACCAAGATCTGCATAGATCCCTCAAACATCAATAACACCAGCCCATTGTAGTCTTTGACTCCTAGCCCACTCCATCTCGACCATGGTGACACCCCACTGTTGATGTAGCACAGACATTTCTTATTCATGAGACGCCGACATTATTCCACTGGCACACAGTCGCGCTCAGACACTATAGAAACTTTTTTGCCTGGACTTTGACCAGACAAGCCATATTGAGTGGACTTTTTTGCCTCTTCGGAAAATGATCAATGTCGGCAGTTCTGCGCCCTCCAATATCCGTTGAGAGGAGCCTTGGAAGACACTTTTCAGTTGAGGTGGAATTAGAGTACAAATGGCCTTATGGGACAGTGAAGGGACCTTGGAGCAAGCGAAATTGACCCAAGGCCTTAGTAGCAAGAGGAAAGGCAGGAAGTTTGGTAAGGCCACTTCCCAAAGTCCACAGGCCCTGAAGGAGCCCAACCCTGAGGGTCTGGTGCATAAACAGGAGGCTGCTTCTCTGAGAGATTTGCCTGGCCTGGCAGAGCTCCTAGGAGCAGGTAGGCCCTCCAGAGAGGACTTGATCCAGGGACAAAAGACTTGTTCCATTCTTGAAGGCCGGAGACTGGCTGTTAATCAGGAGGATGGAGATTTCACTGGAACCCAAATGATGTACTGGGAGGAGGGAATCCTGTACAGCGAGTGAAATGACCACAGACCAGGGGCAACCAGGAGAGTGGTGGTCCACCAGCAGTACGGAGTGTTCATCCTTAACCTGACCCATTACATCCCCTTAGCTAGACATCTGGGGCAGACCAAGACCTGGGAAAGGCTGATCAGCCACCCTCGGATGTCGGAAAAAGTGAAGGAGTTTTGTTGCTCCTGTGTCACTTGTCAAGCCAGTGGCAAGACAGGAGGCAAGCGCAAGGCCGCCATTATACCACTGCCTGTGGTGTTGACCCCCTTTGAGAGGGTTGGGATTGGCATGGTGGTGTTAGACCCGTCTACTGCCTCTGGCAATAGGTTTATCAAGGTGGTAGAGGAACATGCCACCAGATACCCTGAAGCCATTCCCCTTACTGCATGGACAAGTGGACTACGATTTACCCAATCTTGGAAAAGAAGGGACAAGTCACATATCTGGTGGATTTAGGAACCTCCCGGCACTCCCACAGGGTTATACATGCGAAAAGGCTCAAGATACACCGTGACAGAGCAGAGCTGATATTACAATGTGCATGGTGACAGATGGAGGAGAATAAGAGAAAAGTGAGCCTCTCTCTCCCTGATCTCCTGACCGCCAATGTCAAAGAAGACTCAGTGGAGAGGAACAGCAGACAGACTGTTAGACTGTTACAACTTGCTCAGTCCGTTTCCTAGTCTGTTTTCATTGACCCCAGATCTGACCCGTTGGTGTTTCCATGATGTGGACACCGGTGACAGCTTGCCTGTCAAAAGCAAAATCTACACACTGTTCGACCAGGTCAAATCTAGCATCAAAATTAAAGATGCTAGAGTTGACAACGATTGAGCCCTTTAGTAGTCCATGGGCCAGCATAGTGGTGTTAGTACCCAAGCCAAACTCAAAAGGAGGAAAACCTGAAATGAGATTTTGTGTGGACTACAGATAGTTAAATGCACTCACCAAGGCTGATGCCCACCCCGTATCAAGAGCTGATGTGCTCATTGACAATCTGGGGGATGCAAAATATATGAGCACCTTTGGGCTGACTATGGGGTATTGGTAACTAGCTGTCACACCAGGGGCCAAGGAGAGGTCTGCTTTTTCAACCCCTGAAGGGCACTTTCAAGTTAAAGTGATGCTCTGCAGAATGAAAAATGCACATGCTACCTTCCTAAGGTTGGTGAACAGAATACTCTCAGGAGGACTTTAGTGCATCATATCTGGATGATATTGCTGTGTGTAGTTCCACCTGAGAGGATCACCTGGTCCACCTCAAGGAAGTGCTTCAAACCCTACAGGTGGCAGGGCTGACTATCAAGGCAAGTAAGTGCCAGATAAGGCAATGTTCTATTGTGTATGGCGGCCACTAAGTAGGTGGAGCTCATGTAAAATCTCTTCTGGCCAAAATCTAGACAGTTCTGGCCTAGGAAGCTCCTAAGACACAAACTCAAGTCAGAACCTATCTTGGCCTGACTGGGTATTACAGAAGGTTTGTCAAAAGTTATGGTACAATAGTGGAACCTTTGACAGAATTAACCGTCAAGAAACAGCCCAGAAAGGTCATCTGGACTGACTAATGTCACCCTCAAGGAATCTTTGTGCTCAGCACTTGTCCTAAATGCACCTGATTTTAGCAAAGAGTTTGTTATCCAAACTGATGATTCTGAAAAAAGGGATTGGGGCAGTGTTGTCACAGCTAAATGACCATGGTTAAGATCAGCCATATGATTTTATCAGTAGTCAACTCCTCCCCAGTGAGCAGCCTTGGAGTGCCATTGGGAGGGAAGCCTATGCTGTGATTTGGTCCCTGAAGCAGCTGAGACCCTACCTGTTTGGGACTCACTTCAGAGTTTAAACTGGCCACAGGCTTCTCAGGCGACAGATGCAGATGAGAGGAGAGAACCCCAAATTATTGAGGTCCATTTCTCTACAGGTTATGGACTTTACAGTGGAGCACAGACCTGGGTTGACCATGCACTGCAGATGGCCTTCCCAGGTTCTTTGATGATAACTACCAGGATAAGGGTTAGTTGCTTATCACCTTTAGTATGGTGGGAAGTTCCTCTTTTTGCATGATCACCGCCCAAAGTTTTGGATTGATGCTGCTGTCTTTTCTACTGTGAAAGTGCACAGAGGCCTGCTAACCAGACCTCAGTGCCAGTATTCTAACCGCTTACAAAATAAATGTTTGATAAATTGGCTACCCTCAATTGACAAAGTCTGACTTATAAGTCTCTAGTATATGGTACCAAGTATAGCCAAGGCATGTAAGTTAGTATCCACCCAGTGCTGCAGCACTTATTGTGCTACCCTGCGTGTGACAAAGTACAAAATGGCTCTCCGCCTGCCACTACAGTCTGGAAGAGCAGTTTACACTGCTAGTACGACTTTGCCCTTTATACCAATGGCAAAGGCCCCACTTTCCTTAACGAAATTTATAAGTCTCCTTTAAGAAAGGTCTTCCAAGCCTTATGGCAGGGAGCAGTATTTATTAAGTGGGACCTGTATTTTAATATGCCCCAACAGTAAAACTTCCAAATGTTCATCTTTACTGTGGAAAATCTAGTAACCCCATTGGCTAGTACCGAGTTAGAGGCTGACATCTCAGGCGTGTTAACTTCTGAATTGGACTACTAAAATGGGTACTTCAAATTAATCGTGGCCTTAAACCAGACTTGATGCCCAAGTCAAATTTAATGTCACTTTTAAGAAAAGGCAACTTTTAGAAAGTTGCTACTCTGTTGCCCAGACCTTTTCGGATTTGCTGGCCACCAGATAGCCTAATGCCCTCCTGGGAAGAAGTGTGAACAACTCCCAGGCTTAGGAACAATAGAGGCCTGCCACAGAGGAAGGTGTTACCTTCCCATCGTAGAAGGCTACACAGGGTGTTGGCCAAAAGGGCAAGCTATAAAGGAGAAGCCGCCTTTGGTGGGCAATTGGTGATCACACTCGAATAGGGCTGCCCTTTTGTTCAGGTAGACCGCCTGGCGATAACAGAGGGGGGGAACCAGCAGCGAAACACTCCTAGGGTAGACTACCAAGCTGCTCGTGACTAAGGGAAGGGTTCAGACATCTTGCGAGTGGGCCGATTAGTGCACTCTGGGATTGCTAGATGCCACACATAGCTGGAAGTCGTCACAAGGCGGGAGAGATCCTGGTAGCCCATTGGCTAGTGACCGCATTATCCCCCCAGGGGACTTTCTGGGCATAAATATGACTCCTTTGGCACCCTGAACCTCAGATCACATCTGGACAAAGAAGGACTTCCCTGCTGACCCCTGGACCTGGGAAGAGAGGCTGCACCAACTACTGAATTGCACTTGCTGCTCCCTGGGCTAGTGAAGAGAAGACTCTGCCTGTAGTGCCTGGCTTGTGAAAGTCGCTCCCGAGCTCCAGACCGAAGCAGTGACTCCAATGGTCAGTCAGTTGACCCCCTATTCCAGCACCAGGGGCATTAAAGCTGAAGCAGCCCATCATGGCTAGTCAGTAGCCACCTGCAAGGAATCGGCGCTGACCGCCAACATGCATCCAAGAAGATCTACACTCTAAATTCAAAAGTTGTACCAATGTCTGCTGGACCAGGGAGAGTGGCCAGAGTGTGAGCTGGTCGCCAAAGATGGACAGTAGCGCTCTTTAAAAGAAACCGCTGGACCAGCTGCATCGGGGATCGGTAACCCAGCTGCTGCTGGGTTTTTCCTGGCCCAAACAGGACTTTGAGGGACACTTACCCCTGTGAAGAAAGTGGCCCCACTTATCCCAAGGACCAAGGAATAACTGCAAGGCGACCCCCATCGACCGCACAGCATCCAGCGCATCTTTCAGCATCCTGTATCTTTAGCATCAGGACCACTCCATTTAAGTTTATGGCGTTTTTGATGTAAAGTGTGGAACTCTACTTGAGACTGCGTTGGTGACCAGGTAACTGTCCAAATATTCGCTATTGGCCTCCTTGACCACCTTCCTGTCAGAAGTGGCCTCCTAGTCCGGACCAGATTAGCCAAACACAACTCTTCCAAACTTTACAAAGTTTCTAAACCTGATGGTTACTAATGCTTGTTTGTGCTATGGACTAAAAAACTGATTTACGTTTTCTTTAAAAATCTATATTGCCCGAACCCTCTGGTAGATTTTGCTCATCTTGGTGGCTTAAAATTCATAAAAATATTATACATTTTTATAAATTGTTGTTGGATTTATTTTGTGCTGTGACTTTTTAGTTTTATTGGTGCTTTTAAATGATTTACACTACTTCCTTTGTTTAAACTTTGCTGCTCTAAGCCAATCAATCATTTATAAAGCATAGCAAATCATCCATTAGGGTCTCAAGGCTCTGGAGTAGCTAGCTGCTGTGTGGTGATCTGTTCATTCGAACAGCCGTGTCTGGAATACTTTCCTGAATTGCTGGAACGATGAGGCTGTTGTGAGGTGCAGGGGAGGCGTGTTCCAAGCTTTGACCCCCAGGTGCCAGAAAGAACGTGCTCCGCTGTTGGCTAGGCAGATCCGGGGGATGTCTGCGAGGAAGAGGGAGGCGTATCATAGGTGTCTGGTTGGTTGATGGAAGGTCAAGCATTTATTGTTTTTTTTTTTTTTTTTTTTTTTAAATTTGTTTTTATTGTTTTAATCACATAAAACAAATACAATCGATTGCATCACAACTCAGTCCGCTCTGCCATTAGTCTGCACAAGTGACCCACATATACAAGGTACCTTTGTTATCCAGTAGCTGTACTTCGCTGAGACGAATGAGTATCATAATAACTTATAGTGCCTGAGGCCACTAATACAGTGTTAGTCATCTGGTGGTACAGGTGTTCTTCTGCATGCCATGACAAAACATCACTTCGAACCTCATAAACACCCAGCAATCAATGCACACTCTAATTCCCCCTCTTATCCCACCCCTCCCCCTTGGCACAACCTCTATGCACAAGCAATAATGGCAACAAGACACAACTGCATGGAGGATGAAAGATCAAAATACAGGGCGTCAAGCGTTTATTGATGTATACTGTTCCTTCATTGTGCAGTGATTTTTATGCATGGGGCAGCATCTTGAACTGTCATCTCTTCTGGATCGGGAGCCAGTGTAGCTTCTTGAGGAGGGGTGTGATGCGGATCTTTCCGGGGAGGTCAAGGATAAATCGTGCGGCTGACCAGTCAAGGAGGATGAGGGCTGCTGTTTCACCACAGTCCAGGAGGACCCTGATATCGGTGGCTGTGATCAGGGCTGTGTCGGTGCTGTGGTTGGATCAAAATCCAGATTGAAAGGGGTCCAGGAGTGTTGTGTTCCAGGTGTTTGGTGAGTTGCTGGTTGATTTCCTTCTCGAGAACCTTTCCTGGAAAGGAAAGGAAAGAGAGATGGCCTGGTAGCTCTTCGGTTTTGCTGGGTCGGCGGATGGTTTCTTCAGGAGTTGCCTCACTTCAGCGTGGTTCCTGTCTTCAGGGAAGAAGGCCGAGGTGATGGAGGTGTTCAGGGGTTTCTTGAGCTCATCGCTAATCGCCTTGCTCCCGAGGTTAAAGACATAGTGAGGACAGGGGTCCGTTGATGTTCCTGAGTGCACGGAGTTCATAATGGAGATTGTGGCTTGAATTCTGATAGGGTCCCTGTGGGTGAGCAGGCATTTGGAATTTGTGTTTGAGTGTGTGAGCAGGCTGATGGCGGGGGATGGGGTTTGAAGGTTTCGTACATGACTGAGATCTTGTTGTATACGAGGTCTGCCAGGGTGTCACACAGTTCTTGGGAGGGGGTGATGTTCTCAGCAGTTGCTGTGTTGGAGAACTCCTTCACAATGGAGAAGAGCTCCTTGTTGCAGTTTGTGCTGGCTTCTATGCTGTCTGCTAGGGCTTTCTTCTTTCAGGAGGCAGTGGTACTGGTTCAGTGCTGTCTTGAAGGCGGTATGGTCTCCTGTCTCTTTGCTGGTGCGCCACTTCCTTTCTAGCTGCCAGCAGTTGTATTTGGTGGATTTCAACTCTGCGGAGAACTAGCTGGCTCTTCTGATAGGTCCTTTGGATTTGCTGGCTTGGCGGGGGTGATTCTGTTGGAAAATTGTTTGATCCACTGGGACAAATTCTGTTTTGGGTTGGATGTTGTGTCTGGGAGGTGGGAGTAGTTGCAGGGTAACTTAAAAATAAAGAAAAAGACATTCCTCTTGGCAATGTAAAAACAGCTCTTTACAGTCGCGGCAGGGAGAGCGACTGTCTTCACATAAGTAAAAAGCCGGTCTCAATTTGCTGCTTCACAGGCAACTATTTTTATACACAGTTAAATAATGTTAGTTACAAAAGTTCAAACAATGAATTACTAGGCAGTTACACATTGGTACACATTAATTATGGAAAACTATGAGGTCACCTATGACCCTAGACTTTAACCTGATACTCTAAACATCCTTGATTGCAGTTCTAACAATGCTTAACAAACTAAGTATTCTTCTACTTTTGAATGCATGTGTATCTAAGTCGAATGCATATTTATTTGTATGTGTGCTCTATCTTTGTGGTCCTAAAACCTCTTCTGAGATTCTGTGTGTTTTTGGATAATTCAGTCTCTTGCTCCCATTTTCTAATCATGTTTCAATTTATTGAAAACACAGAATACATGCCAGAGTGAATGTGTGCTAAGGCCATAAATTCCTTCAAACTTGTCAAACATGTGTTTTCCTTCAACAGTGACCTCACAGGTCATGCACTCTGTTCTCAAGTGAACTCTTCAACTCTTTTTCATGAGCACGAGTTTTTGGCCTTCACTGCTCTATTACCACGTATAGCTGTGTGACGCCTTCTGCTGTTGTGTCGTATTTTCATATTTTATTTCTCCCATAACAGAGTTGAGAGTGTTTTTCCACTGTATTTCTGATATCTTTTTCGAGTCTCTGCACATGGAGCTGGGAATGAGGAGGAGTGGTATGGGGGGAGGTCACGGTGCCAGTGTTGGTAGTTCCTGAGATGAAGTGGAAGCTGTAGTTGTCTGTCCAGTTTAGCTGTGTGATGTAGTTATACCTGACTCTGCCTAGGGTTGAGCAAGAGGTTTTACAGACAAGCCTGGCTGGACCCAAGACTGTTTCGTGAGTGTATTGCAATGTGAGGTCACACAACCACACAATATTATGCACCAGACCCTCACACTGTTGTTCAGAGGCTGCTCCAATGGCACTGTGAAGGAGTATTTGGCTGACTTATCTGCATTCCTCGGTCTGCTGTGCCAGAGCCTATTGTTTAGCGCTTTCTCAAAGGTTTGACAAATGTTTCCTTCGACTCCCTTCATGGTTCCCCAGTGGAATTTGAATCTAATTTTCACCTTTTTGATGATGACTCCATTTGAGCCCCTTCATAGTTGTACCCTCCGAACGTTAAGCCCCAAAATTCTTTTTGATTACTATTACTTCTGCTAGAAGGTTTATTGAGCTGCAGGCCTTTAGCTGTCGCCCTACCTTCACTTCTTTCTCAACAGATAAGTTGGTGTTGCGAACCAGGGCTGCTTTCCTTCCGAAGGTGGTTGACACTCTTACGTCTCAGTCAGTCCATCGCCTTTCTAACCTTTTACCTTTCTCCCCATCCTACTAAAGAAGAGGAACAGTTGCGTCCGTTGGATCCTAGGTGGACAGTTAATTTCTACCTGGACCGCGCCAAGGATTTCCAGTTGGATGACCAGCTCTTTGGCGAGTACTGTGGTGCCTAAAAAGGTAAGGCGATACAAAAGAGGATGCCCTCACGTTGGATCATCCTCTGCATCAAGATCTCCTACTCCTTAGCCAAGAAAGATCCTCCTGAAGATACCAGAGCCCATTCCATCAGGGCTGTTGACCACTTTTGCATTTGCCAAAGTGTTCCCAATTGCAGAAATCTGTAAGGCGACAACATAGGCTTCCTTGAACACCTTCGCAAAGCAATTTTACTTGGTTTCGGAGGTGTGCAGTAACCAACACTTTGGCAGGGCCGTTCTGCAAGATTTTTTTGTCTTCTAACTATTCATCAACCCTCCTTCTGAGCAGGGTATTGCTGTGAAATCTGTTCTACATGTAAGGAATCTGCAGGTAGAAGTTTCCATCAGAAGAAAAAGTTACTTGCCTGCGGTAACAATCCTCCTGGTGGATACTCTAAATACTTGCAAATTCCTCACTGACCCACCGCCTCCCTGTTTGATGGATGAGTTATAGGCAAAGTTTATAAGATCCCAATATAGATATATTTTTGGTACTGTAATCCTACATCAATGTCATGCTGTCCTCTCAACTTGAAGGCTTCGAAAAAATGGAGGGAAACTGATAATGTTGTGCGGGAGTGGACACTCTATTGCCTCGGTAATGCTGCCTGGTGTCACTTTTGGCGTCAACCAAATCCAACTGCCTCTACCAGCGACTTGATGGCTTTGAGGTTTTCTGGATCAAGTCGGGCACCTGGAGTTGCTTTACAGGTGAGGAATCTGCAGGTAGATAGAGTATCTGCCAGAAAGATCATTACTACAGGTAAGTGACTTTTTCTTTTGGGCACAGGAATGCGTTACGGCCACAATATGTTCCCGCATCTGCAGAGATAAATATTCCTTTGTGGGTCTAAGGTTTCCCAGCATCTGTACAGAAAGAAGTGTGATGTGGCCACAATCTCTGCCAGCATCTGCGGGGTCAGTGTTGGAGGCCCAATCTTTCGCAACATCTGTTGGGACAGAAATGGGTTTTAGGTCCAATCCGTCCTAGCACTTCCTGTCCATAAATACGCATTGACATAAGTGTGCTGCGGCCACAGTCTATCCCAGCATGTGCGGAAACAGAAGTGTGTTGTGGGCTCCCTCTATCCAAGAACCTGTGGTACAGTGTGTTGCGCCAAGTCTGTCCCAGCATCTGCAGGGACTGAAACCTGTTTGAGCCCGATCCTTCCCAGCATCTGTGCGAACAGAAGTTTGTTCCGGGCCCAATTTGCCCCTGCATCTACAGGGACAGAAATGCATTGTGGGACTATTCTGTCTCTGAATCTGCATGAACAGTAGTTGCAGCCATTAATTGTCAATAAGTAACTGGGAAATTTTGGCCTTGAGCAAGCTCATCCATTCGAGTACCCTTTCAACTTTCTTGACGGGTCTACTGTTGTTAAAGACTTTTTCTAACACATTTTTAAAAATGTTTTCTTGTATGTTAAAACAGCTGTTCAAGAGCTATGCTGTGAATGGGGAAATCCACTTCACCTTCAAAAAACCTCTAAGAAGAAGTGTAGCAAACGAATATGCCACGTTACCTCGCATGCTTTTTTAATGCATGCCATTACAACGTGGTCATTACAACGAATGCGTTGTAACAATGCATGCCATTACAACGCAAGTTGTAACAACGATTTGCTCTGGGGGGGTGCTGGATATTGGAATAGTATAATTTTCCTATACCAACTCCAGTTTGTGCAACAGTAGGGAAGGTGTTGGATTTTAAATCCAACACCTTCTGACCCCTAGAGCAAGTCGTTGTTCTGACTTGTGGAGCAATGGCATGCGTTGTAACAATGCGGTCGTTGTAACGACCATGTTGTAATGGCATGCGGTGTTACGGTTTCGTGGTAAACAATGTTTACCGTAACAAACTGGGCTTCTTTGCAGATGCCCCCCACTTTTTGCCCCATTTTAGACTGCTAGATGCTGGTTTTTGACTCCGATAGTGCTCTTTTCCTAAAAGGGATGTGAATTGAAAATTTTGAACAGTATGTGAAGGGGGAAACCAAGACAATAAGGGTATCCTCTGGGAAGGTTTCAGTTAGGCCTGTAGCCATAGTGCACCTGGAGCGGAAGGGTACCCTTAGTTGGCACAAGGTGGTGGTCAGTGCTGACCTCACTTTGTATTGCCTCCTGTGTAATGACATACCAGAGGTTGGTCAGAACCCAAGTAGGGTGGTTGCCCAGAGCACCATCCAACCCAAAGTTCCTAGGGATCCAGTCCCTGCAGTTGAGAGACAGGGATCCCAAAAGAAAGGAAAAAGGTGAAGGAGAAGGAAGCCACATGTAAGGAAGGAACCAATGAACCAAGGGCCTTCTGACCCAATTAGGGTAGAGCAGTTTTTGGCCCGATCCTGTTGCCCAGGGTTCTGGATTACTTTGGGCCTCACCCGGCTGGGACTGCCTCCTCTTGGGGCGCATCTTGTATACTTGGGGCTACGGAACATTGACATCATATAGAGGCCCAACCCGACCAGCGCCTCATTGTCAGACTGACAGCCTAGTCAAGAGAAGAGGTCTATGTTGTGCCTTGTTGCCTGAGCTAGTGCTGGGAGATCATACCCAGTCTGCAGGGCTGCTCCTGGGTGGAGCGACCCATAATCACAGGCGTGATAGTAGCCACAGCACCCACCCTGGGATTAGAGATGGGCAAAACTAGAGCGAAACCGGTGGGGGCCACACCAGACCAGGAAGATGATTTGCGGGAACATACGCAGGTAAACCCCGGAGCCTTGCCTTTAGAAGACCCAGCACAACAATTGTCTAGAATATTAGAAGCCATTGCAGACACTAAAGCAACATTGCATCAAGATCTCAGTGCTGTCTCTGTGGGGTTTGGGCTCCTCTGGACAGAGCATAAGAAACTGGCCGAAGAAACTGGCCGAAAGGGTGAAAGTTGCAGGATCTTACGCCAGCACAGCAATCACTGACACACCAGGTGGCAGAACTCTCCGACAAAGTCCGAACAAGGGCCAAAGATGTAGAAGGCTGCAGAAGAAGAAATAACAGAGTGCTTGGTCTGCCAGAAGGGGTGGAGAGCAGAGACATGATTGCCTACTTGGAACCTTGGCTCAGCACGGTGGTCACACCCTGGTGCCTGTCAACGTTTTACACTCTTGAGAGAGCCCATCGTGTGTCGGCACGGCTGCTGGCTCAAGGCCACGCCCTGTAGTGGCTAGGCTCCTACACAACAAAGATAGAGACATACTGCTGCATAAAGCATGAACTGATGGCCCCTTTGTGGTGGACAATAGTAAAGTCTCCATATTCCCAGACTATACGCTAGATGTCCAGCGACGACGTGCTTCCTTCTTCGAAGTCAAGAAAGTGCTGCGGGAAGAAGGCGTCCAATACTCTCTAATATTCCCTGCCTGACTCCGTATAGTATTAGTTGGGAAGACCCATTTATGTGAGGACCCCAAGATGGTGTGGGACTGGATTGAGGCGTACAAAACTAAAGGCCCACCCATGGAGTTGAGGCCCACAGGGCCACATCATAATCTGGGACCCAGGAAAAGACCCAGGAGGCGACTCAAGCGAGGCCCACCGAAGAAACCGAGCCCATCACAAACTGAACAGGAGAAAGCGGAAGCATTGCAGGCTGTAGCTAAGATTATGCAGGAGGGAGGATCTCCCTCGGAGGTGGGGTCGCGCTCTGTGAGTGGGACCGTAGGTTCGGACTCCGGCTCTTCTTGAGGAGATAGCACTATCCTGCCAACAGTAACCCATAAGACGGCAGATGAGATTATCTGATACTGGGACCCTCCACGAGCAGCTACGGGACCTGATCTGGGGAGACTGGCGGCGGAGAGTCTCGCTGAAGACACTACAACGCCTCATGATGGAGGGAGGTCTGGGAGTGCCAGATTTCGAGCTCTACCTCTTGGCGTCCCAACTGCAATGGTTAGCGCAATGTCTAGAGGGAGTGAACACAGAGGGGACCTTTTTGATAGAGCCCAACACGGGCCCCAACCTCTTATTAGCTAAGCTCCTTGACCCCACAACAATAGTCCCATACCGATCAACGTTACAGACCACAGCCCTGCAATGCTGGAAGCGATGCATGGCAAAGCTGACTGAGAGCCCTAGGTACACACCGGTGTTACCTTTGGTGGGTTTACCCCATGGAGACCCACAGTCGATAATCACAGCAGAACAAATGACAACCTGGACGGAGCCCGGACTAGAGACTGTGGGTGACTGCTACCAGGAGAAAGATCTACTCCCATTCAAAGAGTTGGTGGACGACTGTGGTCTCTCCCCGGGACAGTTTTTACAATCTGAGGCCCTGATACGCACCTTTGGGAAGCTGTGGGAAATGGGCAGGAAGGGGCTCGAGACACATACAGTACTACACTCAATGATTACCCTGGGCACGGCTGGGCATCTAATAAAATGGTCCTATGCCTCATTCCTCGGAGCGTCCCTTGCCCCGCTACACATATTGCGGAGGAGATGGGAATCGATCCTAGATGGAGAGCTTACTGATGCAGAATAGGGCAGGGTGCTGATATCCCCCAAGAAGATCTCCCTTAATACCCGGCTGAAATATACCCAATTCAACTTCGTACATATGACATACATGACACCCCACTGCCTCCTCATTACATACAGAGGGGAACCGCGTAGCTGCCCGAGGTGTAACTATAGAGACGCAGACTTAATACACATGACTTGGGACTGCGCAGCGTTACGCATATTCTGGACTGAAGTATTATCCAGGATCAAAGACACTTTGGGGCGCACACTAATACCACGGTTGAGGTCTGCTTGCTGGGGCTCTTCCCCCGACCACCCAAGCGAAAAGTGGGAAATAGATTCATAGACTTGGCCATGGCACTGGCCAAAAGAAGGATAGCAATGGCATGGAAATCTGCCACTGGGCCACAGATAGGAGTCTGGTACCGCAATGTAATTAGTTGGGCCGGGACAGAGAGTAGAGCTCTAAGCATGGAGGAATTGAAGGGACTGAGACATCACCTCATAGCCAAACAATGGAAAGAAACATTAGCCACCTGGGAACACCAGAGACAGACAGGTAGCGAAGGGGAGAGTAGCGAGGACATGACCAACTAGAATGCACCACTTAGCTACAATTGGGTAGGAACCCCCCCTGCACACTAGAACTGAAAATATAGCCCTCCCTTAAAACGAGTGCCCATCACTCCAAACATAAGACGTCACTCGTAAGATAAGACCTGACCCATATAGAAACCCTCCAGCCATAAACTACACACTAGCAGGCTTCCCCAAGTAAGAATTTTTGGATACTCATACCCATCCCTCTTCTGCACCAGTTGAGTTTCAACGTTTGGTTTTAATGTTATTTCGCTGCACACAGATGGCATTACAACATCCCCCTCCCGAGCGGGACGGCTCTTAAATGAAAAGAGCTGGAACATACAAGACACATAACTTGAGTTGTACAGTTCTGACACAAATGGAGAAATAGAAGCCCCACACAAAAACTCAAAATTATATATGCAATATCCTTTGTAATTTCAGATACAAGCCCTATTCTGTATTGGATAATGTGATGTATGACTTACAAAAAAGCAAACACAAGGAGATGGACTGAGCTCTGAAACTTTTCAGACACTCGCCCCCAGACACAGATCTGGGTTGAATCCTTCATCGTTCTTTAGCTAAATTTGCCAACCCAGTTCAGACCCAGCCATATGTAAATCAGTCTTGACCCTGTTCCTCCTGGGAACAGTTCAGCCTCAACTGCCAAGCCAGGTCTTTCCTGGACCGGAAACAAGCATCCTGGGACCGGTTTCTGGGTAACACCCCTCATCAGCCAGGCTAGCTTGAATCCAGTGGCAAAGTGAGCAAGGGACCCACGTCTGGGCAAACCCTGCCAACTTAGGGCGAAAAAAGCAAACACAAGAAGATGATGGACGGAGCGCTGAAACTTTTCAGACACTCACCCCCAGTCACAGATCTGGGTTAAATCCATCATCGTTCTTTAGCTCACTTTGCCACACTAGTTCAGACCCAACCATTTGCAAATCAGTCTTAAGTATGACTTACAAGGCAATGAGATGTGTAAACCGAATGCCGCCATATACTTATGTGCTACTATGTTTATTAATAAAATGCCAATAAAGATATCTTTAAAAAAATATATAGCCAAGACTAAAATTTTCAAAGACAAAGCGAGTTTGTGGTTTGGATTAGCTACTCAGGCAAAAAACAAGAAGACTTGTAGCTCCAAATAGATTATACATTAAAAGTGCATGACTAAAAAAAGACTAGGTTTAATTTAAACAAATAAATCGGTGATTTATTACAGTGGAAATGGGTTCGTGGAAAAGTGCTCACTTGGTGAAACACACTCCACTAGCATCCATTATCTAAAGAGTATGAAACCCAGAAAAGCCAAATCACTCTTCTGGTCTTTCTGTGAATATAAGGTAACTGATTTTTAGTAAGAGCAATAGCAACTCTCAGAAATGTCGTGTGCTATGTGAAGAACTATGTAAGCACACATTATTGCTTGTCACAACATGAATTGGGCTGTCAGCTGTTTGTGCTGTATAAGTTTTGTTTTATAACTACACATGATAAAGTGGCACTCAAAGTGTCATACATGAGGATGCATGCAGATGTCACTTCTAGGCACGCCCAAAAATAGAATGTCACACATATGCATGCTGACAATTTGGCAGCTATGCACACTACCTGGACTGCGTTAAGGATTATTGTTATTGAATCCAAGGATCATCTGTGTATTGTGAGAATATTGCATGGTAAGGCTTTCCAGCCATACCACATAATATTCCACCTAGCAATAAGAAGCAGTGGCATAAAAGTCCTTCCACATAGGGATGCTAAAGGGAAGGGATTCTAGTAGAGGGAGGGGTGGACAAAGTGACGACAGGAAACCATGTGGCACTCTGTAATCTGAGGGTAAAACGGACTTGAATGAAATCATTGACGAGGGCGAGGCTGTTGCCAAAGCAGAGCTATGTACGAAGCGTGATCAAACCGAAGAGCTCGTATTTTGTAATCTTCACTGTGGATTCTCAGAGCGTTTTTTTTTAATTTTTTGTATGACGGACCGATGCTGTTCTTTACTACTTCTTTAAATAGAAGGGAGCTATCCATTGGCAGGTCGCCCCAGTTTACTCTTATGAATCATAACGGTCTCTGCTCCTTTTAGGGAGAGGGCGCTTGGTTCATTGTATTTGCATCATTCACACTGGTTGCCTTTTTATACTCTTTTTAAAAAAAAATTTTTTTTATTATTGCATCAAAATCGTCGCGCTCGGATAAAAGGTCGGTACCTACGAAAAGCTGTTTGTTGTGGGAGAAATGTAGTGATCTTGGATTTCACATCTGTACGAGTATAGTAATGTATTTCTATGTATAGTTGTAGGAGCGCGAGGCGAGCGTCAGACAACGAATCTTACTGCATAGAAAAGACAAATGCTGACGTTTGGAAAAGGGGAGTGTCTTTTTTTTTTTTCCCCCTGCTAGAGCCGTTATAAGAATTAAGTCCCTAAAAAGAGAAGGACCCACATTGTCGAATATCGAGAAGACAAAAAGGCGTTTTATGTTTATGATTTTAAGCGGGTATGCTTTGATGGCTACGAGGCACAACCACCGTGTTTTTTATTTTATTTAAGGTATTGGATTATTTTTACTTGGAATTATTTTCCCTGTGAATGACAGTATGCTGAAGTTGTGTCTAGACCAAGTCATGTTTTTCCAGTTTCTTTCCAGAGCATTACAGTTTTTCACATGACCGTCCAACTTTGGGCTGGCTCCTTTTTTCCATCTTTGTGTTACTTGAGAAGTTTAACTGCGTGGCATTGGAACTTTTTTCCTTCAACCCTATTTCTTTTAAATACGCCAAAAGGATATTGTTTATTCGACTCCATATTCCGAGAGGAGTTACCGGGCAGTTCCTGCTGTGGGATTTTCCGTCTCTTTCCTGTAACCAGAGCTAGACACTGTTGTGATTCAGAGGGCAGGACACAGGCTCCCTTCAGCTCACATATGTGAGAGATTTGGAGTCTACGCCTCCGCTGCTTTGCTTTAAACCTTCGGTGTTTTTCTGTGTGAAGATGTATGAACGGTACAAGCGACGGTACAGTCTCTGCGACATTTCCAAAGTGGACAGAGCGGTAGATGTGGTGTTGTTAAAGGTACTTATTTCAAAATATGCTTTTCACATACTAATAATTTGTATTTATTCTACTTAGAAGTTTATGAATTGCTTTTTTGCTGCATTTGTGCAAGATAATGTCTAAATATAGCTTGCGTTTTGAGATGGCGTTTAGCTTCTGTTAACACCTAATTTCTGGTTGTTAAAGAGTTTGCACTTATAGTCTCTACAAGGCTTCAACTCACGCATTTATACTACAATAATAATGCAGGAGCATGTGACGGATGGTTTATACAGCAAATACATCCCAAACTTCGAGTGTTTTTATTACGTTGAGTGGTGGGAAAGCAGTTTGGGGAGTAGAAGCATTTACAGTAATGCTTTGAAATATACGTAGTGACAAAAAAAATACTGCGATGCTCTAGAAATTTCTTTGCTTCTACCACATACAGTGGAATGATTAATTTTACTTTCTTTGCAGCTTTAGATCAAAAATGCCCAAATCGATATTGCATTCCCTTTTATTTTTTTAGAGAAAGATGCATGTAGGATATATATGCCTAAAAATATAACCATTACTGGTCTGGTAGATGTTTTTAACGGAATTCTCATAAGTGCAGATATTTTCCAGGGACACATTTTTTAACGACGCAGAAGGCATCATTGTGTATTTGTTTGATGAAAATAATGCTAGATCTATTGAAATGTAGAGAAAACGATGGTGCTGATAAATCTGATTAAAACAAAAACGTGATGAATAGGACAACCACGCGTTTGGTTTCTGCCTATTTGGGTTTCATCAATGAGGTGCTGCTTGATTCCTGTGTCACAGTGAGAAAAAATAATAATAGAAACTATGTATCTGTCCTTATGGTCTGCTCACCCTTTTTTGGTCCCACTTGAAGGTAAATTCTTAGAGCAAAATAATATTTTCCCATCATGCTGCTGCTACTCTGTGCACTTCAGTAAGATAGAAAGCTTATGTGAGTATATTTTAGCACATTTGTAACAAAATTACTTTTGTACACTTTGGTTGGTTGCACTTTTTGGAATGTTTATTTGTAATATTTGCATAATTGCACACCCATTTGCAACATTCGTGAGAATGCTTTGCTCAAAAGCATTTCTGTTCCACATTTAGCTATTCTATAAATACATTTTTATATACCTGTTCTTTTCATTAGTGAAAGTTATTTGCCTCAGTGCATTTTGAGCAATTCTGTTCTTCATCAGGAGGTTCCCACAGTGAACTGCTAAAATTGTTAAAGCTCACTGTTAGAAATGGGGGTCTCTAGTTGGCAATGGTTGGCACCTTTGTCCAAGTAGGGACCCTTGCTTCTAGTCGGGGTAAGGGAGCTACGCCCTTAGACAACCCTTCGCACCACCTTGGTAGCTTGGCACGAGCAGACAGGCTTATCTCAGAGGCAGTGTGTAAAGCATTTGTGCACACATCCAGTAACAAAGTGAAAACACTACAAATGGACACCACACCAGTTTAGAAAAATAGGAAATCTTTATCTAAACCAAACAAGACCAGAACAACAAAAATCTACCATACATATATCAAGATATCATCAAAAATAGGTTATTCACAAAAATAAAGCTTGTTGCAACAAATAGCTCCACCTGGGGCCATTACAAAGTCGTAACAGATGAGAATTCCAAAGTACGGCGCCGACTGCGAGGTGCGCGGCGCCGGGCCCGGAGTCACACAGACCCCAAAGAACAGTACCTTGGCAAACCATGAAAACAAAGACGGTGCACGGCATCGGGGAGGTGATGCTTCGTTGGTGCCGGGCGGCGTCTGTTCCTTACGACCCTAGGGGAGGTGAAGTGTTGGTTTCTTACTGCGATGCAGGGGAGGTGAGGCGTTGGTTCCTTACTGTTGCCAGAGAGGTGGCTGCAAGGCATCGGTTCCTTAGGACGGTGCGATGTCGATGGGTTCGGGAGGTCACCCACGCCAGGTATCTGCTCTACGATGATGAAGCACCGGCGTCGGTGAGGTCGGGGCTGCGGTGCGAGTTGGGGCAGTGCGTCATGAGCGTCGCGAGCGGTGCCCTCAGCTCCGGTGCAGGCAGCGGTCTCGGTGACGGCGTCAGAGTCGATACAGTGCGGCGTCAGGGCTGCGGTGCAAGTTGGGGCGGTGCGTCGTGCACTGCACGAATGGTGCCCACGGCTTTGTTCCAGGTCGCGGCGTTGCTCGCCATCGTCGGTGTTGCTTTTTCCCTCTGAGGCAGCTGAAACAGCAGTTCGAGGTGGAGGAGGACAGAAGAATTGAAGTCTTTGTGTCCCTGAGACTTCAGAACTAGAGGCAAGCTCTACACCAAGCCCTTGGAGATCTTCTTCAAACAGGATACACATCACAGTTCAGTCTTTGTCCTCTCCTTGGCAGAAGCAGCCACTGCAGGCCAAACCAGCAAAGCATCCACACAGCAATGGGGCAGTACTTCTCCTTTAGCTTTCCCAGCTCTTCTCCCTGACAGAGGTTCCTCTTGAGTCCAGAAGTAATCTAAAGTTCTGTAGTCTGGGCCCCAATATTTATACCACATTTTCCTTTGTTCTCTTGTGGCAGAAAGTATCTCAGCTCAGTGCAAATCAGTTCTGTTCTCTCTGGTCCAGCTTCTTGGCAAGAGGTGGAGACAGCATTGTGCACAGGAGACAGGGCCTATTCAGGTGCAAGGAAAACTCTTCCCACGACACTAAATGCAGCTCTGAGTCATCCAGGAAAGGCAGGACACACCTCACCCCCCCCCCAGTGGCTGTCTACAGTGAATGCACATCCCCAGCCCCTGTCAATCCACAAACAGGCAGAGGCGCACAGAATGGTTAAACAAGAAAATGCCTACTTTCTAAAAGTCAAAAGATGTAAGAATGCACTCCTTCCTTTGAATATCTATTCATGTGATAATATCACAACCATCTAATTGCGTGCGAACAGATCTGTGAACCGTCCCAAGTCACAGTTCAATAAAGTATGAAAAAAAGGTACGTGACATTGCGCACCCATCCGTCGCACTGCTGAATGCAGGAATTTTTCGTTTCGATCAATCATTCTTTGTAATAATGTCTCTGAAGTGATTATAAAGCATGGATTAACTCTTTGAATGAAGCATAGACATCATTAGAGGTTTACTTTTGAAAAAAACTGGATTATTACAAAGAATGATTGATCGAAACGAAAAATTCCTGCATTCAGCAGTGCGACGGATGGTTGCGCAATGTCACGTACCTTTTTTTCATACTTTCTAAAAGTGGCATTTTCAAACCTACAATTTAAAAACAATCTTTACTAAAAGATGTGTTATTAAATTCTGAGTTCAGAGAGCCTAAACTCTATTTCTCCATCTTGTCCCTATGGAAAGTTATACTTGTAAGATGTTACAAAGAAGCTCCCACGTTATCCTTTGGAGACAGATAGCCTTTCAATAGTGAAAAACGAAATTGGCAGTATTTCACTATCAGGACATGTCACACACACCAGTACACGTGTTACCTGTCGCATACACTGCACCCCGCCCATGGGGGTACCTTGGGCCTACCTGAGGGGTGTCTTACATGTAGGGAAAGGGAAGGTTAGGGCCTGGCAAGTGGGTGCACTTGTCAGGTCGACATGGCAGTTTAAAACAGCGCGCAGACACTGCAGTGGCAGGTCTGAGACACCTTTGAAAGGCTGCCTGTGTGGGTGGCACAATCAGTGCTGCAGGCCCACTTGCAGCATTTGATTTACAGGCCCTGGTCACACACAGGGATGTAGTAGTAAATTAAATAAGCCAAACATGGAAACACCAATTCATAAACATAATTTACATAGGGAGCATTTGCACTTTGGCACTGATCAGCAGTGGCAAAGTGCCCAAAGCATCTAAACCAGCAAAAACGAAATCTAGCACACAGCAAATATACAGGAGGCAGAGGCAAAAAGACAGGGAAACCACACCAAGGATGCCAGGTCTAACACTCCCCTGTTGAGGCAAGGAGTAAAGCACACTGAAACGTTACACTTCTGAATTCATAATAGAACAAAATATAGGATGTATGTGAAATAATCATACCTCTAGGTTAGGTGGCCCGCTATATGTTTTTATCGAATGTCTACATCAAAGTGTGTGTGGACCACATTTTTATGTAATATCACTCTTGCAAACCTTAAGTTGTCGTAAGCAAACAAGGTTTGGTATTCACAAGGACATTACTTATGGGCTTGCATGATCTGTGTTTCTTACTCTGATTTCCCGGTGTAACACGGTAAGCACAGGACCCATGTCTGGCCATACCAGTTGTTTTAAATCTAAAGGCAGAAATTTGTTCTTACATCTTCTCTTAGAAATCTTGGAAGTTTCAAACGGTGCAGTATTTTGTTTGGAGTCGCACAGTTTTCTTGTCCAAGCTTACAGAAAGTGAAAGACAAAAAAGTGACTTAGCTCCTTATTTAGATGTGTAAGGCACCAGCGTTTTTTCGTATGATTAAAGGGTAGGAAGTGTGGCAGAGAGGTGAAGGATATCAGCATGATAACACTGCAGGGAGATAAATGATCTAATAATTTGGGATGGGGGTTACACTGAGTGCTGCCACTACCTCTGAGTGGTCAGTGCCCACTGCCACCCCGCGCTCATCTTCTGTGTTTACCAGACACTGTGGGTTCCTGGTGACTGAGTGATTGTCATTCTGCGCAATGAAGGATAACTCACTGTTTTGTGGCATGCTTTATTGTACTTTCAAGGATGATTGTGCCATAAATATGACATCCTACATGGTATGTCTATTGATTGTCGTTTTTGATGCTTACTCTCTTTTCAGCTATGGCCATACCAGGAAAACGTTCTATTAGTATGGTCTGTATTTTGCGTGCATGCTTCTTGAACAACTGAGTGCATTAAAGTAGATTGAAAATACACAATTTCACGCAAGGTTAGAAATGGGTCCTGAAGAAAGCCAATTGACCATTATGGGCAGTTACATGGCTGAAACATGTCGACCTCCTGATGTGAAGGATAATTGAACCTTTACGACATATCAGTTTTTAATCTTGCCCCAGGCCTTACTCATTAAAACACTACTAGAAGATTTAGAGGCATTTTTAATGCATTCACATAATCCCCTGCTTACTCACTTCTAAGAGCTCCACTTAGAAATGCGTAGAGTCTTGCCTTGCCTCCCCGTTGGCAACCAGGGAACCGGCCTCGACCTCAGCTCAGACGCCTCACCTCCACAACGCCGTGCATCGTCCATAGACTTTGTTTCCAAAGTATTGTTGTTTGGGGTCTGTGTGACTATGTGCCCGACACCTTGCGGTCGGCGCCGTACTTTGGATTTATGCCTGGCACGATGTCGTAATAGCCCCAGGTGGAACTATTTGTTTCCTACAAGCTTTCTTTTGGAACTAAAAATTTTTAAGTGCTATTTTGATCTATGTATGTTGGATTTTTGTCCTTTTGGTCTTGTTTGGTTTAGATAAAGATACTTTATTTTCCTAAACTGGTGTTTTCACTGTATTACTGTGTGTTTTGAGTACAAATACTTTACACATTGCCTTTAGGATAAGCCTGTCTGCTCATGCCAAGCTTCCAAAGGTGGTGAGCAGGGGTTATCTAAAGTGTTTATTGTATTGTAATTGCATTTATATAGCGCTTACTACCCCTGAGGAGGCGTCAAAGCGCTTTTTCGGCGAGTAGCACGCTACTCCGGGACCCATAAAGGATTAGTGTTGAATTAGTATAGTGAAATATGAAAGTAATTAAAGTGGTGGATAGGTTAGTCAGTTATTTGGATTCGGAAGGATAGCGGAAGGATAGAAGAGGAAAAGGTTTGTATCCCCCTTACCCTGACTAGACGCAAGGGTCCCTACTTGGACAAAGGTACACATCTCTGCCAACTAGAGACCCACATTTCTAACACAATGACCCCACAGCTGATATCTTTTTGATTAGTACTCTTGACCACCTCATACTCCAAGGTAGCATGAATCTCTTAGGCAAGCCCTGATGGATTGAATTAGGTGCTTGAACCTCCTCCCATCCTTGGTTCCCCTTGGTGGACACACAATGATTGAGTTTGCAATTCCTATTTCAGAACTAGATGATTTGAATACTGTATCCTATGACAGTTTCACCGGAGTTCTGCGTGCAGGAGGAGATATTGCATAACCTATAAGAACGTTCTTTGAAGCACTATGTGAATCATCATCAGGCAAAATGTAGGACTCTACTGTGAGCACCATGCTTGGTTTCCCAAGGTCTACCCTCCTTTTTGTGGCAAGTTTCTTGCCTCTAACTTGAGTCTACATCAAAATGCAGAAGATATCATATGACAAGAGTCAAGAAAGTCAAAGCCCTTTGCAGCTTTATCAGATGGTTTAACACACATGAAATTCATCATACGCCTATGACAGGCCAATACACTTTAAAGAAGAATTGCCACAGCTATGAATTACACATCTTTTATGATAGCAAAATCCCTCCCTCTATTTCTCTCTTTAATGAAGTCTCCTAGTGCATGCTACAGTTAACCTTAGGGAGCTGGGGAAAGTGACCAAAGCACCAGGAGCAGCCCTGGGCCTGCAAAACTGGCTCCAAGCAAAACTGGCTCCAAAATTGTGCAAGGAAGCTTATGTCGTCAGCTCAAGACTCACAAACTGAGATTCCAAGGAGGGACCATTATGTTAAAGTAATGTCTGATATATTTCCTGCTTTGCAAAAACAAAGCACTTTCCATTTGATTCCACTGTTCCTTGCCTGGAAGTATCAACATTTGACAAATGTTGTGCACAAGACAAATAACAGACACAAACGAGCACCACCACCCCTCCCCCGCCCCCTTTGGTCCCCTTTGCGCTGTTAGACATCTCAAGAAATGCACATTGTACCCAGCAAGCATGTGAGATATCCCAAGAACAGTGTGTTAAACCAAATGTCAAACATGGGCAATGCTCATATCTGGATTTCTCAGTAGTGCATCAGCCTAGAAGACCAAGATATTAAAGTCATTTGAAAGTGTCTTAAAAGAAGTCACTGAGTTGAAGCATCTGCAAGCAGATATGGTTGCTCAAGTCAAAGATCAATTCGACAGAATGAATGATAACCACTTGTAATGTTTGGATAGAATGGGTGAGTTAGAACAGCATATTTCTCACACTGAACAGTAAAGTGCTGGAATTTCAGGAAAAGTCTTCACAATTAGAAAAAGAAATGGCTCAGCTAAATGTCAAGCATGAGGAGCTGGAGAATCTTTTCCACAGTTTAAGTCTTCGCTTTTCTAGGTTCCTGGAGCCCAAGATGGTACTGCGGGGGGTGTGGTCTGGCTGCCGACGAAGATGTCCGCCTCTGTGTGAGCTTCACTGGGTCGGAGGCCTTTGGGCGGTCTGCTAGTGTTCTCCATGGTACTCTCCACCTCTTCAGGATGCCCCAGCGAGGGGGAAGGTGTCCAGCATACAGCTGTGGTGCTGGCGGACCCCTCATTTGAGTTTGCGGTCCCCGATCACCATCAGGCCGTGACGGTCCATATTGTTTACTCTCGCTTCTGCCTGACCTTGCAGTGAAGGCTCCCTGTCTCACCTTCAGCACAGAGTCATCGTAGGCCTCGGCGGCTGCATTTGCTAGCCCGTCCCAGCTTACCTTGTCGCATTCAAGACCACGGTAGCCCTGGAGCAAGGAGTGGCTGCTCCCTATGCATACCACCTCACCGGCCAGGCCTCCGTGCACATACCGAGCCCGGAGCTGCAGACCAGTGCTGAGCTGTATGGCCAGCTCACCGCCGCCCTGCGCGGCCAGGCCCCTACAGCGATAGCCTTCTTTGTCCTTCCTGTGGCTATCTCGTGGACCCTTCCGGCCGGCCATTGAACATTTGTACTGTGGCTTCCTTTGCCCTATCCATCCTTCGTTGCACAGACCACTGTGGTGGTTTGTGATGGGTGTGGTCATCTCATTCCGATCAATACTTCCTGCGAGGGGCCCGGATCCTGAAAGTGATGGGACATGGGACCTACGCCGGGGAGATGCTCTACCCCACAGCACTTGCCCCCCTCATTTCATATTGCATGACTACTACATAAGAGGCTTTGCCCACCTGTTGCCTTTGCCTGTGGCCCAAATCATTTTCTTTCACCCAAGGCTCTGTTCAGAGGCATTTACGAGATATCCCGGCTGAGCTGGTGCAATCTGAGCCCCACTATGCCTCAGGGTGCCCACAACCAACTTTCAGGGCCATGGACGACACCCGCTGACCCCTGCAGGCCGCTGCGTGCAGCACAGCATAGCACAGTTCCTACCCACTATTGTTAGCCCTGGGCCTACTACTCAGCCTACTCAACCGCAGTACAGTGTCTTAAGCACCCCCCAACCCTCCCCCACACACGCACACTGGACAATGGCCTCTGGAAAGGCGACACAGCATTTATTTCACAGAAGGAGTGGGAGTGACAAATCAACAGCGGCTGCGACACCCCCTGATCCCACCATGGAGGCTTTTCTTTGAGAAATCACAGCAGTGGGAGCGACGTTGGGCGTAATGGATTCTAAAATCTTGGACCTGTCATTTGCGGTCAAGACCATCCGCTCTGAGCTTGGACTCTTTCATGGTCGCATGGATGGCTTGGAAACAAGGGTGTGAGTTTTAGAGACCAAGTCGTAGACTACCGGCTCTTGGGATGCCGACATTTGGCATCTTCGCAACAAAGTTTTGGACCTGGAGGTTAGGGTCCTCTGGGACAATTTCCAAATCTGTGGTATTCTGAGAACATGAGATCTGGTACCTCGCCCCATGAGCCTTTCTTTTGACCATCCTGTGGAATTCCTTCGAGCTTTCCAGATCCAGAATTGATCTTTTTTTAAAAATTTTTTAACCTTTATTTGTAAATTTTAGCAATTACAGACAGCGACATATCGCCGCTAGAAAGAGCATGAGCATACGTGTAGAACAAATTCTGAATTTGCATACCAATGCTACAAAGCTAATCTCCCTGCTAGAGCATTCAGGAGTGTCCGTTCAGGCGTGCTTTGGTCCATAGAGTCCAACCGCTCTCCCATCAGCTCTTAGCGCAGTTTGTGTAGCGACAGTCGCCATCTAACAACAGGAGTACAACTGAGCACTCAAGAAGGAGGAGGAACAAGGGGGGGGAAGAGGGGAGAAAAGGGGGAAATCTCTCTGGCAGTGCCGAAAAAGCAATTGGAGCGCAGATGCAGGAGGGGGACCCCCCACCCAGCGTGCATCGCATCCTATTCTCGCCTACCCATCTGCAGCCAGGGCCTGAGTCCGATCATCTCGCTGCCCTTGTAAAAATCTTCGCAGTGGTTCCCATATATCCAAGGGTCGCGCTTGCGTGGGCATCAAATCCCAGAACTCACAGTTGTGTGTGGCAGAAGGCTGCGTCTTTCAACCAGTCATCCCTACGCGGCGTACGTCTGCGGCCCCAGCATATCGCCACATGTGTCTTCGCCAGCAGCAGCATCATGGCAGCAAGTCTTCTAAAGACTTTAGGTAAGTTTTTGACATAACCTAGCAGTCGGGTTTTACAAAATTTGCATGCTGCATCGTGATCTTTCACTACTTCTGCATCACTATCATTGTTCGGCCTTTAGGTCTTTTCACGCGTAAAATAGATCCTTTCGACATCTTATTGAGTTTAGTGGTAACTAAATGTAAACTTTACCCATGACTTATTATTCCTTTATTTTTCTCTCTCTCTTTCTCTCTCTATATCTAATGTTTCGTTAATATGATAATTTACAGGCATATGCTCTCAGGCACTTTAATCCACAGTCCTGAAGATGATCCAATATCTCACTGATAAGGATCGAAACGTCGTTGACACAGTTGTCAACCTTATACACTGAATGTTAATTTGTAATATGTGTAAAGGTGACCTTTTATGATTGTTGTTTCATTATCCGTGCAAATTCATTGAAACACATGTAAACTGCCTGAGCTTTTCTATGTTGTTTGTGTGTTTTGATCTGTGAGACTCTGGATACAGGCTTGTATCCCACTGTTATTTCTCTCACATTTCTTCAATTTTATTCAAACTACTGTGTATATTAAACTTGCCTCTGTCCGGCTGGACATGCGCTCAAATATAGTACTGATTGAGACTATATTCATTGTTTAATGAGATTTCCTTACTCAGGGACCACTGTCCTTTGTACTAATCTAGCTCCCAAGGTCCCTGACCTATTCTTTTTGGGTTCCCTTGTTTGTTATACACACTATTCTGTGTTCCAGCATTTCATCTAACACATCAAACACACACCCCCAGAAGCTGGCAACCTCCCAACACTCCCATGCAAGGTGCATGAATGAGGCCTCTGGCGCCCCACATCGAACACAGCGCGCCTCCGCGCTCCACTCTGCCTTACACAGCCACACCGGGGTTCTATAAAGTCTGTGGAGAAATTTAAAATGAATTAATCTAAGCCTATAGTTAGGCGACATGTCCCTGGATTGCGTGCAACAGTAGGTCCACACACCCTCCTCAAATGGAACTCCCGGGCACTCCTCCCAAGAGGTCTGGGCCGGGGGCACACACAGAGGGTAGTCCCGCTGCATACCGGTGTACAGGTGCGTTATAAGTTTACGGGGTGAGGGATTGGACAAAAATGCTTCCAGGACGTGGAACGTTGGCGGCGCCACCTGCAATGAGGCGAATCTCGCCCGCACGGCCGCCCGCTACTGATATGCCATCCTATCCAGGAGTCCCGTATGCTCATTTCCCAAGGCGGTGTCCAGGCCTATGAATACCCCATCCGGGAATGCCCGACCCATCGTATGTACCTGGAGCTTTCGCAACCACTGACGACTCCCGCCTCCGCCGCGAAGGGCAGCCCCGGGTGGCCAGTCACCGGCACCGAGGGCGCAAACAGGGTGTCCAATCCCGCCCGCCGGCGGAGCATCTGCCATGCCCACACCGTACTGCCAACCGTGTCTATCCCAGCCCGCGGGCGGCTCTGCACTCTGAACATCACTATATGCATCGGAGTCGGGTCCGCCAAGTCGCTCTCAGGGGCCGCTTGCGCCATGAACGGCGTCGGGGAAAATCCAATGGAATGCGAATTGTGCCTGAGCGCAGGAGTGGTACAGTTCCATATCCGGCGCTCCCAGGCCTCCCTGTTCGAACGGAAGCGTGAGAGTTTCCCAGGTGACCCGTGGCTGCCCACCCGCCCACGCCAGGGAAATCAGATTGGAAAGGAGTCGTTTTTTAAATTCAACCGTGAGAGGAAGTGGGAGATTAACGAAGGTGTAAAGAATCTTGGGCAGTATCACCACCTTCGCGATGGCAAGCGAAAGAGGGAGTGCCCTCCAGCGGGGTAGTCGACTTTCCAGCCACTCCATAAGCCTGCCGTAATTGTATCGCCACAGCTCCTCATGGTCCCTGCTAATCCAGATTTCCAAATATTTCACGGGGGAGTCAGCCCATTTTAATGGGAACTCTGATTGAAATTCAACCGTTGCGGCTGTGAGTGGGAAAATCGTAGATTTCCCCCAATTTATGGTGATGCCCGAGAGGCCACCAAACCTAATGATCTCCCGTATGAGGGGATCAAGATTGTCCGCTGGGTGCTGGACGTAGAGAGTCACATCGTCTACATACATTGATTCAAGGACCATCCGAGGCGTGAAATCGAGTCCTCTCCGCGCATGGTGCTGTTGCAGCCGGGCTGCGAGCGGCTCCATCGCGACAGCGAAGAGGAGGGGTGATAGTGGACACCCCTGTCTGGTGCCCCGGGCAACTCCGACCGGGGGGGAGACGACTCCATTTATCTGCAGCCTGGCCGAGGGGGAGGTGTAGGGCAGCACTATATTTATCTGAAAAAGACACGTTAGTGACAGATTCCTTACCTTAGAATATCCCCAGGCGTCAGGCTGGATCCGGAAAGTTTTTGCGTAGCAGTACCCTTGCGCGTCGGTAGGCGGCGTCGTGCGGCTCCGCGTCCGTCGTCGGCGTCGTGATCGCCGGGATGACGCTCGCGGGCAGTACTCAGGCGCCGCCCCTGCGCGCTGACGTCAGTTCTTCTTTTCCGCGCCAGCAAGCGCAGATCCGGGAAGAGCAGTGCCCTGGTCATTTTTTGACCATACTTTTTGGTGAATTTTTTCACTGTTTTTCTCTTCAAGGTGTTGTAGGGATGCCCGGTTTCAAACGTTGCGGCGCCTGTGCTCGGATGATGTCCGTCACCGACCCGCATTGGGAGTGTCTCTTCTGCCTCGGCCGAGGCCACGACACGGAGTCTTGTACCGACTGCCAGGCCCTCAACCCGAAAGCTTTGCGAGAGCGGTCTCGAAAGCTCCTCGAGGCCCGGCATTTGGCTCCGCGGAAGCCCCGGTCGCGTGAGAGGTCCAGGGGTCGATCGCGGAGTCCACACCGGTCGTCGGCTTCGAAGTCTTCTTCGTCCGGTAAGTCGAAACATAAAAAGTCCAAATAGCATCATCGCTCTAGGACTTCGCCTCGCCGGTCTCGCGACTCGGCTGAGGACCCTCCCGGCACCGTCCCCGCGGCCCCGGACATGCCTGTGGAGTCGCCCCCGCAATACCCGCCCTTCCCGGGTTCGGGGGCGGATCCGGCCAAAGTGCAGGAATTCCTGACGGCCATGGCCCGCCTCTTCGGGCCTCCAGGTCCCTCCGGTGCGCCTTCGGGCCCCGCGGGCCCTGATGGGGTTGCTCCGGCGTCGCCGACAGCTCCGGCCCCGGCGTCGCCCGTGCCTCCAGCCTCGATCCCGGCTCCGGCTTCGGCCCCGGCCTCGATCCCGGCTCCGCAACCCCCATCGACGCCGGTCGACCTAGCGACACCTCCGCCGGCGCCGATGTCTCCGGTGCCGTTCTCGACGCCGCCTGGGGCTCCGGGCAGCGTCGTTCCTCAGTTCCTTCCGGCTCCGGACATGGACCCGGACCGACGTCGCTCGACGCCGGTTCCGGCGCCGATGAGACCTTGGGTCCCAAATGTCCCTCCTCCCCCTTATTTTGAACCTGAGGAGGACCAGGAGGACTGGGAGGGGTCTGATGACCCTCTGACACAACAGTGTCAGTACGATGAGGACTGGACAGAGGGTCTAGGGGATGCCAGTGGTCTAGACACTTCCCCTGACACTGGCATGCTGTCTCCTCCCGTGGCTACGGAGGAGGGAGCCAATTTTGCAACGGTGTTGCGTAGGGCGGCTGGAGCCTTACATCTCCAACTCCCTGCTGTGGCGGTCAAGGTTAATCTCTTGTCAGAGGTGCTTCAGCCGGCAGCCTCCTCTACGGAGACTGTGCTGCCGTTTAACGACGCCCTCACTGACGTTCTTTTGGGCGCCTGGTCCAAGCCCAACACAGGGGCTCCTGTGGATAGGAACGTGTCCCGACGCCATCGCCCAGCTCCGGGCGACCCCTGTTTCTCTCTGTCCACCCCACCCCTGAGAGCTTGGTTGTCCAAGCCTCCGCTTCCCAAACCGCCTTCCCTACCGCCCCTCCGGATAGGGAATCCAAACGCCTGGATCAATTTGGGAAGAAGGGTTTTTCTTCCTCCAGTGCTGGCTTGCGGTCCATCAACACCGCTTGCCTTTTGGGCCGATATACCCACTCCTTGTGGGATTCGGTGGCGAATGTTTTGCCCCAGTGTTCTGAGGAGGTCCAGACACTGCTTTCCCGCGCCATTGCGGAAGGAAGGGATGCGGCCAAATACACAATACGCTGTGGCCTTGATACCGCCGACTCGCTGGGCAGGTCTATTGCAACGACGGTGGCGCTACGACGCCACGCCTGGCTGAGAACCACTGGTTTTTCAGGGGATGTCCAGAATACTCTCATGGACATGCCCTTTGATGGAGTCGGTCTTTTTGGGTCCAAAGCAGACCATGCGTTGGAGCGCTTTAAGGACTCACGGGCTACTGCAAAGTCCCTGGGCCTTTCTGCTACACGCCCTCCGCTGACTTCTGCTTTTCGCCCCTATCGTGGCCACGGTAGGGGCGCCCTTCACGTCAGCAGCCCAGCCACCGGCCCGCACAGCAGGCGTCTTCGCGTGGCCGAGGACGTGGATTCCGCCGTGGCGGATCGGGCAACCAGCGTGCGGGTCAGGCCACCACCTCCAACCCGTCCGCGGCCTCCAAACCCTCCTAGTCCCTCCTTTCAGGTGCACAGCACGCCAGTAGGGGGCAGGGTCCGCCATCACCTTCCCCACTGGCGTACCATCACCTCGGACAGGTGGGTCTTGGACATTGTCCGAAGGGGCTACTCCCTCCCCTTCGAGTCCACCCCCAGCCATGCCACCTCAATTCCACCGCATGTCAGGGGATCACTTGGTACTTCTGCAGAAGGAAGTCACGGCCCTCTTGGCCAAGAGGGCCATCGAGCATGTTCCGACCCCAGAAGTAGGGCGTGGTTGCTACTCCCACTACTTCCTGGTGCCCAAAAGGACAAGGAGGACATGCGTCCTATCTTGGACCTCCGGAACGTCAATCGCTTCCTCCGGAAGGAGAAGTTCAAGATGCTCACCCTAGCTCAGGTCTTGTCTGCCCTCGACCCTGGAGACTGGTTGGTAGCGTTGGACTTGCAGGACGCATATTTCCACATCCCCGTCCTGCCGGCCCACCGGCGTTACCTTCGGTTCACGGTAGGCCCCGAGCATTTTCAGTTCACCGTGCTCCCCTTTGGCCTTACCAGTGCTCCTCGGGTGTTCACGAAAGTGATGGCGGTGGTCGCAGCTCATCTGCGCCGGGCAGGGGTTTCAGTCTTCCCCTACCTCGACGACTGGCTGCTGAAGGCGGGCTCGTCCCAGGCAGTCGTCTCCCACCTCCAGACTACGGCCGAACTCCTGCACTCGCTGGGGTTCTCCATCAATGTGCCGAAGTCGCATCTGATTCCTTCTCCACAGCTCCTTTTCATCGGAGCAGTTCTGGACACGACGCAGTTTCGGGCCTATCCTCCCGAACGGCGAGTCCGGGATATTCAGGCTATGATTCCGATCTTTCAGCCTTTATCCTGGGTTTCGGTACGGATGACCCTGAGGCTGCTGGGCCTCATGGCCTCCTGCATCCTGCTGGTCAATCATGCCAGATGGCATATGCGGGCTCTGCAGTGGGACCTGAAGTTCCAGTGGGCGCAGCACCAGGGCAACCTGTCCAATCACGTCCAGATCTCGGAGGGGACTGCAAAACAGTTGCAGTGGTGGCTCTCGAACCGGCAATGGGTCATGGGCAGATCCCTCTCCCTTCCCCAGCCAGAGCACACAGTTGTGACGGACGCGTCCCTTCTGGGATGGGGCGGTCACATGGGAGAGGCGGAGATCAGAGGCCTCTGGTCTCCGGCGGAGTCCCGGCTCCATATCAACCTTCTGGAGCTCCGGGCGATCCGACTTGCACTCAAGGCATTCCTTCCCTCTGTCAAAGGGAAGGTAGTGCAGGTGTGCACGGACAACACCACCGCCATGTGGTACTGCAACAAACAGGGCGGGGTGGGGTCGTGGACCCTTTGTCAGGAGGCTCTGCGCCTCTGGACGTGGCTGGAACATCAGGGCATGTTCCTGATGGTTCAACACCTGGCAGGTTCCCTGAACGCCAGGGCGGACGAACTCAGCCGCAGGTGCATGATGGATCACGAATGGCGTCTTCACTCGGAAGTGGCGCAAGGACTCTTTCTACTTTGGGGAGAGCCTTGGTTAGATCTATTCGCCACCGAAGAGAACGCGCAATGTCATCAGTTCTGCGCGTTGGAATTTCCAAGGCGGCACTCGCTCGGCGACGCTTTTCGTCACGAGTGGAGTTGCGGTCTATTGTACGCCTTTCCGCCTATACCACTTCTACCCAGAGTGTTGAAGAAGATTCGGCACGACCGGGCCCAAGTCATTCTTGTGGCACCGGACTGGGCTCGAAGAGTTTGGTATCCCGAGCTACTCAATATGAGCGTAGATCCCCCGATCCGTCTGCCTCTTCGGGAGGATCTTCTGTCGCAGCAGCAGGGGACGGTCCTCCACCTGCTTGCGTGGAGATTGAGCGGCGGCAGTTGATTCCTTTCGACTTGCCTCCCGAAGTTTGTGATGTGATTCTGGCAGCCAGGCGTCCCTCCACTAAGGTGGTATACGCCTGCAGGTGGAACAAATTTGTGGCCTGGTGCACAGCAAAGGCTGTGAATCCCCTTTCTGCCCCTCTTTCTGAGGTCCTTCTGTTCCTTCTCTCTCTGGCCCAACAGGGTTCTGCCCTGGGTACCATCAAGGGTTATCTTTGTGCTATCTCGGCCTTCCTCAGGCTCCCTGATCAGCCCTCCCTTTTCAAGTCCCCTGTTGTTAACAGGTTCTTAAAAGGCATTACTCACCTCTTCCCTCCTGTTCCGTTTGTGATGCCTCAGTGGGACTTGAACTTGGTTCTTACCTTTTTAATGTGCGCTCCCTTTGAGCCTCTACATAATTGTCCTCTTCGTCTTCTGACTCTGAAGACAGCCTTTCTGGTGGCCATCACCTCCGCTCGGCGGGTGAGTGAGCTCCAGGCTCTGTCTTGCAAACCTCCCTTTCTGTCTGTTCATCCAGACAAGGTTGTTCTTCGGACGCGTCCGTCCTTCTTGCCAAAGGTGGTTACTGCTTTCCACATTGGGCAGACCATCACTTTGCCCACCTTCTTTCCGCCTCCGCATCCTTCCAGAGAGGAAGAGAGGCTCCACCGTCTTAACCCAAAACGTGCGCTCTCCTTCTATATTGACCGCACAAAACACTTCCGGGTGGATGACCAGCTCTTTGTTGGCTACTTGGGCGCCAAAAAAGGTCGGGCGGTGCACAAGAGGACCATCTCCTGCTGGGTTACCTTGTGCATCAAGACCTGCTATTCTTTGCCTAAAAGGAGCCTCCTGTTGGGCTGCGTGCCCATTCCACCAGGGCAACGGCTGCTACCACGGCCTTGGGCCGCGGTGTTCCGCTGCCGGTTATCTGTCAGGCAGCTACGTGGGCCTCGCTGCACACGTTTACAAAGCACTGCTGCCTTGACAGTCAGGTCCGGAGGGACGGCTTCTTTGGCCGTTCTGTCCTCCAGGACTTCCTTGTCTGATCTTTGTTCGCAGACCCACCACCGGGGTTGGTATTGCTGGGGTATCTATTCTAAGGTAAGGAATCTGTCACTAACGTGTCTCTTTCAGATGCACAAGTTACTAACTTGTGTAACGATATATCTGTAAGAGACAGTAGTTAGTGACAGATTCCTACCGCCCACCCATCCTCCCCGTTCTGCGAACTGATTTCTAGGGTTAAGGACATCCCTTTCAGGGCCCTAGTATTTTTCAGACACCTATGTCAGCTTCTTGCATGGCTCTGCGTTCCTGGCGCGGAAAGTCGTGTACAGAACTGACGTCAGCGCGCAGGGGCGGCGCCTAAGTACTGCCCGCGACGTCATCCCGGCGATCACGACGCCGACGACGGACGCGGAGCCGCACGACGCCGCCTACCGACGCGCAAGGGTACTGCTACGCAAAAACTTTCCGGATCCAGCCTGACGCCTGGGGATATTCTAAGGTAAGGAATCTGTCACTAACTACTGTCTCTTACAGATATATCGTTACACAAGTTAGTAACTTGTGCTTTAGGAACGCAGGACTTATGCCGATACGGGCGAGCAACGAGAATAGATAAGGCCACTCCAGCGTATCAAACGCTTTGGTTGCGTCGAGGAACACCGCAGCCGAAGGGAGGGCAGGATCAAACCCCTGCATCACAGCAAAGAGGGTGCGGAGATTATGAGCAGTACTTCTGCCCGGGACGAAACCGCATTGGTCCGGCCTAAGAATTGTGGGGAGCAGTGGGAGCAGACGCGAGAAGTTTAGCGAGGATTTTATTATCAATATTAATCATTGATAAGGGCCTGTAGGAGTCGCACAATAGCCGGTCCTTATCTGGTTTGAGTAGGGTCACAATGAGCGCCTCACGGAGGGAGGGGGGGGAACGCCCTGTTCTAGTGAGTCCTCGTACATGTTGAGAAGTTGGGGTGCAAGCAGCGGCGCAAACTCCTTAAAAAAGGCTGAGGTGGGCACATCCAACCCCGGAGCTTTAGCCCCGGGCATAGCCCGAATGACACCGATAACTTCCTCTACGGAGAATGGCTCGTCTAAGTACCTGCGGTGGGCGTCACCGAGTCAGACCAGCTCAATCGAATCATAGAAGGAAAGTAGATCCGGAGGTGCCCCCGGCTGGCGTGCAGCGTATAACGAGTTGTAAAACGCCATAATTTCGGCCTGGACCACTTCCTGCCCAACTACTAGCTCGTCCTCGCCTGTGCGCAGCTCGCTGATGTATTCATTTGCCCACGGCTTCCTGAGCAATCCTGCAAGGGTCTTACCAGCTCTGTCACCCTCCCCATATTGACGAGCCCTTGCCTCCTTCCCTAAGTAATGTGTCTCCGTTAATGCAGCCTCCTCAAATTCTGCCATCTTTGACTTGAGCTACGCAAGGATTGGGAGTCGATTTGTTTCAAAGTATTCCTGTTCAAGCAACCGTATCTCGCTTTCGAGTCGCCTCAAATCCCCTCGAAGGGTGCGAAGGACTCCGGCCTGTTTGGCGATGCATTTGCCCCTAATGACGGTCTTAAATGCCTCCCATAACGTGGATGGGGAGTCTACCGACCCAACATTTAGCTCAAAAAATTCCGTTATAGCGACTTCGACGTCCTCCCGGAAGACCTGGTTACGGAGGGCTCCAGCAGGGAGTCTCCAGCTAAAGGATCTGCTCGGCGCATCTGGCAATGCAAATTCCAGTAGCACTGGGGCGTGGTCCGAAAGGGTACGGGCGAGATGAGCACAGTGTCGAACCCAGGTGTCCACGTCGTGGGAGATGAGCCAATAATCTATTCTGGACCACGTAGGGCCCGAAGTAGAGACACAGGTTCCCTCGCGGCTATGCGGATGGAGCCGACGCCAGACATCAATCACGCCATAGTGCTCCATCAACACTTGGAGTTGCGCCACTGCCCGCGGGTGGGGCCGGCGCGAACCTCCCGATCTATCTTGTTCAGGATTAAGCACCACATTGAAATCGCCACCCCACAGCACTGTACCAGGGGCCTGTGGGCGCGCTCCACCACAAACACGGACGACAGGGCGTCCCTGAAAAGGGAGCGAAGCATGTCCTCGACATAATCTTCCACCGAGTCATTGAGGTGGACTCTGGGACACCTAGAATGCGCAGATTGTTGCGCCGGGACCTGGCCTCAAGGTCCTCATTCTTGTTGCTGATTACCTCGAGTACCTTCTCCATGCTGAGCAGTTTTTCGCGTGTCGCCGCGCCTTCATCCTCCAGCGCGGAGGTCCGCTGTTCGACCTCTGTCATTCACTCATCATGGTTAGCCACTGTCTTTCAGCCGGTCAGATATCGAGACAATTTTTAAGTCTATGGCTGCCAGGGATTGGCGCCGCCGCCATGTTCTCACCTTCAGGTTCCTGCGGGGGGGGGCGGTCCCCATGGGGTTTTTGCGGGGGTCAAAACATATTTTTTGCCCATGATGCCCGAACTGCACACTCCACTCAGAGTAAGCCCCTCCGGGTCAGTGTTGACCAGGGGCAGCCGTGCGAAGCCGCCTCCCGGGCGCACCCCGGGTCCGCGTCACCCCCTCCGGCTCCACAACCGCAATGCTACACCCTGTGCTCCCCAACCCCCACCCACTTCGGGAAACCCCCTTGCCTATCCCTGGGAGATATTGTCCGCCCTTCGCGACCCCCCCGGGTGAAGAGAGGAGATCAAAAACAAACACCTTTTAAACAAAAGAAAGCATAGCTATATAATGCGCTTATGTTGCTATACTCATGCGATTTCATCTTGAATGGACACAGACAAAGAATTTCCAGGCCTCTACTGATCTGATCCCTCCATCTGGGCCAAGAAAGTGTCCACCTCTTCCGGGTTACTGATATTGTGCATTTTATTACGCCACATTATTTTCAGCATCGCAGGGAACTTCATCTGGACCTGGGCACCTTTGCTTTGTAGATCGTTCATCTTTGAGCCCAGCTCCCATTGCCTCTGCGCGGTTCTCTTACCAATATCTGATCTTACTTGGTAGCTGAAGTCCCCAAATTTCAAAAAAAGTTCCTTCCAGGCGCGCCCCAGCACTAACTCTTTCACCACATACGAGAGAAAATTTTATAAACATTTTCCTGGGCGTTTTCCTAGCAGGATTTAGCTTGAAAGGATCCCTATGAACTCTTAGGATCTGCTTTTCAAGATCTATATCTGGCCTGTCCTGGAGTAAACCTTCGCCAAGAAGTTTACATATAAAGCTCTTAATGTCACTCTTTTCAGAACCTTCCGGGATATTGAGAAGTCTCAGATTATTGCGCCTGTTCTGTGTTTCCAGCCTCTCCATGTCGTCCTGTAACTGCTTATTTTGTAATTTTAAAACTGCAATATCTCTTACGTTTTCAGACACAGCTACTGAGGGAGACTTAACCTCACTTTCCAAGACTGTGGTACGCTGGGCAATTCCATCTAATTTTCTTCAAGTATCCCACACTTTTCTTGGATACACTTTTGATTACCCTCGGAAATCTCAAACTTCGTGAGGATATCTTGCCTCAAATTGAATAGCAATTTTTCGACCTGATTCCCCGGGCAGGACTACGCTTGGTTCGAATTATCAGTCCCGGATGCCCCACTATTATCCTGAAGCTGTCTCGGGCTCTGATCCATCATGGGTGTTTGGAGCAACTTGAGCGTCTTGGGCATCACCTACAGTGTTTGCCAGCGGGAAAAATCGATTTTCAAGCGGAAACAGCTCATGCAGTTGCATTACTCCCATTCCCCTGTGTAGATGCAGCAACTTGCTCCATAATTCTAAAATACGATCTGAGGGAAGGGGGAGGTTTAGGGGGTAAGTGCACTTACTTGGGCCCACACCTCTTTGTTTTCCCTGCCCCTTTAGATGCCTTTTTTACCGGAGATACTGCTACTAACTCACGCACCGCCGGGTCTTTTACTCTCCCACTCAATCCTTTTCTCTCCAGATCTGGACGCAGATGGTACCTGCTCCTTAAATGAGGGACTTGTGACTCTCTATCTGAAGGGGTATTGCTGAATTTAGCCCCCTCCGTAGTGGCCCGGGCAGGGTTTCCTCCAGCAGTCTCTACCCCCAACTTTTCATTCTCCGTATTCACAAGAGAAAGCGGTACCTGTATGGGGAGATCGTTTTCCATCAACCCCTGCTGTACCTCCTTCTTGCTCAAATGCTGCCCTTCACTCCCCTTTGCAGTCTCGTTTGCTGCTCTCACCGCTGGACCAGAACACCCTTTTAATCGAGGGAAGCTTAGCGGTAAATAACCGGAGCCTTCATCACGCTGTCTACCCCCTGGGCGCAGCCGTCCTGTGCTGTCTCTACCGCGTCCAGCCCGGAAACCGGCAAACGCCGTTGCCGCGCGAGACCTCCGCCACAGGGCCGCCGCCCAACACCAAACCCCCCCGATTGCTGCCGATGTCCGTGCCCATGCGTGTTTACTGGGCCCCCCTCACCAGGTAGGGTCCTTCTTTTAACAACAATTCACTGTATAGTACAAAATTTGGCCGCTTTTCGCTTCATTCGCTCTCTTTTAGCCGTTCCTCACTCCACCGTCCGGGAGCTCCCGCGACCGGCGCCAGCCTGCCGCCATGTTCCCCACGCCCCAATGCATAGTATTCTTAGCTTGTCAGTAAATAGTAGATGTTAAATCTTTTTGAGCAAGTGAAGGTGAAAGGTGGTAAACCCGCGAAAACTGCGGCTTTGCTCGTGGGCTGGGAGTGGTCTTCATTGGAGCAACTGCACTCATATTGGACAGTTGTGTGTAATCCTCTCGTGTTTTATGGACATAATTTCCCCCACCGTGCAGCATCATTTCAGAAACCTCAAGAATGTTTTTCTAACGAGGTGGCATCGTTTTGTTTGCTCCAAGCAAGTTCCATGTGTGTTGCAACAGATACCCATCAAGGAGCTCCTAAGACACAGCGGCAGCGCAAATCGAACCGTCTCAGTCTATGGCACTCCTCACCTGCTATCACCCTGCAGCTGCGGCTCCTCCAGGCGGTTGCTAAATCAATGGCCCCCGCTGCTCACCGCTATACCAGTTGCTCCTCGGTCACTCCCAATCCATTCCATAGCAGCGGCCTTCCTTACCCCGCCTCCTACGCATCCTCCCTTTCGGCAATAAACTAACTACAGCTCCGGGCATATCTTGGGACTACAGCTCCCGGTGCACACTGCGAATACTGCTTGCGATTGCAGGCTCATCAGGCACTGCCCGCTGCCCACAGGTCCTAGGGGTGCAAATTAAGGTTGTGCCACGTCCCTCCCATGGCCCCCGGGAATAAGGAAGACATGCTGGAACCCCCAAAGTATGCATGTCCTTCCAGACAACCGGTGCCATCCTATGGGGTAAGCGGTGACTGGCGACTCGAGCACACCGGTAAACTCTACTCCGCCGAGGTGAAGTTTTCGAGCCGAACTCTGCACTCCAAACAGAGCGCGCGTGGCAAAACTCCACAAACTCCAGTGGCAGAGTGGAGTTTGCCCCCAACCCTTGGTAATAAGGAAGAATTTTGCTTTCTGACAACTGAGCTTTAGGTTTGCTGATTTTTAGCAGAGTGTCCGACAGGATTGGAGTTAAGCTAGGCTTATACGAAGGTTGTGAATATTAGGTGCCCAGGTTCTGGTTACTGGTTGTCATCTGCATGTTAATGGCTAGAAACGCCTGTTCACTGAAATTCAAATGCAACATCCCACTGGAATACACTGGGTGAGTGCTAGTATAGATCCCTAAGGTAGACCCCAAAGTATTGCAGCTGATCCACAGGTGTATTTTCTAGTCTTCACTGATTGATGTCAAATGATAACATGAGAAACTACTCCGGTTGACTGTGGAAACCCAAGAAGCTTTTGAGGGCTGTGGCTTGAGGGGGTTAGATAACCCGGGGACATGACATTTGTTGAATGCCACAGAGTGATTGAGTAGAATGAGCTAACAAGAATCCCTTCATCTTTGACAAACCTCTTGCTGCAGATACAGCTTTCATGCTGATCCATGAAAAGGTACCTAAGTTAATTTGCAATGCCAAACTTGCTAACTTCCTGAAAAATATTATACAGGCTTATCATCAAACTCCCCCCTCTCAAAAAACTGTTTCATCCTCCTCTAACCCACATGCCCTTTCCAAAACAGGATATACCAAGATTAAGCTATACTGATAAGTTTCTGCCAGATTTTGCGCAGATTTATTAAACCACCCTGAAGTTGTTGGCAAATCGGAGATAACTGCAACTTAATATAATTTCATATTTTAAAAGGTGGTTTGATAGCACAAGAAATCAGCACCTATGAGCAGGTTTTTTTTCTTTTAGAACAAAAGGCAATTTCCATGCCTCGACGGTTGCCTCCACAATCCTCTACAAATAAGGTTCCAGTGTACCTCAAACTGTTATATCCAATTGTCTTTATTCTTTTGCTTCCATGTAGCCATCGGGTAAATAAGCCATCATGTAGAGACTTTTCAGGAAGAAACTACTGGTCAGCTATTTATGTTTGCGAAGAGACATAAATTACAATTTTGATTTCGTAGTTCATAATGTGGTCTTTGGGTAGTGTAGATTTGAGGCTCAAATCACAAGCGAATGCAACATGTTCTAAACGGTGGATATACTTACATAGATTCTTATGCATTATGTAAAGAAACAGAATAAAGAAAATTCACTGTAAGGTTGCTCCAAGGTGTTTTTTTTTTTTTTTTTTTTTATACAACAGCACACGTCTCAGTTATATGTAGCCTAGGCAAAAGTTAAGTTACGCCAATGTAATTTGCATAATTTCGGGATCTGCGTTTTATGTGACATTTCTGAAACTATGCCATGACATCACTTTAAGCAGTTAAGCATTATTTGCTGTAAAAAAAAATGTGTACTCTCCACTCATGGTAAAAAATTTACCATAAACGCACAGAAATAACGGAACATGAGCAGCTCTTTACAATGCTGTTGTTTTTCTACTTCTTTAAGCTTGAAATGCATCCTCATATCTAAAACTGACGCATTGACACATTGCATGCTTAAATATAGCGCCAATTGACGGATTCACATTTTGCGTAATTTTCGCTGAAGTTTAGTCTAATTACACCAAAGCAAATTACATGCTAATTATAAGGTTTATTTTGCTGAACTCTGTTTCCGATACACACTTTCTTGCTGCATCGAACCACCGCAAGCAAGTAAAAGGGGCTGTACTCGTCTCCCCTGACGAGCCACCGTTGAACGGCCCCTTCCAGGACTAACCCCGAGAGGGGTTCATAGTGGGGATGCGGTGCAGCCAGGGGCAGTAGTCACCACAGCGAGTCTGTAAGCGTAGGAAAGAGCCGCCCCTGGGGCTCGGCCTCAGCTGATATGCTGAGAGTTTGGTGTAGCTTGATGAGGGCTGGTGCTCTCTGCACGCCGGTGACACCGACTCCTGTCCCTTGTCATCGCCAGACAGTAACAACGCAGGGAGAATCGTCAGGGTCCGATTGTGCTAGCTCAAGGTTGGAGCGCGAGTGGGTCGGCAGACCCTGCACAGGCTTTAGTTTTGAATGCCCTGGGTTTTCATCCCAGCATCTATAGGTCTCGCTGTGCGTGGCAGGGGATGTTCCACTGTTGTTCCCTGGGGGAGGGGCCGCGTGCTCGCACCCCCCTTAAACCTCCCCCCCCCCCCCTGCCACCCACATCAACAGGTTGGCGGGTTCAGGGGGCAGCACGGCGACCGCGTGCATAGTGAGGTGGTGGGGTTCACCGATGCGGAAATTGCACCCCGAGGTCGAACCCTTCCGGAGCCAGGCGGCCATCGCTCCTTCACGCGTGCAATATAATACCACATGAGACTCGCAGCATTCCTCTCACGTACATCTTTAAACCTTTGCACACATGCATACAGGTCCACGTACAACCATCCAGGGCATGTGCACTTTACAAATGATAGACAAGGTAACATGGGCCAAAGCGGGAGGACCCCCCCTTTTCGTTTTTTAAGACGGAAGTCACAGGCCAAAGACACCGTCTTATCAAGCTGGTCTCGATTGGCGGATGCCTGATGTGTCTGTGAGCCGAAGATAGCCATCTCGGTTAGTTAAATGGCTGGCAGTGGTCCCTTCGTTCCCCGCCCTTCCCATTAAATGCCTCTCACTGCTGGCTTCAAAGATTGACATGTACATGCGTTTCATACCGCTCAGTGATTGCGCTCTGCAGCGGCCTCCCCAGGGCTCGTTGACCAAGGTGCCCACTCCCAGGCCCGGCGCCCATCGATTACCTGCTGCGCAAACAGTGAGGTCATGTGCCGAGCCACAGAATAAATATTAATTCCACATCTAAAGAAAAGATGAACAAACTCGTGTTTTTCCCTCTCTCGCCTAGCTCGTGCGGTCGCCGACTTTCATTACATTATTTAATTCTCTTAGCTAGCTTTGTAACTTCGGTTTTTCACATTCATAAGATAACAAAAAAGAAATACACTTTACCCAAAATGTGCACAAAGAAAGTGGAAGACTTTGACCAAAATGGGAATACGCGGCACAGAGTACGTGCGTGAATGAAATTCGAAAATGAATGTTTGCTTCAACGATTTAGCAAGTGTGTAAATGGGAGCAGTGAAGCTCCTCTCGTTTGGCTTTTCCTTGCCTTGGCCAACGCGCCGTTTCTCTTGGAGGCCTAAAGAGGCTGGTACGCGGTTGATGGTAGGTGAGTGTTTTGAGACCATGGAACAGTGGGATGGTACTTGTGGGCACAACAACATCCCTCATATTCGCAGCCTGATTCCTGGAGAAACAACCAATTCATTATCAAGTTAGCCTAACCCTGCGGTTCCACTGCACGTCTCTAGTTTTGTACCATGCATTTAGTAAAGTGAACTCTTCAGTTTACTTTGAACACCCCTTTTCATTCCTCCCAGCAAATATTTCCAATGAAACAATGGTGAATGACAAGACACACACAGCAGCCCACCGACCAGGGCTGGCGTGGCTCCCGGGGTGACAATGTTTGTTGTTAATAAGAATTGATTTCTACCCAAATACACCCTTTTTGCAGCATCAGGATAATGAGACTGGGGAAAAATCATAATGTTCTTATCCATACCTTGCAGTTGGCATGCAGCTCTTTAAGGACAGTTAATAGCTCACTGTTCTATGCTATGATTACGGCCCACAAGAGCGCCACCCGCAATCACCATCACCTCATCAGATCCGCCAAAAGGGCCTCACTCAAAGACCGCCTAGACAACAACGCACACAACAGCAAAGAGCTCTTCAACATCGTGAAGGAACTCTCCAACCCCAGCTCCAACACCAACGACATCCAGCCGTCGCAAGACCTGTGCGACTCACTGGCCACCTCCTTCCACCGCAAAATCGCCGACATCCACGACGGCTTCAACACCACGACCGCCCCGGCAACCACCGAGACCACTGCCCCCACAACCACCAACCGCCTGCTCTCCTGGACCAACATCAACGACGAGGACACCAGCGAGATCATGAACACCATCCACTCCGGTTCACCGCTAGACCCGTGCCCTCACCACATCTTCAACAAAGCCAGTACAGCCATCGCGCCCCATCTCCGGAAAATAATCAACATCTCCTTCGAGACAGCAACCTTCCCGGAAAGCTGGAAGCACGCCGAGATCACCGCCTTACTCAAGAAACCCAAGGCAGACCCCAAGGACCTCAAGAACTTCCGACCCATCTCTCTGCTCCCGTTCCCCGCGAAGGTCACCGAGAAAATCGTCAACAAACAACTGACCCGCTACCTCGAGGAGAACAACATCCTGGACCCTTCCCAGTCCGGCTTCCGCAGCAACCACAGCACCGAAACCGCCCTCATCGCCACCACCGATGACATCAGGACCCTGCTAGACAACGGAGAAACAGCAGCCCTCATCCTTCTGGACCTATCAGCCGCCTTCGACACGGTCTGCCACTACACACTACGAACACGCCTTCACGACGCCGGGATCCAAGAGAAGGCCCTGGACTGGACCACATCCTTCCTTTCCGGCAGAACACAAAGCGTCCGCCTCGCCCCTTCCGATCCAAGGCCACCAAGATCATCTGCGGCGTACCCCAAGGCTCCTCCCTCAGCCCAACGCTGTTCAACATCTACGTGGCACCCTCGCCCACGTCGCCCGACAGCACAACCTCAACATCATCTTCTACGCCGACGACACCCAGCTGATCCTCTCCCTCACCAAAGACCCTCACACTGCCAAAGCCCACCTCCACGAAGGAATGAAGGCCGTCGCCGAATGGATGAGGACCAGCCGCCTGAAGCTGAACTCGGACAAGACGGAGGTCCTCATCCTTGGTTCCAACCCTTCAGCCTGGGACGACTCCTGGTGGCCAACATCACTGGGAACAGCCCCGCCACCCACCGACCACGTACGCAACCTAGGGGTCATCCTCGACCCCACCCTCTCCATGACTAAGCAGGTCAACGCCGTTTCCTCATCCTGCTTCAACATCCTCCGAATGCTCCGCAGGATCTTCAAGTGGATCCCCACCGAAACAAGAAAAACAGTCACCCAGGCCCTCGTCACCAGCAGGCTGGACTACGGAAACGCCCTCTACGCAGGAACGACGGCTAAGCTCCTGAGACGGCTGCAACACATCCAGAACGCCTCTGCACGTCTTATCCTCGACATCCCCGACGCAGCCACATCACACCCCACCTGAGAGACCTGCACTGGCTCCCTGTCAACAAGAGGATAACCTTCAAGCACCTCACCCACGCACACAAAGCACTCCACAACTCCGGACCAGCCTACCTCAACAGACGACTCAGCTTCTACACCCCCACCCGCCAGCTCCGCTCGACCAGCCTCGCCCTCGCCACAGTCCCCCGCATCCGGAAAACGACCGCCGGCGGCAGATCCTTCTCCCACCTCGCCGCCAAGACCTGGAACACCCTCCCCACCAACCTCCGACAGACCCAAGACCTACTGGCCTTCAGAAGACTCCTCAAGACCTGGCTCTTCGATCAGTAGCAGCACCACCCTCCTCTTCCCCCAGCGCCTTGAGACCCTCGCGGGTATGTAGTGCGCTTTAAGTGACATGATTGATTGATTGATTATTTTCAGAGGGCTTTTGCGGTCACAAAGGCCAGCTGGAACCTAACATTCAAACCGAGACTTTCTCTTCAAGGCTTAGCGGCATAAAGCAATGCTGGATGCCAAGGTGGTGAAGCCGACTAGATGGGACTTCCTGCCTGCCCTCCTAAGCTCTTGTAAAACCAGAAGGCCACCCACCCTTCCCGAGCACCTCCTAAAAGGGTCAAGAGAAACACACAGTAAGAGAAGTAAATTGTTTCTCCTCTCCATTTTGCAAAACCCATTCTTGGACATGCCACACCACCTACTTCCTGTCCGGCTCCTCTGGGTCTGATTCTAATCCGCACCAGGAAGAGGCAAGGGCGGTTCTGGCATTGATACTAGTTTACAGAAGTAATCGCACTAATTTTGTATTTTGGTGCCTGCTTCATCATAGCAGCATTTCATCCTTCAGAAGTCGATAAAACAAGTACCATTCAGTTGGGTAACAATGTTACTCTGCGCCATTTCAGTCAGAAATGGAACTTTTAAAGGACCTTTGTGAATTGCTGTGGGTTCTGGTGGCATGCGCCCCCCAGCAGAATTTTCTGGGGGCTCATGGTTGCCTTGTTAGGCATGTGCAGTCCATGGCACAATACTGCTATGACTACAAAGCATTCTTACCCGAACTCGACGTCATGTCTCGGCGGCCCATGTTAGGCAAGAACTTTCTCGCCATGCGAGTGTTATCTGCTCTTACTTCGTTGAGGCAATAGTTGGGGTAGAGGAAGTACTTTTGTCGGCAGATGGTGGATGGGTCTGCAGGCAGCAAGGACATGGTGATCCACCCTTGTCTTTGGCGAGGTGGCGCACAAAGGGGCCTTGTGGGGCATGAAACAGTGTAAATTTGCTCCGTGTCTGCTGGTTTATTGGCTGACGCAGCACTGGGTCATCAGGAGATGCTTTACCGATGAATGAGTGACGGCGGGTCAGGGTGCAAACGCATTGTTTTGGTGGTTACCCTGGTTGTATTACCACTAGTTGGGGTGACAGTAAGGGGTGATCTAGCCAGCGTTTTGGGGCGTGATCTCGCCCCCCCTCCCCCCATTTGTGTGGTCACGGCCGCGGACTGCTGTGTTGTGCGGTCGTGGGGGTGAGGCAGCCTGAGGGGTAGAAGCTGCACCCCAGTCTCTGCGTGAAGCCAATTGTACACAACACTATGGCGATATGTGATGCCTCAGTTGGGCAGGAGGTACTTATGATGTGCCCTGCCTCAAGTGTTAGTAGGTTCTTACCAGCAGCTACGGGGTTGTGCTGACTGAGCTGTAGGACGGTGGCCCGATTGACCCAGTGAGTTATGTAATCCCTGTGTTGTCAGGAGGAGGTCTGGTAGCACGGGGTAGGGGTAGATGGATCTAAGTTTCTCTTGTATGGACAATACAAACGGTAATTAAAATAACTTGGTATGGAGTCTCTGCTGTAGGGTGCCTAGCGTGCCACTGTGGGAGTGCGGTTGGCACATTAAATTTATAATGCCTCTGGGATAAGCCAAAGTCTCTGTCCTGCCACCTAAGGGGTGGGCAGGTGTCAGCTTAAGTGTGTACTCCTTTCTCATGACTAGAGAGATGGGTTCGGCCAAGCTTAGGTGCATACCTTTTAACAACCTCTGCTGCCACTCCAGTAAGAAGAATCATCAACAACTCCTTCACGACCGGAATATTTCCAGAAGAACTTAAAAAATCACACATACGCCCTTTACTGAAGAAAACAAACTTTGACCCGCTGAACCCTGACAACTACAGACCCATTACAAATGGACCTTTCCTGGGCAAACTGGTAGAAAGAGCAGCGTTCGCCCAGATGTCACAATTCATTGAAGAGAATGACATACTCTCAGACTTCCAAACAGGATTCCGTCCGGGGAGAGGCACTGAATCTGCCCTCCTTGCCATCTGGGATGACCTAAAAATACAGTTGACCGCAACGGAGTTGCTGCGCTACTCCTCTTGGACCTCTCAGCTGCCTTTGACACGGTTGACCATGACACTCTGAAACAAAGACTCTATGAATCCGGCATAGAGGGAACTGCTCTAGACTGGATCGCGTCCTACCTTCAAAACAGAACTAATGTCATCCATACCCCACCTTTCTCGTCCAAACCGTACTCCACAAAAGCAGGGGTCCCTCAAGGCTCTATCATCTCACCCATGCTTTTCAACATCTACATGAAGTCATTACCAGTACTGATCAATAAATTTCACCTCACGTGCTATAACTATGCAGATGACACGCAAATACTCCTTCAACTGGAATGCCCCAAAGACATTGGAAAATCACCAATTTTCAGCTGTCTCAGAGCCGTGGATCAGTGGATGACTTGGAGCCATCTCAAATTGAATACTTCAAAACGGAAATACTCACGTGTGGCGATTGGAAACATTACAACCCGCTTGCCGCATGGCCTAATGAACTGGGAATACCACCTAAAGTATCGAAGGAAGTAAGAAACCTAGGAATGACCATGGACTCCAAGCTGTCGATGAATGCCCAAGTGGACAAACTAGCAAGATCAAGCTTTGTCACTATAAAAACGCTGCGACGAATTTTCCCTCATTTGGGATTTCCGCACAAGGTCCAAGCTACCATCTCCCTTGTCCTGTCCAAACTCGATTACGCCAATAGCCTCTACCACGGATCACCTTTGACGACCATGAAAAGACTACAACGGATTCAGAACTCGGCTGCCAGACTACTCTTACATATCAAACCGCGAGACCACATATCCCCTGCCTTGAAAGCCCTGCATTGGTTACCGGTTGCCAGAAGATCCACGTTCAAGCTGCTTTGTATCACCCACAAAGCAATACATGGATTGGGACCACTCTTCATCAGGAATAAAATCACCAAACACATTCAACAGAGGAACCTCCGCTCTAAAGGAGCATCTCGCCTCAAAATCCCAAGATACAAGAAAAAACCATGGGTGGCACATCCTTCTCTGTTCAAGCAGCCAAACTATGGAACTCTTTACCCCCCAACATAAGATCCACCGACAGCCACCTTATCTTCAGAAAACTACTCAAGAATTGGCTTTTCCCCACATAAGCACCATACGCAAACAGAAATTTACAGCATATCCCTCTGTATATAAGCATTTGTTTTCACTATAGACATGTACCTATCTTTGTGTATTGCTTTGTATAAACATGTACAATAATTATGTTGAGAGAAAAAAAAAATAATAATAATAAATAAATATCATCTTTGGTCTACATGTACTAACTTCCATTGTGCATCTATGTACCTTCCATGTACTTGGAACTGTGTGTCTCTGTAACTTTTCTCCTGAAAAAGCATATCCAATGCACTACCCTATTTCTCATCCTGTGCCTCTATCCATATCTTTAATCTGCATATACTTACCTCCTTTATGTATCTATATACTTTCAATGTATTTATGGATCTATATATTTATCACTTTCTTCTAATTTAGCATTTCCAAGGCACTACCCTAGTTCTCAGCCTATACTTATCTCAATATATCTTCTAGCCCAACCTTCTGACTCATCTCAAACTTCTTTCTACTACTCTTTCCAAGGCACTACCCTATCTCTCATCCTATACATCTATCAATATATCCTCTACATCCACACTCATTTATCCCAAACCCCATACCACTACTATGACCACCAAAATAACCCTTTCTAGACTCTCGCCTACTCTACCCTCCTTGCATCATCGGACACCTCTTTTACTATACCGATGCCCTAAAACAAACCTTTCTAAACTCTTCCCTGACTCCTCCCCTCAAACCCCCTTCTCCCCCTCCTACTGCTAAGACCTATAAAAAAAAAAAAAAATCCTTCACTCTTTTATCCCTCCACTATCCTTTTCAATCAGAATTAACAGTCTAACATATTCAATTTTCAACTATACTAATTCACCACTAATCCTTTATGGGTTCCAGAGTAGCGTGCTACTCGCCAATAAAGCGTCTCAACACCCCATCAGGGTTACAAGCGCCATATAAATGCAAACCTTTTTCCCTTTCTACCCTCCCCAACCCTTCTCAATCCAAATAACTGACTAACATATCCACCACTAAAATTACTTTCATGTTTCACCATAATAATTCAACACTAATACTTCTGGGTTCCAGAGTAGCGTGCTACTTGCGCTTCAAAACCCCATCAGGGGTAGCAAGCGCTATATAAATACAAACCTCTTTCCCTCTTCTATCCCGCCACCTACCCTTCTCTACCCAAATAACTGAATAACATGTCCACTAATCAAAGTTACTTCATTTTTACTAGACTAATGTTCAACACTAATCCTTAATGGGTTCCGGAGTGGCGTGCTACTCGCCAGAAAAGCGCTTCAACACTCATCAGGGGTAACAAGTGCTATATGAATGCAAACCTTTCTTCCCTTTTATCCCTCCGCTATCCTTCTCACTCCAAATAACTGACTAATATCCACCACTGAAACTACTTTCATATTTTCACCATATTAATTCACCACTAATCCTTGATGGGCTTCCAGAGTAGCATGCTTCAACACCCCATCAGGGGTAACCAGCGCTATATAAATACAAACCTTTTTTTCCTCCTCTATCCTTCTGCTATCATTCCAAATCCAAATAACTGCCTAACCTATCCATCACTTAAAATGTACTTGCATGTTTCACTATACTAATTCAACACTAATCCTCTATGGGTCCCGGAGTAGCGTGCTACTCGCCGAAAAAGCGCTTCGACGCCTCGTCAGGGGTAGTAAGCGCTATATAAATGCAATTACAATACAATACAATACAATACAATTACAATAAGGAGGCCACTTCCAGAGCTGGTGAACCCATCCATCATATGCAGATAAAATAGGCATTGGCAAAGCCAATGGGTCTCGACTATTTTAGAGCTATTGGTTTGGCAATATGTTTTAGCCATGTTGTACGCCATTGTGGCTGGTGTTTAACATGGCTAAATGTTAGTGGCATCGTATGGGGTGGGGTTAAATTGGGGTAGAGTGAAGTGAGGTAAATTGGATTGGGGTACATTGGAGTGGAATGGGGTAGATTGAAGTGCAGTAGATTGGGGTGGAGTGGGGTGGATTGTGTTAGACTGGAGTGGGGTAAATTGGATTGCAGTGCTCTAGATTGTAGTTGTAGGGTATAGCGTAGTGGGATGGAGTGGGATAGATCGGGCTAGATTGGAGTTGTATAGCTTTGAGTGGGGTTGTTTGGGGAAGAGTGGGGTAGGGAAGTTTATAGTGGTGTGGAGTGTGGTAGATTGGAGCGGAGTAGATTGGGTTGGTGTAGGGTGGGGTAGAGTGGAGCGGGTAGATTGGCTAGTTTGGTGTGGGATAGATTGGAGTAGAGAGGGGTAGATTGGGGTGGAGTTGAGTGGAATAGATTGGAGTGGAGTAGATATTTGAAGGAGTAGATTGGAGTGGGGTAAATAGTGGTAGATTGGAGTGGGGAAGATTGGGGTGGAGTGGGGTAGAGTAGATTGGATTGGAGTGGAGTGAGGTAGATTGGGGTAGAGTGGGATTGATTGGGTGTGGTGAAGATGAATGGGGTAAATTGGAGTGGAATAGATTGGGTAGATTGTAGAAGATGGGGTTATTTGGAGCGGAAAGAGGTAGATTGGAGTGGAATAGATTGTGGCAGATTGGATTGGAGTGGAGTAGAGTGTGGTAAGTGGTGTTTATCAGAGGAGCGTAGAGTGGAGGGCCGTGGCGTGTCGTAGAGTGTGTTAAAGTGGAGGGGCATAGAGTGGAGTAGACAGTAGAAAGAACAGCAATTTACTCGGCTTTAGGAAACAACTCAAAACCCATCTGTTTGTTTAAGCTCCTTGTATCAGAGTCAACTGGATCTCAGCGCTGGGAAGCCTGTCCGGGTAGCCATGAGCTTAACAAATCCTTTGAATTGAATTGGGGTGGCATGTCATGGAGTGGCGTGACGTACACTAGAAGGGCATACAATGAAATAGAGTGGTGTAAAGTGAAATGGCGTAGTGTGGAGTATGCATGGTGTGGAAACACACTGCCATTAGACAACACATTTTCAGTTGAAATGACCATTAGATTTGCACACACACACACAGGTTTGCTGAGCACAAACGTTAATGTTTGGAAATGTCATCACCTAGTATATTAATGAGTTTTGATCGTATTCAAATATTTGTTTCCACCACTGAAATGTGCTTCATTTGTACAAATTCTGATGTATTCTGAAATATCTGCACAGTTCATTTTTGTTGTGTGCTTGAAAAAAATAACATCCTACAGCCGCTCCTATCACATGGATACCAAGCAGGATTGTAAAATAAAGTCTTTCACTTTGAAGTCCGAGAAAGAAAAGTAAACACCAAGCTCCCTCGGAAGACGGAGCCTGACATTTGACCTCTGTCTTTGAATGCACGGCAATTGTGGCAATATAAGAACAAGAATTGAAGGCCTGTTTACAGAAAGCGAGTGCTTGAAAGGGTACAGTGAACAAGGCATTGCTCCACAGGAGGGACAAACACAAGCTTGACAGCCTAAAGCAAATATTGCCAACAAATGGAAAGTAAGCAACTGTGAGTTACAAACCACAAAGCCAATAGTAAGCAATGGGCGAAATGCATTCCTAGGGAAGTTTTCAGAATGCCCACAAGATGTTGTTGGCAAACCAGACATCTATGCTGTCAGGTAGGCTTCGACCTAAAAAAGATGCTTGTGATCGCTACTTCAAGAAGAGTCTTTGTCATCGCTGTTTGGGTTAAATGGCGTGATCTGGTTGAAAATAATTGAGTTTCTCTCGCTGTAAGAGATTAAATGGTAATCCACTTTTATTAGATGATTCCTTGTGTCATTGGGCCACCACAGTGGATTGTGTAACCTAAAATGTTAAAGCATATTCTAGGTCATGTTCTTTTAACAAGTGTCTAAAGATATATAAAATAGCCCTGTGTTAAAGTGCAATCCGTCCATTTTTAGGGTGGAGCATGCGCTAGTGAGACGCTGTTGTTCACAAAAAGGACTTGGAGTCTGCCCGTTGCTTACGATTTGTTGGCTTGCGTGGCACTTTTCTTTACAGCCTCGTAGTTCGTCACGGCAGACGCAAGGTCATTTCTGTTCCTCTCTGTGGAGTAGGGACCAAGCACTGATTGATTCAACTTAATCAGTGCCTGTCCGCTGCGGCCATGATTGAGGTACTATTTTTTTCTTTTTAACTTTTAGTGCCCTGCAAACAGTGGCGTGTGACTGGCAAAAACGTGCCCATCAGGATAAACAAAATTGCAAAGATTTATTTTCTATAGTTAACTTTCTTTTATTTTGCCAAGTCTTCTTTTCTCACTTTGCACTCATGTTTTTTTTGTGTTTTTTGCTCCTGGGTGCTGGTCTCAAAAGATGAGTATTATTTTATTGCAAAGCGACACTGTTTCTTTCTTATGCGTAATTTCTGAAATGATGCTTTTACACATAATCCTGCAGTACATCTCAATCCACCCCACTCTGCCCCACTCAATCCAATCCACCCCAGACCAATCTAATCCACCCCACTCCATTCTGAAACACTCACCCCAATCCAATCTACTCAAATCCACCACACTCCTATCCTCCCAACCCACCCCACTCCAGTCTGCTCCCCTCCAATCTAAAACAATCTGCCCCACTCCAGTCCAAAACAATCTGCCCCACTCCAATCTGCCCCACTCAAATCCAAAATAATCTGCCCACTCTAATCCAATCCACCCCACTCCAATCCAAACCATTCCCGCCAATCCATACCAACCCGCTCCAATTCACCACACTCCAATCTGCCCAACTCAAGATCGTCCCACTACAAAACTATCTGCCCATTCCAATCTTCCGCACTCCAATCTGCCCACTGAAATCCAAAACAATCTGCCCCACTCCAGTCCAAACCAATCTGCCCCACTCCAGTCCAAACCAATCTGCTCCACTCCAAATGAAAACAATTTGCCCCACTCCAATCCAAAACAGTCTGCACCACTCCAAACCAAAACAATTTGCCCCACTTAAATCCAAAATAATCTGCCCCACTCCATTTCGCCTCACTCCACTCCGCCCCACTCCAATCCAGTCCACCTCACCCCAATCCACCCACTCCATCCCAAATTCGCCCCACTCCTACCCACCACAATCTACCTCACCCCAATCCACCTCACCCCAATCCACCCCATTCCCTCCCCAAGCCACCCCTCTCCAATCCAAAACAATCCACCTCACTCCTATCTGCCCCGTATAGCAATCTGCCCCATTCCAGTCCAAAGCAATATGCCCCACTCCAGTCCAAAACAATCTGCCCCACTCCAATCCAATACAGTTTCCCCCACTCCAATCCAAAACAATCTCCCCCACTCAGTCCAAAACAATCTTCCCCCACTCAATCCAAAACAGCCTGCTCCACTTCAATCTTCTAACTCCAATCCAAAACATTCTGCCCCATTTTAATGCAAAACAATCTGCCCCACTTCAATACAAAACAATCCACTTCGCTCTAGTCCGCCCCAATCCAATCCACCTCACCTCACCTCAATCCAATCCACCTCACCCCAATCCACCTCTCCCCAATCCAATCCACCTCTCCCTAATCCAATCCACCTCACCCTAATTCAGTCCACCTAAATCCAGTCTGTGCAATCCACCTGAATCCAGTTTTCCCCACCCCTCCGCAATCCAGTTCATCTCACGCCAAGCCAATCCACCCCACCCCACTGCAGTCCACCCCACTCCAATCCACCCCATCCAAACTAATCCACCACACTTCAATCCACCCCACTCCAGTCCAAACCACCCCTCTTTACTCCAATCCACCCCACTGTACCCCAATCCACCCTAATCCAGTTCAGTCCACACAACTCCAGACTATCCACCCCACTCCAGTCCAAAATACCCCCCTCCAGTCCAATCCAATCCATCCTCCTCCTCACCAATCCATTTCACTCCAAACCACCCTACTCTAATCTGATCCATCCCAATCCAATTCACCCACCCTAAACCAATCTAATCCACTCCACTGCACCCCATTTCAATCCACCCCACTCCCATCCTCTCCAATCCACTCACTCCAATCCACTTCAATCTCACTCTACCCAATCTACTCTAGCCCACCCCAATCTACTCCAATCAACCCTACTACCTCAATACACTCCAACCCACGCCAATCTATTCCACCCCACTCTACTCAAGAGCACTCCACTGCACTCTGCCACTCTGCCACTGAACCACTGTTCTCTGCTCCCCTCTACTCAACTCTACGACACTCTACTCTCCCTACTCCATTCTAGGACACTCCACTCACTAACGTTTAGCCATGGTGAACAGCAGCCACACTGGTGTACAACTTAGCAAAAACGCATTTCCAAAGCCAATATCTCTTTTATAGGCGAGACCTGTTGGCTTTGTTAATGCTTGTTTGTACACTGTTTAGCCAGGTCAGTGAAGGCTGTCGAGGCCTCATTTTGCTCTTCAAAATAAAGGTCGTTTGCGTGATTTCCAGGCTGCTTTTCTCATCCAGAAAAAGACGTCCGTTAAAATGAAAAACCGACTGAAGCCTTCCCTTGTCCGTAAACGCTCCCTTTTAAAACATTTTTTTTAAAATATGTAGAATAAAAGGAATCCTCCCATATCTTGGCTTTCAGTGCAAGCGAATGTAATTGGGACGGGACTGAATTTCCCTGTGTATTTTAAAATGCATAAGTTAAACTGTACGGAACAATTCTTACACTCGAATGCTTTTGAACTTAACAGAGAATGCGATCCCCAGCATGATGCTTTGGCATCGGTTAGTTCCTTATAGCACATTATAAAAGTTGAGGTGAATATGGAAAGCCCTAGTGTTGTAGTGACAACATTTTTTTTTTTAATTGGCGCTTACCTCGTTTGCTGAAAACCTTTTTGTGCAGATAAGATCTAGGATTTAAATCTGCTTTCTCATTTTCGCAACCAGGCACCACAAATGCTCCAGTTTAGTAAAGCAGCGGCTGTAAATCTTATTTCTTCACCTGGAAATAATTGCATAAAATCATCCGTTTTGAAGTAGTAAAATTTCATTATTTTTTTACTTTTCACTTTCCAAACGTGCAGCTATGTGAACATAAAAATATTCTCACACCAAAAGCAGTTGTTTTCAAGACAAACCAAACCAAAGTATTTTAGTACCACAGCAGTTACATAATGTAACTATTTTTCCCTCCAGATCAATCGCGAGAGCTGGTGTTCAGTAGAACCTTGTCCAGACCCTCAACTGCGGGAAAACAAGAACATAAATGAGTCTAAAGGTAAGCAACAAACACATGTAGTCTCGGTGTTTCAATGGGAAAAAGTAAGATAAAATGTTACGGTATGCCTAAATATTGTCTGTAAAGTTATTTCATTGTATATTTTTGAGGTGAGGAAACAAGTTCTTACTTATATAAAATGTTCTCATTAACGTATTAGCGATTTGTGTTTTCATATAAGCACACCCCTCAATAGGCAATATGCTAATTAAGAAATGTTTGTCTTTAAGGTGTGCATTTTTTCAACAAAAACGTATTTTAATATGTGGAGCAAAAGTATATGTAGGAGGCATGCATTGCTTACACTAACGACTTGTTTACAATAAAATAGCTTTGTAGCTACGACTTTTACAGAGGTAATAATGGGAAGACCAGTACCCTAAATGTATATTTTAGTAGGCTATACATTTCTTAATTTTTTTTTTATAAAGCAGCGCAATATTATTTTCTTAACATTTTCTTGTAAAGTAGAAACCAGTAAGATGGCAGTCGAAATTACCATCAATATAGGATGTCATGCTTGTGACGTCTGTGAAAAGGATTGTGTAGACATTCATTCCATTTCTTCTTATAGGTGGACAGTATCCATATCTTATGTTTGCTTAAAGCAGATTTGCTTCATATGCAAGAAACTCGGAGTATAGAGTTGGTGCCTCTTTAAGAGGTGGCTGAATAGGTATATTACATTCTATAGACATTTATGCTGGTGGTTTGAAAAGCATAACAATTTGTTTGAAAGAAATGATGCCTTCTAGATTTTCTGGATCATCGATATAGCAAAACACATTGTACAGTAGGGCATATTTTTGCATGCAGCTAAGAGGACATCTGTTGTTTGTGAACCATTTGCATGGTTCATAATTTGACCATTTGTAGCTAAAGTGCGAATATGTAATGGACTATTTATTCAAGGTCTCAGTGATGTGGAGGAAGCAGTGATATGTTGCAAAGATTTCCATTAAAATCGTTTTTTGATCTCCTCTGGAGAAAGAGTATATATTTTTATTTATACCACATAGGAACGTCACAAAACTTAGGCATAGATTCTCATAAAATGCCTCAAACACTGTGAGCTGAATACCTTGTAGTGATGTGCAAGTGATCCGAGTATTTCAATTTAGAGCTCGTTCAAAATGTGATATGACCTGCTAGTGCTAAGATGTAACAGCCAGGGAAGTTTTGAAGCATAAATAATGCAAGATCAAATCCTTAGCTTACTGCTGATTTGTTTGCATATGTTTCTTCTGAGGGGCATGGATTTGCTACAGCCGTCTTCTAAATAGTATACAAATTTGTTTTAATTAACTTAAAAGCACAATCTTTAAAAGAAACTTGTTATACATCTGGACTGTCTACCGGTGTGTCTTGGGAGTACCTTCTTGAGGCATATTGGTATACAGGAGTAATCTTTAGGGACTTGTGGTGAAATGCTCATCCAATTTATTATTTTACTGCATGAATTTCTTTCCAGAACAGGGTTTTGCTATAATTGATCCTATACCATTATGTTTTGGTAGTGCTGAAAGTAAATTCAAGTAAACTGTGTCGGGTAAGGCTCCCAGACACATGGTGGATTGACCATTAACTTGTGCACAGAGTTCCGTCTGAACAGTAGGCCTCATGCCAGGGCTTTAATTTCAGCACTGCAAAACTAGTTCTTCTGTAGTTAGCACTAAATAAGTATTTTTACTTGAGCACTTGGGTATCACTTAATACAGGCATTTCTTTTCAAGTTTGTGCTCTTTTCCTATAGTTAAACTCTGCATTTAATTCTAATGGAATACACTGCATACCAATGCTACTTACTACTATTGGAAGCGGCGTATGATCTTAAGTTCTCTGGTATTAGTTCATCATAATGGTTTAAAAAAATCCTGTTATCTCATGATTTCACTCTCTTCCTTGACCCTGGCAATTGTCCATCTCCATTTGAGGTTCACATGAGTGTCTCTAAATTGAGTCAAGTTTTTTAGGGAGGTATCTCATTGGTGAAAGGTGCCTGCTGTTTAGGTGCTTTCCTCTCATAGAAACCTCAGCCATTGTGACGTCTGTTGGTATGGCAGTTTAAAGGTTGTTCCTAGTGTATTGTGTTGATGCTATCTCTGTCTGAATGTATTCCCATGTTCCTCACCTGCCACAGGTATCTTGGCTGTGATTACTACTACATTACATTTTTAATGGGCAATGTTGGGGTTAAAAGATACTCCTGTTTCTGTTCAGGTAGGATTAGTCCTTCAACTTTTTCTTCCTAGGTATATGTGCCCACAATATAATTCTGTTTACTCTGATTTATTTAGACATTGATGTAGGCATTATACCAGTCAGTAATACCATATGTGATGTGATCTTTGTGGCAACATTTGTTACGTCTCACGGTCAAAAAAATGTATTGTGTTTACAGAGCTGACGGAAAAGTCACCTGCATGATGTCATTAATCCCACCCTGAGTGCTCAACTGTACTGTTGTCTGCCTCCCTAATGTTGATTTTTATTGTCATAGGCAAACGCAGATCATGCTTGTGAGCCATAACATAGACCTGTCTCACGAATTGCAGTTTTGTTGGACTGGTAATGGCGCCCAAAGCACTACCATCATAGTGGTGGAAGGCTACTGCAACACAAGAGCGGTAGTGGCAGCATACTGTATAGTGATCAGTAGGAGTGAAAATGTGCTTTTCACCCTATTTCACTGGAGTTCTGCTTCTGTGTGCTTAATTCCACCTTGGCCTACATCAGTTAGAGGTAGAGTGCTGCGCAGCACAGTAATGGTGACTCTGCGCATGATATGTTCCTGGGAAGGGTACAGTACAGGTATGGAGTAGTGCTGTGCAGTGCATGTATGGTTAGTGCATGTACTGAGTGTGCATTTACCTGCAAAGAATACATGAGAGATGTAGTGCTGTGCAGCGCCTGTGCAATGAATAGCATGTGCTGGGTGTATGTGTGGTTGCGAGAAGTACAATACATGAACAGTGAATTTTTGTGCAGCACGCACATGTGCTGTGTGCTGTCAGTTTGTGTGGTTGCAAATAGCACACCTTGGTACAATACAGAAAGGCTACAGTACTGAACAGTGCACACACATTGAATGCGTATTCTCTATGTATGTGTGTCTGTGGTGGTACATTACATGGAGGTGACAGTATTGGATGGTGTGTGTGCTGTGTATGTTCACTGAGGGCAAGTGTGTCTGCAATGGTACATTATATGAAGGACCTTGGGTTCCATTTTGGGAAGCCCAGGCCTGCCTGGTGAAGACATAAGGAGTAGAGGGACCTCCCTGACAGAGTTGTGTGTTGCTTCATTCCTGTGAGCTGGGTGGGACACACTGAGGAAGGGAAAAAGACTCCCCCTTTACACTTAAAAAGGGTACTCTTTGATTTAGTGATAGATCACAAGGATGGGGCCTGGACGCATGTCAGGAAGGTATGGGGCAGATAAGGGAATTGTAAAGAGTGGGGCTGGGAGCTTGGGATTAACATTTTGATGCACATTTCACTATGGCTGCCATCCAGGTGTGACCTCTATTCACTCCCATGGCCTGTGTTGTGGGACTATCAGCTTCGGAGTCTCTGCTATTGTGACAGACAGAGGAAAGAAGAGAAAGAAGTGTACACTTCAACAGAAGCAGAACCCCAACATAAAACTTCAAATTCTAAGACCCTAAATAGAATTTGGTGTGTGGAAATGGACTATGAGAAGGGGAGGTTAAGATCCCAAACTGTCACCTGCCAAACAGCCAAATGGCTGTGTGAGAATGGGAAGCTCTGCAAGACTTCTTTCTATGACCAGTACTGAGGCCAAGGCCTGCTAGTCTCCCTGCTGGGTGAGAGGACATCACCCAGGGAAACCAAGACCACCTGCCCTGTAGTCAGTAGCACCAGCACATGCCTGTGTGCCCAGACCAGTGTGCCTATGAGGAAGAAGAGAGCATTCAAGGGAGCAAGGTCCAGTGGGGAGCCCTATTGAGAGGACTCCCTGTGTGAAGACTGAGGATACAGCTGTGCACTGAAACAAAATAGTTTTGGTGATCCCTGTATGCCAGGAGAGGCCCGCCGTGGACTGAGTCATGCATCGATTGCCACGCAGAAACTGACAAGCCCGTACTACCTTGTCGCTGTGATCCAATATGAAAGGGGGGGGGGGGGCACCTTTAAAGTTATTGTTTAACAAGTGCGCCAAAGACTTGAATCCACCTTAGAAGCAACTCTGTATTCCAGGTGGAGCCGCTGTGGTTTGGGCGACCCCTGTGGACTGTGGAGGAAGCCGGTAAAGATGTCACACCATCTCTGTACTCTGGTATGGAGCCGGAAAATAGAATGCCTCCCACCCCTTCACACTTCTCTCTCTCCCCACCCCCCTGTGGAGAAGACTGACTTACTGCATCTTCGCAGTCTGGGAGCATCTCCGATCAGTGGGGAAAGCCAGCAGTGCCACTTGGGAGAGAGTCTGCACCTACTGGGTACTGGCTCGTGTACTGCGAGTAGCCCAACTTCTCCAAACAGGATGAGAACTTGCGAGTCCCGGCTTAAACGTTGAACACTTGTATGTTGCAGGAGTGGGTAAGAATTGAATCAGGCCTGTTGAGCCCCTGGGAACTCTCTGCTGAAGGTGCTGAGCACCATAGACACTTTTGACTAATTCCTAAAGAGTCAAAGGGGATCTCTTGAGTATGGCTTACTAATAAGCAATCTCTGGATGTGGCCACCAGTGAATGGGGAATAACCCTGACCACATTGCAAGGAAGAGGGTGTGATCTGGAATTGCCAGATAAACACTAGAGCCCCGACCTCAAGGGGATTATATTGTTGCTTACGAAGGTCATTATTTCTTTGAATGCATAGAGTTTCACACAAAAGCAAGTATTTGACTATTTATTTATTGTTTATTTGAGGAGTTTTGTATAGCATGAACATGACCCGAAGGTGTCGGAGCGCTTTTTCAGAGTAAGCACAACCAGATAACTTGAGGAACATAACGAGTACATAAGAATTCATAGTACCAATAACAGTAAATGATATACAATGGGATATGTAAGCAAGTTAGCCTCAAATGCTCGGGTTACAAAATCGTAAATAAAAATACAAGTAACAGAATATAAAAAATGTAAGCAACACTATCTCCAGTATAATATGTGAATGCTAGGTTCTGAGATGCAAGAGGGAGGGAGTTACAGGGTGGGAGAGTAGTGTCATAGTTTTCCCTGAGGTAGAGATGCACAGGTTACGTGGGGGATGTGGGGTAGTGGTACCAGCAGCCTGATCCTCAGAGAGAGAGGAATTTGTTGGATAGAAACATTTTTACTTCTTTCCGGAAGAGGGATGTGGAATCTCCTTGGGTAGAGTGTTCCAGACGTTTGGGGCCATTCCAGAGAAGGAAATGCTGTAGGTTTTCTTTCATCTTTGTGGCTTGAGAAGTAAGGAGCTCGTGCTACAGGAGGATCTATTTCCTCCCGATAGGGTCAGTTTCTGGGACAGGTAGGAGAGGGGTATTGTGGTGCAGCGCTATGTGTGTCATGCAAGCGATTGATTTTATTGACATTGCTGAGTACGCTTTAAGTTATGACCCATGTTCACTAACATAGTTCTACACTGCCTTTTGCGAGGGAGCCTTTGACTGCCCGTCCAAAGCTACCACTGAGAGTCCAGTGCAGAAGGGGTTCTTGGCCCAGATGCTCCAGGATCTATAATAGGTCAGGCCCAGGACATCAGGAGTAAAAATTCTTAACCACCACAGTTGGGCCAAGTTGCCCCTGTGTGCCCCATGGCACTCTGAAACGAATTCTGACATCTGCATAGTGGGGGCCAAGAGTGATTAGTGCACATTACATCTTAACTGCCACTTTACGCTCACTTGCCTGCCTGTTTGCTGCCGCCGAGGATGCGGCTGGGAGGACTCCTGACACACCGCTTGAGGGGGGAGGAGCCAGCACTCAGCTGACCCGCGCCGCGCACTGTAAAGGTGCTTGACATCTTCCGTGGCGCGGGATGTTTCTGCTCACTTGCCTGCCTGTTTGCTGCCACCGGGGATGCCGCTGGGAGGACGCCTGACACACCCTTTGAGGGGGAAGGAGCCAGCACTCAGCTGACCCGCGCTGTGCACCGTAAAGGTGCTTGACACCTAACGCGGCGCGGGACGCGTTTCCGCTCACTTGCCTGCCTGTTTGCTGCTGCCAAGGATGCCACTGGGAGGACGCCTGACACACCCCTTGAGGGGGTAAGGAGCCAGCACTCAGCAGACCCGCTCCACGCACCGTAAAGGTGCTTGACATCTTCTGCGGCGCAAGACGAGTTTCCCCTCACTTGCCTGCCTGTTGCTGCCGCCGAGGACGCTGCTGGGAGGACACCTGACACACCCCTTTAGGGGGGAGGAGCCAGCACTCAGTTGACCCGCACTGCGCACCGTAAAGGTGCTTGACATCTAACGTGGCGCGGGATGCGCCCGTGTCAAGGGCGGGCCCATCGGCGACCGGAGGAGGCCGGGCTGGTCCCCCCTCTTGGTTTCTCAGTGTTTTGCCCCTGGAGGCCTGGCATATGGACCTGTTCTCTCTGGAATTGTGTTGGACTCATTACCCAGGGGACTTGAGTTGGGGACCTTTACTTGGAGATTGATGCAGGTAAGAGCCCCATTTTATATCTTACCTTGCGTGTGGGCTCTGTGTGCGACCTATTGTTGCTGGCTATTTTTTTCCCTTGGCTTATAGTGGACAGTGGAAAATGTATTTCATTCTTCTGCAGGACTTTGTCGGTCTTAGCTGGGCCTATTCTGTAGGGGCACTGAGTTGCTGCTGTTACAATGGGCAAACGTAGGCCGGCTGGACCTACCCCAAAGGAATCCACGAACACGGTGACCACCATGGACGCTTTCCAGCAGCGAGCCGTTGGGGTCCTGGACAAGGAAATTGAACTGGCCACTTGGCGGTTGTCTCGATCCCCTATTCCCCTTTTTTTTGCAGAGCTTTGTTGCCCCGGCATGGTCAGGGTTACCAGTTTTAGCACACGTTCCTTGTGCCAGTCAAGTTGACATGGCACAAGTTCTGACCGAGGCTGCCCGCCCGTGCACATCAACCTCTGCCACACTGAACTGTGTGTGTCCAGTTACCAGTGCCTCGGGAAGCCTGTACAATCCCCGGTGTGGGACCTGGGATGGGTAGGGTAACGGGGCTGCTAAGAGGAAGTGCCCCCCATCGGGGGGCACTGCAAAGCGGCAAAAAAGAACCGGCCCACACTCCAACTCGTCAGCGACCACTATAGAGCTCAGCATTGATCTGACACTTTTGCTTGACACGTTTAAGACAGCTTTGCTATCTGCGTTGGATTCCAAACTAGACCCAATCCTACTTTGCTTATCTGCGATTGAGGATAGCCTGATCAAATTGACTGCTTCATCACAAGGGGTTTATACAACGCTGCCCACAGGACTTCCAACTTCAAAGGACATGTGCAACAGCTCTGGTGGGACTGGCCCGGAGCCTGGCCCCACGTCTTCTCACAGGCCCATGCCGGAAGTAGCCATGCAGCGACCGTGTCATCCCGTACCAACAGTACGGCCTGCTATAGCAGCATCAGCTTTGACCAGTACTAAACAACTAGCAAGACCAGTAAACTGTAGGCAGGGGGGGCTCCCGAATTTAGAGTCTCATCAGACTCCAGGTCCCGCAGGTAGTGGTACAAATTGTCTTCTAGATGAAAGGTGGGGTGGGGTGGGATGACCTCAGGGGACTTTGGCAACACCACTCATGGTCGGTGCATCGTTCATTTGCCCCCCCCCCCCGCGAGTCAACCCCATTTGTAGTGGTCTTGGCCAATGTTCCCACACTGGATCCGGGTACCAGGGAAGGCTTTGACCAATTGAAGAACAAGGTGGTGCCCTGGTTAAATGTGAATATCGCCCCGGGGCCGAGGGTGGAAAATCATATTAACATGGTACGCTGGACACCTTGGGTGGGCAACTCCAGGAAAGGATGGACAGGGGATTGTCATTATTAGCTTTAATTATCCTTTTATGGTAGCCAGCACTTTACGTTTAGTTGTGCAATTTAATCATAGAAGTCGGAATTCGGCCATTGTGGCATTGCCATTAGGCTATTTTTACAGGCCATTTAATTATCCATCGCCACCTTTTGGGAACCCACAGGGGGGCCTCGAGGTGAACCACATGAACCAGAACGAGGCAATAATAGGTGTAAGCTTGTCTAACAGGTTCAAGCCCCTGAGCTCATTAGAATCTTGTGACTAACTGCCTGTCGGCTCACAGGATCCAGCAGTCCTCCCACCACAGGAAGCGGCAAGGCCCTTGGACCCGGGCTTTCATGATTGCGAGGGGTGTAAGTTTATTTCTTGGAATGTTGCAGGGCTTGCAAGCAAGATTGATGACTCTGACTGGCTGCTTTTTGTTAAAGGTTTTGACGTAATATGCCTTCAGGAAACTTGGACTTTCAGATCAGATTCCAGTTGGAAGGTTATAAAACCTTTTCTGTACCAGCTACCCCATCTCGGATAGGTAGAGCTAAGGGGGGCCTGGTAACCTTTGTTTCATTAGCAGTAAAGGGAGATTAGTTACATTGCCCCACACTTCACCCACCCTACAAGCTTTGTTATTAACTAGTGGAACGAACAAGCTCCTGCTTTTAAATTTCTATATCGCAGGAGCCACTGAAACAGATGCATGTAACATCACACAGCTGGGTTCCTTATTGAGGAACTTCAACTTGAGTGGACAGAACAATTCTAACATACTTATAGCAGGGGATTTTAACATTCACACGTGTGGAGACATCAGGCGGGGGGGGGGGGAATGCCATGTGCTGTGCACTCCAAGCCGGTTTGCACATGGAACATACCTCCCAGGGCTCCCTACTTAATGCTGTCTTGTATGACTTTGATTTAACATCTGCTATGAACATGCTTCCACCGTAGAAAAACGATATTGTCCCTACCTTTATCGGGAGAGGGTGTGAGACATTTATTGATTTTATTTTCGTCTCTACACCATTTTATTATTACATCTCGGACTTCTCCATTAAGGCAAGCGTACACAGTGACAACCCTGTGTGCGTTTTGACAGGAGGTCCTCGGGTAATTAAAAACATTAAGATGGGTCTGGGGGTTCCCCTAAAAGCCCTGGAAGGGGGGAGGAGATTGAAGTGTGGTCAAATCATCCCGGAACAGTTACACGAGACCCTTTTAATGTGCTATTTGTCTACACAGTGAGGCTAATCCTTTGGACATTATGGATACCTTTGGAGGTTTGTCAGGCGCCATAGTGAACCTATTACGGGCTCCAGGTAGGTGCACACCGCACTTGGGAAGGAGATGGTTCAACACCAAGTGCTCCCTTGCCTGTAGGAAATTAAAAGAGGCCATAGGAGCGACACCTCGTGACCCCTTGATCGTTAAGAGCCTTCGAAGAGCCTATAAGGCTGCCCTGGCAAAGCGTAAGTCTGCCCTGAAAGAGGAGGCATGGTTAGAACTGGTAGCGGCCAGCACTTTGGGTAATCGCTCCAAGTTCTGGAGCATTATCAACAGCCCCTTTTTAGTAGGCAACACTGGCAATTTAACGGATGCCCATATCCCAGAGGAAGATTGGGTAAGCCACTTTAAGGGCATGTTTCAGTCTGACCTATCCCCCGGGGAAGGGTGGGAAAGTTTGGCAGGTAAATCTGAGGTTGTATTTACAGCGCAGGAGGTGAGAGCCGGTATCATAGGACTGACCAAAAACAAGGCCCCTGGTCCTGATGGGATTTCGCCAGACCTTTATATCGCGAACGTGGATTCTTGGGTGCCTGTACTCACGCGTCGGTCTCCCGGACTCATGGGCTCTGTCGGTTATTGTCCATGTTTTTAATAAGGGTGACCGGGACAGTACCTATTGCTATAGACCCATCTCCCTTCTGGACTCAGTGGTGAAGGTGGTGGGTCGTATGGTATTAGATAGGCTTGTGACCTGGGCAGATGAAAACAACATCCTAACCGAGGTACAGTATGGATTCCGCCTGGGTCGTTCCACAGTGGATCAATGTTTGAACCTATATATAGTTTTGAACAAGTACACTGTGGCTCGCACCAGCTCCATCCATTTAGCATTTATGCATCTGTCCTCGGCATTTGACCGTGTGAACAGATCAAAGCTTTGGCAGATGATGCTTTCCATTGGCCTTGACAGGGACATCGTTTTGTTTTTAAGGGTCCTTCATAATGATTGAAAAGAGGTTGTTCGTTTTTTGAAAAACCTGAAAGTGACCCGAAAATTTGACATCAGGAGAGGGGTGCGGCAGGGGTGCATTCTGGCCCCTTTCCTTTTCAATCTGTACATTAAGTCCCTGGAGAAGGTTCTCTTGGATTGCAAAGCTGATTGTCCCCAGGTGGGCAAGCGTAGTCTGCCAGTCTTATTGTACGCAGATGATGCTGTCCTCATGGCAAGGACAGCTAGGGGCCTACAACTATTGTTGAACTCTTGTTCTTTTTATGGAGGACTTAGACTTGTTCAATCAATCAATCAATCATGTCACTTATAAAGCGCACTACATACCCGCGAGGGTCTCAAGGCGCTGGGGGAAGAGGGGGGTGGTGCTGCTACTGATCGAAGAGCCAGGTCTTGAGGAGTCTTCTGAAGGCCAGTAGGTCTTGGGTCTGTCGGAGGTTGGTGGGGAGGGTGTTCCAGGTCTTGGCGGCGAGGTGGGAGAAGGATCTGCCGCCGGCGGTCGTTTTCCGGATGCGGGGACTGTGGCGAGGGCGAGGCTGGTCGAGCGGAGCTGGCAGGTGGGGGTGTAGAAGCTGAGTCGTCTGTTGAGGTAGGCTGGTCCGGAGTTGTGGAGTGCTTTGTGTGCGTGGGTGAGGAGCTTGAAGGTTATCCTCTTGTTGACAGGGAGCCAGTGCAGGTCTCTCAGGTGGGGTGTGATGTGGCTGCGTCGGGGGATGTCGAGGATAAGACGTGCAGAGGCGTTCTGGATGCGTTGCAGCCGTCTCAGGAGCTTAGCCGTCGTTCCTGCGTAGAGGGCGTTTCCGTAGTCCAGCCTGCTGGTGACGAGGGCCTGGGTGACTGTTTTTCTTGTTTCGGTGGGGATCCACTTGAAGATCCTGCGGAGCATTCGGAGGATGTTGAAGCAGGATGAGGAAACGGCGTTGACCTGCTTAGTCATGGAGAGGGTTAGTCAATAACAGTAAATCATTTGTTATGCAAGAAGGACCGGGCTCAGCTAAGCTTTACACTTTCAAGATAGGAACTAAGTCAATCCCCAAGACAAACATTTTTTCATATCTGGGAGTAGTGTTTGATGAAGTCCTGAGCTGGCGCCCCTTTATTGCCCAAAAGAAAGGGGACCTGGCCAGATCAACTGCTGCCGTTTTTAATTTTGCCTCCAGAGTGGGAGGGAATCCGATTGGGTCCCTCCTGAAGATTTATAGAGCTAAATGTATTGGGAGGTCACTTATGGGAGCGAGATTTGGGGTCACACTGGGCACGAGGCACTGCAAGTCGCCAAAAACACCTTTTTGAGACGGGTGCTGTCTTTACCACAGAGCTCCCCGTTGTATGTTGTGCACGAAGAGTTGGGGATGGCTTTTCTTTCCGATGAGTTGGCCTTTCGTCCCTTAGCCTTGTAGATGAAGATCTGGACCAAGAAAGTAAACTCCCTCAGCAAGGACGTTCTAAGGGATTGCCTCTCTTGACCTCGCTACTCGCATCTGTTGGATAAAGTACATTAGAGAACATCTTTGCAGTCTAGGAAGGGCAGACCTATTTGATAATCCAGAAACGATATGTAAAAGGGACCTAACTCAGCTAAAAGAGCGCTTTCTAGAAAGGCGCATTTGAGATAGAGAGGAAATAGAGTTGAGAAAGCCCAGTGTACGCAGGTACATTGCCCTGAAAACTGTGCCCACTGTTAAACCATACCTTCTAGGAATTAAAGGCAATCATGATCGCTTCCTATTGACTAGATTTCGGCTTGATCTTTTTCATTATCTTCTGGCCCAACCGCGTGGTGCACATAGAGGACAGTGCCTCATACCCTGTGGCTGCGACGGTCAGTCTCCACAGGATATGATGCACTTTTTTATGTTTTGTAGTTTTTATGAGGGTCCCAGAAAGTCTTTTATCATTCCTATTCTTAAAAAAGCTGGCTTCAAGAGGGTTAGACCCTCTTTATTTTTTACGACTTCTGTCAAGTGATTCTGTACTCCACACGCTTAGCTTTTTAAGGGCTGCCATTAGGCTTAGGTGCAGCTGTGATTAAATCTGACAGTGGGACCTATTTCTTTTTACTTCTGTAATTAAGGGTTTAGAATGATTTTATTGTATTGTTTTCTTTTTATACGCATGTTGGAGTTTTATGATGTATGTATGACTTTTATGGTTTTATCTGATAAACCGAATAAAGTATAAATTGAATTGAACTGCCTCATTTCACACTTATCTGTTTAGATTGAGAACTTCACCCAATTTAGATTGTTTGGCTTGCCTGTGTGAGAAACAATCATCTTGCTTCTGTAATAGAGAAAAAAATACAATGAAACACAGGTGACATTTCTACAGCTGTCCTCTGACATCCCAATGCTTAACATTTCTAGCATCATGAGTAGTCTTGATAAGTATTACTTACTCTGATGTGCAGATTCTTCCTACAGATGACTGTCTATGAGGTGCCTCATATTGCTTTAAAGTAGGCTGATGCCTACGGATAATCATTCCTAATTTTGAATGTGATGTATCTTAGTACATTCCGCAAGCATTTCATGACGTTAATGTTATTGAGATTTGTAGAGCGCACTATTACCCTAGGGTGTCCTGGCGCCAGCTCCCTGATTGTGATCTACTTGAATGCCTAGTTGCAAAAGAGCCAAGTTTTTAAGGCCTTTCGAAAGGCCAGCATGCTCGGGGCACCCCGGATGGAAATGGGTAATTCATTCCAGGCCTTGACAGTGCCTGTAAAGAAACTTCTTCCTCCCAAGTTAGCTTTTTTAAATCTGGGTACCACAAAGGTTTTAGCACTAGCCGACCAAAGGGCCTTGTTAGGTAAATACCAGTTAAACTTCTGTGTGAGATAGGATGGGCCTATGTTGTGCAGTGCCTTATAGACAATGCAAAGGGATGTGAGCTTTATTCTATTTCCCACTGGTAACCATTGAAGTTCTTGGATTACAGTTTTAACTGAGCAAAATTTGGGAGTGCGAGACAGCGGTCTTGCCGCTGCATTTTGCAACCCCTGTTACTTCTTCATATGTTGTTGCTACATGTTCATATACAGACTGTTGCAATAGTCTAGCCTTGACAAAATCTAGGCAGGCATTACGTTTTTTGGGGAATGAATGGTAAGATCTTTTTTTATTATTCTGAGGATAAAGAAAGTCGATGTTGTCAGAGCATTAACCCAATTGCCAAAGGAAAGCTTATTATCTAAGATCACTCCCAGATTTTTGGCTTTCACGACTGGAGTGGGTAGTGATCCCAAGTCACCTGAGCACCACCCCGGTGACCAAAAAGAGGGGTCGTTGCCAAAGAGTACAACCTCCGTTTTATTGGAGTTAAGTTTTAGGCAGTTACTACTCATTCAAGAACTAACCGCTAACCTGCATTATGGAAGTTTTTGCCAATGATATTGTGTAGGTTGGAGACCGCGATGACTATCTGCGTATCGTCAGCGTAAGAAGCCAGGGGCCTGAAGGATTTAATTACCGGAGCCATGGCTGCAAAATAAACATGAATCAGGGTGGGACTGATGGTGGAACCCTGGGGCACCCCACAAGGAAGGGTGAAGGGTTCTAAAATATAAGGATCCAGGGCAACAAATTGCTTCCGATCAGCAAGGAAAGATCGCATAAGGTTAAGAGCTGTCCCCTGAACTCCTAAAGTTGCTAGACGATCAACCAAGATGTCTTGATGGACGGTGTCGAAGGCTGCCGAGAGATCCAAAAGGATCAAGGCTGACTTAGCTCCCCCTTCTCATGCCTCTCTGATTTCCTCCACCAATTTAATCAATGCGGATTCTGTGCTATATCCACCTCTAAAGCCGTTTTGCGAATCGTCCAGCAAGCTATGCTTAGAAATAAAGGAAGAGAGTTGAAGATTCATGGTTTTTCTCAATCATTTTGGCAGGAAATGGGGCGAACATTGTTCAGATCGTTGGGGTTAAGGTTGGGTTTCTTCAGGATTGGTAAAATCGAAGCAACTTTCCAAATTTTGGGGAAGCATACTGAATTGAATATGGAGTTGAACGGAGTCGTGAGATTATCTACAATAATGTCTGGCACCAGTTTTAAAACTGACACTGGGCAGGGATCCAGAGGAGAACCTGATTTTGCCGTGGCGATAAGATCCCTCACCTGGTTTGAGGCAAGAGGTGCAAAACTAGAAAGAGGGCAAATCGGGCGTAGTTACTGACTCTAGGCTATCAGGGGTAGAGGTACAAGCGTGCCCTAGGGCAGTAGACTTCATTAAAAAATAACTTCGACTTTGCCCTGAAAGTGCTTGCCGATATTATCACACAGCTACTGTGTGCAAGCGAATTTTGGGGTGTAAGTTTCCTAACTGTGAAACAGTTGTTTGGAGGACTTTTTTTCTCTCTCAATTTGCTGTGTGTAATATTTATTTATTTGTAGAGGTTTATATAGCACAAACTTGACCCAAAGGCATCTGTTTTTTTTCCTCGACTAAAAGTGATTTGTAGGTGATAAGACCTAGTTTATACTAGTCTTTCTCCGCGCTGTCACAAGCTGTTCTCCAAAGATGTTCTTGTCTTTTACACATTAGTTTTTGTCTTTTTTTGCACTTCGGAATACCATGGGGCTGAGAGGCGATTATGACCTACATTATTATTTAACTCTTGTGCGACTTTGGTCCCAGCTGCTTCCAGCCAGCTCGAGTTGGCCTTTGCGTTGGTGTTGACATCCTCGGTATAAACCGGTTGTGACGAGATAAGCAGCTCCTGAAGAGTAAGAGGGTTGCTTTTATTCCAGCCACTTGTCTTTCTGGGATTAAGCTTAATTTTAGAGGTGGCTGGACCACGTGGGAGAGCTATGTTGAACAAAACTGCAGAGTGGTCAGACCAAGTTAAAGGCAAAGTACATTTAAAAATGGTAAGAGGGGGGTTAGAGAAAATGCCTTCAATTGGGATAGACCTAAACAATTCATGGCGTCTATGAGGCACGAAGACTCTGGGTCTGAACCAGCTTCTAAATGGGAGTTAAAGTCTCCCAACAGGGTAATATTGGAAGAAACTAATCCAACTTCTAATAGAGTACTGATATTGTCAATAAAAGGAGCCCTAGGACCGGGGGCACAATAGATTAATATGCCTTTAAAGTAATGATGCGTGGTGAGTTGGATGTTAAAAGCAAGTGCTTCACACACCTGAGAGGGTGCAGCTAAAAAGTACATGACCAATGTCTCGCGATATAAAATGGCAAGACCCCCTCCCCTTCTTCCAGGTCGGTCATAAGAGTGTACTGCAAAACCAAGGGAAGTGGCTTCTAATAGGCTAGGACCAGAGGTGGCATCTGTCTAAGTTTCGGTAACAAACAATATATCCAGATGGTGATTGTCTATAAATTCAGCACATTTTAAACAGTGCTTTACTATGGATCTTGCGGTCATGAGAGCATAGAGAAGAGGCTTATCGCTCTCTTTCCAAACATTGTTAGAGAAAGTGGACTTAAAGGAAGAGGAGTTGGTTGGAAACTCAAAGAGCAGCTTGGGAAAAAATACATGAGAGACATGACGACAGTGAGGGTTTTAAGTGAAGATCCAAAGTTAGACACGAGCAGTCGGACCTACCTTTATTATTCAGTGTCAATAATTCCATATTGGAGTACCAAATCAGTCTTTTCTTCTGGAAGAAAACGGGCAGGGGGGCTGGTGCAGAGCGTGGTCTGGACGCAGACTGGCTTGCCTTTGGCGCGCCTTCTAGCTTGTGTTTAATACTATCCCATGTGGGAGGGGGGCGTGTCCAAACAGATGGGCACACAATAACGGTGCAAAGAACTGGGGTCCAGGTACCCCCGTTCGACCCGCAGGCTCCCCTGCAAGCACGCCGTACTGTGAAATAATAACTTATTGATGAAATTGTCCTGCAGTTTTTCTTATTCATGATGCAATTTGCACACTTGGACAGAATCTTCAGACATTCATTCTAGATAGATAAAAGTGGTGGTGTTCCAAATGAATAATATGAGTCTAACAAGTAGCTCTTATGCCTCTTAAGACCTGAGTAGATCTTTAACTAAGAGCTAGCCATAGCCATACAAGGATTTGTTGGCCATGGATAATTCCTTAAACATTTTGTACTTCCATAACCAGTGCACTGACTTCAACGCACTTGAGATTTTAGCAGATTGGAAAGAATTACTCAGGTCCCTAATGGCAGCACTTTACATACACTGAGGTCAGGCGGTTTCTTTCTTTGGCAGTGCTAACTATTGACCATTAGTGTGAGATAGCCAGTGCCTGGTTGAGTTCACCTCGATGTGGGTATGCTACATAGGAAAGAAATCTTTTTAGACTTACCTTACTGCACTTAGAAAATTATCATGCATAAAGAAGTCACGTTCGAGGGTTACAGGCAAGTACCTAAAGCTATTATCTGAATTGATTGCATCTTTGTGGGAAGTATGAGCTCAAAAATAAAAATATCTGACTTTTTGGTACACCTATTTTGTCCCTTCACCCGACTCTATTCCACTCTAATTGAGGCTCCTCCTATCCTTGGTGCCCAGCTGTTAGACCCGTCATCCTTAGGGTGGTCTTTCTCACAAACGTTTGGCCTGCTTACCTCCTCTTTTTGCTTTATCTTTTTGTTGGCCTTAGGGCTCTGAACACTTTACCACTGCTGATCAGTGCTAAAGTGCATGTGCTCCTCTCCTCTAAACATTGTGACATTGGTGTATACCCAATTGACTAATTTAGTTTACTTGGAAGTCCCTTGCAAAGTGGTATACCATATACCCAGGGCCTGTAACCTAAATGCTACTAGTGGGCCTGCAGCACTAATTGTGTCACCCAACCAAATAGCCATTCAAACCTGTCTCTGGGCTGCCATTGCAGGGCCTGTGTGTGCAGTATACGGCCACATCGAATTGGCATTTAAAACCACTTGCCAAGCCTTAAACTCCACTTTTATTACACGTCACCCCTAAGGTAGATCCTAGGTAGCCCAAAGGGCAGGGTGCTGTGTAAGTAAAAGGTAGGACATGTATTTTTAAGTTTCACATGTCCTGGGAGTGACAATCACCCAAATTCATTTTTAGGTTTTGCCTGCACAGCGCTTGCGCTGTTTGTGAAATCTCTTGTATTTAATATATCTTAAAAGGGACTCTTATCAGTTCCCATAGCCAAATTACTGTGTTCATTTGCTTTTTTTTCCTGGCTACACGCATTTATGATACTTACTCTAAAGCTGTTAACACGTTTTAAGCCCCATTCACTGTCAAGATCAAATCTCTTCTGTCAAGATAAGATCTCTTCCCACGGAAAGGGCAGACAGCTTCTAACAGCATGCTGGAATGCTTTCTTTTTATTACTTAGTTGTGTAAAGTAGATTATGTAGCATTAGAACGTTTGTGGCATTTCCTATTCATGCCTCAGTATCTTTCTTTGCACTTTATAGGCATTATCGGATTGATTTTTTCAAAATAATCTATTTAGTCATTATGATCAAATTCTAAATGTTCTAATAAACATTACACGTTAAAAATGAAGTTAATATACAAGAGCTATGCTATATTTTACTGCTAAACAGGCAGCCACAAGTACAGTTACCTTGCCTACAACGGGGTCATGATTTGAATGGTGCAGCAGGTGCAGTAGCACCAGGCCCAAAAGTTGATAGAACTCCTCTCAACACATAATATTGCTATATTTGACTACTAAACAGGCATCACAGTTACAGGTACCTTGCAGTTAAAAGGGACTTGAGTATGAAAATAAAATAACTGTTTGAAAGCTAGAAGCCTGCAAACTTTTCAGAGGAAGAGGTGACATAATTCCCTTAAACGAGATTATCGTCTATAATTTTAAAAACAATAAACAGCCTTCTTTTATCAACAAAAAACAAGCATTTGCAATGCAATAGGTCTCACATTTGCGAGAGTTTGAGCTATTGGCGTTGTAAATAACAATGCCTATTGTTTGTGTTTTGAAAACTTGCAAGCTGTGCGTAAACATGCACTATGTAGGTTTTCTGAACAGAAATAAAATGCATTGTCATATACAATGTCAATAGCTCAAACTGTTGCAAATGCGAGACCTATTGCATTGCAAATGCTTGTTATGCAAAGGCATGAGGTACCTGACTAACACAATTGTAACAGCGTTTTTGTGACGCTGTCCTGGTGATCTTCCCCGCGCAAAGGCCCACCATGGCTGCCAGTCTGGAGATGGAAGTACACCATCCCCACTCCTTCAAGGGGCCCCGAGTTAGTTCTATTCCAATGAATACCTGTGAGATATCGGATATTGAGGGGCCACTATTCACACTCAGCAGCAGGTCGTGTCCGATTAATTTTGTTACTCCAGGGCGTCTGGTGCCCTTATAACTAATGTCTACATTTGCGCATCGCTGGCTTAATGTAAGTCCGAGATGCTGCTGGCCAACTGACATTTGAAATCATTAATAATTGATGGCAAAGGTAATCCAGTTCGCAATATTTTTGGCAATTTTAGTTTGAAAATGTTATTCCTCTGTGCACCACAGAGGTTTCAGAGTTTACATAATCTGAAATAAGTCCTCCTAGTGTAAGTTTCAAACATTTTAGGATCGCGCACGAGAGCCATCGCACGGATTACAAAATGTCTAGGGGACATATCCCAAAAAGTTTCCATTTTCCAGGGATCCCTAACGAAATCTCTCAACGCGCTTTTGCACCACGTGTTTTTTTTCTAATTAGGCACCTGCTGTGGGCGTCACCGCCTATTAGGTTCATTTGCTGCCTTCCAAGTTAACCTTCCCTTGCAGCTTTAACATGAGGGTGTATTATTAAGCGACCTCTTTAGGGCTCATTGTATCGACGTCAGTGTGAGGAAGAGCTGAATTGGCTCTGCCCACAGACAGCACATACGCATGCGAGTCCGACGAGGTGTCAGAGAATAGTGGGCTCCAGCAAAAGTATTTTTAACCAAAAGTCTCAATTAATTGCGGCGACAAACTGGTAGCTTCCAAACTACAACATAAACAAGCACTGAAGTGTTTGTCACAATGACGTGTTGGAACGCTATTTTAAAACAAGTACAGTATTGTCAAAACAGTGAAAAAGTTACAGTTCGCCATCCAAAATGAATCAGAGCGCACCCTCGACCCCTCGCTCCATTTCGCGCAAAGCCTCACTCACTTAATGGAGAGAAGTTAAAAAAAATCTATCTGTGTATGTGTGTGTTATATATGTAGATATCGGCCATCACTGCTTGCATCCTTGCTATACTTTACTGTGAACGTAAGGGCGTCACCTCATCAGGGGTACAAAGCGCTATATAAATGAAACTATAAAATGTAACCAATGTGCACACAAGCAGAACTTAAGAGTTTAATTTAAAAAGCACATGCATGGTACAATTTTAGTAGAAATGGATCGTTTCACACCATTGCAAAAAATGCTGAAAGATGATTTAATTTATAATTTGCCACGATCTAAGAAAATAACCAAACACGCAGATGCATATGGGAGGAAATGAGACACACCCGTCGCCCACAGACAGGTTACAGCTTTCACTGTCTTTACAGAAACAGATGAAGGAAGCGCCATGTCGCAAAGGGCACCTGACCCCTCACAATTTATTGGCCATATTTAACATAACCTTTTGACGTCCTTTAACGGGAGACGCGCATCTGTGTGGTCTTCCCTGCCTCGCCTTTCTTTATTTTGTAACTTATTTAGTTAACCGTCCCATGAATAGTAATGAAGGCCGCATCATCTGCGCGCTATATTTCCATTGCATCCTTTTTATATTGTATTTCAATTACTCGGTGAGCTCAATTATCCGGACCGCCTTGCCGCCGAAGTTTAAGGTGGTACACAAACCTAAATTAAAAGGCTGCAAGGGCCCCTGGATTCCGCTAACAAATCGAAGTCACATATTGAAGAATGAAGCGCCGCCGTTAACCGCCCCATGAATAGTAATGAAGGCTCTATATTACGTCTCGCGGCCTCCAGCCTGCCCTTTCTCTCCCCGACCATTCTCGACGTTCCCAGGAAGTGAGCATAGTTTTACCCGGAATGAAGCAGTCAAAGGGAAGGAGGCCGCTGCTGCGCCCTAAGAAGGCATCTGGAGACCTGGCGCAGGGCAGGAGGACGGAAACGCTGTCGCCATTACGCCAACGAAAGCTGCTTGTTTATATTTGCACTGCGCTTTCACTTTCAGTGAAAGCGCGATGCAAATATAAACATGCGTGTCTGGAAGAGACGCCGTGCGCGAGCAAAAGAGACGCCGTGCGCAAGCTGAATCTCCAGTCAGGGTGGGCGGGGCCTAAGGGAGACAGGGCGGACACCAACCCAGCTTCCAAAGAAGCCCGACACAAAACCAACGACAATAGATCTCGCCAAGGCGAGCAGCGCATGCGCTGCAACGCAGGCGAGACCTAAAAAGGGGAACTCGATTTGAATGGTGCAGTAGGTGCAGTGGACCCGAGGCCAAAAGCTGTATGGACACCACTAAACCCAGATTATTGCTAAAATGTAAAACTTACCAGGCAGTCACATGTGTAGTTGCCTTGCAGACAACAAGGTTATGATTTCAATGGTTCAGCAGGTGCAGTGACACCAGGACCAAAAGCTCTAGACAACCCACTAAACACCTATAAATGCTATATTTCACTACTAAAGAGGCAGTCGCAGTTGCCTTACAGACAACAGGGTCATGAATTGAATGGTGCAGCATGTGCAGTGACACCGGTCCCAAAAGTTGTCAGAACTCCTCTGAACACAAAATATTGCTATATATGATTACTAAACAGGCAGTCGCAATTGCAGTTACCTTGCAGTTAAAATGGACTTGATTTGAATGGTGCAGCAGGTGCAGTGGCACAGGGGCCAAAAGCTCTAGGACCCCACTAAACCCAAATTATTGCTAAATTTTACTACTGAACAAGACCGTCACAAGTGCATTTATCTAGCAAGCAATAGGGTCATGATTTGAATGGTGCAGCAGGTGCAGTGACACTGGGCCCAACATTTGCCATGACCTCCTCGAAACACCTAATATTGCTATATTTTACTACTATACAGGCAGACACAATCTTGCAGTTAAAAGGGGCTTGATTTGAATGGTGCAGCAGGTGCAGTGGCAGCAGGGCAAAAAGCTCTAGGGACCCCACTAAACGCAAAATATTGTTAACCTTTACTACTAAACAGGCAGTCACAAGTGCAGTTATTTAGCAGGCACTAGGGCTATGATTTCAATGTTGCGGCAAGTGCAGTGGCACCAGCGCCAAAAGTTGTCAGAACTCCTCTATACACCAAATATTGCTATATTTAACTACTGAATAAGCACTCACAAGTGTAGTTACCTTGCAGGCACTAGGGTCATGATTTCAATTATGCAGCAGGTGCAGTGACACCGGGGCCCAAAGCTCTAGGAGTCCCTCTAAACACCAAATATTGCAATATTTTACTACTAAACAGGCAGTCACAAGTGCAGTTACCTTACAGACAATAGGGTCATAATTTGAATGGTGCAGCAGGTGCACTGGCACCAAGCCCAAAAGTTGTCAGAACTCCTCTCAACACATAATACTGCTATTACTTCAATTAATTCTATTATTTCTCCTCTTTCATTTTATTTTTCAAAATTTTACTATTACTTACCCGCACTATACCACTAGTAACAGCACAGTATATTGCCTTTTTGTACATTAACAAGTCATAATACTTTAACAGACTGTCTGTAACTTATATTGTGCAACTACTCAGCAAGCTACAACTTACACCAAAAAACAGCTTACTGTTAACCACATAGGCGAAACCTAATGTATTTACCAATGCTTTTTCACTACTGTGAGACCTACTCCTCTCATAGGCTAGCATTGGGAATTCCTTAATGCACTTTTAAGCTGTAATTCCTGATCAGAAAGGAGTAGCTGCATCATGTTTGATATCTTTGAAATGGTAATGATAAATCCTATTTACTGGTAAAGTTGAATTTAACATTGCTAGTTTAGAAATGCAGCTTTTTGAAAGTGGACATTTGTCTGCAATTGCTGCTATGTGTGCCTTGCAGCATGTCTCCAAAACACGTCTGGGGTGGGTGACAGCTACACTTTGTGCATTCCCTCTAGACGGCCACAAACACAGGAGGGGTGGGTGTAACCGAGAACTCCTCTGCATTTTGATAGCTCTTCCTGGACAGGAAGAGACTGGGGGACTGACACACCTGAATAGACAGTGTCATATTTCCCACATAAGGAGCTGATTACCCCCACTGGTAGTCTAGAGCCAGGGCTGGGAAGAAAGGGAGACCTGTGCACTTCAAGAGCCTGCTTTGAAGTCATCCCCACTTCAAAGGCACAACTATGTATAAGTACTGGGCCTCTGACCCTACCAAGACAGTACACCACTGCACCTGTGAAAAACTCTGCCAGGAGTAAAGACTGCTGTGCTACAAGGATTGCCACTCACTCTGCTTGACTGCTGCTCTGGAAGAACTGCATTTTTGCTTTGCTGTGCTGGCCTGCTGATCTCTGCCCTGCTGAGGATAAGGACTGTACCCATCTCACGTGAACCCAGAGTGACTTCAAGGATTGCTTGCTTGCCCCCTCTTCTGAAGTCTCAGGGTCATCAAAAACTTCATTTAACCCTGCAACAGCACCTGGACTTGCCATCTGTGAGCCCTGCCCTTCGAAGTGTTGCCAATCCAGTCCTGGGCCCTTGAAAGTGAGCTTCTGCTGTGCAGAACCATCAAAATCAATGCAGTGACAACTTTGTGGCCATCAGAACCTACATATTGCCCTTCGACGCTGAAGCAGGAGCTGATCGACATCACTTCGACAGACTGCATGCCGACGATGGACAGCGCAGCTCGGTGACAACACATCGCCTGCATCGTAAAGGGGTTCATCGACAAAGCCTTCATCGCCTGCGTGGATTGGAATCGATGGGTTGAGTCTTCGACGTCGACACTTCCTCCATCCAACGTACTTTTTCAGTGGGATCTGCGCGAAACCTGTAGCTGGCCTGCCGTCTATTGTGGTTGGCCTGAACTTTGGATTTACTCCGGTCCAGCGCGACCTCAAGTTACCCTTAAGCACTATTTGCTTCTAGGCACTACATTTTGTTTTATTCTTTAAAAATTCATGACTCTGGTTCTACTTATTAGATTTTTGTCATTTTGGTCTTGTTTTACTCCTAAAAATGTAATTTAGTGTTCTATCTAACCCTGTTTATGGTATTTTTGTGGTGATTTCATTGTGTTACTGTGTTTGTGTGTATGTTGCACAAATACTTTACACAGTGCCTCTGTAGATAAGCCTGACAGCTCTGTGCCAAGCTACCAGAGAGTGAGCACGGGCTATCTTTCAGTGTGCATCTAGCTTACACTGACTTAAGTGGTGATTCCTGCTTGTACAGGGTATATACTTGAGCAACCAGAAACCCCAGGTTTTTTTTTTTTTATGTCAAAACACTTTATTACAGTTTTTGAAAAAGAATTCAGCAAGAACAAAATATGACTGAACAAATGAAGGGTAAAAAAGATAAGTCGTAATGTTGTTTAGGAAGAAGAGGTACATCAGCATGAAACCGTTTAAATGACGTTTTTACACAATACCGGGGTAGACAAATTGCTGGATTTAGTAAGTAGAGTAGTAGGTAGAGCAACAGTAGGGAAGGCGAAGAGTTGAACTGAAGTAGTAAGACCATGTACAATGTTCACGATATCTGTGTTTTTTCTGGCGATGACAAATGAGATTTGGTCAAATCAGGTTTGGAATTGTATGTTGAGGTTCCACAGCCTATGGAGGTTTGTGGGTGCCAAAATAGTTGACTAAGAATTTCCATATGGGTTTGTGTTGTTGTTTCCAAAGAGAATGTTGCTAGGCAACATTATCAGCGACTCTATGTGATACCTAGTTGACCCAGGACTGAAAAGCTTTTTGTGTGGTCTTCCTGTTTGAGGTAAAAGTTTTAACTGCCGCAGACAGTAAAAGGTCAAGTAGAAGTCTAGTAGGCATTTGATGTTCGGATTGAGGAAGCCCTTAATGAGAAAGGAAAATTATTTTTGGGGGTTTATATTAAATAGTTTTGAGATAAAGGAGAAAACATTGTCCCAGAAGAGGCCTACTGACCTGGAGTGAAAGATTATGGGAGCGAGGTCTCCCTTTTCCTCATGGCAATTCCAGCAGACATGGCTCTCTAGAATGTTCAGGAAATGTATGCCGGAAGAAGTCCTATAGGTTTTGTGTAATAGCCAAATATTTGTGAAGAAAGTACCGGTGAGATTTTGTGATGTGACGAATTTCCATATGGCATCCCAATTGGTCTTAGGTGGGGGAGTTGAGTGAGTTTCCCAGTATTCTTCAATTCTTGTATGAGCCTTGGATGACTTGGGTTGTAACACGTTGTATAGTTTGGACACTTGGTGCCCGCGACTATTAGATTTGTAGATGAGAGATATAAAGAACGGTTCGTTACGGTGGTGTTTAGATGTGGTGATGGGCATTTTCAGTTTGAGGAAGTTGTAAAATTCTTGAGTTTCAAACTGATATTGTGATTGTAGGTTTGAGAAGGCTCCTGTAGCCTAGTTGTTGGGGATAACATATACCATGGGCGATCCATGTTTCCTAATAGAGGGTCAGACCTGCATATGTGATGTTGGGGTTATGCCAGAGAGAGGCTAGAGTTGAGAATTTCATCTGTTAAGATAGTTTTTTACTCAATATTCAACAGAGCATTTTTGGTATTTTTTAGTATGTGTTTGTAGTTGTCAGGACTCACGGGAGGTTTCCTCCTTCTAACTCTATGCTGGCTACCATTTTCCCCCTACAAACTTACCAAAAGTCAGATAATCCCTCAAACTGGAGTGCTTGTTGGCACCGATGGAACTCCAAGATGGCTGCCAACATGCACATACTGCGACAGCACACCGCTGTTAGCATCTAGTCTTTTAGGTTTCATGACATCTGGTGAAGTGTGCTTCAACATTCCACTGCGCACTTCACTGAAGAAATAATTTGAAGAGCACCTGTTTTCCCAGCGTTGTGGAAGTCAGTTAGGGTAGTTGCGATAAAATCGTTAGCTTAGTCGGAACTACATTCCCTCACTAATCAGGTTAGTGTTAAACTATGTAGCTAATATAAAACATTCTGTGAGAAAAGGTTATGGTGTCAGAGGTAAATTTCTATTTAAAGAGAAAAAGGAAAGAAGTCAGAATATATTTTCCTTCATTTGAAAACTGGAAATACTTTTCAGTAATTGCTTTCCTTAGCCAAGAAGATTAAATAAAAAGCTTTTTGAATCAGCTGTCTTTTTCAGCTGTTCCAGAATCTGTCAGAGGCAGGCGCAGGCGTGACCTTTCAACACACAGTGTCTTCTTAGACTGAAACTTGTTCACTCTTCTGAGAATTAATTAAAAGGTGAAGTCAGGGTCAAAAGCCCGGCATATTTCTTTCTCATGCCACATGTTAGGTTTGAAGATAAATAATGTGAAGGCTAGTTAAAGAACTCCAGTAATGTTCTCCTCAGTATGGCCAGACTAAATTAACTCTTCAGCAAACATTAAAACCGGGGCAAAATAAATTGTGCTTCCAGCAAACATTAAAACCAAAGGCCTGAATAAAACGAACGCTTCCTTTTAACATTTAACCTAAGTTCTGAAGCATTGTTTAAAAACTAATTAAAGACAGAAAACCAGTCATCCTACTCCAGAAACCCCAGTTCAAGGCCCACTCCAGTCTCTTAACAGTGAGTTAATAGAAAGAAAGAGAAACCCAAAAAATACGTAAATTAGGAATACAGAAATAAATACTTACCTTATCTTTCTTACATTAAGGAATAGCAGGATCAAGTGCAGATTGTACCTGAGAACGAAAAGGAAAGAGATCTGAGTGAAGACTTCTCATACAACCTAGCAAACAATACATGAGAAGTAGAAGAGAAGTAAGCTTCAGTAAACATTCTGGTAAGATAAGTTATTTATACACCATAGAAAAACAGTAAGTTAAAAGGCACAGTAAATAAAGGTTTTTACATGTTAATGTTGCAGTCCAGTAAGAAGAAGAAGACGACGTAGCTGAACAGGCAGAATATTGGAGCAGTCTCTTCTCTGTCACCAACCCCTTTTCCCCCCTTAGAACTTACCTGCAATGGAATACTAAAAGACCTAGCAGGGTTGGTTCTGAGAAGGGTATTGGGACCTAGTCATTCTGCTCCTGTGTGGTTCAGACAGCAATAAGTATTTAGACCCTGACAGTAGTTGGCAAAGGGTTTTCAGTTGATTGTGAGCAGGGTTGCAGGGTTTAATTTCCCTAAGATGGCTCTTTCAACCTCCAGCCAGGTGGGGGTATATTTGTCAGAGGTCTGGAACCAGTAAGTACCTTGTTTGGCTAGGAAGGCTGACTGATCATTTCAAAAGTTGGCTAGGTTGACCCCTCCTAGTGCATGGGGCAGATGTAATTTTTTTAACGCTATACTCGCATTTTTGCCTTGCCAGATAAAATGTGTGATTAGTTTATCTAATTTATGGTGCAAGTCATCTGAGAGCAGTAAGGGAAGCATGGCAATTAGATAGTTAATTATTGGGATGATCATCATTTTTATAGTTTGTATTCGTCCCCACCAGGTGATGAATTTGGGCGACAAACTTTCTAACAAGTCTTATGTTTTTTGAAGGGTCATTTTTTCTTTGTTTGATGGTGTCCATCAAGTCAGAACCAAACTCGATACCTAGATATATAATATAGTGGGGTTTCCAATTTAGGCCTGAGTCAGCAAGAAGGTCTTTTGTGCCGTTGGGGTTAAGGGATTTGACTTTATTCAGTTTGTATCTGGAGACTCTTGAGTATAGATCAGTAGTTTTCATAAGCAGATAATTTCACTACTTTCCCATTAAAATTGATACGAGTTATCTTTGAATTGTTATCAATATCACGTAGGAGAGTACAAAGTATTTTATTTGCACAATTAATTAAAATCATTGCAATTCATACAAAACAAGGTTAAAAACACTGTCCATATTCTATTTTAAAAAAAGGTGTTCGTGAGAGCAAGGGGGATCATAGCTGATAGGGCAAAGATTCTTGGTGTTCGTCTTCTGGTAACAGGGAATTAATCTTGAAAATGAATTTTACAAAACGGGCGGCCATCTGAACTGAGTCGCCCCTCATACACTCCTCTAGAGCTTCTTGGCATGTCCGGACGTTCAGGATCCGCCAAATTGGACGCAGCAACAAAATTCGTAAAGGGAGTAAGGTTCTGCAGATGCACAGGACGTGGATTGTTTTCTTCCCCGTTTTTACAAAAACGGCACTGCGTGGGCACATCTTCCTTGAACCTCCGGCCATACTTATACGCCATCAACGGGATCAGGCCAAAACGTAATCTCATTAGGTGGTGTTTCACACGTGGTTTCATGGATGATGACAAATAGTGTGGCAGGGTTTTAGGGGCATAGAGTTTTGACGCCCAACTGCCATGGGAGAGATTCTTCACGGTTAGTGCATCTTGTTCGAGTGACAAGATCTTTGCTTGTTTGGTCAGGATTTTTATAATCGGCCCTATGGGCAGCGAGCTTGCCCATATATCTTGAGCCTCTAGTGCGTCCAGGCAGAATGTTAAGAATTGGCTCCAGGGAGTGCTAGGGTTATTTAACAAAGACCATATGCAACTCTTTAATGTAAAGTCACGAGCCTTTTTGGTTTTTAAGCAATGGGCAATAAATCTTGCTTTCATTACCCAATGTTGAGATGATAAGGAAAACTCCATGCGGATTTGGGCAGGAGAGGTCGAGTTGGGTAGGTGGAACACTCTGCGAAAACAAATTGACTGTGCTCTGTCAAGCCAGGTGAACATTTTGTCTTTAAAGGTTATGGCGCCAAAGGCTATTGTCTGCAAAAATTTGGCGCCTATCACCCTAATTAGCGGCGAAAAATCTGGAGAGTGAAGGGTTTTCTTGGTTCTTACGAAAGCCTCCTCCAAGCTGCGGGCCACACCCTGCATTGCGGTGATATGCTGCGCCGGTCTCCCTTTGTGATCCATCCAGACTCCCAGATACTTGTATGCAGTCACTATCTCTATTGACTTCCCTTCAATGTACCAAGAGTGCTTTCTGGCTCGTGAACGCGAGACTATCATTACCTTAGTTTTGGAGATGTTGATCTCCAAAGCGTTTGTTTTGCGGTACAGGGCCAGAGAATCGAAGAGTCTTTGAAGGCCCACCTGGGTTTGATCGAGGAGAATCGTGTCGTCAGCATATTGCATCGATTGAATTTTATTGAATTTGATCACGTAGGAGAGGTTTAAGAGCAAACAGGAAGAGGGAGGAAGAGAGCAGGCAGCCTTGTCTGGTACCATTTTCTAGTTTGAGTGGGTGGGATAGTGATCCATTAATACAAATACGGGTGGTTGGATTACTAGATCAAGCCATAATAATTTTTATAAACTCATCCCTCTGGTCCAATGTTTTCAGGAATTGTTCTACAAAGGTCCTGATACCCTGTCAAGCGCTTTCTCAGCGTCAAGAGCTATTGCGGCCATGGCTCTGCTGTAGATGATTTTGCTTTGTCAAGGACATGGCATAGAAGACCAGCGTTGTCATTAGGCTTACAGTTTTTTAAGAATCCAACTTGGGTATTGTTTATTAATTTTGGTAGAAAGAGGTTTAGTTGCTTGGCTAGTATTCTTGCATATATTTTACAATCGGAATTTATCAAGGAGATCTGCCTGTAATTTTTAGGGAGTGTTAGGTCTATCTGATAGAGACTACTAGCCGCAGATTCCTTAACGGGCCTCTTTTAACGCCTTTGCATTGGGAACAGTGTGCTATGCCTTCGGGTTTCAAGACGTGTGCTTCTTGTACGCGTCAGATGTCGGCGACGGACCCTCACCCTATTTGTATGTGGTGTTTGGGCGAGCACCATGATTCTACGGACTGCGACGCTTGTCAGCATCTCAAGCCAAAGTCCCGGCGGGAGCGCCGGATAAAGTTGCTTTCGGCCCGCTTGTCCAGATCGGTCTCGTCACCGCGTCCGTCCCCTACCTCGGAAGGGTCCAGAAGCCGCCGATTCCGGTTGCGGCATAGTCCTTCACCGAGGCCCCACGGGCGTCGCTCGCCCGCCGGTAAGTCTTGCAGCTTGTCACCGAGGCCCTGTCCTTGTTCTGCTGTGGGCGCGGGTTCCTCTCGGGACGTGCGCCGTCGCCACCCTATCCGCCGTTTCCTGGCATTGGGGCGACAAGGGCCCAAATGAAGGCCTACGCTTCGGCTCTGCAGGCTTCTTTGGGCCCCCCTCCTCTTCCTGAGACGTCCGCGGATCCCTCGCCATGCGCGGGTCCTTCCGCTGACTCGCCGGTGGATTCGCCCCCGGCGCCGATGCGTTCGGCTTCAGGTTTTGGAGGTGTGGTGTCATCTAGGTGCGGCCCTACGGGGTTCCCCTCTTCGGCCCACGGCATCCCTGCCTCGCCGCAAAACCCCGCGGGGTTCCCTTTGGTGTCGCAGGAGATCGCCGGGACCCACGGCTCGTCCCCGAGTCCCCCTCGGTCCTCTGGGCAGGCAGCTGTCTTACCGGAGGCCGAGCCGACGCCTTTCCTGCGCCGACGGCTTTCCTCCCCGGCCCTGGCGGCGCCACGGGTGGAGGCCGGGACCCGGGGCGCCTCCCCGAGTCCCTCTCGGACCTCTGCGCAGGCGGCTGCCTCGTTGGAGGTCGAGCCGGTGCCTTTTCGGCACCGATCATTGGCCGCTTCGGCTCCGACCCCGCCCCTTTCTCCTAGGATGCATGTGGTGGTGACAGTCGACTCGGCACCCCTGGTGGACACTTCGGCGCCGATCGAGGACACACCGGTGCCCATGGCAGACTCTCCGGCACCGTCCTGGCGTTGGAGCGTCGACTCTTCTCCAGATGTCCCTTCCTCTCCGGAGGATTGTCATCTCCTTGTCTCCTCTTCACCGGAGACTGGACGCCGCATCGTTGCCTTTTCCCCGGCGGCTTCCGGGGCGGGTTCTATGCCGTCTCCGCATCCACAGCCCCCGGACCTGCTCTTCCGCACCTTGCAGTTGGTTGCCCCGCAGGCTTCTCCGCCTTCTCCGGAGACCCCTCCGGCACCTCACTCGTCCGTGGGTCCTCCATCCTACAGGGGCTGGCCGTTTCTTCCTCCGGCAGGGCACGGGGACGGGCGGCTTAGTTTGCAGCCTTTGCCCACGGAAGAGTTGCTCTCTCTCCCCCACGTCGCCCTACAGAGGCGAGTGTAGCCTTTGTCCGGGCCATCTCCACGGCCACCGGCGATTTGCAAATGGGCAACCCGGTCGCTCCACTCCCCACAGATCACTTGTTGGAGGTTCTCCACCAGGGCTCTGGTGGAGGGGAACCGCTTCTTCCATTTGAAGCTTCGCTCCACAACTCTCTTCTGGGGGCCTGGGGGCGTCCTGCTACGGGGGATCCGGTGCCTCAGCCGCTCCTCCACCGTCCTGCCCCGCATGATCCAGTCTGCCTTTTTTCCCATCCATCTGCCCAGGGCCCTGTCCTGCAGACTGCTTTCCCTTCCTTGCCTTCAGTGTTGCTCCCTCCATCACGGGAGGCCCAGTGGTTGGACTCCTGGGGGCGTAACATTTTCGCTTCCACTAGTGCTGCTCTGCACACGCTCAACACACTGTGTGTGTTGGCCAGGTCTACCTCTGACCTATGGGATTCCGCGGAGTCCCTTCTGTCTCGCACCTCCCACGAAGGAGTCCACGCTGATCTGCGGCACCGTGTGCTGGATGGTCGGGAGTTAGCTGCATTTATTCTCCATTCGGCCTTGGATGTCTCTGATTCTCTCGCCCGCGCTATGGCGAGTTCTGTGGCCCTCCGCCGCCATGCTTGTTGCGGGATAGCGTCTTTCCCGAGAATATTCGGGAGCGGCTTGTTGACCTGCCCTTTGATGGGATTCTTTTATTTAACACCCACGCGGACTCCGCTATTCAGCGACTCCTTGCGGGGCTCCGTCCTCCTCCCCCTCCGTAAGCTTCGGCTTGTCGGTCCTCGGGTGTCTTATGGGAGGCGTTTATCCCACCTTTCTCTTTGGGCCTAGTGTTTCGGTTGGCCCCTCGGTGTGCTGTGTGTGGCTGGGAATGCCTTCAGGGTCCTTAAGTGGGTCCCTCTGTACTTTTGGCTGCGGGTACAGCCCTTTAGCTTTTGTGGTGTGTGTGTTTTTTGGCTGTTAGTGAAGCCGTATGGGTCCTCAGGTTGGACCATCTGTGTCTTCTTTTTTGGCTGATTGGTAAGCCGTCTGTGGTGATACCCACAGGTCTTTTCTGTTCTTGACCTCTGCTGCGGGTTTTCCCTAAGAGGTGTTCCCCTGTTTTGGGCCGTGTCATACCCTAGGTGGGGTACTTGTTGGCTATGGTATAGCTCTGTCCTAAGCTGGGCGGGTGTGGATCCCTTCTCGGGTTCCTCGCGTTTCCTGGCGTCACTGTATTCCGCTTGGTGTGGTCTTTTTTCTTCAGCCTTAGCGCAGCTTCCGCTGCTCCAGGTTCTGTCCTGCTCACTATCCGATGGTGTTTCGATCCTTCTTCTACAGGGCTTGCCTGTCGTACGTTTTGCCCTTTGTTCCTGCGGGATATCTGCCTCTGTGCGTTTTGCCTTCCCTCTTCAGCCTCTGGATCGCCAGACCGACTTTTGTCATGCCGTCTACGGCGTCGTGTCTTGGTGTTTCCACCTTATTATCCGACGTTCGGCCTGGTCCTCTACCTTGTGTTCCAGGGGGCCAGGATATTCCTGGTGTTCTCCTGTGTTCTGGTTGACGGCTTTAGGTCTGTGCTCCATATTTCTCGCTTCTCCTCTTTTTCTTTTGGCCGGTCCCACTTCTCTTCGTGGGCCGGGTTGTGCCACTGGGACGGTCCTTCTCTGGGGCTTGTTCTGGGGTTCCCTTGCCTCTGTCTTAGTCTTGCGCTCGGCTTGTTCTGGTCACACTACTTCATAGTATGTACCAGCTGCCTGCTGCGCATGCATAGACGTTATGGTCCGCCCCTGTGGGCCTCGGCGTGTACCCATGTGCTCCTGTCCGTTGCTCTGCTGGAGCTTTGCGCGACTGTCTTCCTTCTCACGTATGCGCTTCTCGGCTGTGGGGCCGTTCCTGCCTTGTCCCCGGCCTCGGGGCTGATGCTCGTTCAGCTATTTCCTTGGCTGTTTGTGTTCTCCTGAGGCGGGCTCTGCCTCCGTTTCCACCTCTTCTCCTTGGATTTTGTGGCTGGTTCTTTTCTTCTTTTGGTACTCTCTTGGTGCCGTCTGTCCCTCCGGGTTCTCTGGCGGACGCCCTTTGCCCCTAGGCTTGTGGTATCCTGGCCTTCCCTTCTCCTTGTTCTTCTTTACTTCTGCTTGGTGGGGGCTGTGCCGTCCTTCCTGTCCCCATGACACATCCCCTGTTGGGGCCCTGTGTTCTTCCAAGCTGGTGAGATTCTCTCGCAGACCCTCCTCCCCTCTGGGTATGGCTAGGGTATCTATTCTACGTTAAGGAATCTGCGGCTAGTAGTCTCTATCAGATGTACAAGTTACTTACCTTCGGTAACGATGTATCTGGTAGAGACGATCCTAGCCGCAGATTCCTTCACGGCCCGCCCTTCCTCCCCGTTCTGCGAGGACCTTCAGTTTGGTCTTCTGCACTCGCCTCCCTCCGGGTGGCTTGTCTTCTGCGAGTGTCCTCTTTCACTTCCTCTCTGGCGGGATGCTTCGTTCTGTTTCTTTGTTCCACCCCTTCCTTTCTGGTACTTGGACGGTGGGTTCACGTGTACTTCTGCGTCCCTCCACCCTGGTTATTCCGGTGTGGGGCCTACTCATAATCTTCTCCCTTTCTCATTGCTTGGGATTTCTGACTCCTCTGCAGTCCTCTGGGTTGGGGTCTCTTGACTGTGCCTCAGTCCTTGGCTCTTTACAGGGGATGCGACACTCCTTGATGGTGTTGTCTTGTGGTAATTTCTCGTTACTCCTCTGTTCCGGCTTGTTGCCCTTCACTGTTATAGATTGTGGGTGCAGACTTTCTGTCGTCTGTTATGGCATTTTTCACATGTTTTTCTGCCTCCAGGGTGGATATCGCCTTCGCTTTGCAGGGTTGCTTCTCAGCAGCGGTGCTCTGCTCTTTCCCTTCCATGGCTTTCAGTAACACAGTGCCTGGCACTGTCCCTCATGGTGCTGTTCTTCACCATTCGCTTCTTCCCTTTCTGTTTCACTGATTTTTTTCGCACACTGTTCCCATGCTCTCCCAGTTTTGTTTGTGATGGCTCCACGTTGTGGCGCGGAAAAGTTCTCTCTAAGGAAAACTGACGTCAGCGCGCCGGGGTGGGACTTATGTGACCTCGCTGACGTCACGTCCGCGGACAGCGTCAGGGCGGAGTCGTGTGGTGCCGCCCCCCCCCACCCTCCCCCGGTGCGTAGGGATGCTGTGGCAAAATATTTTCCGGATCCAGTCTCACGCCTGGGGACAATTCTACGTTAAGGAATCTGCGGCTAGAATCGTCTCTACCAGATACATCGTTACCGAAGGTAAGTAACTTGTACTTTCCTTCTTTTGGAATTGCAACCATGTTGGCTTCTGCTGTGGTACCTGTGATCGCTCCAGAATCTACAAAATGGTTAAAAAGCTTTAGCATGGTTGTATGGAGTGACTGAGTAAATGTTTCATAAAATTTGTCTGCAAAGCCAGGAGCTTTGTTTTCTATAAGCGTGCTAATTGCTTCAGTAATTTCGGGCACAGAGATTGGTTTGGCTAAAGAGGTTTTATTTTTCTCAGGTAAGAAGGTATTTGTAGTTTGTTTAGGTAGTTTTTACATTGTTTAGGTGTAATCTTTTGCTCCTCCGAATATAGCGACTCATAACATTTTTTGAAGGTTTCCAGGATTTTTTGGGCGTCAGTATGGATTTCATTTTTACTACCTTTTGATCACCGATGTCTTTTTTTAGTCCTGCTTGTGTTTAAGGTAGGAGGCCAACATTTTGCCTGTTTTGTTGGCTTCGCAGAGTTTAAGGCCTTTAAATTTATTGATCTATACTCCGGCTTTTTCACTTAAGACCCTGTCATACTTTTATTTTTTACATGCGAGTAGGGAGAGAGTGTTGTTATCTAAGTTTTGATGTGTGTTAACCCAAGCTATTTAATTTCTTCTAGTTTTAGTAGTGCGGTGTTATTTATTTTGTTGATTTTTGTTTTTATATCAGGTAGGGTTCCCCTCTGTGTTGTTTTGAGGGCATCCCAGAGTGTTTTTAGTATTAGTATCTGGTAAGGTGTTATCCGCTAAATAGTTTGAAATAGTGTCTTCAATTTTCTTTGTTGTCTGGATTAGCTAAAACATTGTTATTGAATCACCATATTCTTGTGGGAGCTTTAGGGATATTACCTGCTAGGAGCATGTTGATGCAGGAGTAGTCACAGAGCAGACTTGGGGATATGTTTGTTTGATCTATTAGATGTGTATAGGATCCTGAGACAAGAATATAGGCTATTGTTTTGTAGGAGTTATGTGGTGCAGAGTAAGAGGTATATTTTTGAGGTCAGGGTGTTGTAATCGCCAAGTGCCATTAAGATTGCATTTTGAGCATTTTTTTTGTAACATTTTGTGAGTTTTAGGTGGGTGATAGCTACAGGTGGATTAACGATCGAGGGTCGTGTCGAGTGGTAGATTGGAATAACCAATAATGATAATAAGTTAGTTGGAGGGTATATGACCAATTTTATCTGATATATTATTCCAGAAGGTGGTGTCATCGTTAATAGGACCGTATATATTGATTACATGGAGCAAGGATTCCCCTCTTTGTAAAGTAGTGACGATCCATCTGCCTTCTTCATCTATAGATCATTTTTCAAATGTATTGTTGGGATGTTTAGAGTAAAATAATAACTCCTTTTTTTATTTACTGTTGGAGAGCATTAAACCTCTGAGATCCAATTGTTTTTGAGGGTGATAGCTTCTTTATCAGTGATTTAAATTTCTTGGAGAAGAATAATAACTCCTTTTGATTTATACAGATAGTTCATTATGTTTCGTCTTTTTACTGGATGGTTTAGTCCTTTGATGTTTAGGGAGACAATGTTAAGATGGTCTGTGAGTGTCTGTATGGTCATGTTAACGCGGTGAGTTATGTTGGTTCAGTTTGCCAGAATACAGTGAGTAAGCCTACAGAGTGTATTAATGTTTTACAGTATGTGTTGAAGAAATAAGCCTCTATTCTTGGTAGTGAGTGCAGGTGGCTAAGGTCTTCCTCATCGAGAGTGTGTCATATAAGGCTGATAGGTTAAGTCCCTCACAAAAAGTAATTGAAATTATGCACATGGCATTGTTAACGGAATCATTGTGTGATGTTATGTGGTATTGTGTTAGCAGTAAAGAAAAATAAAGGGGTGAAAACAAGACAAAATAGCAACAATACAAAAAATGTAAGAAATCAAAACCCACAATCCTACCACCCTGTTCCTCCTTCCCACCATCCACCCCACAACTATTGAACAAAGAGGAAGCGGCGATGAAGAGCGTCCGTCCTCCAGCTTGGAGCAATTAGTATAACATGACAAACCTGTTCAACATTGTATAAAGTGTATAAGGACAGTATAGATAAACATGTTTGGGACTGATTTCTATAGCCAATTAAAGTTTACAGCTGGTTGCCACAGACTAGATGAATTACTATAGGTACCATTAATTATGGTTAAACCATTATTTCTGAATCTAATAGGTTTTTAGTTTCAACATTCTTTATGAGACATTATCTATGAATGGTGAGGTCAGGCTGTGATCTTGGTCAGTTTAGTTGTAGTTAATGTAAGATATACTTATCTCAGTTGTTTACATGGTAAAGAGTATAAGCAACTATGAGGACAAGCAGAAAAGTGATTGCTAATGGTTCCATCATGGTTTTCCTTTATTAGAGGTAGATCTGGAGAATTCCATTTCTTGTTCAGCGATCTCGTCTAAGAAGACTTATTGGTCCTTCGGGTCATCGAAGGTATGACACTTGCCTTTTAGTATCACTTTCAATCGCTCTGGTCCTGCAAAGGAGAACTTGAGTTTCAAATCTTTTAATCTACCATGTAGAGCCAGGAATCCCTTCCTGACTTCAATAGTTGTTTTGAAGTAGTCTTGAGAGATATGAATTTTATGCCCATTCATTTTTTTTTTTTTTTCACATGTAGGCCAGTATTGTTTCAACATTTTGAAATCTGAAAGGTTTGCAGACTATCGGTCTCATTGTATTCTTAGATGCTGTTTTGAAGGTTGGAACCCTATGGGCTCTCTATAGCTCAAATTCTTTAGTGAACTTTAACCCAGTGACTTGTGGAAGCCAACTCTCGAGGAAGGATATGCACGAGTTTGAGGTATCTTCAGAGTCCTCAGGGATACCAAAGATTCTTAGGTTCCCTCTTCTGTTTCGATCTTCGAGTTCGGCGATCTCTTTTTTCATGAGTTTTGTAGAGAGTTGGTGCGTTTTTACTTCCTTGGATGTTTGAAAGGTTGAGTCCTCAACTTCGCTGATTATTTGTTCTGCATCTGGTATTTTATGGTGTATTGTGTTGATGTCCGCTCTTATCGCAGGCATTTCCAGTTGCATAGAGTCTGTATTTTGTTTTGTAGACTTTGCTAAGTCATGCACCTCAGCCAGCTTTTTTAATATCAGGTCCATTATGCTGTTTATGTCCATTTTGTTCTTAATTGGCGAATCTGGAAAGGCCGGTACAGCTTTCGACCAATTGAAATGAGGTTTATTCTCCTTTACTGCCATTTTGTCTCTTTTTGTGATCATTTGTTCTTGCGTGCACTTTTGAGAACTTGCTCTGGCGTGGGTTATGCGCTGTAAGCTGTAGGTCTCGAGTTGCCTCTATTTTTTTCCAATATGATGTTGATAAGGCCTCTGTGAGGGTCTGGTATACGTTTGCTCTGCCACTGGGACCTAGAGAGTTTAAGGTTTTATATTGGTCGTCTATTATAATGTCCCAGAAGATCCTGGAATGTGGCAGATTTAATTTTGAATAGTGCTCAGAAAAGTGCACCGAGTAGTGCCTGAGCTTTCATTCACCATTCCTTAAGGCCTCACTCCACTTCATATGTATCTTTATCGTAGATCAAGTAGTGAGGGTTTATAGGATGGCTGCATGTGGTTATTATCCTTTATTGTTTATTAAGGAGGCATTGTTGTGGGTTGAATTTATTGTAAATATTCATGGGAGACCGTTTGGTCTGTGTAGAACTTCAGATTGCAGTAGGATATGTGGGTTTAAACATAAACGTGGTAACCTTCAACCACCATCTTAAGGTCAGGCAAAGTCAGGCAGTGATTAAGCAACTCAGGCTGAAGGAATCACTCCTGCATTACAAGGGCTGGTAATACAAGTGGTATCTTCTGCATCTATATGAAAGGGAGTCAGTTTGTATTCTGGTATCTCTTAAGGACCAGCTGATCAATCGCCAAGCACTTTAAGTGGTATTTGAAGCTGCACGCGCCATTTTGTGAGCTATTGGAAGTCAGCAGAAAAACTTGTTTACGGTCCTCAATGTGGGTGGATAAACTCTAAAAGGGTTTAGTTTTGTTAAGACATTTGCTTTTAAGTGGCGGTGGAGCAAGCCATGCAGGTCTAAATTGAAGGGCACTGTCTCCAGGTCACCATTTTAGGGTCATGCAGTGTTTTCCAACTACCAGTCTGTAAAATTATACATGCTTAGCAGGATTGTTGGCAAATATTTTAACTGTGGTACCTGGAGACTCTGGTTGAGAAGAATGGCAGCCAGAGATTGTAAATTCATTTATGGCACTCGTCGGGTGTTGCGATTTGCTCCTGGGATGGGGGTTGCCATTTTATTGTTGCGGTGAGTGTAAACATCAAATCTCAGAATAAAGCCTTCTGGGAGATTGTTTAGGGAAGCGGAGGTCTATTTCTTCTTCAGGGTGTCTCCCGCTGTCTGGATTTAATTTTGTAGTGCGGCGAACAGGTCCCATAAGGTACGAATTCGGTGCATTTCACTCTGCGCTGTGAAGCGAGACGGAGCTAGGCAGCCAAGTGCTCTTCCGTCCAACCCACGGCCTACAGAAACCCCAGTTATAACACTAGCCCAAATCATTTACGCCCACCCACCTCTTGGCCTGGTATCTTCAGACATCCCACATGTCAGATTACAACAGAGTTGGTGGCACCAATTGTTAGAGAAATCTCTTCATTAATTTCCGATCTCCAGCAATTAGATGACGCATGATTAAAATTCACTGCAGAAAAGCACGTTTTGATCTTGGATAAAACTCCTGGTTAATGTGGCGGCTGCAACGATCACCTTGGAGCCTGCTGGATTACTTTTGCATCCTGGCAAGGCTGGCTCAGTCTTTTGTCCTTCAGAGGTTGGGGAGGGTGTCGATATGAAGGGTAATGAGCCCTTAAGCTTAAACACAGAATCTCTGTGCTGCATGCGCTCAGGATCCCGCTACCGCTCTTCTCTCACCCTCCTTCTGTACTACTTAAGATTTTGTTTGTTTTCAGCTTAGTACTGCTGGTCTCTTCAGTGCACTCATTTGGCTGGACAATGCCCTTCCCCCAACTCCTTACCTCCTCGCCCTTTGGACAATCTTGTATTTAAGTCTGAGATGGCTACCTGTAGATTGAAGTATTGCTGCAGTTGAAGTTTCCAGTTTGCTTAGTCACCAGCCTAGGTTGCATGTCAAGCATCTCCTGTCAGCTGGAATAGGTAGGCTCCTCTGCTGCGCCACCATCCTTCTTCACTGTAGAACTCGAATCGCTATTTAAATGATGCCTTTTTTAAGCCCAGACGGCTGCTGGGTACAATTGTATTAGATAGGAAGTGTGCTTCCCCTTCTTTGTCATCTTGGACCCAGAAGGGTTTGCGCATTTGATAGCCCTGCTGGGCGTTTACCAATCTGCACAGAATTTCGGTGGAATGAAAGATGGTCATGCCGAGTGATCTACCTGCACTTTAAGAGCAGACCAAGAAGAAATTCCTTCCTTGTAGCTTCTAATGGAAAAATTAACCTGTTATACTGAAGTGAGCAATTATATACTAAAGTTAAAAGAAAATGTCATGGGTAACTGTAAATAAAAATCCAATACAGTTTTAAATGCATGCTAAAAGGAAAACCCACATAGTGGGGGGAGGGCGGGGGGTGAAAGACTTTTACCGGCACAATTAATTAGAGGTTCCTTCTAGACATAGTACCTATGTCTATTACTGTTTAACCATTTTGTTGCGAAATGGTCTGAAAGCTTCAGATCCTTTTTGGATATTCTGGATGCTTGATTTTTTTTTTTTTTTTACAATAAGTTACTTTTTTTCTTTATTTTTTGAAAACATCTTAACCAGTCTGGGATTTTTTTGACGTTGAAAGAACAGGATATTTTTTTCCTCCTGCAATCTTGCAGGTATTTATCAGTAAGTCTGTTGCTGTTTGTCTGGATTACTTTTTCATGCTTTTATTAGTCTAGAACTTCCATGTGAAATTCCCACGGGTCGTGTCATTGTGCTAATCAACAGACACGTTTGATTTAGTGCCGAAATTTCGACCTGCTTTGTTATTTTGTTATCTACTTTACTGCATATTTTAACTTTGTTAGCTTTACTTTACGTTTTTAAGTTAAACAGTTATATATTTAAACAAGTACTACTGTTGCCTTGTTATCAAATATTACACGTGAATGTGTATGTGCTGTGTTCAGAAGCCATTGCAGTAAAATGCATCACTGTATTTTATAGACGTGTGAAATGACCCACCCCTTCCTTGGGGCGCTGTAAGCAGACCACGTTCAGTTTTATATGCAGTGCCAATGATTTTTCAGTCATTCCCTTAGTAGCCAGCTATTCAGATGAGCCCTGAAGGCACAGCACGTTTTAGAGTACGTATTCGTCAGTCTAAATGTCAGTAGTCCTATTTATGTGCGACATGCCAGTTAAAATTAAAGTGGCTTGGAAGCACATTCATTTTAGTTTTTTTTTGTTTATATTTTTTATTGAAAGAAGGGAAAAGTCACACAGCCGGGAGTACAATCGTGAGTACTTCCAAATAGGGAATAGAAAAACAAACAGTCCAGAGAACAGTGTTCCAAGAACACAAAGTACAGAATACAAAGTGCCATATACCCCGAACCCCAAACAGATACATAGAGCTTCTGAAGGCCGTGTCAACTAATAAGCGTCCACTCTGGTTAGTATCTCTGCTGGAATGTACAGTGAACATTGTGCAGTCGTTCTGCGCGACACTAAATCAGTGGCAAATCACGAATGCAAACAGTGCAGTCCAATGCAATGGCATAATGAAAAGAGGACAGCAAGCACTTAAGCCTGTACGCCAGAGCCAAACGCACAAAAACTGTGGGTAAGGGGTGTAGAGGTGGCGGAGAACAACAGGGTGGAATGTGAGCAGTTTAAGGGCTAGAAGTGTGAGGTCGCATCCGGGCTAATCCTAGAGCGAAATGCACAGCTTCGTCTGGGAGCATGGGGTGGGGGGGGAGGGGAGGGTGGCTGGAGATGGAGTCGGAGGGGGGGACTGGATGGGCTTCTCCTCTTTGTGGGTGCAGTCCGGACTCAAGTCAGCTCTTCCTCTCGATGGTCGTCGGTCTCGGGGTCATTCAGCAATGAATGAACATCTCCGTTCTGTGTTCTAGTCTAGAGATAATTTGCTCATAAGTCTCAGTTTTGAACATTTTGTCAGCTATTCAGAATGAGTCAGCCTCTGGAAGGAGCGCCAACCGTGCAGAATGCAGATTTTTGCGGCCATGACAGCTGTTGACAACAAACACCTCGAGGGGGTTATTGAGTGTGGGCAGATCGACCGTGTTGTGTAGGATGACCAGTTTCCTAGAGGTGGAAAGGCATGTCCATGGCGCCAGCTAGTGTAGCACAAATCGCGGCCCTGAAGGTCCCCAGGGCCTGGCACAGATAGAGTACATGGAGCGTGTCGCAATCAACAGTCCACATGGTGTAAAAGGCCATCGAGTTCCCCTATAATAATGTCTCTCCAGCTCGCCTCTGAATAATCCATCTTCAGCGAGTCCTGTCATTTAGCGCATAAGTGGGTCAAGTGGGGTTGGGAGTGCAGGTGGTGCACTATCATGTTGTAGAAACCAGACACCACCACACCTGTGAAAAGGTCCCAATGCTTTAGGTATTTAACGATGGGGGAGTCCATGAAATCCCATGCCGGGGCTTCCAGTATATTGTGGAAGATGTGTTTTAGTTGTAGGTATGGCCATTCTTTGTCCGTGGGGCCCGTGAAGAGGGCCTAGCATGCAGGTCACATTGAAGCAGGTCACCGGTATGACGGCGGCTGAAAAGGCGCCAACCATAAAGAGAAAATGACAACCCCTCTCTCTTCATCCCCAGAAGCTGCCTCCAAGGGACTCACCGGTAGACCAGTCCAGACGGGAGAACATCATAGTTCAGCAGTGGTGTGGTCGTGTCGGACAGTAGTTGTGGTCACTTACAGTCCTCTGTCCGTCGCTGGCAGGAGGAAAGATAGTCAGGACGCTCAAGAAACAGTCAGGCAGACTCCGTCCCTATCGCCACCTCGTTGTATGGGATGGATTGAATACCCAGGGCTGCAGTGTGTCCACAAGATGAAGGGAGGCCGCGGTCCCTTACCACCTCCCCAGTGGCGATTTAGCACACAAGATGTCAGGTCCGGGCTGCGCTCCAAACCTCAGCGGCGTTATTGTTGTGCATTGATCTCCAGTGGGGTCCTGGTTAATGGCTGCGTTTTGGGAGAAGGCCAGGGCAGGGCGACAGTCCGGATGGCCGAGAGCCCCTGTTGTGGATGGTGGATGGCACCAGAGGGCTATAGCGAGAGCCGTGCATTGAAAGGGGACAAGAGAGGCTGTCCCCTGTGGTGCAAGGCCAACTCAGCCCCGGGCTAGCCACGTACACTAAAGGCCTCAGCAGAAGCGTGTGAACTGCTCCGAGGTGCCTGGCTGTCAGTACCCTCTGGAGAGGATCGTCGATGTGTGGAAATGTGCTTTTTGATGAGCACACCGGTGCAGGGGTCACCCTTCTCTTGTCCACGGATCCATAGACCAACAAAATAGAGATTGGCACTGAAGCTGGAATTCAAATAACAAGTTTATTAATCACTCCTGAGTGGGACCACGTCCACACAGCACTCTCAAGTGCTGCCAGAGGTAGTACACTGAAGTCACAGACCATGGCGCTTATATACAGAGTTTGTTGCAGAGTAAGCATGTAGTTACAAATAGAAGGTACAAGCATACACAGGAATAACTACCTACAAACATGGGCAGATGGGAGATTACTTAGTCAGCAGAGTGGGAGGGGGAACAGAACTGCTTACAACAGTAGAAAACAGTTGACAGTTATAACTTTAGCCAGGTGCATTCTAGCAGCTACAGGCCTTTGCTCAGCACATTGCTTTTAGCTCAGTACAGAAGGAGTTAACTAGAGTTGATGACACAAGCAGAATAGAAGGGCAAGCAACAGTGAAGACGGAAGAATTACATAGCTAACAAAATGGATGCCACAAACAAGATGGCTTCAGCCTATGCTAACAGAAATTATTTCAGATTTCCACAGATGACCCTTTTAGCATATGCTGAAGACATCGTCTAGGCTTTATAAGGAGTACGGAAAATATCATGTACATCTATCTGCATTAATTCATTAATTTCTTGATCACTTGCTAATTGGGCATTTACATTCTTAACATTTTGTTTAGCCGGTAGAAACACAAAGGGAATAAAGCATTGGGCCGCATTGAATACATAGACAACAAGTGAAAAGAATAGCAAGAAATATACATAAGGCAGACAATAGCTTCCAGCCCCATACAGTAAACATGTTCCATAGCCATCCAGTCAAAGTCCAAGTTCCTGAATCCTGATGGATTTCAGTGGCTATTTTGTGCAACTTAAATTGCGTCAAAAACAGAAGGGGCGTGGTCAGGGATATAGACACAGCAGCTACTCCCGATGATGCGACATGCTCCACCACGGTCGGCCAGGATGACATCAAAAACCATCCTATTTTGGAGCGCCACAATTCTCGCAATTTGTAGTTCTTCTGTGATATTTCCAAGCGCCATTTCTGTCTGATTGGTTACAGCCTCTACAACACGTGTCAAGCGCCTGATCTTTCTACTGTTTAAGGCCGCACCAACAAAGAAGAATAGTCCCAAATTAAAGTCAATATACTGCTGTAGTGCAGTATCAGTTTGATCCACCTCATCATTGTTTATTGCCCTTTGAATCTGTTCTTGGAAATGTCATTATACAGTTTATAGTCTTTATGGTAGGATGCAGGTGCCAAAAACACAGGTGGAAGCAAAAAGGACGCGTAGCAGCTTCCCGACCAACCAATAGGTAGATGGTAATAACCTTTACTTCCGCAATTAAAATAGGTGTTGTGTGAGGACAAAAAGCTGCTATTGTTCATTCCAGTAATGTTCAACAGTAAAGTACAGTCACTTTTTACCACAGGAATACTGCCAATACTGCTTACACAGAGATCCACTCGAGCTCTAGTAACCGCAATAACAGGAGGCCCATTCCCCTTAGTTGTTCGAGTGTTAGGGAAAACATAGTGTATGGAGGAATTTCCTCGGCGATACTCCTCCATTTCCCACAGTTCCTTTAGCTTGTGGATCTCCTTCCTCATCGGGGTAACACACTTTATTCAACTGAGCGTTTAGTCCACCTACATCAGCATTAGTAATATTAGCAACTTCAGAACCCACAACAATGCAAACCAGGCTCTGCAGGAGCCATTATGTGAAAACGGCAAGGGAATAAAAGGCGTTCCTCCCTTTTTCTGATGAGCTGGCATCATTCCACATACCCAGCAAATGGTAACGTTCGTGGCATTGTGGTAGGTATGATGCAACATTTGGATGAAAGTGTTATTGAGGTAGGACATTCTGTGCTTCTGCTCATGATAAGGAAGAGTAAAATAATGATGTTCAATTGGGACAGGAGTAGTAGTAGTCAGTAAATTTCGGACAGGAGCTACTTCCTCTACAATCCATGTTATTATAGTAACAATAGTCAAAGTAAATCCAGTAGCAATTATTGTTCTTTTGCTACAAACTCTTGCAGCAGTTGGTTTCTTCTCCTTAGACATATTCATTACGTCGACAAACAACAAAGCAGATGGTGCCCTAAGGTCCTGGGCAGGCATTGATTTCTTCACTAACGTTGAGACGAGTAGTCACTAAAAGACTTACCCCCTTTGTAGTTAGGCTTTAACTACCCAGGACAGTGGCTCAAACAGTCTCTTTCAATGAAATGTCTTTCTTCCTGGGTCAAAGCTGATATCGAGATGTACCAGGAATCGTGTGATCCGAGAAGACTTCCTCAGATTCTTCAGGTGACACAGCTTGTCCTTTCTCGGTGACCAGGATATCGCGGTGATCTGCCAACACAGCTGGGCTCACTAGGTCTTGCAACACTTTTCGGCAGTGTGTCGCGTGGACCCAGTGTTTCCAGTTCGTCACTCGAACTGCAGTCCTGGTAGCCAGTAGTACCTGCTCCAGTCCTCGCCACCACGGTGCTAAGGAGCTGGTCCTCTGGAATTACTTTAAGACCACAAAGTCACCAGGCCATAAACAATGGCCCTCACCTTGCGACCTGTCTGGAAGAGTCTCCCAAACCTGTTAATAAATAGAAGACAAACTGTCAGTCAACTGAGACAAATAGTCATTCATCAATACATAGGGTACATCATGTATAGGGCGTGTCTTAAGAATCCCCCAAATATTCATTGGCCTTCCAAAAACCACCTCATACGGTGTGAGGCCAGATCGTGTATGTGGTATCGATCTAATGGATAGCAATGCTAAGGGCAATGCATCAGGCCATTTCAAAGATGTGGAAGCCTGTATCTTAGCCAATTTCAGTATCAGGGTAGAATTTGTAACGTTCCACTAGTCCTGCTGATTGTGGGTGAAAAGCAGCATGAAACTTCTGCTTAATTCCCAACCCTTTCATGAGATACTCAACAACTTGCCAAATAAAATGGGGTCCGTTGTCACTCCACAAAACTCGGCAAATGCCGAATCGGGGAAAGAACTCCTTTAGGAGCACTTTTGCTGTCGTAAGAGCTGTATTATCCTTAGTAGCGTATGCTTCCACCCAATTACTGAAGGCGCAAACCACTACTAAGACATACTTTAGATTGTTACAGCGCTCAAGCTGGATGTAATCCATTTGCAGGACCTCAAAAGGTGCAGTTGGTATTGCAAACCCTCCTGTTGGAGTTCGTGTTCCCTTTCCAGGATTATACTGGAGACAGATCAGTCAGGACTGGACTATTTTCTTAGCCGTACCGGCAATATCTGGATGATCCCAAACTTGCATAAGTTGCTTTGCTATTGAGGATTCTCCAACATGTGCCGGGCCCATGTGCCATGTGAATCATAGGATGTAAATAGGCTGCAGGTAACTTCCATTTTGTCATTTCTTTATTCCTCCAACAGCCCTCGTCATCCAATGTTCCCTTCTTGGACCATTGGTCTAATTCATCAACAGAAGCAGATTGCTGCATGTTTAGCACCTCTTGCCTGGCATCATGCCAACGTTCAGCCTGTGACTTAACTACATACATATATGTGGTACTTCGCTGCATTGCAGTCTCACGAGCTGTGGAATCCGCAAAGGCATTGCCTGCTCCTATTTTATTAGTCACTTTCTTGTGTGCACTAAATTTAACAATTGCCACTTTCTTAGGATAGTTCAAGGCAGTAAGGAGATTATGTACTAATTCCCCATGCACTATTTGTGTCCCATGTGAAGTGAGAGAGCCTCTTTCTTTCCAAAGTTGCCCGAAGTTATGAGCCACGCCGAAGGCGTATTGGCTATCAGTGTAAATGTTAACAAGCAACTCTGTACTAAGCTCACATGCTCTTGTCAGTGCTATCAACTCGGCTGCTTGAGCCGACTTCTGTGGGATATGAGCTGTCTCAACTACTGTCTGAAGTGTTGTAATTGCATAAGCAGCAGATGTAGTGCCATCAGGCAATTTCAGGCAGGATCCATCAACCCACAATTCCCCATCAACACTAGAAAGAGGTGTATCTTGTAGGTCAACACGACCCTTTGTGTGTTCTTCAGTAAGGGATATACAATCATGTAACTCTTGTGACTGAGACTGAGTAGCTGGAAATGGCAATAATGTAGCAGGGTTCAGAGTCAAACATCTTTTTAACGTGATATGAGGGGCCAAAAGTGTCAATTCATATCCTGTCAAGAGAGCACTAGTCATATGCTGTGTTTTTGTTTGATTTAACAAGGCATCAACTGAATGGGGTAGTAACACAAGCAATCTATGTGACAAGACTATTCCCTCGCTCTGACATATGGACGCAGCCGTTGCCGCCACCGCTCGAAAACAACCAGGCAGCGCGCGAGCAACTGGATCAAGGACAGTTGAGAAATATGCACAAGGACGTTGTTTATCACCGTGTGTTTGTGTTACAACTGAGAGAGCGCACCCTTCCCTCTCGTGTACATAGAGTGTGAAGGTCTTAGTATAGTCTGGAGTTCCTAATAATGGTGCAGAACAAAGAGCTTGACGTAACTTTTGGAAGGCATCCTGGCACTCACTAGTCCATGGGAGAGGCATCGGAGTGTCTTTAGTCAAAAGGGCCAACAAGGGTTTAATAATGTGAGAAAAGCTAGGGATCCACTGCCTACAAAAAGAAGTAAGGCCAATCAGTGCACGGACATCCTTCTGAGTACGGGGCACGGAAGTGTCTAAAATAGTTTGAATGCGATCTGGTGTGAGTGCACGTCCCTCCTTAGACAGGAGGTGACCTAAATAGGTAACCTGCTGTCTACAAAATTGCAGTTTCTTCCTAGAGACTTTGTGATGATGAGAGGCAAGAAATAACAATAATGACAGTGTTCCTTCTTTACACTGTTCAGGGGTATCAGCAGCCAACAAGATATCGTCGACATATTGAATAAGAGCCACCCCTTTCGGTACAGGAAAAGAATCAAGCTGCCTTTTCAAAGCCTGACTATAAATGCTAGGACTCTCTGTATACCCTTGTGGATCTCTACAGAACCTGAATGATCTATTATTCAAAGTGAAGCCAAACAAATAACGGCTGTCAGGGTGAATAGGTATTGAGAAAAATGCATTCTTTAAATCAATTACACTAAATGTAGTGGCAGTAGGAGGAACCATGGTGAGAAGTGTCGTGATATCAGAGACTACCGGGTATTGGGGCACCACGATTTTATTAACCTCTCGTAAATCTATAATAAATCTGTAAATTTTAGTATCCGTGTCTTTTTTCAAAATCGGAAGGATAGGACTATTACAAATGTTATAAGGGACTAATTTCACAACCCCCACCTTGATCAAATCCTGAACAATGAGTGTTAATGCTTCTTCGCCTTCCCGAGATATTTTATATTGGGGCAATCGAGGCAATGAAGCACCTTCCTTCACTTGAATATGCACTGGTGGAATAACCATGTGTCCCACATCGGTATCTGATGTAGCCCACAAAGTACTAGGTAAAGATGCCAAAGCGATATCATCTTTGATGAGACAAGACCTCTCAACCATTGGATAGTTATCATTTAAGATAACACGCAGACTTTCTGGGGAACAACGTATTGTAGCACGAAAATGTTTAAGCATATCAATGCCCACAATATTATCCAGCGTGTTAGGGGAAAGCAGAAATGGACATGCTGCAGTAAATTTATCAAGACTAAATGCAAGTGGCTGTGACAGTGGGCTAGGTGTAGGTGTCCCATCGAATCCTATCGATGTTACCATTGCGCCAGACAGGCGGAATTTTTTTAGACAGAGCACTACGAGTAGCCCCTGTATCAACCTGGAACCGATCAGTAGAACCCAAGACATTTGCAGCAACATAAGGACCCTTCTGATCTACTGGGACCTCAACCGGTTGCTTACCCCATCCTAGGCATTCCTATGCATAATCAGAATCCGCAAGACCATCAGCCGAATAATCAGACATTTGATATTGATTTCGTCTATCAAAGGTATTAGAATAATTTGGTCCGTGTTCAACTGCCTCAAACCTGGGACGGGTTCCTATTCCTCCCCTATTTCCTGAATTCCCTGGGTGTCCTCTCATACTTCCTCTACCCCGTTGATACTGCTGACCTCGCAAAAGGGGGCACTCAGAACGCCAATGTCCAATCTCTTTACAATAAGCACACTGATCAGAAGACAAAGTTGATCGAGAGAAAGGGGGTACACCAGGTGTATATACTTCACGTCCACCTCTACCACCACCACCTCTGAATGGTGGACCAAATACTTGAGCCAACATAACTTTTGTCTTTAGATCCTTAACCTTCTTATCCTCCTTGCCTTTTGCTTCCAATTCCTGACGCTCATAATACTGGACCATAGTCAAAAGGGAGACTGGGGAAGACGTAGTCCACGAACTCTCGCTGGCCTTAAGGCGACTAGCTATTTCTGGCAACATGTTGGCGACAAATTTGTCAAGGAACAGATGCTTACCTGTGTCATCTATCAAGGACTGCCCACTAAAGTCATGGAATGTCTCTTCAAATCGTGTAAAGAAATCAGAAACTGACTCATCCGCTTTCTGTTTACAAGACGCTAACGTAGTCCAATCTATTTTCTTAGGGGGTATAAGAGTTTTCAACTTAGTCACAATAGCTTTGGGAAGATCTAATATCTCCTGTTGTGGTTTCTGCGCAGGCTCTCTAGCCGCATCTATTTCTTCTAAATGCACCCAAGTATCACCATATGCTACATTATCATCTATTTTCCGAATTGTTCTCCACATATCAGGGGGCAAAATAAGTCCAAAAAACACATCAATATCTGGCAGAGTCCTAGTACAGGAGCTAATGGCTCCTTCTGCTTCCTCATAGAAAGCGGCAGGATTTTTCCGCGGATTCGGCAAAGCGGCTTTAAGAGCCATAACATCTGCTCTACTCCAAGGGGTATAAACCCAATTATAAATAAAATACCCTTTCGCATCATCTGAAGTCTTATCTTCATCTTTTCCCGTACCCTTTGGAGGAACATACAAAGGCGCAGCTTCGCGCATTAGTCTTATACCAACTTCAGCACTACTAGATCCATTATTTGTCTCTGAAGTTTCTACTATCTGCGCTGGGGTTTGGGCTACTTGTACACTTTTAGTTTTACTAGCTTCTTTTTTCTCCGCTTTTAAGCGAAATGTTTCATCTCGTAATTTAACCACTCGCCACTGGATTCAAGCAAGCCTGGCTGATGACGGCTGGAATGCCAGAAACCGGTCCTAGGATGCTTGTTTCCGGTCCAGGGAAGACATGGCTTGGCAGTTCGGGCTGGACTGTTCCCATGAGGCACAGGGTCAGACTGATTTGCATATGGCCATGTCTGAACTGGGGTGGTGGAGTGAGCTAAAGAATGATGATGGATTAAACCCAGATCAGTTGACTGGGGGTGAGTGTTTGATTGGCTCAAACGTTCCGTCCATCATCCCCTTTTGTATCGCTTTGTTCGCCCTAAGTTGGCTGGGGTATGCCCAGACGTGGGTCCCTTGCTCACTTTGCCACTGGATTCAAGCAAGCCTGGCTGATGACGGCTGGAATGCCAGAAACCGGTCCTAGGATGTTTGTTTCCGGTCCAGGGAAGACATGGCTTGGCAGTTCGGGCTGGCTGGACTGTTCCCATGAGGCACAGGGTCAGACTGATTTGCATATGGCCATGTCTGAACTGGGGTGGTGGAGTGAGCTAAAGAATGATGATGGATTAAACCCAGATCAGTTGACTGGGGGTGAGTGTTTGATTGGCTCAAACGTTCCGTCCATCATCCCCTTTTGTATCGCTTTCCTCATAGAAAGCGGCAGGATTTTTCCGCGGATCCGGCAAAGCGGCTTTAAGAGCCATAACATCTGCTCTACTCCAAGGGGTATAAACCCAATTATAAATAAAATACCCTTTCGCATCATCTGAAGTCTTATCTTCATCTTTTCCCGTACCCTTTGGAGGAACATACAAAGGCGCAGCTCGCGCATTAGTCTTATACCAACTTCAGCACTACTAGATCCATTATTTGTCTCTGAAGTTTCTACTATCTGCGCTGGGGTTTGGGCTACTTGTACACTTTTAGTTTTACTAGCTTCTTTTTCTCCGCTTTTAAGCGAAATGTTTCATCTCGTAATTTAACCACTCGCCTAATTAAATCAGGTATGTTTGAACAAAGGAAAGTTCCATCACTCAATTGTTTATAATCAGAATTTATATCAGTGGGCTCTAAGTTTTTAGAAAGGTCTCTAAAATTAAGTATAACTTCCCAAGCAAACTTCTCTGCAAAATATAACTGTTCTAAATCTTTCCACTGCTGAACCATTGCTACAAGATCTGAAGGAAGAGTTTTCTTACGGGCTTCTGAACGAATAGTGGATCTAATGGTGGCTTTTTCATCAGTAGTTAAAGTAGAGCGAGTCTGTCGCCCATCTTGCTTATCTATATCGTCGGAAGAATGATGATTTTCATCGGAAGGATCCTTCTCCGGGGCAGAGGGAAATTTATACGGGGGCGGAGGTCGATCTAATAAGATAGAATCATCTTGAGGTTTATTAAGCATGGGATAAAGGGGGCGCCTAATAGGGTACTGGCCAGTTACCTCTAAACGACGCTCCCTCTCTTCGTTTTCTTTTATTTCCGTAATCTCCTTATATTTTAATTCTAGCGCTTTTTGATACATCATTTTTCGTTGTTCTTTCTCTGCTATAGCTGCTTCTCTCTTCGCTCTTTCATTCCCTTCTTTCTCCCACATTCGTACACAATCAAACATATCTTGTCGACTTTTTTTGTTAAACAAACACTGTTCTACATATTGAATCTTTTTAAAGTCAAATGACCCATTCACAGGCCATTGGAGATCAGGATCCTTCTTTGTATATTTGTTCCACAGTGTACTATACATTATGGAAGAAATACCGTATTTAATATACATATGTCTATTAGGTGTTCCCTCTAAGGGAGCCGGCTGACTTCTTTCTAAATCCATTTTGGTACCACCAAGACAGCAACACAGCCTACTGAGTGTGCTGGAAACAGGCATGCTACCAAGTTTTTGTAAAATATTACGTTTCCAAATTGTTCAAAAGTAGAGAAAAATCTCCACATTACCTGCCTTTATTTTCTGCAAAAAATAAATCAAACAAACAAAAACAGAATCTTGGCCAAGCAAACAAGAGTGCCGCTCCAGCGACCTTACCAAACAAAAGTCTCCAACTGCCAATCTCTTGATCGACCTAATGGTCACTGCAAAAATAACGCCAAAGGATACCTCAGTCAGGACCGGCCGCCACCTGGAGGGTCAAATCGAAAAACCGGAGAAGTCACTTTGGCTGCAAAGACAAGGGTCTCCTCATGCAGGACGTCTCCTCCATAATATTCCACTCTTCCGTCAAGACCACTCCTTCAGACGGCCGCGTCCTCGATGAGGCCCCGCGTATCGGGCGCGAACTGTGGAAATGTACTTTTTGATGAGCACACTGGTGTAGGGGTCACCCTTCTCTTGTCCACGGGTCCATAGACCAACAAAATAGAGATTGGCACTGAAGCTGGAATTCAAATTACAAGTTTATTAATCACTCATGAGTGGGACCACGTCCACACAGCACTCTCAAGTGCTGCCTGAGGTAGTACACTGAAGTCACAGACCATGGCGCTTATATACAGTTTGTTGCAGAGTAAGCATGTAGTTACAAATAGAAGGTACAAGCATACACAGGAATAACTACCTACAAACATGGGCAGATGGGAGATCACTTAGTCAGCAGAGTGGGCGGGGGAACAGAACTGCTTACAACAGTAGAAAACAGTTGACAGTTATATCTTTAGCCAGGTGCATTCTAGCAGCTACAGGCCTTTGCTCAGCACATTGCTTTTAGCTCAGTACAGAAGGAGTTAACTAGAGTTGATGACACAAGCAGAATAGAAGGGCAAGCAACAGTGAAGACTGAAGAATTACATAGCTATCAAAATGGATGCCACAAACAAGATGGCTTCAGCCTATGCTAACAGAAATGATTTCAGATTTCCACAGATGGCTGAGACGTGGGTGAATTCTCTCTTACTTCCTTCCCCTACAGCTTCCCCGTCATAGTGACTGTCTCCACATGACTTCTGGTCTATCCTCGGTCCCTGAGAAGATTTCCAGGAAGTGGCGATAATTTATTTTTTATCTGTTTCCCACCTTTCTTTTCTTAGGAGGAGCAAAGGTAAAATGCCATCTTATTACCAGAGTTCAGCTAAAGTCACTGTTTACTTTCTCGAAAATTGCACGTGACGTTTCGATTCCTTTACACAGGAAAACAACTCAATAAATAGTCAGGTGGTCTCTTCAGCGTGACTGAACATCGCTGCACAGAAAAAAACTTTTGTTTCTTGGAGTTTGTTAAATACAATTTTTGTAAACAAATGCACCTGATAAAACAGAATTACATAAACATATATATCAAGATTCAGTGACTATAATCTGCAATTGATAATCGTTGTCAGTAGCACATTACAATCAGTAGCACATTGTGCGCTAGTTAGACATTTACTAGAAAAACCAAAAGGTAAAGTTATGAGTAGCTTTGGTTTCGACACCTTAATATATGTTTAAAAAAACTCATGGAAAAACAAAGTTAAAGTTCACTTAAGGTTACAAATTGAAAAACTTAAATTATGGTTAGGACAGCAATCCATAAGTCACACAGCAGCCATGCAAGCTATTCCTACACATGACTAAGCATGGAATACAGTGAATGACAGGTCGGCTCAATTTAAGACCTACAAAAACTACTTTTTCAACTCTAATTTCTTAAACTGTTAACAGATTTACACAAAACCAAGCGAAGGTACTTCCTAGAATAAAGTTTTGCTTTACTGCTAAGTTTGATGTAAATCTATTCAATGGTGTTGTCCACAGCTGCGTCTCCAGCTTCCTATGGGAATTAAAATGCCTAGTTGCCTTTTTTGCTTTCCGTTTGATAGATCTGCACAAACTTGGCCTGCCAAACCCAAGTCACATGAGCATTTCTGTTTTTTTTTTATCGAACTGCACCAATGTTATTGGCAAAACAAAAAGCTGCTTTTCAGTGGAAATTCTTACCTAACAGTAACTATAGAGGTGTCATCACAGCATAATATAGGTTTATGTATTTGTTTGTTACAGAGGCACATTCGCAAGCTTATCGATACCACATTCCATGGGAAATTCTGTTTATATCCTTGTGAACTGCGCAATCTCCACCAAACTTGGAGGATAGAATCTAAAGGACATCCAAGAAGTTGCCAAGTGTAGTGCAGATCGGACATATGGTTGAACACGCAAATAATTTATTTTCAAACACAACATAAAAGGAAATGCCCAACTCCTCCCTCTCCATGACCCGACAGGTCAACGCCATCGCCTCCACCTGCTTCAACACCCTCCGCATCCTCCGAAAGACCTTCAAATGGATCCCCCCCCGAATCAAGGAAGACAGTCACCCACGCACTCATAACCAGCAGATTGGACTACGGAAACGCCCTCTATGCGGGGATCAGCAAGTGTCTGCACCGCAAACTCCACACGATACAGAACACCGCAGCCAGACTCGTCCTTGGCATCCCTCGACACGAACACCTCACTCAACACCTGCACGACCTCCACTGGCTCCCCGTCGAAAAGAGTAAATTTCAAGATATTCACCCTTGCCTACAAAGGCCTCCACAACTCCGGGCCCCAGTATCTCAACAAAGGAATCTCCTTCCACGTACCCAAGAGGAACCTCCGATCTGCCGACCTTGCCCTCGCTGAACCCCCGCGCATCCGCAGAACAAGAGCAGGTGGGAGAACCTTCTCCTACATCGCAGCCAAGACCTGGAACGAGCTACCGATCGACATCAGACACGCTCCCACCCTGCACATCTTCAGGAAGACCCTCAAGACCTGGCTCTTCGACTGACCGGAGCTGCTCCCCCCACCTCCAGCGCCTTGAGACCCTCACGGGTGAGTAGCGCGCTTCAAAAACCTTGATTAATTGATTGGTTGGCATCTCTTGAGTTTAGCATGAATGAAGCCCACACTTCAGTGGACCATAATTGTGCATCCTCTGACGCATATAACTGCTCACAGGGATAATTGGGGTTTCACTCTACACCATTGTTGGTGTTCGTGAGCAATGTTCAGAGAACACCCTCAAGAGACAAACAACACACTCCTGGAGGTTGGTGTGGGTAAAACCTGTTCCTTGGAGTACCATAACTTTACATCCAGTAACTCGAATAACACCTCCCTATTTTATATGAAGTTTCACTTTGCACCAATCATTTTGAACCACTGTTGATGTTTGCGAACCCCCCAAACCCTGCGTTACCCCAAGATCATTTCACACTACAACAAAGTAATGTACGTGGACCCCGAAAAAAACAGAAACCATAAATCTCAAGAATAAAAAAAATAATCTTATTTAGGAAAGCAGAAAGGTGATGGGTGAAACTGATATACCTAGACGTGTGCAGGGTGGCCAACTATTTTTTATCACTTCGCAGGACGCTTTGCATGTGTGTAGACACATAGCATACATGGACACCCATCAAGGTTGGCAGTTCACAAGCATAAACAGATACCATTACTAGGTGCAACATCTAATTTTTGCTTTACCACTTTCCCTAGATATCCTGGAAATAAACACTGAATTAAAAATCAGGACAGTGACCACAATACCGGAACATTCCACTATGAAGGATGTACCTTGGTCATTAGGAGTTTCTGCTTCCACAGTTGTTGGCTAGTTGGAACCTTTGGAACCACAAGATGTGGTTTTTAATCCCAACCTTCCGTTATGACTAAATTGTGTGCTCCTGGGTACTCCGTTTTTCAATGTATTCCTCTGTCCCCATTTTATGTTCAAGATTGGAGATATTTAGACTCAATCTAAAAAGACTTTAGCAAGTTTTTGCTAAAAAATAAAAACAAATCTGGATTGAATATTACTTTGGGGGAGGGTGGGTGTAGAGGGTGCCAATTTTCATGGTCTGTTCATCAAAATGTAATAAAGAAATAGCCTTTGAAGCAATCAGTACTGTATTACAGTCTTGGGTCTTCAATTTTACCAAACAGTTTGATTTTTGGCAAATATGACTCCACCTGTTTCTCTGTTCCCTGATCTGATTATATGTGTGCATCTTTAAAGAGGCTTAATAGAACACCAAAGAAATATTCCTAGAATGTTGCTCAAGCATCGTCTTCATTAACATATTCTGGGTAGTTGAACTGCATGTCTCCACATTTCCTATTAGCATTTGTAAAAGTGACACTGTCCCTGAATCTGCATCATGCAGGACCCCTCCTGTGCTGTAGCTCCTCTCTCCCAGCCACAGACAGGCATCTCTTTACATATCCTAGATGGCTTAAACAGTGAGACGTGGACCCCTTACAACGCTGTTCAAAGTGAGCAGCAAAATATGGTACACTTGGCATCCTGCACAATTTGAGTGTGGGCAGTGGGACAGACCACTCAAATGCAGGACAAACCTGCAATAATAGGACGGCAGGCCACCTTGAACTCTATATAGCTTGAGTCCTGAGCTCACTGTGCCACAACTCAATCTATACCTTACTGATGTGGCCTACGTATATGAGACACTGTTTTATATAAATATTTTCACTTACGTGTCAAGTGTTCGTAAACAAACCGATTATGTTTGCGAACATTGCACTGAGTTTGTTTTGGAAAAGCTTTATCTGACTTGCATAATAAAAATGTAAGAAAAACCTTTTGGTTTGATGTGCAGATACAAATGCAGGTGACTAGTGAGCATCTCTGGCTGCACTTCAAAAGTTATGCAAAGAGACAGGATTATTGTTGTACTTTACACTTCCATGGTAAATGCTGAAAAACTAGTAATCTCCAAACATGGCACTATGACACGATTGTATTTGCGCAGTCATATTGAATTCTTTCTTTGAAGTAATAAGTGAGGTGCCTTTGACATTAGGCAGGTTGTGTAAAATCAAAGCGTTTATTGGGATATGTGACCAGTAACAAGGCAAGATATTCCTTCATTAGAAAGCCAAGGTGTAAACTGAGATTGTGTCAAAGATAATTATCTCCTAAATGTAAAACGATTACAACAGGATGGCACAAACTGACCTTATCCTGTTACGTAGTAAATACTGCTTTCCATATCTGAAAGAGACTGTAGTTATAGATTTCTTACCTTAGAGTTATCCCCAGGCGTCAGACTGGATCCGGAGAAATGTTTTCGTAGCCGGACCCCTGAGCGTGGGTAGGTGGCGTCGGTCGACTGCGCATTGGTCGTCTGCGTCGTGGTCACTGGGATGACGTTGCGGTTTCTACTTAGACAATGCCCCTGCACGCTGACGTCCGTTCTTTCTTTTTCCACGCCAGCCAGCGCAGATCCAAAGAGAGCGTGCCCCTTAGTCACTTTTTGACTAACCCTTTTTCGACTTTTGTGTCTTCGACTCCTGGTGCACGAGGGATGTCCAGTTGTTGGCCCGGTTTCAAACCCTGTGACTCTTGTCACAAGTTGATGTTGGTCACCGATCCGCACCTCGAGTCTCTCTGGTGCCTGGAGCGCGACCACAACCCGAAGTCGTGCTCCGACTGCCGGGCCCTGAACCCGAAGTCTTTGCGGGAGCGGTCCCGAAAGCTTTTGGAGGCCCAGCAGTCTGCTCCGCGCCGTTCGAGGTCCCGGTTGAGGAGAAGGTTGCTGGACCGGTCGCAGAGCCACCACCTATTTTCCTCGAAGTCTTCGCACTCCTCGGGTAAGTCGAAGCACAAGAAAAAGGCGAAGAAGTATCGTCGCTCTTCGCCTTCTCCCCGTCCATTGGCCGACGCAACGCGGGACCCGGAGCGTCGCGGCTCCCCGGCTCATTCCTCTGAGCCCGCTGGGACGGCTCTGCGCTTCCCTCCTTTTCCCGGAGCCGGAGCGTCCCCTGCCCAGCTTCGTGCATTTTACGAAGCGCTGTACAGCATCTTTTGGCAGCCTGACTCCGCAGGCGCGCCCTCGGGCCCCACGGACTCGGCTGGGGGTCCTGCTTCTTTGATGCCGGCGGCTCCGGTCTTGGCACCACAGGGTCTCCCAAAATCTAGGCCTGGATCCGGATCGGTGCCGGTCGACCTAACTACCTTCCCCTGTGCCGATTCCAGTGCCGATGCCCCCGACGTCGGTTGTGCCCCCAACCGGTGTCGACCCCAGCCTCACCACCGATTTGTAAACGGCACCGGGCCGACGTCGGTACCGGCGCCAGAGGGTACTTTTGTACCGCTGTTCATCCCTGGCGTTCCCTACCGCCCTGAGTGGCAGCCAGAGGAGGGTGAGGAGGACTGGGAGGGGTCTGTTGACCCTCTAGCAGACCAACTTGAGGAACCGGACTGGCGAGAGGAGTTGGGTGATGCCTGTGGTCTGGATACTTCCCCAGACCTTGGTATGCTTACTCCCCCTACCGTGGCTACAGAGGAGGGAGCTTCCTACGCTGTGGTGTTGCATAGGGCGGCTGAGGCCTTGGGCCTCGAGCTTCCTACGGTGTCTGTCAGGACTAACCTCCTGACTGTGGTGCTTCAGCCGGCAGCAGCCTCTTTGGAGACCCTGCTGCCTTTTAATGAGGCTCTCACTGATGTCCTTCTGGGCACTTGGTCCAAGCCCAGCACTGGGGCTCCTGTGGACAGGATGATTGCCCGACGCCACCGCTCGGTCCCGGGTGACCCACTTTTCCTCTCCCAACACCCTACCTCTGAGAGCTTGGTGGTCCAATCTTCATCCTCAAAAGGCACATGCCCTAATGCTCCCCCAGATGGGGAATGCCTGTAGTTGGACCATCTTGGGAAGATGATGTTTTGATTCTGCTAGCTTAGGACTGCGGTCGGTGAACACCACATGTCTCTTGGGCCGTTATACACACACGGTGTGGGATATGGTCCCGCAAGTGCTGCCACAGTGCTCAGAGGAGGCCCGGACCGTGCTCACCCGCGCTGTTGCTGAGGGTCGAGACGCAGCTAAGTTCACCATCCGGTGAGGTCAGGATACCGCCGACTCGCTGGGTAGGACGGTTTCCACATGGGTAGCCCTGAGGCGCTACGCCTGGCTGAGAACATCTGGCTTCTCTGGGGATGTCCAATCCACACTTTTGGACATGCTCTTTGATGGTCGTCGCCCATTTGGTGACAAGGCGGACAAGGCACTCGAGCGCTTCAAGGACTCTAGGGCCACAGCCAGATCCTTGGGCCTCGCAGCAACTTCTCGCCCCATGCAGTCTGCCTTCTCGGTTACGTTCCACCCAGAGCCACAGGGCCGCGCAAGCTACCCAGCTTATGCGTGGCTGGGGACGTGGGACCCAGCGTTGCGGGTCTGGGGGCCATCGGGCGGGCCAGCCCACCAATGCTCCCCCTGCAGCAGCCTCCAAACCTTCCTAGTCTGACTTTTCAGGGCCACCAGTTGCCAGTGGGCGGCAGGATCCGCCATCACTTCCCCCACTGGCACAACATCACGTCGGACAGGTGGGTTTTGCAGATAGTCCGGGGGAGCTACTACCTCCCCTTGAGACTACCCCTCCCTCCATGCCATTAACACTCCATCGCATGTCGGAGGATCACTTGGCTCTTCTCCGCCAGGAAGTTACAGCTCTCTTGGTCAACGGAGCTATCGAACGAGTCCCTGTGCCAGAAGTAGGTCGTGGTTGTTACTCCCACTACTTCCTGGTACCCAAGAAGGACAAAGGCCTGCATCCTATCTTAGATCTCAGGGACGTCAACCGATTCCTCCGGAAGGAGAAGTTCAAAATGTTGACCTTGGCTCAGGTCCTGTCTGCCCTCATGATAGTGTTGGACTTGCAGGACGCTTATTGTCACATCCCCCCCTTGCCTGCCCACCGGCGTTGCCTACGGTTCATGGTAGGCCACGAGCATTTTCAGTTCACCGTGCTCCCCTTTGGCCTTACCAGCACTCCTCGGGTGGTCAAGAAAGTGATGGCGGTGGTCGCAGCTTATCTGCGCAGATCAGGGGTTCCAGTCTCCCCCATCTCGACGACTGGCTGTTAAAGGCGGGCTCGCCCCAGGCTGTCGTCTCGCACCTCCAGGCTACGGCGGACCTCCTGCATTCGCTGGGGTTCACTATCAACGTGCTGAAGTCGCACCTGATTCCCTCTCAGAAACTACTTTTCATCGGATCAGTTCTGGATACAGCGCAGTTTCGGGCTTATCCTTCCGAGCAGCGAGTCCGGGATATTCGGGCGATGATACCGATGTTTCAGCCTCTAACCCGGATTTTGGTGAGAATGACTCTGAGGCTGCTGGGCCTCATGGCCTCCTGCATCCTGCTGGTAGATCATGCCAGGTGGCATTTGCGGGCTCTGCAGTGGGACCTGAAGTTCCAGTGGGCGCACCATCAGGGCAATCTTTCCGGTGTCGTCCAGATCTCGGAGGGGACTGCGAGTCAGTTGAAGTGGTGGCTAACGAACCAAGATTGGGTCAGTGGCAGATCCCTCTCCCTTCCCCAGCCAGAGTTCACAGTGGTGACGGATGTGTCACTCCTGGGTTGGGGCGGCCACTTGGGAGAGGCGGAGATCAGGGGTCTCTGGTCTCCGGCGGAGTCCGGGCTCCACATCAACCTTCTGGAGCTCTGGGCGATTCGTCTTGCACTGAAGGCATTCCTTCCTTCTGTCGAAGGAAGAGTAGTGCAGGTGTTCACGGAGAACACCACTGCCATGTGGTACTGCAACAAACAGGGCGGGGTGAGGTCGTGGACCCTATGTCAAGAGGCTCTTCGCCTTTGGACATGGCAGGAACATCAGGGCATATCCCTGGTGGTTCAACACCTGGCGGATTCCCTGAATGCCAGGGCGGACGAACTCAGCCGCCGGTGCATGATGGATCACGAATGGCGTCTTCACTCGGAGGTGGTGCAAGGTCTCTTTTAGCAGTGGGGAGAGCCTTGGTTAGATCTATTTGCCACCGAAGAGAACGCGCAATGTCAGCAGTTCTGCGTGTTGGAGTTTCCAAGGCGGCACTTGCTCGGCGACGCCTTTCTTGCCGAGTGGAATTGCGGCCTCCTGTACGCCTTTCCGCCTGTACCACTTCTACCCAAAGTGCTGAAGAAGATCAAGCACGACCGGGCCCAAGTAATTCTTGTGGCGCCGGACTGGGTGCGAAGAGTTTGGTACCCTGAGATCTTGAGCACGGCCATCGATCCTCCGATCAGACTGCCACTTTGGGAGGATCTTCTGTCGCAGCAGCAGGGGACGGTTCTCCACCCGAACCTGTCCAGTCTCCACCTCCTTGCGTGGAGATTGAGCGGCGACAGTTGACAGCTTTCGACCTTCCTCCCGTAGTCTGTAAAGTCATCTTGGCATCCAGGTGTCCCTCCACTAAAAACGGTATACCCCTGTAGATGGAACAAATTTGTGGCATGGTTCACAGCAAAGTTTGTGGATCCCCTTTCAGAGGTTCTCCTTTACATTCTTTCTTTGGCCCAGCAGGGCTCTGCTCTGGGCACTCTAAAAGGCTATCTTTCAGTCATTTCAGCCTTTCTTCGCCTTCCTGATCAGCCTTCTCTTTTCAAGTCCCCTATCGTTAACAGATTTCTAAAGGGCATTACTCCTCTCTTTCCTCCTTCTCCTTTCGTAATGCCTCAGTGGGACTTGAATCTTGTCCTCACAAATCTTATGTGTGCTCATTGTCCTCTTCGTCTCCTTACTTTAAAGACTGCTTGCCATCACGTCTACATGCAGGGTGAGTGAGCTTCAGGCTCTTTCTTCCAAACCTCCCTTTCTTGCTGTCCATCCGGACAAAGTGGTCCTTCGTACTAGGCCTTCTTTTCTGCCTAAAGTGGTTACCTCTTTCCATATAGGCCAGTCCATCACATTGCCCACCTTCTTCCTGCCCCCTTTCCTCTCGTTGCATCCAGACAAAGGGGTGCTTCGAACGAGACCCTCATTCCTTCCAAAAGTGGTTACACCTTTTCACATTGGACAAACCATTACTTTGCCCAACTTCTTCCCACCTCCGCACCCTTCCAAGGAGGAGGAGACACTCCACCGTCTGGACCCAAAACGTGCGCTGTCCTTCTACCTTGACCGCACTAAAGACTTCTGGGTGGATGATCAACTCTTTGTGGGTTATGTGGGCGCCAAGAAAGGTCGGGCAGTGCACAAACGTACCATCTCTCGATGGGTTGTCTTATGCATTAAGATCTGTTATTCTTTGGCAAAAAAGGAACCTCCAGTAGGACTGCGCGCCCACTCTACCAGGGCGATGGCAGCCACTACTGCATTGGGACGTGGAGTTCCATTGGCTGACATCTGCCAGGCAGCCACGTGGGCATCCCTGCACACGTTCACAAACCATTACTGCCTGGACAGCCAAGTCCGGAGAGACAGCTTTTTCCCCCGTTCTGTTCTCCAGAACTTCCTGGTGTGAACTTAGTTCGCAGACCCACCACCGGGGTTGGCATTGCTGTGGTATCTATTTTAAGGTAAGGCATCTAGAACTACAGTCTCTTTCAGATGAACAAGTTACTTACCTTCGGTAACAATATATCTGTAAGAGGCATATATAGTTATAGATTCCTTACTGCCCCACCCATCCTCCCCGTTCTGCAAACTGACTTCTAGGGATAGGGACTCCTTTACAGGGACCCAGTTATGTTTACCAGTGATCAGTGTCTTGCATGGCTCTGCGCTTCTGGCGTGGAAAGTCGTGTCAGAACTGACGTCAGGGCGCAGGGGCGGTGTCTAAGTAGACACCGCGACGTCATCCCGGCGACTACCATGACGCCGACAACGGACGTGGAGTTGACTGTGCCACCTACCGATGCGCAGGGGTACTGCTAGGAAAAAGTTCTCCGGATCCAGTCTGACGCCCTGGGGGTAATATTAAGGTAAGGAATCTATTCCTTACCGCCCACCCATCCTCTCCATTCTGCGAACTGATTTCTAGGGATAGGGACTCCCGTACAGGGCCCTAGTTATGTGCACCAGTGGTCAGTGTCTTGCATGGCTCTGTGCTTCTGGCGTGGAAAGTTGTGTCAGAACTAACGTCAGCGTGCAGAGGCGGCGTCTAAGTAGACACCGCAACATCATCCCGGCGACTACCATGATGCCGACTACGGACGTGGAGTCGACTGAAGCCACCTACCGACGCACAGGGGTACAGCTACGAAAAAATTTCTCTGGATCCAGTCTGACGCCTGGGGGTAATTCTAAGGTAAGGAATCTATAACTAAATCAAAAAAGAAAGAGGGGGGACCAGGAGCCTGTTAAGGTCCAGTGTCCGTGCTCCATAAGTGAACGTCAAATCACAAGGGACACTGTTCCAAGATAGGGGTGCAAAGTGTCACCCACTCATCAAAAGAAAAGATTAAGAGTAGAACAGATATAAAGAGGAAGAGGAAATAGAGAGAGGCAGAGGTACATCCCCAATTTCAAGGATCCAATCCCGAAGGGGAGGGCCAAGTCTTGCCTCTTAGTAGCCCTCACACACCCCAAGGGATGTCATGCTTCATCATGGGGCCTGTGCTCCTCGTCGGGCCGGCGCTGCAATGCCCTACGGGTCCCCAAGGGTCACTTTTGCAGAGATCTTTTAGAGAAAAGCCGTCAGATGAGTGCGGGTGTGTGGGGTGGATCCGAAGTGGAAGTGGTGAAGTGCGTGCAGTGAAAGGTGCTCAAAATTAAAACTGCCTAGGAGTATCCACAGGAAGAATTTTTAATAACGTGGTACCCCTGGTAGACTAAAAAACCCGAAGGTTAGTGAGTTACTGTAAGGCTATATGTGCCCGAGTAACTATTAAAAGGTCGACATGTTTCACGCCTAGTATGTCTTAATGATCAATGGCGTTTCCTCAGGACCTAACAGTTGAGATTGTAGGTATAGTGCACGTAAAAATGGGGTTCCAAAGTGAGGATGGTAACCCGCATGAGTGAGAGGTATATCTGGGCAATCCACAAAACTGGCAGTCGCTGGTAGAGGGTAGGTGCTAACGAGCCGGCACCCGACGCAACCCCAATAAGGTGCAGGCGTCCAGTGTACACTAGCCTTGGGAGAATCTTCCCCTAGATGTGAGGGTACTCCTTTGTTTTGGGCATATCTATAGTCTAGATATTTACCACACTGTAAGGAACACAGTTTTGTGGATTGCCCAGATATACCTCTCACTCATGCGGGTTACCATCCTCACTTTGGAACCCCATTTTTACGTGCACTATACCTACAATCTCAACTGTTAGGTCCTGAGGAAACGCCATTGCGTGAAACATGTCGACCTTTTAATAGTTACTCGTCGGCCGTGTCCCCGGCCGACGGAGACCCCATCCTCATCCCGAGATGGACCCAGAGCCGGACCGAAGTCTGACGACGTGGGATCTAACGCCGGAGGATACATTTGTTCCCTTGTTCATCCCAGGTCTTCCCTATTGCCCTGAAGGTGGTGATGAGGCCAGTGATCTGGACACTTCCCCAGACCTTGGCATGCTTTCTCCCGCTACCGTGGCTACGGAGGAGGGCGCGTCCTATGATGTGGTGGTGTGTAGGGCAGCCGAGGGCTTGGGCCTGGAGCTCCCTACAGTGGCAGTCAGGACTAATCTCCTGACAGAGGTGCTTCAACCTTCGGCAACTACCTCAGAACCCCTCTTGCCCTTCAGCGAAGCCCTCACAGACGTCCTTCTGGGCACTTGGTCCAAGCCCAGCACAGGGGCTCCTGTGGAACAGACAATTGCCCACTGCCTGGCTCCAGCCGATCCCATTTTCCTCACCCAACACCCTTCCCCCGAGAGCTTGGTGGTCCAAGCCTCTTCTTCCAAGGGCGCATTCCCTTCTGCTCCCCCAGACAGGGAATCCAAGAAGCTGGATCATCTTGGGAAGCGCATGTTCTCTTCCTCCAGCTTGGCATGCCTCTTGGGCCGATACTCCCATACAATCTGGGATACAGTGGCGCAAGTGCTGCCTCAGTGCCCGGAGGAGGCCCGGGCCGTTCTCTCCAAGCCGTGGTAGATGGAAGAGACGCAGCAAAATTCACGGTTTGCTGTGGACTGGATACCACTGACTCACTGGCCAGAACGATTGCCGCGTCAGTATCCCTTCGGCGCTACACCTGGTTGAGGAAGTCTGGCTTTTTGGGGGATGTTCAAGCAACTGTGCTGGACATGCCTTTCGATGACCATCGCCTTTTTGGTGACAAGTCAGACTCTGCGCTCGAGCGCTTTAAGGATTCTCGAGGTACGGACAGATGAAATGAAATGAAAATGGCACTTATATAGCGCATGGCTACCCGGGGGCCTCCCAGCGCTTGGCTAGACCAGTAACCATTAGCAGGAACACTCAGGGAAATAGCAAAGTTTTTAGTTGCCTTCGGAAGGCAAGGTGGCTGGGTTCCCTGCGTAAATGAAGTGGTAGAGCGTTCCAAAGTTTGGCCGCTTCTCGCCCTCTTGATCCTTGGGACCTCCACCAAGTGGAGTTCATCCGAGCGCAATTCCCTGGTGGCCTTGTAGCGGCGAAACATTTTCGAGATTAAGGAAGACCCGTTCCCTTGCAGAGACTTATGGACAATACAGAGGGCCTTAAAGCTGATTCTTTCCTTCACTGGGAGCCAGTGGAGGGCACATAGGGCCGGTTTCGCAGAGAGGCGATTTGATATTCCAAATAGTAGTCTGGCTGCGCAGTTTTGGACTGTTTGCAGTTTCATGATTACTGCCAGTGGGGCCCCTAAGTAGAGTGCATTTCCATAGTCTATTCTAGACAATATCAGGGATTGGACTAATATTTTTTTGGCTTGGGAAGGGAGAAGAGGAAGCACTTTGCGGGCCATTCTAAGCAGTCCATAACAAGTTGCCACCGTCTTCCTGGCTTGCACCTTAAAAGTCAAATTCTGGTCTAGCCAGATACCCAGGCTCTTTATCTCGCTCCTGGGCGTTGGGACTGGTCCCATACATGCTGGCCACATGGTACTCAATGAAACATTGGAAGGATTACCCAGGATCATAATCTCTGTTTTGTTTCCATTGAGTTTAAGGTGGGACGCCCCCATCCATTTAGAGACTTCCTCCAGGCATGAGTGGAGGTCTTGGGATAGCTGCTTGGCTTGATTAAGCGCGACGCACCAATTGAGTGTCGTCGGCGTAAGTCACCATATGGATTCCAAAGGGGCTACAATATCCGCCAGTGGGGCCATATACACATTAAAAGGGTCGGGCTCAGAGAAGATCCCTGAGGTACTCCACAGCGCAGAGGCATCGATTTAGAAGTCATCTCACCTTCAAATATCTGGAAGGATCTATCTTCCAGGAAAGAGCGCAGCCACTTCAGTGCAGTGTCGGTGACTCCCGACTTCCTAAGGCGGTGAATCAGAATACGGTGATTCACCGTGTCAAATGCTGCGCTCAAATCGAGGAGTATGATGACAGATGCCCCTCCTGAGTCCAGAATCTTTCTACTTTCTTCAACTACTGCTAACAAGGCAGTTTCCGTGCCCTGTCGAGGTCGAAATCCCATTTGGGAAGGGTGGAGCAGATTGTTGGATTCGATAAAATTGGAGAGGGTAAGATTGACATACTTTTCAGCGAGCTTGGCGAGATCCTTAGGCCTCGCAGCGTCTTCTCGTCCACCACAGTCTGCCTTTCGCCCCTTTCGTGGCTATGGAAGGGGCACCCCAACACGTTCGGCCCAGTCTAGCCGCCGGTACATGCAAGCTGCCCAGCCTCTGCGTGGCCCCGGATGTGGGACCCAGTGGCGCGGTCTGGGAGCCAGCGGGTGGGCCACTCCACCCTCCCCTCCTGTCCCCTCCCACCTACCCCCAGGCAGCAGCCTCCAAACCCTCCTAGTCTGACCTTTCAGGCCCATCAGCGGCCAGTGGGTGGCAGGATTCGCCATCCCCCCCTCCACTGGCAAATCATCACGTCAGACAGGTGGGTTTAGCAGATAGTCTGAAGGGGCTACTCCCTCTCCTTCAAGACTACCCCTCCTTCCATGCCACCGTCTTTCGATCGTATGTCGGAGGATCATTTGACGCTTCTCTGCCAGGAAGTTTCAGCTCTCTTGGCCAAGGGAGCTATCGAAAGGGTCCCTGTGCCAGAAGTAAGTCATGGTTGCTATTCCCGCTACTTTCTGGTGCCCAAGAAGGACAAGGGCCTGCGTCCTATCCTAGACCTCAGGGCCCTCAACTGCTTCTTCCGGAAGGAGAAGTAAAAAATGCTAACCTTGGCTCAGGTCCTGTCTGCCCTCGACCTGGAAACTGGATGGTGGCACTGGACTTGCAGGACACGTATTTTCACATCCCCGTCCTGCCAGCCCACAGACGCTACCTACTGTTTACTGTAGGCCACGAGCATATTCAGTTCACCATGCTCCCCTTTGTCCTTACCTGTGCGCCTCGGGTGTTCACGAAGGTGATAGCAGTGGTCGCAGCTCATCTGCGCAGATCAGGGGTTCCAGTCTTCCCCTATCTTGACGACTGGCTGTTGAAGGCAGGTTTGCCCCAGCCTGTCTCCCACCTCCAGACTACGGACGACCTCCTGCATTCATTGGGGTGCACTATCAACATGCCTAAGTCACACCTGACTCCCACTCAGTCGCTCCTTTTCATCGGAGCTGTTCTGGACACAGTGCAGTTTCGGGCCTATCCTCCCGAACAGCGAGTCCGGGATATTCAGGCTATGATACAGATGTTTCTGTCTCTTTCCCCGATTTCGGTGAGAATGACCCTGAGGCTGCTGGGCCTCATGGGTACCTGCATCCTGCTGATGGATCATGCCAGATGGCATATGCGGGCCCTGCGGTGGGACCTGAAGCTCCAGTGGGCGCAGCATCAGGGGAATCTCTCCGACTACGTCCAGATCTCGGAGGGAACTGTGCACCAACTGCAGTGGGGGTTAACGAACCATGGGGCTGGAGGGAGAGGAACCACCGGAGAACCCTGGCATTGTTCCCTTTGTTGCGGCACAACCATTGGAGGGTGGCATGGTCGGCAGATCCCTCTTTCTTCCCCAACCAGACCTTACAGTGGTGAGCAATGCATCACTCCTGGGATGGGGCGGCCATCTGGGAGAGGCAGAGATCAGAGGAGTCTGGTCTCCGGCGGAGTCCGGGCTCCATATCAACCTGTTGGAGCTACGGGCGATTCGCTTGGCACTGAAGGCATTCCTTCCCTCCCTCAAGGGGAAGGCAGTGCAGGTGTTCACAGACAACGCCACCGCCATGTGGTACTGCAACAAACAGGGCGGGGTGGGGTCGTGGAACCTTAGTCAAGAGGCGCTTCACCTTTGGACATGGCTGGAACATCAGGGCATGACCCTGGCGGTTCAACACTTGGCAGGTTCTCTGAACGCCAGAGCGGACAAACTCAGCCGTCGGTGCCTGGTGGAGGACGAATGGCGTCTTCACTCCAGGGTGGTGCAAAGTTTCTTTCAGCAGTGGGGAGAGCCTTAGTTAGATCTCTTCGCCACCAAAGAGAACGCGCAATGTCAGCAGTTTTGCGCGTTGGAGTTTCCAAGGCGGCACTCGCTCTGCAACGCTTTTCGTCGCGAGTGGAACTGCGGCCTCCTGTACGCCTTTCCGCCTGTACCACTTCTGCCTCGAGTGCTGAAGAAGATCAAGCGCGACCGGGCCCAAGTCATTCTTGTGGGCCCGGACTGGGTACGAAGAGTCCGGTACCCCGAGCTCCTGAGCAAGGCTATCGATCCTCTGATCAGCCTGCCCCTTCGGGAGAATCTTCTGTCGCAGCAGCAGAGGACGGTCCTCCACCCGAACCTGTCCAGCCTCCACCTCCTTGCGTGGAGATTGAGCGGCGACAGTTGACAGCTTTTGACCCTCTGCCCGAAGTCTGTAATGTCATCTTGGCAGCCAGGCGTCACTCCACTAAGACGGTATACGCCTGTCAATGGAACAAGTTTGTGGCATGGTGCACAGCAAAGGCAGTGGATCCCCTCTCCGCCCCTCTTTCTGAGGTTCTTTTGTTCCTTCTTTCTTTGGCCCAGCAGGGCTCTGCTCTGGGCACTCTTAAAGGTTATCTGGCAGCCATTTCCGCTTTTCATCGGCTACCAGATCAGCCCTCTTTGTTCAAGTCCCCTATTCTTAACAGGTTCTTTAAGGGCATTATTCACCTCTTTCCTTCATCTCCTTTCATAATGCCACTTGAACTTTGTCTTGACTTACCTTATGTTTGCTCCCTTTGAGCCTCTTCACAACTGTCCTCTGAGGCTCCTTACTCTGTAAATTGCTTTTCTTGTTGCCATCACCCCTGCTCGCAGAGTGAGTAAGCTTCAGGCTCTTTCTTCTAAGCCCCCTTTCCTCTCTGTGCATCCGGACAAAGGGGTGCTTCGAACGAGACCCTCATTCCTTCCAAAAGTGGTTACACCTTTTCACATTGGACAAACCATTACTTTGCCCACCTTCTTCCCACCTCCGCACCCTTCCAAGGAGGAGGAGAGACTCCACCGTCTGGACCCTAAACTTGCGATGTCCTTCTACCTTGACTGCACTAAAGATTTCCGGGTGGACGATAAACATTTCATTGGCGACGTGGGTGCCAAGCAAGGGCGGGCTGTCCAAAAGCGTACCATCTCCAGATGGGTTGTCCTTTGTATAAACATTTGCTGCGCTTTAGCTAAAAAGAAACGTACAGTGGGGCTGCGGGCTCATTCCACTAGCGCTACGGCAGCGACTACTGCTTTGTCATGTGGAGTCCCACTTATTGACATCTGCCAGGCGGCCACGTGGGCATCCATGCACACGTTCACCAGACATTACTGCCTGGACAGCCAAGTCCGGAGGGACGGCTACTTTGCCCGTTCTGTCCTCCAGGACTTTCTAGCGTGAACTTGGTTCGCAGACCCTCCTCCGGGGTTGGTATTGCCGGGGTATCTATTCTAAGGTAAGGAATCTATAACTAACTGTCTCTTTCAGATGAACAAGTTACTTCCCTTCGGTAACGATGTATCTATAAAAGACATAGGTTAGTTATAGATTCCTTACCGCCCCGCCCATCCTCCCCGCTCTACGAACTGACTTCTAGGGATAGGTACTCCCTTACAGGGCCCTAGTTGTGCGCACCAGTGGTCAGTGTCTTGCATGGAAAGTCCTGTCAGAACTGACGTCAGCGTGCAGGGGCGGCATCTAAGTAGACACCGCAACGTCATCCCGGCGACTTTGACAACAGACGCAGAGTTGACCGACGCGCAGGACTACTGCTAAGAGAAAAAGTTCTCCAGATCCAGTCTGACGCCAGGGGGTAATTCTAAGGTAAGGAATCTATATTTAACCTAGGTCTCTTACAGATACATCATTACCGAAGGTAAGTAACTTGTTCATTAAGAATTAACCCCTTCGGTGCGTCGGCCGTCCGCACCAGTGCTCATGTTCGTCGGATCACATGGCACTGGGAATCCCTCTGGTGCGGGCACCAGGGGGATTCCCTTTCCCCCCCCCAACAGCCTCGGGAGCTGGGGAAGAGCTTCCCCAGCTCCCGAGGCTGTGTAGATGGTGTCCCTGAAATGACGATCAGCGCGCACGTCGCGCTGATGTCATTTCAGTGAAACCAGACTGAAATGAGCCTTGAGGCTCATTTCAGTTTCATCTCTACGTGCTCAGGGGGCTATCTCAGCCCCCCGAGCACGTAGAAAGACAGGAGAGGTATCATTGGAATGGGGAGAATCTCCCCTTTCCAATGGTACCCCTCCCTAGTCCCCCAAAGTCTTCCGAGAAAAATGGTACCTCACTTGTGTGGGTAGGCCTAGTGCCCACGACAGGAAACGGCCCAAATCGCAACATGGACATACCACATTTTCACAGTGAAAACTGACCCTTTTTTTGCAAAATGCCTAGCTGTAGATTTTGAACCCTAGCTCTGCAGGCACCTAGGGAAACCTAGCAAACCTATACATTTTTTAAAACTAGACACCCAGGGGAATCCAGGATGGGATGACTTGTCTGGCTCTCACCAGGTTCTGTTACCAAGAATCCCTTGCAAACCTCAAGCTTTGTAAAAAAAACACTAAAAAAAACACATTTTTCTCACATTTCTGTGATGGAAAGTTCTGGAATCTGTGTGGATCCACAAATTTCCTACCACCCAAAGTTCCCCCAGGTCTCCCGATAAAAATGGTACCTCACTCGCGTGGGTGGGTCAAGTACCCTCGACAGGCAAGGGCCCAAAACGTATTGAGGAGACATCAAAATTACCTATCACAAAACAACCTGGTTTTGCAAGGGGGTCACCTGGGTTTTTGGCCCAGACTCGGCGGCCATCTTGGAAAACTACAAAACCACCACATTTTTGAAAACTAGACACCCGGGGAAGTCCAGCGAGGTATGACTTGCGTGGATCCCCCAACGTTTTCCTGCCCAGAACCCCCTGCAAACCTCAAATTTAGCTGACAAAACCTCATTTTCCACATATTTTTGTGTGGAATCACTGTGCCGGCACAAATGTCCTACCCCACAGCGTTCCCCTCAGTCTCCCGAGTAAAATGATAACTCACTTGTGTGGGTGTCCAATGCAGAATTGGCTAAAAACGTATTTTTAAAAAAATGTAGCGCTTAGAATTCTCGGTGCTATACCCTTAATCCCTATGTTTTTGGCTCTTCCCAGTCACAGGCCCTTGCCCCACCCACACAAGTGAGATATCATTTTACTTGGGAGACTGAGGGGAGCGCTGTGGGATAGGACATTTGTGCTGGCACAGTGATTCCACCCAAAAATATGTGGAAAATGTGTTTTTTTTCAGCTAAATTTTAGGTTTGCAGGGGATTCTGGGTAGGAAAACGTTGCGGGATCCACGCAAGCCATACCTCGCTGGACTCCCCGGGTGTCTGAGTTTTCAGAAATGTGTGGGTTTGGTAGTTTCCCAAGATGGCCGCCGAGCTCCGAGGCCAAAGCCCAGGTGACCCCTGCAAAACCAGGTTGTTTTGTGATGGGTAATTTTGATGTCTCCTCAATACATTTTGCCCTTGCCTGTCAGGCGAGTACTTGGCACCTACGTGAGTGAGTACCATTTTATCGGGAGACCTGGGAGAACGCTGGGTGGTAGGAAATTTGTGGATGCATGCAGATTCCAGAACTGTCCCACACAGAAATTTGAGAAAAATGTGATTTTTTTTTTCCATCTAAATTTGAGGTTTGCAGGGGATTCTGGGTAGGAAAACGTTGGGGATCCACGCAAGCCATACCTCGCTATACTCCCCTGGGTGTCTAGTTTTCAGAAATGTGTGGGTTTGGTAGGTTTGCCAAGATGGCCGCCAATCCCGGGACCAAAAACTCAGGTGACCCCCCTTGCAAAACCAGGTTGTTTTGTGATAGGTAATTTTGATGTCTCCACAATACGTTTTGGGCCCTTGCCTGTCACGGGTACTTGACCCACCCACGCAAGTGAGGTACCATTTTTCTCGGAAGACTTTGGGGAATGCGGGGTGGGTGGAATTTTGTGGATCCACGCAGATTACAGAACTTTCCACCACAGAAATGTGAGGAAAATGTGGTTTGTTTGACAAAGTTTGAGGTTTGCAAGGGATTCTGGGTAGCAGAACCTGGTAAGAGCCAGACAAGTCACCCCATCCTGGATTCCCCTGGGTGTCTAGTTTTCAAAAATGTATAGGTTTGCTAGGTTTCCCTAGGTGCCGGCAGAGCTAGGGTTCAAAATCTACAGCTAGGCAACTTGCAAAAAAAGGGTCCGTTTTCACTGTGAAAATGTGGTGTCCACGTTGCGTTTTGGGTCGTTTCCTGTCGCAGCCTGTAGGCCTACCCACACAAGTGAGGTACCATTTTTCTCAGACTTTGGAGAATGCGGGGTGTGTGGAATTTTGTGGGTCCATGCAGATTCCAGAACTTTCCACCACAGAAATGTGAGGAAAATGTGTTTTTTTTACCAAGTTTGAGGTTTGCAAGCAATTCTGGGGAACAGAACCTGGTGAGAGCCAGACAAGTCACCCCATCCTGGTTTCCCCTGGGTGTCTAGTTTTCAAAAATGTAGAAGATGGCTAGGTTTCCCTAGGTGCCGGCAGAGCTAGGGTTCAAAATCTACAGCTAGGCACTTTGCAAAAAAAGGGTCAGTTTTCACTGTAAAAATGAAGTGTGTCCACGTTGCGTTTTGAGCCGTTTCCTGTCGCGGGCACTAGGCCTACCCACACAAGTGAGGTACCATTTTTATCGGGAGACTTAGTTGCTCTACAATTCTGATTTACCCTGTCATTACCTATTGACTTTTGATGCATTTCTGCCTTCCAAATGAAAGACAATGTGTAAAAAAGAAGTCATTTTGAAAAATGTCCTATAATTTTCATGCTAGTATGGGTACTCATAATTTCGGAAATGTGCAAATAGCCACTGTTTCTAAACTCTATATTTTGTTCCAATTTCAGAAATACATAGGTGTCTTTCATCCCGATTTTTCACTAAATATAATTTCCCAAATTAATTGCTAAATGCCGGGTACATAATAAACCGGGTACATAGCAAGACGCTGCTCAGTTATTGGCTCTGGGTTCGTCGGGTTCTTGTTGAACCTACAAGTCCTATAGATCCCCACAACCTGAAAGGTCCAGCGGATGTAACGGTATATTGCTTTCAAACATCTGTCATAATTGTAACGGTATATTGCTTTCAAACATCTGTCATAATTAGAAGAAGTTACAGGTGAAAATGTTGGCACAAATGGCTGGTTTTTTAACTAATTTTCAATTTTTCCTATTTTCAACTGTTCGTTTCTATAAAGAAACCTTGAAGGATTCAGAATTTCGTCTACTTTTCTAAAATGTATAGCTTTCTAGGATCCATTATTGCTTTCATACCCATTTCTACCATTAACTGGAAGAAGGTTGAAAGCACAAAAAATAGCAAAAATAGGCTATGTCCCAGTAAAATGCCAAAACTGTGTAAAAAACGTTGGTTTTCTGACAAAAGTCGGTCAGTCCCTCAAAGCTGGGAAAATTGTGATTTCAGCCCCACAAACCGTTTGTTGATACCATATGCAGGGAATAAACCACACGCTTTCATTTGCAGCACTTTTTTCCCATTTTTCAAAAACAAAAACAAAATTTAGCTGAATTTTGGCTAATTTCTGAGTCCCCTCCAGGGGAACCCACAAACATGGGTACCTTTAGAATCCCCATGATGTTGGAAGAAAAGGACGCAAATTTGGCGTGGATATCTTATGTGGTCAAAAAGTTACAGGGGCCTAAGCGCGAACTACCCCAAATAGCTAAAAAAAGGCTTAGCACGGGGGAAAGGCCTAACAGCGAAGGGGTTAAGCACCCTATTTATACTGAACATATTGTAAAATATTCTGAGGAAACGAAAATTGTGTGGTTTCATCTTGAAAACTTATTTTGCTTTCACAGTCAATCACAATCAAAATGTTCTCTGCCTAGCGATGGGGGGGAATGTATTTTCAAGAGCCACGAATTTTATTAGGAGGAAATGTAATGTGTGCTAACAAGAAATTTCCATTAAAATGTTAATTGTTTTGTCGTCTTATTTATTAGTAAAGGTTGTCTTGTTGGCATTGACATTTAGAAATCCCTTGTGTTATCATTATATTTTTTACTTCTGTTTTAAATGCACCTTAATCTAGGGTGAATAAAACACTTTTAAAACACTGAATAATGATTATTTTTGTTTAAGAGTAGTTGAACATTTCAGTATCACTTAAAGCACATAATATAGTGCTTACTAAAACAAATTAGAAAGCTCCTTTATGTTGATAGGACCTTATTGTCTACATTTGTGGCTTTATTTTCAACATGATTGTAGTGGTATACTGTATGAATTCTTTTCCACTCTAGAGTTACCATGTTTCCAATAACAGCTAAAAATATCTGTCATATGTCTTGGACTTTCTCATTATTGCATGCTTTTTGCCATATAAATCACCTGTTTATGTAGTAAACTTGAGCTGCACTGTTGCTTTCTAGAATGTGAAAGTTACTTGGAGGATGGTCTGGGCAGTGAAAGTACTTCATCTCAGGGAGTTTTTCAGCGTGAATCTGGAAGTGACACTGACATCTTTCACTTGTCGAGTGAAGCAATGGACGATATGGTATTTGCAAAGGTATGGTTAATTAACTTTTTACAAACTCTAACAAAGCCATTTGAGACTTAATTATGACAAATTGTATTTCTTATTTCCTGCACACACAGTACCCACTCATGTGCAGGTAGTAGTAAACCATCTAAAACCAAATACTTGTGAATATTAGTATCTCAGTTGAGACATTCTAAATTTAAATTAAAACTGTTTGGAGCTGCATTAACTTGAGATTACATAACCCCAAACATAAATAAATTGCCTTAATTCTGGATCATATTTATGTTAACATATTATTACATTAGTTATTTACTTCTACACATATACTTCTCTTGAACGTCTATATTCTCAAACTTTATAAGTTTGGACACAGGTTGCTAATTCTTCTGAGAAGATAATGTCAGGAAAACATTAGCTAAAACCTTTGATACAATGCATAGTTTTTTGAGTGAATAAAGGCAGGTTATGTTGTTTGTGCTCTTGGTTTCAAGCTTCATGCTTCTGGTTTATGTGGGATGGAATTCTACAAAGGATTTCTTAAAAAGAAACGTCTTGCGACTCTTTCCGGAAAAAAAGGATGTTATCTAATCACTTACTTTTCTCATAAAGGTTCTTCAAGAAAGAGGATCCATCTTGACTAAGTTGCACATTGCTGCTTTCTTGCTAGGTACTAGGATATTTTTAAAAGTGCACATTTTCTTTCAATTAAATGTTATGAGAAGATGTATTTTTTTCTCTTCATAGCTTTAGCCTCAACATATCAAAATGTAGCCTTCCAAAAGAAGGTCCTGTACTCTTATTTTACTGAACCAGGAGTTTGACAGTGGCACACATGACCATACCCATCTAAGCAAACACCACAGTCTCATACAGTTGGTTAAATTGTACCCTAGAACCTACTTTGCTGTGAGGAATAGAAAGACTAGTTAAAATCGACTTACTAAATCATGTCCTAATCTAGAACTTATTCAGGGTCATTGATTGTACTGATGCAATAATAATTTTGTTAGAAAATTTGCTCATTCTTGCTGTTCTCCTAGCAACCATCTCATGTGAGAGACTAATGCAAATAATTTCTATAGTAAAGACGGATAAGGAGTACAAACATGAATTGTTCTAGATTTAAACTAGTACCACTTGTATTCTTATGAATCATTTTCCATAATTCATTGCTGTAGTGGTAATTACTTTTGTGCTTCATTTAGAGGTTTGCGATAACAGGGTTCTGAAAGGATATCGCTCTGATTACAAACAGTTCATAAAAGGGGAAAAACCCATACAGCCATAAACTTTGTGACTCTCTAAATTACCATCCAAGAGAAGTGCTGGAAGAAATTCTGAAAACTCAACATACGGGTGGCAGGGTTTGCTTGGGACTGTTCTTGAGAGCTCTTGGAGTAAGGTTATGGTTACTTCTAACAGCAAACTTTTAATTCTTGGAATATTTCCCAGGTGTCAGACTGGCTCTGGAAACGTTTCATATAATTGCCCCTGTGAGCCCCTAGGTGGTGATGTGTGTGGCTCTGTGTTCGTTTTGTTCTGCCACAGAAGTGACGGTGCAGTGTCACATGTAAGTGCCACCCATGGGCACCAACAGCAGTACCTGTTGCGGATCCGGAGTTCCCCTCCCTCTTTCCTCCTTATTTGACGATATTCATATAATCCTGGGTGCAAGGAATTGATGTCCCCACCTAAAACTACAGGGTCAAACCATGCAGTGACTGTAGAAAAGAGATGTTGGCAATTTACCTGCAATAGGTGTTCCTTTGGTGTTTCTGTTCAGGGCACAGCTCCAAGTTATGCGATGAACGTGCCCTCATGCACTCAAAGGTGATCCTGGACGGTGAAGCTACCATGAAGGAAATCTGTACTTCGCTGAATATAGGAAGGAGTCACAAACCTTCTGTAAGTCGCTTTCTGGCTCAAGCTGAAGGTGCGGACCCGCTCCCGCTCTTGAGGTTGATACCGCAACACATCTTCTTTGTGGTCAAAGTCATCAAGTAAATTGAAGTAGAAAATGAAGAGGAAACCTAAGAAGGCCAAGCGGGACTCTAACCTAATCCCGCCACTCTGGGCAAAGAACGTTCGCGAGGGGGTCAAGGTACCAATTGATTTCACTCCCGATCCCCAATTGAGGAGCCGATTCGGCAATCTATCCCAATGCACCCTGACATCCCTGTATCATTTGTGACGCCACAGCCAGTCAAGTTCTTTAAGGAGGCCATGCTGTGTATGTTTTTGCACCTTCTCGGCTTCTTCTGACATGCATTCAAGAATTCTTGGGCCTCAAATGAGGTTACAGCCGGCGGATCCGTCCTCTGTTTTACCTGAGCCTCTAGAACCTGTTTTTGGTTCTGCACTGACTCAGGTGTTCACTTCTATTCAGGCTACAAGACCTACTCTGGTCCTTTTATTGACAATGGTCACGACATCACCGGCACTAGAAGGCATCTGGTGTCAAATTTGATGTCCGACCTGAGATGAATAAGTCTCAAACCTGACTGATTCCACTCCAGCGCACCTGGGTGTCGCACATCCTGATTCAGATAATATTCTCTCACTACAGCAGAGCCTTCCACAGAGACTTCATCATCTTTTTGGTTCTTATCTGAGTTTACGACCACTTGGAGATGACTGGTGAAGATGGAAATAATTTACCTCCACATTATGATTGACAGTTTAATCATGGACTTAAAGGAAGGCCAGTGGGCTTGATACTTCCTCCCCCACCCCCCATACAGGGGTGGGCCTCCAACTTAAGACAGTGCTTCCTTTGCTTTGATGCTGATGTCCTGAACCTACAACTACCTTCTATTAAAATTAAGACAAACATTCTTACAGAATTCCTACAATCAAGAACTGCCTCCTCTGATTTCATACTTCCATTCAACTAAGCCCGACCTGACACTCTGATGGTCACTTGGTCGGAACCTTGCTCTTGACCACAGATGAACGGGGAAGGTAGCCAGATGCTACACACCAGCACCTGGTGACCCTGATTTTCTTAATCAGCATTATACTCCTGAGAGTTTGGCTTCCACCAGCAAAGTGAATCCTAATTCATTCCACATGACCTTATCGGACATGGGGAGTAGTGGCATACGTAACTCCTTTGTACGTTTGGTAATCCATCGCACTCTCAACGTTCTTTGCCCTGCCTTACCCGTGAAAGAGAGAATCCATCAGCTGGACCCCAAAAGAGCCTTAAGCTTTTACATCGATCACACCAAGGACCATTTGGTAGATAATCAGCTATTTGTGAGATTCTCTGGGGCAAAGACAGGTAAGGCACTGCAGAAAAGGCCTCTGTTAAGGTGGGTAGTGCTGCATTAAAAACTGCTATGCATTGGCCAAAGAGCAGCCTCCAGAAGGACTAAGGGCCCATTCAGTCCCAAGACTGCCACCACTGCTTTGGAACATGGAGTACCTGTTGTTATTTGTCAGTCCGCGACATGGGCATCAGTGCACATATCAACAAAGCACTATTGCCTTGACAGCCAGATCTAACAGGAACAGTGTTTTGCCTGTTCGGGCCTGCAGGACTTTTTGGTCCTTTCCGCAGACACTTCACTTTTGGGAGGCACTTCTTTGGTATCTATTCTAAAGGTGAAGAATCTGCAGTTAGAAGTATCCATCAGAAGAACAAGTTACTTACCTTCGGTAATGCTCTTTCTGGTGGATACTCTCTCTCCCTCTTCTGTAGAGTTGTCTCTTTTGCCACATAAAAATGTCCCATATTACATGCGACTCTGCTCCATCATTTCTGGGGCAGAACAAAGTCAATGGATAGTTACATGGCACAACCTAGGCGCGCTCAGTGGCACTATGTAAAATTTTCGGATCCAGCTTGGTGCCTGGGAAATATTTTAAAAGCGATGAATCTTGGTTAGATAGAGTATCTACCAGAAAGAGTGTTACTGAAGGTAAGTAACTTGTTTTTCTCTACACTTGTTGAGGCGAAGTGTAAGTAAGAGGGTGGTTAGACCCACCACCTATAAATCTATAGTCCACCTACCTTTAAGGATCACACCCAACTAATTGAATTTAGCTATGTGGTGAAAGAACTGGCGTGTTAGAAGAAGGGTAAGGCCATGTTTATTATGTTTCCATTGAGATTTGTACACAACTTAGATCCAAGGGCTGCACTGTAGTCAGTGTCCTCCCCGCATGATGGACACCAATGATTGCCCCATATTGACTTAAAGGCAATCAATGCTGCTGAAAAATGATTGCCCTATTTCATTATTAGGCACCAGTGAAACTTTTCGTAAATGGAATTGCTAGCTCATTTGGAAAACAATGAAGTGATTTCATAGTTTGGCTTATTGAGCAGTACCTGCTACTATCTGTATATGTTATGAAGTACGTTCCTCCACGGTGAGGGAGACGTTTGGCCTTTCTCAAACTGTGAGGAACATTTTGTAATCTAAAAAAAAAAAAAAATTTTATTGGCATTTTAACTTTTAGAGTTAACAGCTTATAATGCATTTTACACATTCTGAGTATATCAGGCTGTTTACCATACCACAGCTTAATACTACCATGATCATAATGGTCTGTTCTTTACATAATCATCTCTTGACAGTTGGCAGCAAAGCTGCATGAACAGGTTAGTTGAGTATAGACAAATTATATACTTGTAGGTTCAACAAAAAAGATAAAACCTTTGTATAACTGGAATTACTGAAACATGCCTGCACCTACCCACATGTACCAGAAGGAGTGATGTGACAACTGAGCCTGTGTAAATGTATTTGCAGGGGCGCAGTTTTGGGCAAGGGTACCACTTGCGAGCTGCGTCTAGCAACCAGTGCTGTTATTCAGCGGGAAAACTACAATTAATGTGATCTGGGGGAGTGGTCATCAGCATTCAGGCCAGCAAGCAATTCCACCATCAAAGTGCCCCAGCTGCTGGAGATGGGATATTTGCATAAGCCCTTCGTGTTCTCTCTGTGTAAGGGCCACGCTCTTGTGCCCAAGCCTCCATGGAGAGCTCCCAGGCAGATGGGGTTGGGTGGGAAGACGGGGGCTACTTCTTTCAGCAGGTGATCATGCGTTTAGTGTAAATAAGGGCCAGGTCTACAAATCGCGCAACTGCTTTGTTTTTCTTAGTTCGGTGCATCAGCCCCAGTAGACCTCCCAGGTGTGTAATGAGGCATGACTCATGCATGGCGCCAAGTGGGCTGTGATACCTAGCCAGTATTGGGAAAGTGACAAGTAGGTCCAGAACATATGCAGGAAATTTGCTTCTGGGGCATGGCAGCAGGGGCAGGCAGCGTCTGTGCGATGAAAGTATTGGTTGATTTTATGGGGAGTAAAGTAGTTAATATTAGATTAATTTGAAGCGGGCATTGCGGGACACCAGGGCAGGGTAGTAACAGCACAGCCTGCCACTCTTTGCCTGCGGAGTTGCTGCCCAAATCGATATCCCAGTGTTGTCGCAGCGTGGAAAGTGTGACTGCAGCATGAGCGTGCAAAGAGCTGGCTAGCCATCACGGCAGGTGTCGACCCCTTCCCATTACATGCAAGTACTGGATTGTATGGTGCATGCTATGCTCTTATTGTATGGCTCCCCAGCATATTCCCAATGACATGATGAGAGAAGTATATAATAAGAATTGTCCTGGAGGGAGTACCGCATCCTCAATAAGCTCCTCTACACAGAGGAGGACACCGTCACCGTACAGGTCTCCCATACTACAGATTCCCACCTCGTGCCAGGGGCCCAACTCCTTCAAAGAAGTCATCACTCCTTCCTGTGGCATTCCAAGCAGCAGTGCTGGAGCGTAAGGTGTTACCGATCGGGTTAGGAAGAGAATACTACGGAAGCAGCGACATGCGACCTGTAGTAGAGAGTGAGACAGTGGTTCTTTGGAGAGGGGGTGAAATATGTGCGGAATTAGTTGCGGTGTCCTCTAGTTGGCAACCCGCAAACCAACGAGCCAACCACTGCATCTGCGAGACCAGATAGTAATGTTCGAAATTGACACCCCACTCCTCCCTGTTCCGCCGATAGTTTGGCGAGGATCCACCTGCGATGCGTTGCATGCCATATAAAGTCCCCCCTCAACTGTTCCAGAGTACGGAAAAACTGTTTAGTGACATGTAGAGGGCTATTGGCGAAGTAGTTTAACAGGCGCAGCCGCATGACCATCTTCGAAAGGGCTATTCGGCCTGCCACCAACTGTGGCAGAGTCTGTGTTAGAACTGGGGGTCTCTAGTTGGCAGAGGTAAGTACCTTTGTCCAAATAGGGACCCTTACTTATAGTCAGGGTAAGGGGGATACACACTGTTGATAACCCCTGCTCACCCCCTTGGTAGCTTGGCACGAGCAGACAGGCTTCTCCCCAAGGCAATGCGTAAAGTATTTGCACCAACACTCACAGTAATACAGTAAAACACCACAAATGGACGCTACACCAGGTATTTATAAAAATATAAATCACTTTATCTGGTTTAGGCAGAGTCAAAACGACATAAATCCAACATATAAAAATAGACTCTCTTCCAATAATGAATTGGTACTAAAAGGTTACTTGTTGCAATGTTCTTTTGACGGTTCTCTGGTGAAAGTTCACTTTAAAAGAAAGGGAATGCGGTAATCCTCTGCACTGCTTTAGCGAGCGTGTTAAGAAATGCCACTAATCCAGTTCTTTAGATCGTTACAAATCACCCCTCCTCAATGCACTTGTGCGCGTTAGTCAACTCAGCTTGTAATGCGGAAATCACCCCCTTTGTGCAGGCGGGCGCGCGCTGGTCACCAGCAGCGCGTTGTTACACCCAATTCCTCCTGTGCCGGCTTCGGTCACAGATCGGAGCCGGTTACCTTTCAACTGCGGAGGGGAGGGGGGCTTCGCAATCCGTGCCGGTCCTGGGCGGAGCAGCTTCCTTCGTGGCTGTGCTCCCGGCTTCAGGCCCAGCTTTGTCGTCGCTAGGAGACGCCCCGTGCCTCCTCCAATCCCAGCGTGGCTCCGGCCAGTCGAGCCCCTTGGTTGCTAGGCGACGCCCAGCGCTGAGTCCAATCTCAGCGCGGCGTGTACCTGACGTCAGCAATGAGGGGAAGCAGTGCTTGCGGGGCTCCCGGGCCAGCGGCGGTGATTTTTTTCGGCACACAGCGCTTCTCTTCTCCTTCCCTGTACCGGGCCGGCGGCGGTGATCTCGGTCCCTGATTTTACGGTCTCGGTAGTACCTTGGCACGCACTCTCGAGCGCCGAGACAGTCCTGCGGGGGATTCACGCTGGAGGCACGGCAGACCTCACGCAGAGCCCCGTTGTGTGCGGACAAGCACACCAAGTCAATTACACACGGGCAGGCAGGGCAAAGTTCACGAGGCCACAGTTAGTGCGCAGCAACACGCACTCGGCGCTGACCAGGTGGTTTCTTCTGCAACTTTTGTGTCCCTGAGTTTACAACAGGAGGCCAGCTCTTCTCAGGCCCTTGGAGACTTGTTCTTCTTTCAGGACACAGCACACAGCAAAGTCCTTGTTGCAAAAAGGGGGGGGGACACAGCACACAACAAAGTCCCTTGTCCTCACCCTCAATAGGATCAGCAAACTGCAGGCCAGCCCCAGAACACACAGCAAGGGCAGTACTTCTCCTCAGTTTCTTCAGGTGATCTTCTTGGGCAGAGTTTCCTCTTGATTGTAGAAGTAGTCTAAAGTTCAGGGGTTTCAGGTCCTACCTTTATACCCCAAAAGTCTTTGTTCTTCATGTGTGAGGGGTCCTGGACCCAGTCCAAACCAGTTCTGGGTGCACTCTGCCAGTGCATGTCTTCTTCCTTTGTGAGGGGAGGCCAAAGGCATCAGACGCACCGCAGGAGGTGGAGCCAGCATTGTGGAAGGCAGGCACAGCCCTATTCAGGCCCAGGTGCTACACTAAGTGCAGATAGGTCTATTCAGCCTAGTGCTGACTCTCCCCCTCTCCTGGAGCCACCCCCAGCCCCTGTCACTCACAAACCAGACAGTCAATCCACAACCAGGCAGAGGCACACAGAAAGGATGAACAAGAAAACAGCCACTTTCTAAAAGTGCTATTTTCAAAAACCGAATTTAAAAACCATACTTCCTAAAAGATGTTATTAAATTCTGAGTTCAGAGATACCAGACTTCAATTTTCCATCTTGCTCCTATGGGGAGATATGCAGGTACACATGGGACACAGCATTCCCCATTCTGTCCTATGGGCAAGATGGCCTTTCAATAGTGAAAAACGAAATTGGCAGTATTTCACTATCAGGACATGTAACACACACCAGTACATGTCCTACCTTTCACATACACTGCACCCTGCCCAGGGGGGTACCTTGGGCCTACCATAGGGGTGTCCTATGTGTAAGAAAAAGGGAAGGGTCAGGCCTGACAAGTGGGTACACTGGCCAGGACAACATGGCAGTTAACAAACTGCGCACAGGCACTGCGGTGGCAGGCCTGAGACCTCTTTTCCGCGCTACTCAGGTGGGTGGCACAATCAGTGCTGCAAGCCCACTAGTAGCATTTGAGTTACCAGCCCTGGCACACTTAGTGCACTTTACTAGGGATATTACAGGTAAAACAAATATACCAATCATGGATAACCAATTACAATAACAATTTAACCAGGGAACACTTTCACTTTGGCACTGAACAGCAGTGGCAAATGCCCAAAGCATCTAAACCAGCAAAAACGAATTCCAGCACAGTGTCAAAAATACAGGAGGTAGAAGCAAAAAGTCAGGGGAAACCACGCCAAGGATGCCAGGTCTAACAGTCTGTCAGAACGACATTTAAGCCCGTAGCACGGCAGTGCTCGGCCAAGATTTCCATCCATATATATAATGGTGCATGATAAATTTAGATTCCCAGATAACGGAATGTGGTGCCAGTCCAGTTGGGCATCATTAATCTGTTGGGCAGGGTCTGGCATGGTATTAATGAATGCGAATAAGCGGGCTTTAGCCCAGTTGATTGAGGCCCGACAGTAAACCTGGTAAGTAGTTGCGCTATGCTTGTGGGGACTTCATGAATGTCCTTAAGATATAGGAGCATGTCGTCCGCATAAAGCGAAACGGAATGGAGTACATCACTGAGAGAGGTATACCCCATTTCTGGCTCTGTTCTCGGAGGGTGTGTCTCAGTAGCTCCTTCGCCAGGGAAAATAATAGCGGGACAGTGGGCAGCCCTGACCAGTACCTCTCTGAATCAACATTGGTTCGGATATAAGGTGATCTAGCTTTACCCTGGCTGTAGGATTAGTGTAGAGGAGTTTAATCAAAATGTTTCCCTAGGCCATACCCAGAAAGCATCTCAAACAGATAGGGCCATTCTAGTGAGTCGAAGGCTTTTCTAGGTCGAGCACCATGCACCCCAAACATGGCCATGTGAGAGGTGTATACTCTAGTACCCCAAAAAAATGGGCGCAAGTTAGGGAGGAGATCCTGGCCGGCACAAATCTTTTTCGATCAGGATGGACCAGCTGTGGGACCAGTGAAGCTAGCCGTTTGAAAAGGATGTTAGCAAGTATTTCGTATTCTGTGTTCAGGAGCACTAGGGGTCTATAAGATGCTAGTTCTACAGTCTCTACCAGGCTTGGGCAACGATATATGCAAGGTGTCTCGCAGCGTGGGTGGTAGGCAGGCTGCTGCCATGGCTTTATCGTATACTGTTTTCAATCTAGGTGCCATCGATGTTTGCCTCGGCCGTATAAAATTCAGGCGGTAGGCCGTCAGGTCCTGGGATCTTGCCCTTTGCCAGCTCGCGGATAGCTTCCTTAATTTTGAAAAGAGAAATTTCTCTGTTAATTGCCTCCCCCTGTTCAAGCGATATGTGGGTAAGGGCGACATTCACTATGAAGGACCCAATCTCCCCTGTTGTTGCCATTGTCGCAGATGTGTATAATGAAGCATAGTGGCTTGTGAATGTGTCATGTATGTCCCTCTGTGTATGTGTTGGAAACGGGGTAGCGTGGTGCAGAGCGGGAAGGCTAAACTAGGAGCATTGTGTGAAGCATCCGCGCAGCACACACAGGCGACACACCAGGCACACCACAAAAGGAGACCACACCAGGTTGTTATGTAAAAACAAGTTTCTTTATCTAATTTAAATCAGCAGTAGATGGGGCAGTTAATCTCAGTGCAGCAACAAACTCATGTCACTGTAAAACGTGAGGAATTCATGCAAGTACATCAAGGCCTTAAACTTTCATATAAGCGAAAAGGCATTAGCATCATGTGTCTCAAGACAGGTAACACTGCAGGTACTGCAGGGCTAATATGAGCCTAGACAACAGCCTATCCAGGCACATTCAATTAACCGGAGACTAGAGGCAGGTATGCACAAAACGCTGTAGGTGATGACTTGCAGGTGATAACAGGGGCAGGTAATATCATTCAACATGGAAAACATTTGCTAATCAACGTGGTGACTTTAGGTAAAGTAGAAGATCAGGCTTCAGCAAGTAGCATTCAACATAGGTACAGTTAGCTCAGAGCAAGTACCTCAATGAGGCTCAATGCATGTAGGTACATTCAATCCTATAGCGACCTTTAAAGCAGGTAGGCCTTCCACGGAGGCTCAATACATTTAGGCAGATTCAATCCAGTATAGACCTGGCTACAGGGAAAGCAATGAGCAGGGGAAACATTTCCTATTTCCTTTCGTTAGGACAACATCCCTGGTGGGCATTCAACATCAAGGTAAACTAGTTTGCATAAACCCACGTTTCTCAACACCCCAGGATTAACAATTAGGGGCAGGAACCAGATTAGCATAGGAGCATGAGTATTCGTCAGAACACCAACCGCCTAACCACATCAGATTGGGGCGTAAAACATCTGAGAATGGAGGTATAAACACATTGGCATAACACAGGGGATATACCCCCGGAACATCATGGCCTTCCACCTAACCCTGTCCAAGGACGTTGCAGCTGCCCACTGTCCTGCGGGGCAGCTGAGTAAAGTAAATCAGGCCAGTCAACGCCGTTACCGTGGGAGCCCCTTCCTCCGGGAGGTAATAATGGTCTGTCCCCCTCGGTGCAGTTGCCCGCGCTCTCGCGGTGGAACTGTGAAGTGCGGCCGGTCACTAGCACCACTGGGTGTAGGAGTGAGCCCCCCCCTCCGGGACTAGGGAATGAAGAAAGATGTCCCCAAAAAGAAAGTACCTGCCAGTAAGGGGGGCCTGAGGCTAGAAAAAGGCCTCAATGTTGCAGCGACCCGCCACTGCGGCGTCACTGTGTAGCCCCCGGGACACCGTGGTCCAGTCCGTGGTGAAGCCCCATGGGGGCTTCCAAAGGGATCGGGCTGCACGTTGCAGCTGCCCACTGCCAGGCAGGGCAGCTGGAGAAACGAGGCCACACGGCCTTCTGAGTAGGGCCAAAGGGGGGGGGGTGGGCACCGACAATGTGCCCCGTTTCCCCCTCGACAATCAGTCCCCCAATGAGCCCCACACTCACCGGGACTCTCGGTTGGCCTCCTTCTAGCAGGGGACATGCACCGGTCTGTGCCTTGACAGTCCCCTGCTCTCCTCACCGGCGCTGGTCACGAGGCGGCTTCTCCTCTTCGCCCAGGCCCCCTCCTGGGACCCGGGACTTCAACGCGGAGCCCGCTGGGCTCCAGAAGACTTAGGCTGCACGCGGGGCTCTCCCCAGCTCCCGGGGAGCCCCGCCTCCACGGAGCGACGTCTCCGTCGACGTTCGCGCTGGCCAGCGCGGGGTAGGCTCCCGCCAGGCTTCTTCTTCCGGCACCTCTCCTCACTTCACCCGGGCCCCCCTCCTGGGACCCGGAACTGGAGGCCCAGGCCCGCGAGGCTCCGGACCTCCCGCTTCCGCGGCCGGCCAGCCACGCCTCCAGCCAGGCGCAGTCCTGCCTGGCTTCCGGGTCGCTGCGAGCAGCGCATGGCGGCCCAGGGTTTTATCGACGCCCGGGTTGCGGCGGTGATCCTGGGCGGATTCAGGGCACGGGGTAGGCTCCTGCTGCCCCTCCCCACAAGTCGCTCTCCTCGGCAGCACCCCAAGGCGGTACAAGTGCGGGGTAGGCACCCGCTAAACTCGGGCAATTGCTGCTCGGCCGCGGCGGTGATCCTGGGCAGCTCTGGAAGTGCGGGGTGGGCTCCCGCCTCCAGTTGACCACCACCCCCTCCTCGGGGCAGCGCACATGCGGGGTGGGCTCCCGCCCTGACCCCAAATACGTGTCCACAAGCGGGGTGGGCTCCCGCTGACTTCAGGAGCGTAGGGGGGGATCCCACACGCTGGGATTCCCTTGCACCACGTTGGCAGCACAGGCGCTGCAGGTGACCAGCTCCACTCCTCGCCTGGGCACAGGAGATGCAGCACTCCCAAGGCGCTAGATCCCACCAGGGCTTCAGGGCCACACGGCAACGCTCCTCTCCCCCTGGACAGGGGCTGTATAGCTCTTCTTTTCCCCTGGCACTCCACAGGTAGCACTCACGAGGCGCTAGGGGCCAGGGCTTCAGGGATGACAGGATAGCGCTCCCCAGGTGCTGGATTCCGGGCGGTAGGAGAGCAGGCCAACAATACTGGGTCAGATCAACGGGCAGTGGGTACTCCTCGGAACAGGACCGCAGCTCCTAGAAGCAGTCATCCCCCATAACGTGGTACTCCTCCTGTCATGGCAGTCTACACTCCAGTAAGGGGCTCTCACTGGCCCTGTGGACGGTGGAGGGGTGCAGATGGGCACAGGGGCCAGCACACAGGCCCAATGTGGCGGTACCTCCTGGCAGAGTGTCCCCTCTCAATCAGTCCACGCTCCGCGCTGTCCCTATCTGAGCACATGGCAGCCCAGCCCCCCTATATATCCCCCTCACCCCACCTCCCAGAAAGGGCTGGAAGCTTCCAGAAGGTTCCCTGGGAAACCGGTCCAAACTGGTTCAGGGGGAGGAGTAGAGCACCCTCGGTGCGAAGTTTCCCTCCAAAAGCAGGGGGCGCTGGGAAACAAACCACTAGACTGCCAACCCACCTCAGTCAGGGGTCACATGGGCAGGCAGGCATGGCGTCCATTTTAACAGTAACCTTTTTCCACAGTGCTTTTTTTTTTTTTAAGATGGTGGAAATAACGGTGTGTACAACATTGCACAGCATTTATTATTTTCTGTTCAGACACACCATGTTTTATTCTTACAAAAGCGAAAAAATTCAGGGCTAAAGGGCCAAGTCCAACAGTATGTAATAGGACCTCGGTGTCTGCATGGATGTATAGTATGGTCCGGTGCCGCTGCTCCTGCCGTATTCGGCATGCCAGAAGTGCTCCTGGCTTTTCTGCGTACGTTTTTGCCGTTTGCGCTTATAATTGATGTATCGCAGTCTCTCCAGCAATGCAGCATGTTCGCATCTCGCCTGAACCAAGTGCTCCTGTCCCACAGAGGATGACTGCGCCTATTGCTGAAGTCTGAGCAACGTCCATTCCACCCATAGGACCTCCTCATCACTCTGATGGCGCATATACAGAATGTTGCCCACCCAGTGCCCCCTGATTTCTACCCAGAAGGTGTCCCATTCATTCAGCCGGGAGGTGGCGGTATCAGTGTTTGTTGAAGTATTCTGTTATGCTACTATTGAGGGATGTCCTGAACAGAGGGTCCTCCAGCGCAGTCGCTTGCAGCCGCCACGTTGGGATTGGGGGAGGGTGAAGTTCCCTGGTTAGGCGCAAATGCAGTGGTTTATGGTCGGAGTGCGTTGTGCCAAGATAGTCAATGTGTAATGTGTGCGATTAAATCTGCTGTGCTGACTATCTATTCAGAAATGTAAGTCGTGGGTGTGTCTGTAGAATGAGTAGACAATTGTGGTACCAATTCGCCGGCATAAAGATGCTTCATAGGCCCCAATGCTGAAGCCATCTAGGGATGGGCATTTGAAGTAGCAGTAGGATAGGGAATGGGTGGAAGAGCGGTCTAAATCCACTTTAAGGACGAAGTTAAAAACACCGCCAAGGGAGTCTGCTCCATCGCGACAGGACCCTAGTCAGAGTGTCCAAAAATGCTGCCTGCTCAGAATTAGGAGCATTTATTGCTTCAAGTAGCACCCGGCCTCCCTCCACACACATAGCGACCCTCTGGGTCTATGACGTTATCGACAACAAAGGGGACTCCAGCGTTTATCCACACCAAAACCCAGCAGGTGTAAGTGGAGTAGAGTACAGTATACTTCTCCCCTCCATCTCTTCTGTAGCCACTCTACCTCAACTTGAGTGGTGTGGGATTCCTGTAACAACACTATGTGTGTTGCCTTGTGGCACAAGTAGGAATACACAGCATATCTCTGGGAAGGGGTGTGCATCCCCCAGACATTCCATGTCATTATTTTAGTGTCCGACATCATTAAAGCATCTGTATGAGTAGAGTATGACTCCTGCCAGTTGAACAGGGTCAGTTTCCCCCACAAAGGGGGTATTCTAGGCTGGTGCAGGCAGTAACAACCAACCAATGAAAAACAACAAAAGGAACAACTAAAATCAATCGGGAGCAGGATTACAACCAAACATACTCTCAATAGGTGCCAGTAAATCAGCTTGGGGGTAGGTGGTAGTGTTTGTGGTGTGAAGATGCCTAGATTCTTTGTTGTCTGGTGTGAAAGTGGACCTCTGTGCCACTTTCTCTCCCCATGCAAGTGACTGGTAGTAGATGTACCTGCCGGATCCGGGAGTCTGCGAGTCAAGGGAGGAGGTGGGGTATGCGCTCCCATGCGGCCCCCATAGGCCTCACCCTCCGCGGCAGGTGCTGGTTTCATTAAGAGGGGCACCCGGTAATCTCTGCCCCATTGTGGTGTCCAGCTGCCAGCGCATGCATAGCTATAGAGTGCTGATGCTGCCTAAGGGCCTCATTTCTGTTAGTGCGTGTCAAGGGGTGTCTGTGAAGGTGACGCATAGCTGCTCCACTCAACACCCCAGGGGTCACATGCGCCGCAGAGTGGGCATGCAGCCTAGGGGCGCGGTACGATTCGCAGGGCAGCACTTCTCCACCACTGTCCACCATGTGGAGCAGCAGCGGATCTGCTGTGGAAGGGAGGAACATGGTTAACTGCAGCAGCAGGACAGTTCAGCAACAATCCTACACATGAACAAAACTACCCTGGCATATGTTAAAGGATATCATCCGCAGTTTGTGGGGTCACACTGGGCGTTGCTTTGGAGTCTAGAGGGGAAAAGGTTGGATATCAGGGAGCCCTTGTCTCCAGAAGATTTGGTCGTCGCGATCCCCACGGTTACATTGTGAAAGCAGAAGCAGTAATTCAATAGCCGCCACCACGTAAAAAAATTATAACTATATAATTAATTCTAACCATCACAGTACATAACTCATTATATAAATAACTCTATAAAAACATGTTCGAGGCATGTGAGCTGTAGATCACATGCTTTGCATACTCCTGCCATCTAGTGTTGGGTCTGGATGTTTGCAAGTTGTTTTTCTTCGAAGAAGTCTTTCCAGTCACGAGGTAAGGTGACTCCTCCTTTCGGTGATGTGCGCATGGGCGTTGACTCCATTGTTAGATTGGTTTTTTCCGCCATCGGGTTCAGACGTGTGTTTCTGCTCTCCGGTTCGAAACTGTTCTTAGGTTCCCCTCGACGATCAACCCTCTCGACCTCAACGGTATTGTTCTCGTACGCGTTTCCCACTTCTCCGCGTATTGTTTTGGTCACCGAAAACTACTTTCGATCGGAAAGCTTCGTGGACAGCCTTCGGGCTGAACCATGTCGGGTCAGCTCTCCGTCGATGGAACGGACACGTTCAAATTTTGCCGTCAGTGCCACGCAAAGTATCCGCGCACTGATTCACACAAAGTGTGTAACTTGTGCTTGTCTCCGGAGCACAAGGAGGAAGACTGTGACGCCTGCAAATCATTTAGATCGAAGAAAACTCTTCGCGATCGTCGGGCCCGACATCGAGAAATACAGCGTCGAAGCATCGAAGACACACTGGACATCTTCGGTGAACATTCCGATCAAGGAGATGTGGAGGCATCAGCAGCTGAGGAAGAAGAAATCTTCTCCGGCCAGGACTCCGGCTCGGACCTCGAGATAGACCTCGACGTTGAGGAATTGCCGCAAGGACGGGGTCACGTGAGTACCGAAGAACCCCTGCCCCGCCAACTTCCCCAGAAAAAAGACAAGACTTCGGTACCACCTCTGCCATCTGGCCATGGTCGGCACCAAGATGATGTTTCCGACGCCTCGCCTCCAAGCTCGGCTCCGAAACACACCGTCAAGCTTTCCGGCTCCGTACCGACTCACCAAAAGTCTTCTTCGGATCCGAAACCATCCGGATCCAAGCAGAAATCCAGCTCAGAGCCGAAACTTTCCACGCCGAAAGCGAAACAGCCTTCGGAACCGAAATCTTCGGCAAACAAAACATGTCTCATCCGATTAACCCTGACACGGGTCGTATACACACTAAACTTCCTCAAAAACACAAACTTCCAGATGAGGACACTACTTACAAAATTCCTTTAAAGAGGAAATCTGTTGCCACCAGTCCTTTTCATATACCACCACCACCCTCTCCTCCTTCAGATCCTTTACAAATTACACCTCAGGATTCTCCACAATCTCAACATGATAATGATATTGAGCAAGAGGATACACATTTATCAGCAGACCCATGGTCCGATTATACTATTGATCTCCCAACAGATAAGGACCCAGACCTTTACCCTGCCAAGCCATCGCCCCCAGATGACAATGTAGCCTACCAAGAACCCATTTCCAGGGCACCACAATATCATGGGGTGGCACTACACAAAGCATTAGAGGAAGATTTTTTTGTTTGAAACCTTAGGGTCCACACACAGGTTGTCGCAAACACTTCCTATCCTTAAGGACATGATGAGAAACGCAGATGACATTTTTAAGGATCCTGTGCGTGCTTGCATATTAACTCCTAGAGTTGATAAAAAATATAAGGCTCCCCGTCTGATCCAGTATTTATCAAAGGGCAATTACCATTAGATTCTCTAGTTGTATCTAATGCTCGTAAAAGGGCTAATTCCCAAACATCTGGGGACGCTCCTCCGCCAGATAATGAATCCAAGTTAATTGATGCATCTGGCAAGCGCGTAGCGGCTCAAGCTGCTAATCACTGGTGCATTGCAAATACGCAAGGCCTTTTAGCCAGATACGACAGGGCTCACTGGGATGAAATAGAGCAACTGCTTCAATATCTTCCAGATGAGCATAAAACCAGAGCCCAGGACTTCGTAAACTAAGTGAAACTAATTTCTAACTCTTGAATAAGGTGTGCATTGGATGCTGCTGATACCGCAGCTAGAGAAGACAACACCCGCATTCTTCTTAGAAGACATGCTTGGTTAAGGATCTCTGGATTTAAGCCGGAAGTCCAACAATTCATTCTGAACACACCCTTCGACAAAAAACATTTTTTGGGTCCTGATGTTGATCAGGCTTTGGAAAAAATGAAAAAGGACACCGAGGTCGCCAAATCTATGGAAGCTCTCCAGTTCCCTTCCAATAGAGGTTCCTTTTGTCGTCTTTTTACCGAGCAGGGTCTAAGATCACACCCTCAGACCAAAATACATCCACCTATAAGGGTAACAACCAGTCGTCTCCTTCAAGAGGATTCTTTCGAGGAGGTTACAGAAGGAACAATTCTAAGGGTAGAGGAAAAGGCAGCACGCCCCATAATTCCCCTTCCCCTAATAAACAGTGACTTCCCCCAGACTATACCACACCTGTAGGTGGAAGACTGCAACAATTCCTCCCCATTTGGCAGTCCATAACTACAGAAAAATGGGTGTTAGGAATTATCCAACATGGTTATTGCCTGGAGCTTACTACCAATCCTCCAAACATTCCACCTCGTTCTCACAAAATGTCACCAGAACATTTACACCTGCTCAAACAAGAAGCCCAGTCTCTTTTGCTAAAAGGAGCCGTAGAGCCTGTACTGTTACAATATCAAGGGCAGGCGTATACTCCCTGTACTTTCTTATTCTCAAAAAGGACGACTCTTTGAGACTTATTCTGGACCTCAGAGAACTAAACCTCTACATACTGCCAGAACATTTCCACATGGTAACACTTCAACAAGTGCTCCCACTCCTACATCAGGGCGACTTCATGTCTACCCTAGACTTAAAAGACGCATATTTCCACTTTCCAATTCACCCTGCTCATCGCAAATATTTCAGATTTGTGATAGCGGGTCAACATTACCAATTCAAAGTACTACCGTTTGGAGTCACCACTGCTCCCAGAGTATTTACCAAATGCCTGCCAGTAGTCGCAGCTTATCTGAGAAGACAGCACATCCATGTCTTCCCATGCCTGGACGACTGGCTCATCAAAACCAGCACTTACCAAAAGTGTCTCCAACACACTCAAGCCACAATTCACTTACTACACCAACTAGGGTTTACAGTGAATGCGTTGAAGTCTCATCTACAGCCTTCCAACACCCAAACCTATCTGGGAGCCACCATAGACACTCAACAAGCTCTAGCCTCTCCCAATGCAGCCAGAATTCTCAGTATTCAGTCTCTTCTCACTCAGTTCAGCCCAACCAATCATTACCAGCAAGAGTTTTCATGCAACTGCTAGGAATGAAGGTCTTCTTGCGACGTGATTGTTCCCCATGCAAGACTTCACATGCGTCCCTTTCAAGAATGCTTAGCAAGTCAGTGGAACCAGTCGCAGGGACAATTAACCAACGTAGTGTTGGAAGATGGCCGCACCCACAAAATGTATCCAAAGGGCGGTCCTTCATCGACTCTGTTCCCCACACAGTGCTAACAGCAAACGCATTGCTCACTGGTTGGGGTGCTAACTTACTCAATCACACAATCCAAGGATTGTGGAGTCTGAAGCACAAAAGTCTTCATATAAATCACCTAGAACTACTAGCAGTGTTTCTAGCGATCAGAGCCTTTCAAACTCCTCATAGGCAAAGCTGTCCTAGTCCGCACTGACAGCTATGTACCACATACAAAAACGGGGGGGGCACACTCTCCAACTGTCACGCCTAGCACAAGCCATTTGGAAATGGGCTATACACCACAAGATTTATCTCATGGCAGAGCATCTTCCAGGAATAAACAATCAGATTGCAGACCTTCTCAGCAGACAGAAGCAGCAAATACACAAGTGGGAACTTCATCCTCAGGTTCTCCTCCCATACTTTCGGGAATGGGGATTTCCTCACAAAGACCTGTTCGCCACGATGCAAAACGCAAAATGCCCAAGCTTTGCCTCCAGGTTCCCACACCCGCTCTCCAAAGGCAATGCCCTATAGATGTACTGGTCAGGGATATTTGCTTATGCTTTTCCGCCTCTCCCACTCATTCCACTCGTAGTTCGGAAGCTCGGGCAAACATCCCTCACACTGATTCTCATAGCTCCCACATGGGCACGTCAACCCTGGTTCACCACCCTGCTGGAGCTGTCAGTAGTTCCACATCAAAAGCTGTTTCTCACCTCCAGTCTCCTTACTCAGAGCCATGGAGAAATCAGGCATCCAAATCCCAAAGAACTCAACCTGGCGATCTGGCTCCTGAAGTCATAGTTTGGTTATTTACAATTACCAACACACTGTATGAATATCCTAAAAGAGGCTCGAAAGCCTACTACTGTAGCATGTTATGCAGAAAAATGTAAGTGGTTTGTTATCTATTGTAACAATAACAATATCAATCCTCTTGATGCTTCTGTACAGAACATCTTCTGTTACATTTACAGCAATCTGGACTAGCCTACACATCCATTCGCTTACATCTAGCAGCAGTAGCTGCATACTTACAAAACAGACAACACGTATCTCTATTCAGAGTACCAGTGATTAAAGCCTTTATGGAAGGATTAAAAAGAGTGATACCACCAAGAGTCCCACCTGCACCAGCGTGGAACTTAAGCATAGTCCTTACAAGGCTGATTCATCCACCATTTGAACCAATGCACAAGTGTCAGTTACAATTCCTCTCATGGAAGGTTGCGTTCCTCATAGCAATAACTTCACTAAGGAGAGTTGGTGAACTCTAGGCATTAACTATATAAGAGCCCTTCTTTCACCTTCATAAAGACAGTGGTTCTTCGAACCAATCCTAAATTTCTTCCTAAAGTAGTTTCTGCCTTTTATATCAATCAATCAGTTTAGTTACCTGTGTTCTTTCCTCAACCTGATTCTGTAGCAGAACGAGCTCTACACACATACTTGATATTACAAGAGCTCTACAATATTACCTTGAAAGAACAAAGAATTTCGCAAAACAAAGCAGCTGTTTGTTGCTTTTTCTCCACCACACAAAGGCAATCCTATATCTAAACCAGGCATTGCAAGATGGATCGTGAAATGTATCCAGACATGTTATGTGAAAGCAAAAAGAACTTTGCCAATACCCCCAGAGCACATTCCACTCGCAAAATAGGGGCTACTATGGCCTTCTTAGGGAATATTCCCCTAGCTGACATCTGTAAGGCAGCAACATGGTCTACACCGCACACATTCACCAAACACTATTGTGTAGATGTGTTAGCGAGGCAACAAGCTAATGTAGGCCAGGCAGTACTTAAAACACTGTTTCAAACAACTACGACAACTACAGGTTAGCCACCGCTTGGGGAGTATACTGCTGAATAGTCTATGCAAAGCATGTGATCTACAGCTCACATACCTCGAACGGATAATGTTATTTACCCAGTAAGCATCTGTTCTTGGCATGTAGAGATGTAGATTCACATGTTCCCACCTGCCTCCCCGGTCTCCTGTAGTTGTTGCAGTTCTTAGTTTACATACATACGTATGGACATCTCTATTCTCACTTACTAACTCCATTCTCACCCTCTGCGGGAAAATAATCTAACAATGGACTATCACCGAAAGGAGGCGTCACCTTACCTCGTGACTGGAAAGACTTCTTCAAAGAAAAACAACTTGCAAACATCCGGACCCAAAACTAGATGGCAGGAGTATGCAAAGCATGTGAATCTACAGCTCTACATGCCAAGAATAGATGCTTACTGGGTAAGTAACATTATCCTTATCGAAATCTCAATAGCTCTATAACAATGCGTATTAATGATTCACTGATTTTAAAAAAATATATATTTCCACCAATATTCGCGATGATGTTTATAGTCGCGATGTTCCCGCGATGATACACGGGGGACCACGCTGGCAGTCGTGGCATCGTCGCAGATATCGCACGCAATTTTAAAAAAATCTATTTTGGACACATAACTTGTCACTAACACCTCTATTTCTCAACCATGGGGTCAGAGTATCTCCACCCTGACCCCTTATGTGGGCTTTCACACAAATTTTCAGCCCCAGGAACATTTCCCGATAGATAAAGTGGCAGCTGCAACTTTCTGTTCAGGTTGCGTTCTGCCAATTATGCACACTCAAAGAAAGCTACCCCGAACAAAAATGGTTGGTAACAAAATGTAACCATATCCTTACAAAGCACTAAGTCAGTAAAGTACTGGGCATCTCAAAAAATGTAAAGGGCTGTCCTCACACACCACCAGGTGTCATGCTTCATCATTGGCAGTCCTCGATCTCTAAAAACCACTTTTGATAGAGAGCGGGCCTACACCTGGAGACAGGGAGGCACTTCTATTGATCTAAGTGGAGGCCCGTGAATAAGTGATTTTAAAACCAATGTAATAATCCAAATACATTTATTTGCTGGGTATTACTTGGTGTTAACCCCTTCGCTGCTAGGCCTTTTCCCCTCCTGTGCTAAGCCTTTTTTTGGCTATTTGGGGTAGTGCGCGCTTAGTCCCCTGTAACTTTTTGACCACATAAGGTATCCATGCCAAATTTGCGTCCTTTTTTCTAACATCATGGGGATTGTAAAGGTACCCAGGGTTTGTGGGTTCCCCTGGAGGGGACCCAGAAATTAGTCAAAATACAGCTAAATTTTGTTTTTTTTGGAAAAAGGCAAAAAGGGCTACAGATGAAAGCATCTTGATTTTTCCCTGCAAATGGCATCAAAAAGGGGTTGTGGGGATGAAATCACCATCTTCCCAGCTTTCAGGGACAAGCAGACTTTTGTCAGAAAACCAACTTTTTTACACAGTTTTGGCATTTTTCTGGGACATAGCCTATTTTTGCTATTTTTGTGCTTTCAACCTCCTTCCAGTTAATGGTAGAAATGGGTATGAAACCAATAATGGATCCTGGAAAGCCATACATTTATGAAAAGTAGACAAAATTCTGAATTCAGCAAGGGGTCATTTGTGTAGATCCTTAAAGTTTTCCTTATAGAAACTAACAGTTAAATAAAGGAAAAATTGAAAATTAGTTGAAAAAAACAGCCATTTGTGTCAACGTTTTCACCTGTAACTTCTTCTAATTATGACAGCTATTTGAAGGCAATATACCGTTATATCCGCTGGACCTTTCTGGTTGTGGGGATATATAGGACTTATAGGTTCACCAAGAACCCGACGAACCCAGAGCCAATAATTGAGCAACATCTTGCAATGATTTTTTTTAAGTACCGGGTATATAGCAATTATTTTGGGAAAATGTATACATGGAAAAATTGTTATGAAAGACACCTATGTATTTCTGAAATGGGAACAAAATGTAGATTTTAGAAACAGTAGATATTTGCACATTTCCGAAATTGGGAGTACCCATACTAGCATGAGAATTATAGGTCATTTTTCAAAATGACTTATTTTTACACATTGTCTTTCATTTGGAAGGCAGAAATGCATCGAAAGTCAATAGGTAATAACAGTTGCTCTACAATTCTGTGTTACCCTAAGTCTCCCGATAAAAATGGTACCTCACTTGTGTGGGTAGCCCTTGTGCCCACAACAGGAAATGGCTCAAAATGCAACGTGGACGTACCACATTTTCACAATGAAAAATTACCCTTTTTTGCAAAGTGCCTAGGTGTAGTTTTTGAACCCTAGCTCTGCCGGCACCTAGGGAAACCTAGCAAACCTATACATTTTTGAAAACTAGACACCCAGGGAATCCAGGATGGGGTGACTTGACTGCCTCCCACCAGGTTCTGTTACCCAGAATCCCTTGCAAACATAAAAAATTGTCAAAAAAATCACATTTTCCCCACATTTCTGTGGTGGAAAGGTCTGGAATCTGCGTGGATCCACAAATTTCCACCCACCCGCGTTCCCCAAAGTCTAACGAGAAAAATGGTACCTCACTTGTGTGGGTCGGCCTAGTGCCTGCGACAGGAAACGGCGCAAAACGCAGCGTGGTCACACCTCAATTTCGCAGTGAAAAATGACCCTTTTTTGGCAAAGTGCCTAGCTGTAGTTTTTGAACCCTAGCTCTGCCGGCACCTAGGAAACCTAGCAAACCTATACATTTTTGAAAACTAGACACCCAGGGAATCCAGGATGGGGTGACTTGACTGCCTCCCACCAGGTTCTGTTACCCAGAATCCCTTGCAAACATAACAAATTGTCCAAAAAAACACATTTTCCCCACATTTCTGTGGTGGAAAGTTCTGGAATCTGCGTGGATCCACAAATTTCCACCCACCCCGCGTTCCCCAAAGTCTTACGAGAAAAATGGTACCTCACTTGTGTGGGTCGGCCTAGTGCCTGCGACAGGAAACGGCGCAAAACGCAAGCGTGGTCACACCTCAATTTCGCAGTGAAAAATGACCCTTTTTTGGCAAAGTGCCTAGCTGTAGTTTTGAACCCTACCTCTGCCGGCACCTAGGGAAACCTAGCAAACCTATACATTTTTGAAAACTAGACACCCAGGGAATCCAGGATGGGGTGACTTGACTGCCTCCCACCAGGTTCTGTTACCCAGAATCCCTTGCAAACATAAAAAATTGTCCAAAAAACACATTTTCCCACATTTCTGTGGTGGAAAGTTCTGGAATCTGCGTGGATCCACAAATTTCCACCCACCCCGCGTTCCCCAAAGTCTTACGAGAAAAATGGTACCTCACTTGTGTGGGTCGGCCTAGTGCCTGTGACAGGAAACGGCGCAAAACGCAAGCGTGGTCACATCTCAATTTCGCAGTGAAAAATGACCCTTTTGGCAAAGTGCCTAGCTGTAGTTTTTGAACCCTACCTCTGCCGGCACCTAGGGAAACCTAGCAAACCTATACATTTTTGAAAACTAGACACCCAGGGGAATCCAGGATGGGGTGACTTGACTGCCTCCCACCAGGTTCTGTTACCCAGAATCCCTTGCAAACATAAAAAATTGTCCAAAAAAACACATTTTCCCCACATTTCTGTGGTGGAAAGTTCTGGAATCTGCGTGGATCCACAAATTTCCACCCACCCGCGTTCCCCAAAGTCTTACGAGAAAAATGGTACCTCACTTGTGTGGGTCGGCCTAGTGCCTGCGACAGGAAACGGCGCAAAACGCAACGTGGTCACACCTCAATTTCGCAGTGAAAAATGACCCTTTTTTGGCAAAGTGCCTAGCTGTAGTTTTTGAACCCTACCTCTGCCGGCACCTAGGGAAACCTAGCAAACCTATACATTTTTGAAAACTAGACACCCAGAGGAATCCAGGATGGGGTGACTTGACTGCCTCCCACCAGGTTCTGTTACCCAGAATCCCTTGCAAACATAAAAAATTGTCCAAAAAACACATTTTCCCCACATTTCTGTGGTGGAAAGTTCTGGAATCTGCGTGGATCCACAAATTTCCACCTACCCGCGTTCCCCAAAGTCTTACGAGAAAAATGGTACCTCACTTGTGTGGGTCGGCCTAGTGCCTGCGACAGGAAACGGCGCAAAACGCAATGCGGTCCCACCTCAATTTCGCAGTGAAAAATGACCCTTTTTTGGCAAAGTGCCTAGCTGTAGTTTTGAACCCTACCTCTGCCGGCACCTAGGAAACCTAGCAAGCCTATACATTTTTGAAAACTAGACACCCAGGGGAATCCAGGATGGGGTGACTTGACTGCCTCCCACCAGGTTCTGTTACCCAGAATCCCTTGCAAACATAAAAAATTGTCCAAAAAAACACATTTTCCCCACATTTCTGTGGTGGAAAGTTCTGGAATCTGCGTGGATCCACAAATTTCCACCCACCCCGCGTTCCCCAAAGTCTTATGAGAAAAATGGTACCTCACTTGTGTGGGTCGGCCTAGTGCCTGCGACAGGAAACGGCGCAAAGCGCAACGTGGTCACACCTCAATTTCGCAGTGAAAAATGACCCTTTTTTGGCAAAGTGCCTAGCTGTAGTTTTGAACCCTACCTCTGCCGGCACCTAGGAAACCTAGCAAACCTATACATTTTTGAAAACTAGACACCCAGGGGAATGCAGGATGGGGTGACTTGACTGGCTCCCACCAGGTTCTGTTACCCAGAATCCCTTGCAAACATAAAAAATTGTCCCAAAAAACACATTTTCTCCACATTTCTGTGGTGGAAAGTTCTGGAATCTGCGTGGATCCACAAATTTCCACCCACCCCGCGTTCCCCAAAGTCTTACGAGAAAAATGGTACCTCACTTGTGTGGGTCGGCCTAGTGCCTGCGACAGGAAACGGTGCAAAACGCAACGTGGTCACACCTCAATTTCGCAGTGAAAAATGACCCTTTTTTGGCAAAGTGCCTAGCTGTAGTTTTGAACCCTACCTCTGCCGGCACCTAGGGAAACCTAGCAAACCTATACATTTTTGAAAACTAGACACCCAGGGGAATCCAGGATGGGGTGACTTGACTGCCTCCCACCAGGTTCTGTTACCCAGAATCCCTTGCAAACATAAAAAATTGTCCAAAAAACACATTTTCCCCACATTTCTGTGGTGGAAAGTTCTGGAATCTGCGTGGATCCACAAATTTCCACCCACCCGCGTTCCCCAAAGTCTTACGAGAAAATGGTACCTCACTTGTGTGGGTCGGCCTAGTGCCTGCGACAGGAAACGGCGCAAAACGCAAGCGTGGTCACACCTCAATTTCGCAGTGAAAAATGACCCTTTTTGGCAAAGTGCCTAGCTGTAGTTTTTGAACCCTACCGCTGCCGGCACCTAGGGAAACCTAGCAAACCTATACATTTTTGAAAACTAGACACCCAGGGGAATCCAGGATGGGGTGACTTGACTGCCTCCCACCAGGTTCTGTTACCCAGAATCCCTTGCAAACATAACAAATTGTCCAAAAAACACATTTTCCCCACATTTCTGTGGTGGAAAGTTCTGGAATCTGCGTGGATCCACAAATTTCCACCCACCCCGCGTTCCCCAAAGTCTTACGAGAAAAATGGTACCTCACTTGTGTGGGTCGGCCTAGTGCCTGCGACAGGAAACGGCGCAAACGCAATGCGGTCCCACCTCAATTTCGCAGTGAAAAATGACCCTTTTTGGCAAAGTGCCTAGCTGTAGTTTTTGAACCCTAGCTCTGCCGGCACCTAGGAAACCTACCAAACACACACATTTCTGAAAAGTAGACACCGGGGGCTTCCAGGGAGGTATGGCTTGCGTGGATCCCCAACGTTTCCCTACCCAGAATCCCCTGCAAACCTCACTTTTAGCTGGAAAAAATCACTTTTTCACACATTTGTGTGTGGGAAAGTGTGGCATCACTGGCCTCACACAAATTTCCTACCACCCAGCGTTCCCCCAGGTCTCCCGATAAAAATGGTGCCTCACTTGTGTGGGAGGCCCAAGTACCAGCGACAGGCAAGGGCCCACAACGTATTGAGGCGACCTCAAAATGGCCTTTCACAAAACCACCTGGTTTTGCAAGGGGGTCACCTGGGTTTTGGCCCCGTGCTCGACGGCCATCTAGGGAAACCTACCAAACCCACACATTTCTGAAAAGTAGACACCCGGGGGCTTCCAGGGAGGTATGGCTTGCGTGGATCCCCCAACGTTTCCTTACCCAGAATCCCTTGCAAACCTCAATTTTAGCTGAAAAAATCACTTTTTCACACATTTGTGTGTGGAAAGTGTGGCATCACTGGCCTCACACAAATTTCCCTACCACCCAGCGTTCCCCAGGTCTCCCGATAAAAATGGTGCCTCACTTGTGTGGGAGGCCCAAGTACCCACGACAGGCAAGGGCCCAAAACATTTTTTGATAGGCAATGTTGATGTTGCCTCAAAACGTTTTGTGTCCTTGCCTGTCGCGGGTACTTGGGCCTCCCACACAAGTGAGGCACCATTTTTATCGGGAGACCTGGGGGAACGCTGGGTGGTAGGAAATTTGTGTGAGGCCAGTGATGCCACACTTTCCCACACACAAATGTGTGAAAAAGTGATTTTTTCAGCTAAAAGTGAGGTTTGCAGGGGATTCTGGGTAAGGAAACGTTGGGGGATCCACGCAAGCCATACCTCCCTGAAGCCCCCGGTGTCTACTTTTCAGAAATGTGTGGGTTTGGTAGGTTCCCTAGATGGCCGCCGAGCACGGGGCCAAAACCCAGGTGACCCCCTTGCAAAACCAGGTGGTTTTGTGAAAGGCCATTTTGAGGTCGCCTCAATACGTTGTGCGCCCTTGCCTGTCGCGGGTACTTGGGCCTCCCACACAAGTGAGGCACCATTTTTAGCGGGAGACCTGGGGAACGCTGGGTGGTAGGAAATTTGTGTGAGGCCAGTGATGCCACACTTTCCACACACAAATGTGTGAAAAAGTGATTTTTTCAGCTAAAAGTGAGGTTTGCAGGGGATTCTGGGTAAGGAAACGTTGGGGGATCCACGCAAGCCATACCTCCCTGGAAGCCCCGGGTGTCTACTTTTCAGAAATGTGTGGGTTTGGTAGGTTTCCCTAGATGGCCGCCGAGCACGGGGCCAAAACCCAGGTGACCCCCTTGCAAAACCAGGTGGTTTTGTGAAAGGCCATTTTGAGGTCGCCTCAATACGTTGTGGGCCCTTGCCTGTCGCGGGTACTTGGGCCTCCCACACAAGTGAGGCACCATTTTTAGCGGGAGACCTGGGGGAACGCTGGGTGGTAGGAAATTTGTGTGAGGCCAGTGATGCCACACTTTCCCACACACAAATGTGTGAAAAAAGTGATTTTTTCAGCTAAAAGTGAGGTTTGCAGGGGATTCTGGGTAAGGAAACGTTGGGGGATCCACGCAAGCCATACCTCCCTGGAAGCCCCCGGGTGTCTACTCTTCAGAAATGTGTGGGTTTGGTAGGTTTCCCTAGATGGCCGCCGAGCACGGGGCCAAAAACCCAGGTGACCCCCTTGCAAAACCAGGTGGTTTTGTGAAAGGCCATTTTGAGGTCGCCTCAATACGTTGTGGGCCCTTGCCTGTCGCGGGTACTTGGGCCTCCCACACAAGTGAGGCACCATTTTTAGCGGGAGACCTGGGGGAACGCTGGGTGGTAGGAAATTTGTGTGAGGCCAGTGATGCCACACTTTCCCACACACAAATGTGTGAAAAAAGTGATTTTTTCAGCTAAAAGTGAGGTTTGCAGGGGATTCTGGGTAAGGAAACGTTGGGGGATCCACGCAAGCCATACCTCCCTGGAAGCCCCCGGGTGTCTACTCTTCAGAAATGTGTGGGTTTGGTAGGTTTCCCTATGTGGCCGCCGAGCCCCGGGCCAAAAACCCAGGTGACCCCCCTTGCAAAACCAAGTCATAATGAGATAATGTGTTGTTTATTTCTGCAGCGTGAAAATGTTGGCACAATATTGCAAGGAAAATGTGACAGACATTTTGAGGTTTGCAGGACATTGTGGGTACCATAACTTGTTGGGATCCACAAGAGAGATATCACCATGTACTCCCATGGGTGTTTCGTTTACGACAATATCTACAGTTGGTAGGTTATTCTTAGACGGAATGTACACCTTGGCAGACAGACTAAAAAGACAAAGATTACTGCACAGCCATCTATTCCTCAAGCACACACACACATACTGGTTGGATTTGGCACGAGGGCAAGTGATGGTTCAGTATATACAATTTTATTAACAAGAGATTTCACAAAAATGAAATGCACTGTCAATAATTGAAAGGACAAAAAACGGAACCAGTGACTCGCAGCTCGTGAGCTGTAAAGCCACGTCAAGGCCCCAACCGCTTTACAGGCCATTCACACACCTTTCATACGTGATACACACAAGACCATTCACACCCCCAGGCACGAAACAAACACATTACAACATTCACAAAAAGGGACAAGGTACACCCTGCTTGAGAAAGACAAAAAAAATATTACTGCACAACCATCTAATCCTCAAGCACACACACACATACTGGTTGGATTTGGCACGAGGGTGAGTGATGGTTCAGTATATACAATTGTATTAACAAGTGATTTCACAAAAATGAAGTGCACTGTTAATAATTGAAAGGACGAGAAACTGAACCATTGACTCACAGCTCGTGAGCTGTAAAGCCACGACAAGGCACCAACCTCTTTACAGGCCATTCATACACCTTTCATACGTGTGACAAATACAAAACCATTCACACCACCAGCCGCGGGCCCATCACATTACAACACTCACACCAGCAGACAGCGCCATTCAAGGGCCCATCACTTTCACACGCCCACATTCCTAACACAGCAACAACACAACCTGATGGATTGCGTGGAGTGTCGCTCGGCTAGCAGTGTGTGTAGTGACCAGCAGCAAGTCACTACTCACACACTGCCAGCCGAGCGCCACTCCACGCACACCGCCAGCCAAGCACCAGCCTACACACACCACCATCACATTTAGGATTTTTTTATACAAAAAGAAAACACAAACAAATTGCAAATAGATACAAATCTACTAACACAAAATCAGAAACATTGCACTAATGCCAACCTTGAAACAGAACAACAATTCTTAAACATTACAGACCAGGCAGTTCACTTTACCACTCATGGTTGCTCCCAATAATTCTTTTGCTTGTGGTACGCTCTATAACAAGCAGGCACACACAGCCCAGGGTTAGAAGGACACTCAGTGCAGTACATACGAGTCTCCTTCCGCGTACCTCTTCGCCAACAGACTCTACATCTCCTAGTGGGAAAGTCTTTTGAGGATGTAGGAGGAATGTGATCAGGAAAGTGGCGATCTTTCAATCGAGCCACATCCTCCACCACTCCAACTCTAGGAACACTTGCCTGTTCCACAACAACAAGGCTGCCTATGACAGACTCCTGAAACTGAACAAAAGTCAACTTTGACGCAGGAGAACACTCCTTGAACACAACAAAAGCATTGAAAGTTGCTAAATTGAAGAGATGGATGGCCAACTTCTTATACCAAATGTAAGACTTACGAATAGCAGTGTAAGGTTCCAACCTCTGATCTACTCTATCAACACCACCCATGTGCTTATTGTAGTCTAAAATGCACACAGGTTTGCGCACTTCAGCAATCTGACCCCAAACAGCCACAGGTGAAGTACTCTCATCATGGATGGTAGTCAGCATGTACACATCCCTCCTGTCCACAAATTTCACAGCTAGCAGTTCCTCACTACGCAAGGCACTGCACTGTCCCCTCTGAAGTTTTTTGCAAACAAGCTCTTTTGGATAACCTTTACGGTTAGAGCGGATTGTGCCACAAGCAAAAGTGTCCACTTTGAACAATTCCTTAAACAATTGCACAGCAGTGTAGAAGTTATCAATGTACAAATGGTGGCCTCTGTTAAACAGTCCTCTAGCAAGTTCCCACACAATTTTCTCTGAAACTCCTACTAAAGTGGACGGACAACCAGGGGGTCAATAGTGGAATCCCTACCAGTGTACACACGCAAATTAAAAACATATCCTGTCCTACTCTCAGACAACATATACAGCTTAATTCCATAGCGTGCCCTCTTGCTAGGAATGTACTGCCTAAAAACCAAACGGCCCTTGAACAGCACCAAAGACTCATCAATAGATATTTCTTTCCCTGGAGTATAGATCTCTGAAAATCGATCTACAAAGTGATCAAGAACAGGCCGAATCTTAAAAAGACGGTCACATTCAGGGTGATCTCGTGGCAACGCCAAACCATTATCAACAAAATGCAGCATCCGAAGCAAAAGTAAATACCGATCACGAGTCATAACTGCAGGAAATATGGCCGTTGCCATCAAGGGACTGGTAGACCAATATGAACTCATGGACGGCTTCCTTATCAAACCCATCAAAAAAGTCAAACCCAAAAACTTCTTCATCTCTTCCAGATTTGTGGGACTCCACCGGGTAGCTCTAGAATGGGGCCTAAGTCTGGCACTGTTGTCCCTCAAAACTGTTCAGCATACAAATTAGTCTGCTCAACAATCTCACCCAAAAATACATCATCCATAAACAACTGAAAATACTGTATAGGTAAATAATGTTCACAATCCACTCTACACCCTGCATAACCACTAAAGGCAGGCAACACCGGCTGCACCATGTTTGGATCAACCCAGAGTCCAGCACTTCCAGTAGGAAGCCTAGCAGCCCCAGGCTGCAATCCAGATGCCTCTTGCACCATCGGCACATTAGTATCCTCCTCTAAATCAGGCACTTCATCTGCACTGAGAGTACCTTCATCATCCGATGATTCCATGTGGAGAGAAAACTCACTGCCTGAATCTTCCCCTCCCTCCTCTCCCTCAGACGCACTGTCAGTCTCATAATCCTGCTCAGAGGAAGATTCAAGAAGCAAACCAACCACCTGCTGAGCAGTAATTCTACGGCTAGCCATAATGCTTACTAATAAAGGTTACTTGTCAAACAAGTCAACAACAACAAACCCTTTGTAAAAAAAAAAAAGAAATAAACAAAATGTAGCTTTATCACAAAGACCTATATACTCCAACACTATACCACTCACGTGACAGAAGCAGCTAGACTCACCACCACCTACTCTGCACAGACACAGTAAGGATCAACAATATCCCACTAAAAAAGAAGAAGAAAAAAATTACACATAAGACAATGCAAAACATCGCAAAGAATTTCATGCTCTGAACACTAACAAATATGCTGCCATTATGGCACCACTTACAAAAAAATTCATTCATGCATGACAATAATACTCATTTGGAGTACACACAACAAAAATATTTTTCTTACCAAATAAATGCAATTACGCAAAACTGCAGAACCACAACTGCCGAAACCGCAAACAGGAATCAAAAGCTTTACACTAGAATAAAAAGGAGGAAAAAAACATTACAATCACATATGCAAATAATGCACCAGTCCACACACAATCCACCAGCCAAGCTAAGGGGTAGTTGGGCCTAACAGTATAAATAAAATATTCACACCCGTAAAAGGGGAGCAACCCTTGCCCTTTTGGCCACTCCCCAACACAAAAATTAAAAAAACCCTGGTGCCTAGTGGGCATTCCTGCTGCACAATCACATGATCGTGCAGCAGGAATGCACAAAAGAGGCATCGGGGGAAAGGAAAACCATTTCCTTTCCCTCGATGCCTCTTTGATACAAACCCCCCCTCCCCGAGCCAAACCTCACCTGATTTCCCGACGCGCTGGAAGCAAATGGCTTCCAGCGCGTCGGGAAGAAAGGGAAACCCTCAATGATGTCAGCGCGCTGACGTCATTGATGGGGCGGGGGAGGCAGGGAAGCCCTTCCCCTGCCTCCCCCCAAAAAAAACCTAACGATCAGATTCTCACGGGGGAGCGCCAGCGCTTCCCCGTGGGTGGTCTTATGACGAGCTGGACTCGTCACGAGCACTGTGTGCCATGACGAGTCCAGCTCGTCATAAGCACCGAAGGGGATAAAGGGTCAGAGCAGGATCTCAGCGGCAGACGAGGAGAAGGAACCTCCTGGTCACAGGAACTACACGAGCATTGCGCTCGAGAAATTCAAGGATGCAAAGACCTCCATCAAGGATTACAGCTAACTTTTCAGGGTGTAAATGGAGAGAAGGCACATCTGCCCTGCATATTTATCCACGAAGATGCCACCGTTTTGTGCAATACCTCTACTCAACTGGAGTGCTTTCTACTGGCTAATCAGTAAGTGCTACCTCGTTGGGTAAATGTATAGTGCCTTTCCTACACTACAGCTGCGTAAAGGACCAGAAGAATTGTCTCCAGTGACCTGTGTGTCTGTAACTTTGCCACCGCGCCGAAAGTGCCGGGGTCCTTTGAGTAAGCTCTCCATCATAGTGGGGAAAGGGCGGGCATACGTTGCATACCGCTAGTGTATGTGTGGCGGGGCTTCTAGGCCCGTTCACATGCCTCTTGTTTATAAAGGGTCAGAGCAGGATCTCAGCGGCAGACGAGGAGAAGGAACCTCCTGGTCACAGGAACTACACGAGCATTGCGCTCGAGAAATTCAAGGATGCAAAGACCTCCATCAAGGATTACAGCTAACTTTTCAGGGTGTAAATGGAGAGAAGGCACATCTGCCCTGCATATTTATCCACGAAGATGCCACCGTTTTGTGCAATACCTCTACTCAACTGGAGTGCTTTCTACTGGCTAATCAGTAAGTGCTACCTCGTTGGGTAAATGTATAGTGCCTTTCCTACACTACAGCTGCGTAAAGGACCAGAAGAATTGTCTCCAGTGACCTGTGTGTCTGTAACTTTGCCACCGCGCCGAAAGTGCCGGGGTCCTTTGAGTAAGCTGTCCATCATAGTGGGGAAAGGGCGGGCATACGTTGCATACCGCTAGTGTATGTGTGGCGGGGCTTCTAGGCCCGTTCACATGCCTCTTGTTTATAAAGGGTCAGAGCAGGATCTCAGCGGCAGACGAGGAGAAGGAACCTCCTGGTCACAGGAACTACACGAGCATTGCGCTCGAGAAATTCAAGGATGCAAAGACCTCCATCAAGGATTACAGCTAACTTTTCAGGGTGTAAATGGAGAGAAGGCACATCTGCCCTGCATATTTATCCACGAAGATGCCACCGTTTTGTGCAATACCTCTACTCAACTGGAGTGCTTTCTACTGGCTAATCAGTAAGTGCTACCTCGTTGGGTAAATGTATAGTGCCTTTCCTACACTACAGCTGCGTAAAGGACCAGAAGAATTGTCTCCAGTGACCTGTGTGTCTGTAACTTTGCCACCGCGCCGAAAGCGCCGGGATCCTTTGAGTAAGCTGTCCATCATAGTAGGGAAAGGGCGGGCATACGTTGCATACCGCTAGTGTATGTGTGGCGGGGCCAAACGAGCGGGGCTTCTAGGCCCGTTCACATGCCTCTTGTTTATAAAGGGTCAGAGCAGGATCGCAGCGGCAGACGAGGAGAAGGAACCTCCTGGTCACAGGAACTACACGAGGATTGCGCTCGAGAAAATCAAGGGTGCAGAGACCTCCATCAAGGATTGTCTCCAGTGACCTGTGTGTCTGTAACTTTGCCACCGCGCCGAAAGCGCCGGGATCCTTTGAGTAAGCTGTCCATCATAGTAGGGAAAGGGCGGGCATACGTTGCATACCGCTAGTGTATGTGTGGCGGGGCCAAACGAGCGGGGCTTCTAGGCCCGTTCACATGCCTCTTGTTTATAAAGGGTCAGAGCAGGATCGCAGCGGCAGACGAGGAGAAGGAACCTCCTGGTCACAGGAACTACACGAGGATTGCGCTCGAGAAAATCAAGGGTGCAGAGACCTCCATCAAGGATTGTCTCCAGTGACCTGTGTGTCTGTAACTTTGCCACCGCGCCGAAAGCGCTGGGATCCTTTGAGTAAGCTGTCCGTCATAGTAGGGAAAGGGCGGGCATACGTTGCATACCGCTAGTGTATGTGTGGCGGGGCCAAACGAGCGGGGCTTCTAGGCCCGTTCACATGCCTCTTGTTTATAAAGGGTCAGAGCAGGATCGCAGCGGCAGACGAGGAGAAGGAACCTCCTGGTCACAGGAACTACACGAGGATTGCGCTCGAGAAAATCAAGGGTGCAGAGACCTCCATCAAGGATTACAGCTAACTTTACAGGGTGGCAATGGAGAGAAGGTACATCTCCACGCTCACGAAGATGCCACCGTTTTGTGCAATACCTCTACTCAACTGGAGTACTTTCTACTGGCTAATCAGTAAGTGCTACCTCGTTGGGTAAATGTATAATGCCTTTCCTACACTACAGCTGCGTAAAGGACCAGAAGAATTGCAGGATCGCAGCGGCAGACGAGGAGAAGGATTGCGCTCAAGAAAATCAAGGGTGCAGAGACCTCCATCAAGGATTACAGCTAACTTTACAGGGTGGCAATGGAGAGAAGGCACATCTCCACGCTCACAATCCCGCCCTAGTGGGCATTCCTGCTGCACGATCACATGATCGTGCAGCAGGAATGCACAAAAGAGGCATCGGGGGAAAGGAAAACCCTTTCCTTTCCCTCAATGTCTCTTTTGAATCAAACCCCCCCCTCCCCGAGCCAAAACTCACCTTATTTCCCCGACGCGCTGGAAGCAAATGGCTTCCAGCGCGTCGGGGAAGAAAGGAAACCCTCAATGATGTCAGCGCGCCTCGCGCGCTGACGTCATTGATGGGGGCGGGGTGGGGGCGGGGGAGGCAGGGGAAGTCCTTCCCTCTCTCCTAAAAAAAACCCCGACGATCGGATTCCCACGGGGGGAGCGCCAGCGCTTCCCCGTGGGTGGTCTTATGACGAGCTGGACTCGTCATGAGCACACGAGCACTGTGTGCCATGACGAGTCCAGCTCGTCATAAGCATGGAAGGGGTTAAAAAACTAAAATGTGGGGGTTGGGGAAATTAGTACCCCATCACCACCTTTATCATCGACATGTTTCTGCCAGTGGCCCAAGTGGGTCCGTGGCATTCATCAGGACGAAAATAGGGCTCCTATCTTACCAATACGGTTCAGATGTTACCACTAGGTTAGAGGGACCTGTGTCATCCTCTACCTGAACTGAAGTTCCTTATACCTGTAAAACAAACATAAGTATTTCAGTAGAATGCGTAGTTATATAGAGAAGGAATAGGAAACGCACACCATGCATATGCCAAAAATGCATGCGAGTGTGAAAACACGTGACACTGCAACTGTGGAACATATTGTCAAAAAGCGGAAATTAATTTTATTAGTTTTGTGAGACCAGCTCACATTCTTACCCCAAAATAGGGTCCTAATTGCCCTATGGGAAGAGGGTAAAGGGACCCCTGTTGTCACACTCTATGAAAGGTAAAGAGGGTGATTAAAAGAAGTGCATAATAACGAATATAAGCCAATCAGCATCCCAACTGAGCATTCCAAAATGAGATGCACCAGTTTCCAAACATACTCCCACTCTTTCTCTTACTGCCTCAAGGTGCGTCCCTCGCCATCCTCCTAGAGATGTACACTCTTCTTCCCCGACGATGTCAGAGTGGAATAAAAGCCTGCATTTATATAGGGGTGTGTTAATAACCCAATTAGCCAACCAGTAGCATCAGATGGCCACCGGAAATTATCTCCCAGATCCGGTGTCCCCGCTGCTGCCTGGAAGAAGCGTCATCAAAGTAAAACACCTGGGGACGGGATCTGTTGGCGCTGTAAATACCAACCTCCAATTGTAAGGCCAGGGGGCTATGAAATGACGCGGTGCTCCAGGTGGAAAATAAGCAGCAGAATCACTGGCGGTCAATCACTGCTATCACCTGCGGTGATTTTGTTTCTGGCGTCCCGTTCCTCATGCCTGGGGGCTGCGATGACACTGCACCCCAGGAGGGATCAAGACGGCCGGCATCCCCAGCCTTGAACCGGCGTGCGCTGCATCATGACCTGAAACGATAACCCTGGGGTGATGCGGTACGCCCGGGGGTGTGGCCATAGTAATTGACAAGGGCCGGATCGAGGCTCGTGTCAATATTAATGCGATGTATCTGTACTCAGTTGCTATTTGGAAAACCTTGCAAACAAGGCATTTCTTAAAACTCCGGTGCCCGATCAAATAGTGAGAGATTTCCTAATTAACTCTGTGTGTACAGTGATGGAAAGAGGATACAGGGATACAAATTGAGAAAACAAAAACATCTAATTGTGTACACCAGCTTTTACTTGTGAGCTTACTCATACCCATACTCTTGATAGATGCTGGGCCTATATTAAGTGAATTTCTTAGCTAAGATGAGGGAAAAGGCGTTGGAAGAGGCATGGCGGACGTGGGAGTAGAGGCTGTTCTTTTCTGTGTGAAAAGAGGATAATCACACGTGGGTTCATAAAAGCACTAATGGTGCTATAGTTTCATTAAAAACCTTGTTTCTTTTTGGTCTTCCATATGCACCACTGTTTTCTGACGGTTTCCTTCTTTTTATACAAGTGTCAGTATAAGGACAGCCAGAGGTGTTACTCATTGTCCGATCTGTAGCCACGGGATGTCGTCGTTCAGTCCACACTCCCATGTTCTTAGGCGGTACACCCATCGCTGTTCACGGGTGTGAAGTCATTTCTGGACATTTGGACAGTTTGTATTGATCTTCTCCAAGACTACCCATTTTAAATCTACGTCTCGGTGGCCTTTTTCCAAATAGTGGGGCATAAGTTTGGTGTTACTCTTCTTGCAACTGATCGTGCTTCTATGTTCATTGATTTGCGTATTAATTTTCCTGGTGGTCATTCCCACGTAGAGGAGGTCGCAAGGGCAGGTGATAAGATATGACATTCTCACTGTTGCAGTTTGTGAAGTCCTTCAGAATCCATGGTTCTCCGGACTTGATGTCAACTTTTGTAGTCTTGGTATATTGGCAAGCTATGCAATTACCACATGGGTAATGGCCAACCGGCTGCTGATTGTCCCATAGCGTTGTTTGAGTTTGGGTGTGCAGGGGTAGTGTTCTAGCATGAACCAGTTCGTCCCGAATACTCGTGTTCCTCTTGAAGGCAAAGAGGGGGTTGAGGCCATTGTTTAGTTCCTCCCATTCAGATTGTGCCAATTGTTGCGCACTATATTCTGGATTTTATTAGATATGGGGGTATACGTGGTGACACACCCCATCCTGTCGTTCTCAGGTCTCATGTGGTTCTCAAGGAGGGCCTCTCAGTTGTTGTTTATTGCTCTTTTTTTCCGCTTTTTTCACCGGTTTCCTGGGATAATGACATTTGATTAATTTCTCCTCCAATGTTTTTGCCTGTATGTCAAAAACTTCCAGCGAGGAGAAATTTCTTCTGACCCGTAGGAACTGGCCCACGGGGAGGTTCTGTTGCAGTGCTTTTAGGTGGAAGCTTTCAAATAGTAGGAGGCTGTTCCGGTCAGTTGCCTTGTTGTGGATTCTCGTCTTTATGCCTTCTTGGTCCATTGTGATAACCAGGTCCAGGAATACTGCTTCATCTTTGTTGATGGTGTATATAAACTTCAGGTGTTCATCCCTGGTGTTCACCTACTCCGCAAATTCTATTGCCTGTTCCTTGTTACCATGCCAAATTATCAGCACGTCATCTATGTATCTGCGCCATTGTTTCATATGTTCCCTGTAGGGGTTTTCCAGACTGAAGATGTAGTCGACCTCAAATTGATGTACGTATAGACAGGCCATACTGGTCGCAAAAGTGCTCCCCATAGATGTACCCTTCACCTGGTGATATGTGGTTCCCTCGTGCTCGAAAAAGTTCTCTGTAAGGGCTAACTCCGCACATTCTAAAATGAAGTGTCTAGGTGTCATGAATTGCCAATCCATCAACTGGAGGATGTGTCCGACCACGTTCAAAGTGCGTCTCGGTGGGATGCTCGTATACAGAGCTTCAGTATCCATCATGATAATCCAATCTTCTGTGGGGTAAATTTCCATGTCTCTGAGCAGGCAAAGGACATCCTTTGTGTCCTTTAAGTATGAAGTAGAGGTCTTCAGGATGGGTCTGAGAAACCAGTCGCAGAACTGTGAAAGGGGTTCCAATACTGTGCCAATGCCCGATACAATAATTCTGCCTGGTGGGGGAATCTTGTTTTTGTGGATTTGTGGGAGAGTATAAAATCTTGGTGTTCGTGGTGTGTCGGCCACTTGAAACTCTGCCTCGTGTTTTGTAATCCAATCATTCAAGAGACCCTCCTACACTAAGATTTTTATCTTGTTGGTTAGTCTCCGTGTAGGATCAATATGGAGAATTTCATAGCTGTCGCCATCGGACAATAGTCTGATGCATTCTGGTGGTACATGTGCTTATCCATGACAACTATTGCTCCACCTTTATCTGCTGACTTTATAACCAACTGTTTGTTCTTTTTCAGATTTTCCAAGGCTATTTTTTCTCCCTTCTTTAGGTTCTGAAAAACCTTGTTATTTTGACAATCAGCTGTGTCTATCTCCTTCAGGACTGCCTGTTCGAAAGCTAACACATGGCATTGGATGGCTTGTGTTGGTGGTATAAAAGTGTACTTTTTCCTTGTGCCCATGTTAACAGATTTTTGATCCATACTGGTTTCTTGGTCCTCAAAAAAGCTCTTTAGTTTGATCCTCCGAAAGAATTGTGCCAGTTCTAAACGTAATGAGAAGAGCTCACTTCTGGGTGTTGGTACAAACCCCAGTCCCTTAGAAAGGACGGCGTTCTCATCAGGTGATAGGATGTGGGTGCTCAAGTTTATGATGTTGGTGGGTCCCTGCTCGTTGTCGGTCCCTGGTCCTTCCCTTTGCTCCTCGTCTCCACTTGGTTCGGGGTTTGGTCCCCCCAGTGGACTTTGGCCAGCTGTCTGGGCTACTTTTGTTTTCCTCTTCCCTGGCCCCTGCCTCTTTATAAAAAAGGAGGCAGACCCTGTTGGAATGGAGAGCCCTGTGGGTAAAAGGGCTGTTGCCAGTAGCCACACGGTGGCATTGGGGGGGCATTTGTTGATCTTGATAGTATGGTCTCTGAGGTCGTCTAGTTGCCCCTTCATCACTGTTGCCCTTGCTGCTCCTGTCATCTCCCGAGCTGAAAGTCCAATCCAGTGGGGTAGGTCTAAACCTCTGTTGTCGTTTTCCAGTTGTTTGGGCTTGAGGTCTCAGAATATTCATCCGTTACATACGCGTTCAGCCAATCACAGCATTCCCGTTGGCGCGTGCATTCATGAGTATTCGCGAAATATCCATGGCCAGAGTTATCACTATAATTTTCGGCTTAAATATCTCAAAAACTACTGAACGGATTTACAACGAATAGGCAAAATGCACTTCCTTGAACCAACATCTACGTGCCTGCCAAATTTGATGTAAGTCCATTCAGCGGTTCGGGTTGTAGGTGTGGCTAAAGGTTCCTATGGGAATTAACAATACAAATGCACCCTTATTTCAAGCCCCGAATTCCCGGTCCTCACTGCACTGATCACCCCCAAACATTCCATGACAACCAGAACCTACCTTGACACTTTTTGGGGAAAATTTCATGAAGATTGGTCAAACTACGCCAAAGTTATAGTCAAGTCAAAAAATGCTTTTTCTATGGAAACATGGTCCTAACTATAACTACCTACCTGCGACTGCCAGTATATATATCTATGCCTTGGTGTGTTCTGCACATGCACACTTGTCTTCCGTGTTAGAGTTCAGTTTCATATGCTGTGACATTGTCTATCCTGCCACTACTTCCAGTAGTGCCCTTCAGTTAGACGATCCGGATCCTGCTTTCTGGGATTGTTTGGGGTCCTGGTGAACTTTCCTACTTTTGGGAGTTTCAGCATTACAGGCCAGTAACTTCTTATATTGTGTTCTTGGTTCCCTTAGCTATTGTTAACCACATGGTCTTGCAGTACCATTACACTGCATTTTGCATGCTCTTTTCTCCTTTGTAGTGGTATAACGCTATGTGTTACTATTCTTGCCTCCCTATATTCTGGAGGTTTTTTCCCTCTATTAGGCAAGTTCTTGTTCCTATGGGGACATTTCCTTTCTTTACCTATATTTACGAGTAGGTAGTTGGGACTCGCATTCATCTCTATGGTCCCTATATGTATACCTGTAACACATGTATGTGTGTGTGGGGTGGCTGGGGGGGAGCTTCTATGTGTGTATATATATATATATATATATATATATATATGCTAGTTTATTTTGGTTGCGGTTTCATTGCTACGAAATCCGTCTTGAGTTTCCGATTTCAGTCTGGGGACTTTTTCCTACATCATCTATGGATGCTTCTTTTCACAACACTTGGGGTCAGGTACTACAACACTTGGGGTCAGGCACTACCTTGTGCTATTGGGGGTTCCTTTTGGATGAACCCTTTCCTCTTCTTATGCTACCTTGTTTAATGGTGGTTTTCATGCGCCTTGCTCACTATGTGGCTGAATGCGTTTGTTTTTTCTGTGTACTATACTACTCCATGTCTCTATGGTGCCATATCGGTACTCTGTGCCGTTATATCCTGACATTCTTATAAATAATTTCACTTTCTTGTGGTGGCGTAAGTGTACTTTACACTATTTCTTTTCCCTTGGGGATACATGTATATATCTATATACCTATATGTATATCTTAATGATATTTCTATATCTGTATGTATCCATATATAGGTATATTTCAATGGATTTTCCTACAGATCTTATATTGTCTCTAGCTTTTTCTTCCATTTAGGGTGACTCCTACACAGATAGTTGATGAGGTAGTTACGACTTCGCTGGCATGCCTCGTTCTGCGGTACAAAGAAATTGCTCAGTGGCATTTCCGAGGCTAAGTGATCCACAGGACCTATTCAGTGTTCTGGATTAATTCTACGATCACTTATGGCCTGTGTTAGGTCATTTATTGATGTTTTCTTCTTTCCATGGGTATTTGCGCCTCACACTGTTGGTGTTATTTTGTCTATCCTGTGACTCAGTTTACAATTGTTGTCACATTATATACCTGGGTCAGATGCTGTTGAGGTTGAAAATTCTAGTTTCTCCTGTTGCATTCTGTTGAAATTGATGTGGCAGGTTAACCTGCATTCTGCTCCCATGGTTTTTAGGTGTACAATTTTACTAACCCTGGTCCCTTATGCAGGACGTATGTGGCTGAGTGTGATAGTTTCCTCAGTTGTTCTTTCTCCTTGGCTTCTGCACCGGGATTATTCTACTTATGCATTCTTTTGTAGTCTGTTTGCAGTCCCTCCTCCGGGGTGGTATGGCTTGGGTATCTGATTCTAAGTAAGGAATCTGCGTCTAGATGTCTCTATCAGATGAACACGTTACTTACCTTCGGTAACGCTGTATCTGGTAGAGACGGGATCTAGCCGCAGATTCCTTACGCACCTCCCATCCTCCCCACACTGCAAACTATTAAATTTCTTTCATATTGAGCCTGATATGGGATATTCCTCCTCGCAGATATTCTTGTGTTGCAGATTCTTCCTGCTTCATATCTGGATACTCCTTCGTCCAGTTTGGTTGTATTCTTGGAGGCTATGTCTATCTCGTTGGAGGATTATGAGGAGATTGCTGTTCCTGCTCTCTGCCCTGATTCTTCTTCGGCCTCTTGCATTTCTTGGCTGTTTCTTATTGAATTTTGGAATTAGTAGGTATGTGACACATGCTGTCTGTGATCTTGGCACACTGCTCCAATAGACAATTTCCATGTGTGGCTCCACGTTTTGAGCGCGGACAATAGTCACGGAAGAAACTGATGTCAGCGAGGGAGTTGTATGGACTCAGCTGACGTCACATCCGGAGGACGACATTGCTGCGGAGTTGCTCTATGCCCTCTGCCGGCGTGCTGTGGGGAAATCAAATTTCCGATCCAGTCTGGCGCCTGGGGAAGATTCTAAATAAGAAATCTGCGGCCAGATCCCGTCTCTACCAGATACAGCGTTACCGAAGCTAAGTAACTTGTTTATTGGTGCATATAAGAAAACTTAAAGATCTTAGGCTTAACGAACTTTGTTTGACTTCCCACATATACAAGATCCCTCCAATGCATTCCTTATAAGAGCTATGTATTGAGATGAATGTAATTACAAAGATCTGAATGACTTCTGTAAATCCATTCTTAGCATGGACACGAGCTCTACCTGCATCACAAAACTCATTTTTTGTGAAGAATTTATCTCTGAAGTTCAAATTTGGCACTCTCCCTTCATGAAATATATGGAGACAGTGTGTTGAAGAATGTTCAAACTTTGCTCGCCCTTCATTTATATTGAATATGTTTTCTTTTTATGTGTACCCCATGTTCTGAAATCAGAAAGCTTTGGCTTAAAGTTATGTTGATGGAGTATGGCATTACCAATGGAAGGACTTCACTTCACTGTCGTAAAAGCCCCAAAAATATTACACTCCAATTCTGTACTTCCCACTTTATCTGGGAAAATTGAAGATAACTGCTAGGTGTTAGATGTTAGGCCCTATGCTTTTCGTTTGGCTGGTCCCATCTGCAAAATGCTATAAGGCAAATTGCATTATGATGCTAGTGCATTTTTATTAGTTTAAAATTGTTTATATACAAAGAAGACTCAATCATATATATTTATAATAGACTAAATGATTGTTGTATCTTTCTTTTTTTAATTCATGTTTTTGGAAACGAACATTTTACAAATTTAACTTTGATGACGAGGTTGTTGATAAATGATGCATGTAAATCACATCTTTTCCTTCAAACGTATATATATATACAACGTGAATGTCTGCCTGTGATTGAATCAAACCGGATGACGATTAACATTTTCCAATGAGTGGGAAAAGACCACGCCTACACAGAGTGAAGTAATGTGCTATAAATTACTTGTAAAGTCACTCCCAATTAATGTGGTCAGGCTTGGAACGTGTTAGTCTCAATGACATCACTTCTTCCCTCCCTTTAGTCTCACTTACAAAGCCACTGCAACTGTGAATGGTATGCGTTCTTCTCAGCACACAAACAAAACCATTTCTGTTTAGCGGTCCCTTGTTCACATAGCACAGATCAGAAAACTGTTTATTTCTCGTAATTTGAGTATGAACTTAATGACGGCATTCAGCTACCGAAGTTAATCTTTTTATTACGGCATTATGAGGAGGTCCCAGGGTGCAATCAACAAGATGACTGTTGGAAAAGACTTGTAAATCGTTTGCCAATATTGGTTCAAAAGAATTTAGAATCAGGATGGGTGTCTCGGTTACCTTAGAGCAGTGGTCTTCAAACTTTTTAAAGCCGCACCTCCCCGCCTCACCTCCCCCCACCCTCGTCCCCCCGCGGTGAGAAAAAAAATTCAGTCGCCCCCCCCCTCACAATTATTCTATTAAGATGGCAATGTTTAGATATGTCTCGACTTATATAAACACATAACATATTTAAACATTGCAGGTAAATTCTGTTACCTTTTTAAAAATGCAACCAAATACGTGATTGACAAACATACTATTCTTGTCAGGCAGGTTATCCTAACGTGTAAAAGTATCCACAGTGTGACTATTGGAAATGAGATGAATATTAGAAATGGGGTGGGGTTATTCAAGAATATCTGAAAGAGACACGTTAGTGATAGATTCCTTACCTTAGAATATCCCCAGGCGTCAGACTGGATCCGGAAAAGTTTTTCGTCAGCAGTACCCCTGCGCGTCGGTAGGTGGCGTCGTGCGGCTCCGCGTCCGTCGCTGGCGTCGTAAGCGCCGAGATGACGTCACGGAGACTACTTAGGCGCCACCCATGCGCGCTGACGTCAGTTCTTTCTTTTTCCGCGCCAGTAAGCGCAGATCCGGTTAGAGCACGTACCTTAGTCACTTTTTGACTGTCTTTTTGAGACTTTTGTCTCCTGTAAGTTTGAGTCTACTCTGGTGCACGTAGGGATGCCTGGTTTTAAGTCTTGTGGGGCCTGCCGTCGCAATATGTCGGTGGCGGACCCCCACGACGTCTGTCTCTACTGCCTGGAGAGTGACCACGACTTCCGGTCCTGCATGGACTGTCTGGCCATGGCCCCGAAGGCCTTGAGGGAGCGTCGCCGGAAGCTGCTTGAGGTCCGGCACTCGTCCCAGCGCCGTTCTCGGTCTAGGGGCCGCTCCAGAGAACGCTCGCGGGGCCACCATCATCGCTCCTCGGGCTCCAAGTCTTCACCCTCGGATTCGGGCAAGAGACGACACAAAAAGAAGTCGAAGAAGCGTTGTCGCTCTCCGACGTCCCCCCGTCGGTCCCCGGATGCGGACGAGGGGGACAGGGCTTCTGCCCCTGCGGCTCCTTCGGAGCCCTGGAGTCCCGCGGCCTACCCACCTTACCCGGGTCCGTCGGCGACTCCCGCACAGGTGCAAGAATTTCTTGCTACCATGGACCGCCTGTTTAGGCCTCGGGCTCCCGCCGGCGCGCCCTTCGGCCCCGCGGTCCCGTGTCAGGATCCTGTCGGGCTGTCGGCGGCGCCGCAGGATCCTGTGCTGCTGGCTCCGGCCACGGCGCCAAAAGGTCCCACGCCTCTGGCTCTGGCCCAGCGCCACCCTCAGCTCCGCCTCCAGCGCCGCTGTGGATGCCATTTGTTCCGCCCCTGCCCATGTTCCAGGACAATTTTGTCCCTACCTGGGATCCGCATTGGGACACGGCGCCGGTTCGGCCCCGTCCGGCGCCGTTCCCGGCGCCGTTTGTTCCTTCACCGGTCCCTGCCCTGCCGCCGCAGTCTGTTCCACATATGGCGGTGGACGACGACTGGGAGGGGTCCGAGGACCCTCTTGCTTGTCAGTGTGACTCTGAGCAGGACTGGGCGGACGAGTTAGAGGAGGCCGGCGGCCTTGATATCTCCTCTGACCCGGGGTTTGCCTCTCCTCCATCTACCATGGAGGAGGGCGCTTCTTACACGATGGTGCTCCGTCGGGCCGCTGAGGTCCTCAACCTTGATCTCCCTACGGTGGCCCTGAAGACTAATCTCCTCACTGAGGTGCTCCAGACGGCGTCCACTTCGTCGGAGCCCCTGCTGCTGTTTAATGACGCCCTCACTGACGTCTTACTGGGCACTTGGTCGCGGCCAGCCACAGGGGCCCCTGTGGATAAGAACGTCGCCAGGCGTCATCGCCCGGCGCCGGGTGACCCTGCCTTTCTGACCACTCATCCTACGCCCGAGAGCCTGGTCATCCAAGCTTCGACGTCCCAGAGTGCCTTTCCCACGGCTCCGCCGGAGAAGGACTCTAAGAAGCTGGAGCAGTTCGGCAAGCGGTTGTTCTCTTCGGCCAGCTTGGGGCTGCGGTCGGTGAACACTGCATGCCTATTGGGCCGCTATTCCCACGCGGTGTGGGATACAGTTGCACAGGTGTTGCCTCAGTGTCCTGAGGAGACCCAAGCTGTGCTGTCCCAAGCTGTTGCCGAGGGTAAAAATGCGGCTAAGTTCGCCATTCGGTGTGGTTTGGACACCGCAGACTCACTAGGTAGTGCAATTTTTACGACTGTGGCGCTTCGTCGCCACGCCTGGTTGAGATCTACTGGGTTCTCGCCAGATGTCCAAAGCTCACTCATGGACATGCCCTTTGATGGCACTCGCCTGTTTGGCAATAAAGCCGACCGCGCGCTGGAGCGTTTTAAGGACTCGCGGGCCACGGAAGTCCTTAGGTCTTTCCACGAAAAGCCCAGCCACTCCTGGTTTTCGTTCCTTTCGTGGCCACGGAAGGGGTGCCCAGGCACGTTCCTTCAGCAAGCCTGTGCAGAACCAGCCTCAGCGCGGACGCAGTTTCCGCAGGGGCGGGTCTGGGAATCAGCGTGGGTGTCAGTCCGCCCCCGCTGCTTCTACCTCCAAACCTTCCTAATCCGAGCTTTGTGGGGCACCCCACGCCAGTGGGTGGCAGGATCCGCCATCATCTCCCCCACTGGCACGCTATCACATCGGATGAGTGGGTGTTGCAGATCATCCGCAAGGGTTACTCCCTTCCCTTTCAGTCCACCCCTCCAGCCATGCCACCTCAGTACCAGCGCATGTCGGGGAAACACTTGGCGCTTATCCAGCAGGAAGTCACGACCCTCTTGGCCAAGGGGGCCATCGAGTGTGTTCCTGGGCCAGAAGTAGGGAGTGGTTGTTATTCCCACTCCTTTCTGGTCCCCAAGAAGGACAAGGGGGGCTTGCGCCCCATCTTGGACCTCAGGAACGTCAATCGCTTCCTCCGGAAGGAGAAGTTCAAGATGTTGACTCTGGCTCAGGTCTTGGCTGCCCTCGACCCTGGAGACTGGATGGTGGCGTTGGACTTGCAGGACGCATATTTTCACATCCCCGTCCTGCCGGCCCACCGGCGTTACCTGCGGTTCACGGTAGGCCAGGAGCATTTTCAGTTTGCTGTGCTCCCCTTCGGCCTTGCCAGTGCCCCTCGGGTGTTCACGAAAGTGATGGCGGTGGTCTCTGCTCACCTGCGCAGGTCAGGGGTGTCAGTCTTCCCCTACCTCGACGACTGGTTGTTGAAGGTGGGTTCGCCCCAGGCAGTTGTCACCCACCTTCAGACTACGGCCGACCTCCTGCATTTGCTGGGGTTCTCCATCAACGTGCCGAAGTCGCACCTGAGTCCCTCTCAGAAGCTCCCCTTCATCGGAGCGGTTCTGGATTCGACGCGGTTTCGGGTTTATCCTCCCGAGCAGCGAGTCCGGGATATTCATGCTATGATTCCGATCTTTCAGCCTCTATCCCGGGTTCGGTCAGGTTGACCCTCCGGCTCCTGGGCCTTATGGCCTCCTGCTGGTGCAACATGCCAGATGGCATATGCGGGCTCTGCAGTGGGACCTGAAGTTCCAGTGGGCACAGCATCAGGGCAACCTGTCCGATCATGTCCAGGTCTCGGAGGGCACTGCACGACAATTGCAGTGGTGGCTCACGAATCGCGATTGGGTCAATGGCAGATCCCTCTCCCTTCCCCAACCAGAGCACACAGTGGTGACGGATGCGTCCCTCCTGGGATGGGGAGGCCACTTGGGAGAGGCGGAGATCAGAGGCCTCTGGTCTCCGGCGGAGTCCCGGCTCCATATCAACCTTTTGGAGCTTCGGGCGACCCGACTTGCACTGAAGGCATTCCTTCCCTCTGTCCGGGAAAGTGTAGTGCAGGTGTTCACGGACAACACCACCGCCATGTGGTATTGCAACAAACAGGGCGGGTTGGGGTCCTGGACCCTATGTCAGGAGGCTCTGCGCCTCTGGACATGGCTGGAACATCAAGGCATTACCTTGGTGGTTCAACACCTGGCGGGTTCTCTGAACGCCAGGGCGGACGAACTCAGCCGCCGGTGCTTGATGGATCACGAATGGCGTCTGAACTCGTTCGTGGCGCAAGGTCTCTTTCAGCAGTGGGGAGAGCCTTGGTTAGATCTATTTGCCACAGAAGAGAACGCGCAATGTCATCAGTTCTGCGCGTTGGAATTTCCAAGGCGGCACTCGCTCGGCGACGCTTTTCGTCGCGATTGGAGTTGCGGTCTATTGTACGCCTTTCCGCCTATACCACTTCTGCCCAGAGTGCTGAAGAAGATTCGGTGCGACCGGGCCCAAGTCATCCTTGTGGCTCCGGATTGGGCACGAAGATACTGGTATCCCGAGCTACTCAGCATGGCGATCGATCCCCCGATCCGACTGCCTCTTCAGGAGGATCTTCTGTCAAAGCAGCAGGGGACGGTCCTCCACCCGAACCTGTCCAGCCTCCACCTCCATGCGTGGAGATTGAGCGGCGACAGTTGACAGCTTTCGATCTTCCTCCCGAAGTCTGTGATGTCATTCTGGCAGCCAGGCGTCCCTCCACTAAGACGGTATACGCCTGCAGGTGGAACAAATTTGTGGCATGGTGCACAGCAAAGGCTGTGGATCCCCTCTCTGCCCCTTTTTCTGAGGTTCTTCTGTTCCTTCTATCCTTGGCCCAGCAGGGATCTGCTCTGGGCACTATCAAAGGTTATCTTTCGGCTAACTCCGCCTTTCTACGGCTTCCAGATCAGCCTTCTCTTTTTAAGTCCCCGGTTGTTACCCGTTTCCTCAAGGGCATTACCCACACATTTCCTCCCGTGCCGTTCATAATGCCTCAATGGGACTTAAACCTTGTCTTTGCATACCTGATGTGCGCTCCCTTCGAGCCCCTTCATCACTGTCCTTTGCGTCTTCTCACTCTCACACATCTAAGATTATTTCTTGGCTTTTCGGTATCTTCAGCATTTGAAAGCTGGTCATATTTTACGGCAACTCTTGATAGCTGCCTTGCAACACCAATCATTTGAACACAAGAGGGTGCCAGATTGGAATACAATGCTGCGAAGTATCCTTTATGCGCAGGTAAACGGAGTGCTTAAATGGAAAAAGATAGTTTTGCCTGGGACCCTAAAAATCCTTGCACCAGAGCTGTTTCTTGTTACCTCTTACAACAGAAGGTCATCTGGTGTGTGCTTCAGTAAAGAACTCAACATCACTGAAAAGGTGAATGTTACAACATTCGCATTTGCAATGTGTACTTACGCTCCAGTCCTGCAAGGAGACTGCAGATAAACTCTATGTAGATTAAATAGTAGCTTTGCTGCATCCCTTGTGAATGCCCGGAATGAGAAGGTGTATGATGGCTGCAGTCATTGCAATGAATTGTTTTATTCTTGTTACTCATTCTGTGGGTTGATATTAATGACATGTGTACCAGTTTGCCGCTCATGATCCTCGCACACATGTGGAGATTCATGGTTTAAAATGTTCCCTGCTTCTGAGGGACCATACTTGGCAACCCTGAATCTGACACGGGAGGCGAGGCAGGCCACTGATCCCAGCCCCATCCTGGTAACTTGTTTTCAGACCCATCCAAGTCTAATAATATAACTGGTTAGGGCAGGTTCGCTGGGGCATTTGAACCCACTACATCCTGTGATAAGATGCAAAAGGGCAGCGTGGGGTCAAGGAAGTGGTAGGTACATAAGAGAAAACAGTTGTAGAAGTGGACATTCGTTTTGTAGGCTACTTTGTCCAGACATTGGATTAGATCCCCTTTACCTTCATCCCACTGACTATGACTAGGCCCAGACCGGCAATGATGGACCAGGAGTGGAATAAAGAAAGTCAGGGCTGGGGAAAAAAGGGGAATGGAGACTGTGTGTAAACACTTAAAATGATGCAAGATTGCCCTCAGCAGGCAGCTTTACTAATTAAATTGTGATCGCACATTTGATGTCAGTATAAAGGGACTTATTTATTGTGCAGTCGTTAAAGATGGCCTGATTAGCTTAGCAGAGGTAATTTCTCATGAATGAAAAAAACCATAACTATGATCAGTAATATTTCAGAGTTTTGACCATTTATTTTTCAGAAGAATGAAAAATTGATGAATCAGTTTCTCTGAAGATTTCCGAAAAATTAATTTTAGGGACTTCAATGTTCCACCATATCCATTTCAGTCTTAATAGGTTATCTATTCTACGATTAGATGTGATATTTGGCGTGTGTGAGGCTCTGGATAAAGATGTAACGTTAACAATTAGGATGGAGAGTGAAATTGGTGCTAATCATTGTGTACTCTGGCCAGCCACATTAGTGCAGTGACCTCTAGGTGTGATGGAAGTATGTCTCAGTGTCCTTGTCGCTATGCACAGTACATTTGGGCATAGAACTTGGATTTCTAACGGACCCTCCTTTTACTGCTCCGGCCACAATAACAAATGTACTGAGATCCGTAATGATCTCATTTTTTATGACGTTTGTGAATCATAAACAGTGCATGTAGGTGGTTATAGTCATGTAGTTTACCATAACTGTTATTTTTCAGATTTTAGGTTTTGCGTTGCAACCATGACCTAAACCATCCTTTCAGCTGTACTTTCTAAGGAAAATAAAAATTTTAAACAGCAAATATTAGTTTCTTTTTTGAGTAAAGAATAATAACTTCCTTTTAACAAAGCTTTCATAGACACACACATCCACACACACACACCTACATATAATCCTCCAAACAACCACCCTCCCCCACTGACCAGTGACATTAAATTATTGGTTGAAAGTGACTTACTTTATATTGAAACACACAAAAGGAGATGTGAGAAATGCTTGCAGTTTGTCTAACCACTGGCAATTGCTCGGAGTAGCATCCCAACCCATCGTTCTTTTGCTTACTGTGCCACCTCAGTTTGGATCCAGCCATATGCAAATCAGTCTTGAACCTGCTTCACATTGGAAAAGTCCAGCCCGAACTACCAAGCCAAGACCGGTTTCGCCCTAGTTTTCAGCTCATCAGCCGGGTACAGCTTGGTTTCAGTGAGCATGGGACCCCCCCGTCTAGGCATACCCATGCCACTTAGGGCAGTACATAATAAACACAAAAGGTGATGGGAGGAATTCTTGCAATTTGTCTAATTACTGGCAATCGCTCGGGGTGTCGTGTAGTTTCTATAAACCTTATATAGGATCTGCGCGTTTAGACAACATACACTGCGGGACTGGTGTTCAGACTGATTCCAGACACCCCCACCGGGTATGTTGGCCTGTGTACCAGCTAGCTCGCGATGCCACTATCACTTCCTCTTACCAAGAAGAGAATAGTTTCTGGCAACTATCAAACATGACAACCCTGATCCCTCAGGACCGTGGAAACATTAACTTACTTTTCGCTCAGTCACTCGTGCTCACTTGTCCTCAGAGAGATGCACAGAATAAACGGTTTGGATGTTTTCAATAAGTATTTATTGAACAGTCGTTATTCTAGTGTAAAATAAGTGCACTGAAATCATCAGTAGACAGTAGCATAGATAAATGAGTAGAAGCACTAAGAAAGTAAACAGATGGTAGGTCTCTACCATTTTGCTAAAATCATAAATACGGGCAAGTATATAGAATACATGGCAATAAAATGCGTACTTCTACGATGCACCCTAACAAGATGTACCTAAGTGTACCTAGTATATGAGTAGGTGTAAAGCCAAGAATCCCTCTAGGATAAAGCCAACCCCATTACCTGATGTGAAACTGCGGGACCCCGTTCTGGTCTCGAGCTGAACACCCCGCGAGGGATGTCAGACCACTGCGAGCTGGAGTATCTGCATGCAGGGACCTTAGTGTCTGGCGTCAGTGTGTCGGCCAGGAAGTCCTGATCTCCTCTGACTATCTCAGCATGATGTGGTGTTTATATAACCTAAGGTATCCCCAGGAGTTCTAACTTGGTGTGCCGGTGTCGGACTTAGGATGACGTCGGGAATGAACTTTACACATAGTTATTATGCAGGAGATGATGGTCCTGCTGTGATTCCAAGAAACTAAGAATCCTCATGCATAATTTATGAGGCCAGTGTCCAGGGAAAAACCCTATGTACTTGTGTGTAGTATTGTAACTAGGTAAAAGGTCAGTCCTTCAAATCCGTTATGTATGTAGTATAGGAGAGAATGTAGGTGAAGGGTTATGATGTTACCTAGACCTATATCTGGGTACCTATATGAAATATAACAGGGGTAGCATCCCAACCCATCGTTCTTTCACTCACCATGCCACATTAGTTTGGATCCAACCATATGCAAATCAGGCTTGACCCTGCTCCTCGTGAGAACAGTCAAGCCCAAACTGCCAAGCGAGGTCCTCCCTCAACCGGAGCACAAGCAACCCAGGACCGCTTTCTCCCTAGTTGCAGGCTCACCAGCTGGGTACAGCTTGGTTCTAGTGACACAGTGGATGATAGAGTACGGGGGTGATGAAAAGGCCCAACTCTCACCTCTAATACTAACAAGCCGCGTACTACCATACTAAGTAGCTGTAATCCATCAAGAACAATTTAATAGAGCTGGGTGGGGACATTAAAGTACATCGAGTGGCACCATAGTGCAGAGTACATGAAAGGGGCACATCACTCACGTACCACCCGCAGGGTCCAAATAACAGGAACACACCATCCAACCGTCGCACCAAAGGCTGAACTGCATTCTTGGACACAACAAATATTAACCTGGACACTCAATTAAGGAAGCACGTGGGGTAATCTTTGCGCCTTTTCTCACCGTGAGAGCAGGCAATGAAAGTTAAGGGAAGGTGAGAGACCTTGACCCTCCATGATCATGGATGCATAGCAATACTGGACTGAACTCTATAAGTGTCAGTCAAGAGCGACATGATGAGCTGTGAGAAAGTTGTAAAACCGGTACAACGGAACAGGCTGAAGAAACACTTCTTTTTAGGTAATACCCCTAAAGAAAGCTAGTGCAGACCAATCCCTAAAAGATGTCCTGACAGTGGTCAGAGAGTCTTGAGTTTCGCTGGAACAGAAGAGGAACACAGTGGTTCTGGACATCAGCCTGACACAAAACCGACCTTTAGTAAGTTTTAGAGTGGGAGGAAAGTGGAAAACTTGGTTGCGGTACATGCTGCCAACATTAAAAACTGCAAAGAAGAATTAACCAACTTAAGATCGAGACCCAGCTACCAACCTTAGGAGCAGAGGATACAGAAGAATGTTCAATTACAGTATCCGCCTGGTGGGAATCCCAGATGAAGCAGAAGGTTCCTTGTGGGAAATGACCATCTTTTGCCTGATGTCCTCCAAAATTTTACCCTGTCTACTTTGCTGACTTTAGATTTCTATGCACGTTACCCCTGCTAAACAGGTAGTGCCTGTGCTCCCTCTCTAACCATTTTGATATTGGGGTAAGCCTGATTGGTGCAATTAATCGTCCCATGAGGTCCTAGTATATGTTGGAGAAATACACCCCTTGAATGGAAAGCGAACTGCCACCTGTGTAACCTGTTAGCAGTAGCTTAAACCCTGCTGCTCAGACCCATCAAATTCTCCCTTGTGACACGTAGGAAACACTGATTTCAAATATAAAATAAGCAACCTCGAAGCACACCTTTCCGCCCACAGAGTACTGTGCATAATATTTAAGAGTGGAAAATGTGTGACATTAGAAACAACATATTACCCTAGTGACTATACCCAAAACAAAATATATATTCTACATTTTAATCTACAATTTTTTTAACTGCGCCAGCTAGAGACTCCATTCAAAGACTTGTTTGTATATTTAATACAAATCCAATCTCTTGGTGAAGTTGGATATATATTGAATATATATGAATTGTAACTTTTAGAAAATTACCTTTATCCTGCTTGAAGCTGTTGGAGGCAAATTTGCATTAGCTCTCCAGCCACTGCTCAGCCTGTACTTGGCCTAAATACGGTGTGAGAGAGGTGTGAACACTGCTCCCACAACAGATAAAATGGCCTGAGTGTGGAGAGGTGTTTTTCTTCTCCTTGCAGGAAGACCAGTTAGGACTTTGTTAACTTCAAAGTAGCCTTCCCTGTCACAAGTAAATGCCAGGTGACACCTGGAAAGGCCCTATCCTTTGTTTCCCTAGTCAGGCTGGAACCAAACCCAATGGAAGGAAAGCTACTCTAGAACTGGTTTTGTGTGAAAACAGAGGAAGGGACTGCTCATTACCCTGACCACACCTCTGGGTAGGCATACAGGCATTGTACAAAGGAGAAAAGGTTTCTCTATCTGGAACTTTGAGAGTGAGGGACACTGTGATTGTATTTGCACAATGGCAATCATGAACTGCTGAAAAAGTGATCTGAAAGAGACACGTTAGTGACAGATTCCTTACCTTAGAATATCCCCAGGCGTCAGACTGGATCAGGAAAGTTTTTGCGTAGCAGTACCCTTGCGCTTCGGTAGGCGGTGTCGTGCGGCTCCGCGTCCGTCGTCGGCACCGCCGGGATGACGTCGCGGGCAGTACTTAGACGCCGCCCCTGCGCGCTGACGTGAGTTCTTCTTTTTTCCGCGCCAGTAAGCGCAGATCCGGGAAGAGCAGTGCCCTAGTCAATTTTTGACTTACTTTTTGGTGATTTTTTCACTGTTTTTCTTCGAGTCATCTAGGCTCCGAGGTGTCGGTAGGGATGCCCGGCTTCAAGCCATGCGACGCCTGTGGTCGGATGATGTCGATCACAGACCCGCACTTAGAGTGTCTCTACTGTCTCGGCCGCGACCACGACACGAAGTCGTGTTCCGACTGCCGGGCCTTACACCCGAAGGCTTTGCGAGAGCGGTCTCGAAAGCTACTCGAGGTCCGGCAGTTGGCTCCGCGCCGCACCAAGCCCCGCTCACGAGAGAGGTTGAGGGGCCGGTCGCGGAGTCCTCGCCGGTCGTCCGAGTCCAAGTCTTCGCACTCCTCGGGTAAGTCGAAGCACAAAAAGTCTAAGAAGCACCATCGCTCTAAGACTTCACCTCGCCGGTCTCGCGACTCGGCTGAGGTCCCTGTCGGCACCGTCCCCGCCCCCACGGCTCCGGAGGTGCCTATGGAGCCGCCCCCGCATTACCCGTCCTTCCCGGGTTCGGGGGCGACTCCGGCCGAGATACAGAAATTCCTGTCGGCCATGGCCCGCCTCTTCGGGCCTCAAGGCCCCTCCGGTGCGCCTTCGGGCCCCGCGGGCCCTGATGGGGTTGCCCCGGCGCCGCCGCCGACTCCGGTCCCGGCGCCGCCTGTCTCACCAGCCTCGGCGCCGCCTGTCTCACCAGCCTCGCTCCCGGCCCCGGCTTCGGCCCCGGCCTCGATCCCGGCTCCGGTGGTACCGCAACCCCCATCGACGCCGGTTGACCTAACCACGCCTCCGCCGATGTCACCGGTGCCGTTCCTGACGCCGTCCGGGGCTCCGGGCGGCGTCGTTCCCCGGCTGTCTCCGGACGCGGCGTGGGACCGACGTCGCCCGACGCCGGCTCCGGCGCCACTGAGACCTTGGGTCCCTGACTTCCCTCCACCTCCTTATTTTCAGTCGGAGGAGGACCAGGAGAGCTGGGAGGGGTCGGAAGACCCTCTCACATAGCAGTGTGAGTATGATCAGGACTGGGCAGAGGAACTTGGGGATGCCAGTGGTCTGGACACTTCTCCTGACACTGGCATGCTGTCTCCTCCTTCCGTGGCTACGGAGGAGGGAGCAAATTTCGCAACGGTGTTGCGTAGAGCAGCTGGAGCCTTGCACCTCCAATTGTCTACAGTGGCTGTCAGGACTAACCTCCTGACGGAAGTGCTTCAGCCGGCAGCTACCTCCTCGGAGCCGTTGCTGCCGTTTAATGATGCACTGTCTGACGTTCTTTTGGGCACCTGGTCCAAGCCCGCCATAGGGGCTCCTGTGGATAGGAACGTGGCCCGACGCCATCGTCCTGCTCCGGGCGACCCCTTGTTTCTCTCTCAACATCCCACCCCCGAGAGCTTGGTTGTCCAAGCCTCTGCCTCCCAAACCGCCTTCCCTACCGCCCCTCCGGATAGGGAATCCAAACGCCTGGACCAATTTGGGAAGAAGGCCTTTTCTTCCTCCAGTGCGGGCTTGCGGTCCGTCAACACCGCTTGCCTTTTGGGCCGATATTCCCACTCTCTGTGGGATTCGGTGGCTGCCGTTTTGCCCCAGTGTTCTGAGGAGGTCCAGACACTGCTTACCCGCACCATTGCGGAAGGTAGGGATGCGGCAAAGTACACCATACGTTGTGGCCTTGATACCGCCGACTCGCTGGGCAGATCGCTTGCAACGACGGTGGCGCTGCGTCGCCACGCCTGGCTGAGAACAACTGGTTTCTCGGGTGATGTCCAGAATACACTCATGGACATGCCCTTTGATGGAGTCGGTCTTTTTGGTTCCAAAGCAGACCATGCGCTGGAGCGTTTTAAGGACTCACAGGCTACTGCCAAGTCCCTGGGCCTTTCTGCTGTGCGCCCTCCGCTAACCTCTGCTTTTCGCCCCTTTCGTGGCCACGGAAGGGGCTCACAGTCACTTCCGCTGCCCAGCCACCGGCACGCGCAGCAAGCGTCTCCGCGTGGCCGAGGACGTGGCCTCCGCCGTGGCGGGTCGGGCAACCAGCGTGCGGGTCAGGCCACCAACTCCGCCCCGTCCGCGGCCTCCAAGCCCTCCTAGTCCTTCCTTTCAGGTGCACAGCATGCCAGTAGGGGGCAGGGTCCGCCATCACCTTCACCACTGGCGTGCCATCACCTCGGACAGGTGGGTCTTGGACATTGTCCGAAGGGGCTACTCCCTCCCCTTCGAGACCACCCCCCCCAGCCATGCCACCTCAATTCCACTGCATGTCAGGTGATTACTTGGTGCTTCTGCAGAAGGAAGTCATGGCCCTCTTGGCCAAGAGGGCCATCGAGCATGTTCCGACCCCAGAAGTAGCACGTGGTTGCTACTCCCACTACTTTCTGGTGCCCAAAAAGGACAAGGAGGACATGCGTCCTATCTTGGACCTCCGGAACGTCAATCGCTTCCTCCGGAAGGAGAAGTTTAAGATGCTCACCCTAGCTCAGGTCTTGACTGCCCTCGACCCTGGAGACTGGTTGGTAGCGTTGGACTTGCAGGACGCTTATTTCCACATCCCCGTCCTGCCGGCCCACCGGCGTTACCTGCGGTTCACGGTAGGCCTCGAGCATTTTCAATTCACTGTGCTCCCCTTTGGCCTTACAAGTGCCCCTCGGGTGTTCACGAAAGTGATGGCGGTGGTCGCAGCTCATCTGCGCCGGGCAGGGCTTCCAGTCTTCCCCTACCTCGACGACTGGCTGCTGAAGGCGGGCTCGTCCCAGGCAGTCGTCTCCCACCTCCAGACTACGGCCGAACTCCTGCACTCGCTGGGGTTCTCCATCAATGTGCCGAAGTCGCATCCGATTCCTTCTCCACAGCTCCTTTTCATCGGAGCGGTTCTGGACATGACGCAGTTTCGGGCCTATCCTCCCGAACGGCGAGTCCGGGATATTCAGGCTATGATTCCGATCTTTCAGCCTTTATCCTGGGTTTCGGTACGGATGACCCTGAGGCTGCTGGGCCTCATGGCCTCCTGCATCCTGCTGGTCGATCATGCCAGATGGCATATGCGGGCTCTGCAGTGGGACCTGAAGTTCCAGTGGGCGCAGCACCAGGGCAACCTGTCCGATCACGTCCAGATCTCGGAGGGGACTGCAAAACAGTTGCAGTGGTGGCTCTCGAACCTGCAATGGGTCATGGGCAGATCCCTCTCCCTTCCCCAGCCAGAGCACACAGTTGTGACGGACGCGTCCCTTCTGGGATGGGGCGGTCACATGGGAGAGGCGGAGATCAGAGGCCTCTGGTCTCTGGCGGAGTCCCGGCTCCATATCAACCTTCTGGAGCTCCGGGCGATCCGACTTGCACTCAAGGCATTCCTTCCCTCTGTCAAAGGGAAGGTAGTGCAGGTGTTCACAGACACCACCACCGCCATGTGGTACTGAAACAAACAAGGCGGGGTGGGGTCGTGGACCCTATGTCAGGAGGCTCTGCGCCTCTGGACATGGCTGGAACATCAGGGCATGTTCCTGATGGTTCAACACCTGGCAGGTTCCCTGAACGCCAGGGCGGACGAACTCAGCCGCAGGTGCATGATGGATCACGAATGGCGTCTTCACTCGGAAGTGGCGCAAGGACTCTTTCTACAGTGGGGAGAGCCTTGGTTAGATCTATTCGCCACCGACGAGAACGCGCAATATCAGCAGTTCTGCGCGTTGGAATTTCCAAGGCGGCACTCGCTCGGCGACGCTTTTCGTCGCGATTGGAGTTGCGGTCTGTTGTACGCCTTTCCGCCTATACCACTTCTACCCAGAGTGTTGAAGAAGATTCGGCGCGACCGGGCCCAAGTCATCATTGTGGCTCCGGACTGGGCTCGAAGAGTTTGGTATCCTGAGCTACTCAGTATGAGTGTCGATCCCCCGATCCGTCTGCCTCTTCGGGAGGATCTTCTGTCGCAGCAGCAGGGGACGGTCCTCCACCCGAACCTGTCCACTCTCCACCTGCTTGCGTGGAGATTGAGCGGCGGCAGTTGATTCCTTTCGACTTGCCTCCCGAAGTTTGTGATGTGATTCTGGCGGCCAGGCGTCCCTCCACTAAGGTGGTATACGCCTGCAGGTGGAACAAGTTTGTGGCATGGTGCACAGCAAAGGCTGTGAATCCCCTCTCTGCCCCTCTTTCTGAGGTTCTTCTGTTCCTTCTTTCTCTGGCCCAACAGGGTTCTGCCCTGGGTACCATCAAGGGCTATCTTTGTGCCATTTCGGCCTTCCTCAGGCTTCCTGATCAGCCCTCCCTTTTCAAGTCCCCTGTCGTTAACAGGTTCCTAAAAGGCATTACACACCTCTTCCCTCCTGTTCCGTTTGTGATGCCTCAGTGGGACTTGAACTTGGTTCTTACCTTTCTCATGTGCACTCCCTTTGAGCCTCTGCATAACTGTCCTCTTCGTCTTCTGACTCTGAAGACAGCCTTTCTGTGGCCATCACCTCCGCTCGGCGGGTGTGTGAGCTCCAGGCTCTATCATGCAAACCTCCCTTTCTGTCTGTCCATCCAGACAAGGTTGTTCTTAGGACGCGTCCGTCCTTCTTGCCAAAGGTGGTTACTGCCTTCCACATTGGGCAGACCATCACTTTGCCCACCTTCTTTCTGCCTCCGCATCCTTCCAGAGAGGAAGAGAGGCTCCACCGTCTGGACCCAAAACGTGCGCTTTCCTTTTATATCAACCGCACACAACACTTCCGGGTGGATGACCAGCTCTTTGTTGGCTACGTGGGCGCCAAAAAGGTCGGGCGGTGCACAAGAGAACCATCTCCCGCTGGGTAACCTTGTGTATCAAAGCCTGCTATTCTTTGGCTAAGAAGGAGCCTCCTGTTGGGCTGCGTGCCCATTCCACCAGGGCAACGGCTGCTACCACGGCTTTAGGCCGCGGTGTTCCTCAGCTACGTGGGCCTCGCTGCACACGTTTACAAAGCATTACTGCCTTGACAGTCCGGTCCGGAGGGACGGCTTCTTTGGCCGTTCTGTCCTCCGGGACTTCCTTGTCTGATCTTTGTTCGCAGACCCACCACCGGGGTTGGTATTGCTGGTATCTATTCTAAGGTAAGGAATCTGTCACCAACGTGTCTCTTTCAGTTGCACAAGTTACTAACTTGTGTAACGATATATCTGTAAGAGACAGTAGTTAGTGACAGATTCCTTACAGCCCCACCCATCCTCCCCGTTCTGCGAACTGATTTCTAGGGTTAAGGACATCCCTTTCAGGGCCCTAGTATTTTTCAGACACCTATGTCAGCTTATTGCATGGCTCTGCGTTCCTGGCGCGGAAAGTTGTGTACAGAACTGACGTCAGCGCGCAGGGCGGCGTCTCAAGTACTGCCCGCGACGTCATCCCGGCGGTGCCGACGACGGACGCGGAGCCGCACGACGCCGCCTACCGACGCGCAAGGGTACTGCTACGCAAAAACTTTCCGGATCCAGCCTGACGCCTGGGGATATTCTAAGGTAAGGAATCTGTCACTAACTACTGTCTCTTACAGATATATCGTTACACAAGTTAGTAACTTGTGCGTTAGGCTTGTCACTGGGCGATTTACCCCGTTGGTTGAAGAGAGTTCAGGAGTCAACCTGACTCACTGACTGACACCAGGCATAAATGTGGCGCCCCAAGGCACCATCCTTAAAACACTTACTGGACCTGCAGAAGATCAGAAGAGTACTGGACCTGCTTTGTGTTACCTGAGAGGAGCCCTGATGGGCTGGAGTTGCTTCTTCCTATACCCAGAACAAAGAAGTGAACCCCAAGATTCTGTTGGCTGACCTCCTGTGTGGCTACAGGGACACAACCAGTGCTTAATTTGTAAAGAAAAAAAGGGGCAGCGCCCTCGTCAGGAGGCACCACCCATTGCCACTGCCAAATGACTGTACCAACACAACGACTAACAATGACACTCCAAGTGTGACAATTCAGACTATTCCAGGCCCCCACAGTTATAAGAATGGTTTGGGAGGCAGGTATTATTTACTTTTAATGTTTATTTAATTAATAAACAACCGTTGTTATGCTTAGCACTAAATTAGACAAACTACACCACCATGTGGCAGACTGTCATAAGTGCTGATGTTGACAATTAAGTGCTAATGCTGAGCACTGGAAACCACCGGCTCAAATTAAGCCCTGGACACAAGCTGCAAGAGGCATATACCTGCAGTGCCCAGATGACCAGTGGCAACAAGACCTGAACTGGACTAAGCTGTTGTCACCTGCATGACACCCTGAGAGTCTCTTAAGTGCCTTCCCCTGAAGTCCTGGTGACCTTAGAAGTGTACTCCTGTGGTTGTTTGGGTACCAGAAGAAAGTTTGGAATCTTTTGAAAACTTTCCCTGCAGAACTACACAGGAACTAGCCATAAGAAGTATCTGACCGGCAGTTCCACAGTGACGGATTGAATTTCAGTTTTGTTTCGCTCATAGGTCCCAGCACCTCTGTAAAATGAGTTCCATTTTGCACTGGGACTTAAAAGAAAAGTCAATGTTTTCTTCAAAAAAGTGACAGTCCTTTTCTGAAGTAGGACTTAGTCACTTTTTCGAACTTTTCTGGCTTCCAGACTTTCACTGGGACCAAACTACTTGCTGTATTCCTTCACAACTCCATCGCGGTCAGTCTCAAATAGTGCCAAGGTACTGGTCTACCACTATCATAGACTACCACTGGCTCTTTGTGTGTTTTGATGTTATTAAACATTTAAAAATTCACATCTACTGTTTCCCTTATTGGATGTTTGTTATTTGGTGTCATTTCGTTCTTTTTATTGTACTCTATTTTTCTAATTTGGTTTGGGACTTTTATTGCTTGGTGTTTTGCCTATTATTGTTTTGGTACTGCATACTTTACTCACTGCCTTAAGTTTAGTCTTTATGGTCTGCTCAGTGTCGTATCCTCCACTGCCTTGAGCGTGGGTTAATTTAATTACTTGAATTAGTTGGGTCACCCTGACAAGAAGCGTTATTATTCCTTAAGGTGGGCAGTCGCTCACCGACAAATAATAATCCAATTTCTTACAGGATTCAACTGAGTGCTTTGTGGATACGCTGATCCTTCATACCATCAAACCTGAAGGTCTTTCACATTTTTTTGTAATTGAAAAGATGCACCACCCTCCCCCCGCCACCACAAACACACAAAAACGCCAGGCACGATAAAGGGCAATAAATGCCCCTTGCTTTAATTTGAGGGGGGCACACAACTAGTTGGGGGATGAAGCTCCCTTGGCTCCTGAGGGTCCTTGGTGCCCAAGAACCCCTCCTGTTACCTCCAGTATGTCCCGCACAGCGAGATTGCTGAGAGCTCGTGGGAGGCCCCTTCCCCTTTCCCCACCACTCTGCAAACGTGCCTCCTGGTGCACAATTGGTTGGGGGATGAAGTCCCCTTGCATGCTGAGACTCCTTGGGGGCTAACAACCCCTCCAGATACTTCCAGTAAGTCCCACACAGGCAGATTGCTGAGAGCGCGTGGGTGGGCCGCCCCCTTTCTCCACCACTCTGCAAACGCCTCTTAGAAATTCACAAAGGTTCCAGGGACATTATAGTTAGGAAATAGATTTAAAAAAGCTTAAAAATTTACTTTAAAAAACCAAAGATTACAGGGACGTTATTGTAAGGCTCAGATTTCACTCGTACCAAACCATTGTGATTCAGGGGTTATAGTTACCTGAGCTAACTACAATTTACGCCCACCGAATGCACTGCTTATGACCTCACATATTACATCACTCATGACATGGTCAGTGACATCACTGATGACACCTCAAATGACATCACTAATGATATCATCCACATAACCACTAACACAACCACTCTCACCCCCATATAACCTATCACACGATCACTCAGATATCCATTCACAAACCCATACAAATACTCATGCACCCATTCACTAGAGGCACTCACACACACACACCCACTCACTCACCCATACAGCTATTCATACAACCAGTCACTCACCCATATAGCCACTCACACAGCCACACACTCACCCTTACAGCTGCTCACATACCCACTTATTCAACCATAGATCCACTCACACACCCATACAGCCTCTCAACGCAGCCACTCACTCACCCATACAAGTACTCACACATCCATACTACCACTTACATACCCATTCACACATCCATAGCACTCCCCTATCTACTCCCTCATGCATACAGTTGTTCACACAGACACTCTCCGATACAACCACTCACACACCAACTCACTTAACCAAACACTCACTCAAACACCACTCCCTCACCCATACAGCCACTTACACACCCATTCACTCACTTATGTAGCCATTCAGACACCCACTCACTCACCCATACAGCCATTGGCACATCCACTCTCACCAACATAGTTACTCACACACCCTCTTACTCACCCACACAGCTGCTCAGATAACTACCTATACACCCATACAGCCACTCACACACCGATACAGCCACTCCCACAAAACCAGTGACCCACACACCCACAAAACCACTCACACACACCCATACAACCACTCGGATACCCACTGACACAACCAGTCACACACCTACAGTCACTCATGCATGCACTCACACACCCATACAGCCACGCACACACTCAGCCACACACTGATACAATCACACATCCACTCAGTCTAATCCTAAAATGTTGATTTAAAGGTCTGTTGTGCTATGAATTTAGTTTCAGTAATTCAGGAAACATTAGTTTTCCTTTTTACCAAAATCTCAATATTTAAGTGCATACACTCATTAGATTAACACATTGATTTGTAGTGGATTTATATGTCCTCTATCTCTGCGCAAGCATAAAGTAATGTCAACATGTTTATATCAATGCCATTTCTCTTCTATTGTTTGATATGAATGGATTCCCATGCTTATTATTTGCATAATTTTTGACTATGCTTGATTTATTAATTGGGGATTGCATACTTTGTATCTTAATGCAATGGAAGTGATCATAGAAGCACCTAAACATTAGTTTATCTCAAAATTTACTGCGACTAATTCTCAGATAGTGCTTTGGTAGATCGGTTTATTTCAAAAATTGGTTAACAGGTTTAGCAAACTGCTTGACTAATTTATGGGGTAAGGTGTAATATTGACACGATCTTGCTACATCTTCCGTCAGAAAATAATTTTGTTTTACACACTTTCCACACGTTGGAGAAATGTCAATTCAAATGTTATGTTTGAGGCATATGAGCCGTAGATCGTATACTTGTGCATAGATCGCCATCTGGTGTTGGGCTCGGATGTTTGCACTTTGTTTTTGTCTTGGTAGAAGTCTTTGTAGTCACGAGGTAGTTGACTCCTCCTTAGGACGATAGTGTGCATGGGCATCGACTCAATCTCCAGATTGTTTTTTTCCGCCATCGGGTTCGGATGTGTATTGCGACGCTCCGGTTCGGGATCGTCTTCGAACCTTTTCGACGCGCAATCCTTACCACTCGACGGTATTGTTTTCGATCGCGTTTTTCCCTTTCGACGCGTATCGTAAAAATCCCAGTACTTCGATCGACGCGGGCCGTGAGGCCTACCCGCGCGACCACGCAAGCAGTCCATGGAACGGACTCCATTTAAAAAATGCCCCGGGTGTGGTGCGAAGTTCCCATACACGGACTTGCACGAGGTCTGCAACCTCTGCCTCTCCCCAGAGCACGAAGAAACCACCTGCGAGGCCTGTCTATCATTTCGATCCAAGAAAACAATTCGTGATCATCGGGCTCGACGGCACGAGATGAGACGCGGCACTAGTCTGGTGCCGGATATCTTTGGAGAAGAATTGGAACTCCACACCAGCGCAGAAGAAGTGCACATTTCCGTGTCTGAAGCCGACAACTCCGACATGGAAGAGGACTCCAACATCACTACGGCTCAACGAACCGTGAGTAAAGAGCCCCAACTGCACACAAAACCACCAAAGACTCCGGTTACACCTTCGCCCTCGGGCTCAGGTCGACACCGTGATACTGTTTCAGACGCCCCGCCTTCGAGCCCGGCTATGAAACATAAACCCAAACCTTGCGGCTCGGGATCGAGCCAACCCCGTCCAAGTGTCGAACCCACATCTTCGGCACCGAAACACAAGGCCAAGTCTGACTCTCCGCTGTCGGCGCCGAAAACATCTTCGGCACCAAAAGACTCACAAAAAACAAAGACTTCGGAATCGATACCACCGAGACCGAAAGTTTCGGAACAGACACCGGTTAAACCGAAAGCATTGGAGCCGAAACCAATTAAAGAAAACATTTCGGAACCGAAACCAAAAGAAAACCCTGCGTATCCGAAACACGGAAAAACTAAGCCTTCAGAATCGAAACAGCCCGCACCGAAGGGCACCGATCCTAAAAAACACGGAAGTCCTCGTAAACAGACTCCATCTAAAGAACTTCCTCCACAAGAGTCTTTGGATCCGAAGCAAAAACAATTGCATATTGACCCAGACACTGGGAAACTTCGAGCAACACTTCCCAAAAAACGGAAGTTGGACCTCCCTGAAGATTACCGCATACCTTTAAAGAAAAAAGACATGGATACGAACCCCTCTCCCCCTTACATACCCCCCCTCTCCTCCACCTTTTAACCCACATCTAATGATTTCACCAGTAAATTCACCACCATCACATTTTTCACCTGGGCAACAGGATGATAATTGTGAGGACGGGGATGGGGAAGGGGATGGAGATGATGATCAGGACAACATTCCACAGGACCCAGACCCCTGGGATGATTGATAAATACCCGGATCATACTAATGACCCCGATCTATATCCCTCCAGACCATCACCACCCGATGATAATATCAGTATCGCACAACTCATTAATAGAGCTGCTCAATAGTATGGGGTGGAATTACACACTGACCCCTTAGAAGAGGATTTTTTAGTAGAAACTTTCGCTCCATCACAAAAAACCACAAACACACTACCCATGCTTAAGGGGTTGATAAAACACGCCAATGAGTTATTCAAAGACCCTGTTAGGGCTAGAATAATTACGCCACGGTTGGACAAAAAATATAAAGCCGCTCCTACAGACCCAATTTACATCGGGTCAGGTACCTTTAGATTCCCTTGTCGTTTCAAACGCACGAAAAAGGGCAAATTCTCAGACAACAGGTGACGCCCCTCCACCTGACAAAGAATCAAAACTTATAGATGCATCAGGCAAGAGAATTGCATCTCAAGCGCCCAATCATTGGCGCATTGCTAATGCGCAAGCTCTCCTGGCGCGGTACGATAGAGCTCACTATGACGAGCTAGAAAAACTGATGCAACACTTACCAGACCAATACAAAGCTTAAGCTCACGACCTCATTCAAGAGGGTAAACTTATAACAAACACTTCCATTAAATGTGCCCTGGATGCAGCTGATACAGCCTTGCGTGCCATTAACACCAGCATTTTGCTAAGACGACATGCTTGGCTCTGCATCTCAGGCTTCAAACAAGAGGTACAGTCAACACTGCTTAATCAGTCATTTGATCAAGAACACCTTTTTGGCCCCACAATTGATTCTTCATTAGAAAAAATGAAGAAAGACACCGAGACTGCTAAAGCCATGGGGGCATTACAACTACCCTCTAACAGAGGTTCTTTTCGTCGCTCCTTTTATAGGGGTGGCTCAAAGACGGCTGCATCAGAAAACACCGTTTCCTCTTACAAAAGCCCCAATCAATCCTCCTCATCCAGAGGATATTTTCGGGGAGGATACAGAGGGAATAACAATAGAGGAAGAGGAAACTCCACCCGCACTTCCCCTACCACTAAACAGTGACTTCCCTCCACTACCCCTGATCATTCCATTCCTGTCGGGGGACGGCTAACACAGTTCCTACCTGTCTGGCATTCCATCACAACAGACAAGTGGGTAAGACAAATTATCCAGTATGGTTACTGCCTGGAACTCACCTCTACCCCCCCAAACATTCCTCCCAGACAACGTCCAATGTCCACGGAACATCAGACACTTCTGAAACAAGAAGTTCTCTCTCTATTACAAAAACATGCAATAGAATCAGTCCCCCTATCTCAACAAGGCACAGGGGTTTACTCCCTCTATTTTCTGATCCCAAAAAAGGATGGCTCTCTCAGGCCCATATTGGACCTCAGACCACTAAACCTCTACATTCAGTCAGACCACTTCCACATGGTCACTCTTCAACAGGTGCTTCCACTACTTCAACAGGACGACTTTCTCTCCACCCTGGATTTAAAGGATGCCTACTTTCACATTCCCATTCACCCCGCTCACAGGAAATCTCAGGTTTGTGGTAGATGGTCAACACTACCAGTTCAAGGTCCTCCCATTCGGGGTGACTACAGCACCCAGAGTCTTCACCAAGTGTCTCGCAGTGGTTGCAGCCCACTTAAGAAGACCGCAAATTCATGTTTTCCCTTATCTAGAAGACTGGCTTATAAAAGCCAAGTCACACAGCAGCTGTGTGCACCACACACACAAAACAATCCACCTGCTTCACCACTTGGGATTCACGGTAAACCTCACCAAATCCCACCTCCAACCCTCCAACATACAACAATATTTAGGGGCTACAATAGACACTTCAAAAGCTCTAGCATACCCTAATCCAGTCAGGATAAGTGCCATACAAGCTCTAATACAAAAATTTCAACCTCAACACTCACTACCAGCGCGAGTGTTCATGCAGTTAATCGGGATGATGGCCTCTTGCATTTTCATCGTCCCTAATGCAAGACTCCAAATGCGTCCCTTACAGGAGTGCTTGGCACGTCAGTGGAACCAGGCTCAAGGTCAGCTAACAGATCTGGTGTTGGTAAATGACCGCACCCATCGCTCTCTGCAGTGGTGGAACACACAAAACCTTTCCAAAGGGCGGCCGTTTCTTGACCCGGTTCCACAGATAGTGCTCACAACAGACGCATCGCTCACCGGCTGGGGAGCTCATCTTCAAACCCATACCATTCAAGGCATATGGACCCCTCAACAAAAACAATTCCACATAAACTACCTGGAATTGCTGGCAATCTTCTTAGCGTTAAAATCTTTTCAGCTCCACCTCCTAGGCAAAGCTGTCTTGGTCCGTACAATATAATAGCAATGTACTACATACAGAAACAGGGAAGACACACACTCTCCAGCTTTCACACCTAGCTCAAAGCATATGGAGATGGGCCATTCCTCAAAAAATATATCTCCTGGCAGAACACCTCCCAGGAGTACACAATCAAATTGCATATCTACTCAGTCGCCAACAACAGCAGATCCACAAATGGGAACCTTACCCTCAAGTTCTGCTTCCATTCTTTCAAATGTGGGGCCACCCAGAAATAGACCTGTTCGCCACACACCAAAACGCAAAATGCCCAAGCTTCGCATCCAGGTTTCCACACCCATTCTCCAAAGGCAATGCGCTATGGATGAACTGGTCAGGCAAATTTGCTTACGCTTTTCCGCCTCTCTCTCATTCCACTAGTGGTTCGGAAACTCAAACAGCATTCCCTCACAATGATCCTAGTTGCTCCAACATGGGCCCGACAACCATGGTTCACAACCCTCTTGGAACTATCAGTAGTTCCTCATCAAAAGCTACGCCTCTCACCCAAGCTTCTCACTCAGAACCATGGAGAGATGAGGCATCCAGATCCCAATCAACTCAACCTTGTGATCTGGCACCTGAAGTCCTAGAGTTTGGCTACCTTAATTTACCGCTAGACTGCATGAACATCATTAAGGAGGCTAGACGCCCTACCACTAGAACTTGCTATGCCGCAAAGTGGAAAAGATTTGTAATTTACTGTACAAATAACAAAATCAACCCACTAGATGCTTCCATTCAACACATCATCTGTTACCTTTTGCATCTACAACGATGTAACCTACCATATACATCCATTAGACTACATCTTGCAGCAATAGCAGCCTATCTCCAAAACAGACAACATTTGTCTTTGTTTAGGGTGCCAGCTATCAAGGCATTTATGGAAGGACTTAAAAGGATAATTCCACCTAGAGTTCCACCCTCTTCAGTATGGAACCAAAATGTGGTACTTACCAGACTCATGGGTCCCCCATTTGAACCTATGCATAAATGCGAATTACAATTCCTATCATGGAAAGTAGCATTCCTAGTTGCGATCACCTCTCTCAGAAGAGTCGGTGAACTCCAGGCATTAACCATACAAGAACCATTTCTCCAAATCCATCATAACAAACTGGTTCTTAGGACTAATCCAAAATTTCTACCTAAAGTTGTCTCTGCTTTCCACCTTAACCAGTTTGTAGAACTCCCAGTGTTTTTCCCTCTACCAGACTCAGTAGCAGAACAAGCTCTTCACACGCCAGATGTAAAAAGGACAAAATCACCAGTGTGCATCTGTTCTTGGCATGTAGAGCTGTAGATTCGTATACGGCCACCCACCTCCCCGGATACCTCTATCTGTTCCAGTACTATCTTACTTAGATACATTACACATGGACATCCTTTTCTATTTCTTACTAACTCCATCATAACCCTCCATGGCAAAACAATCTGGAGATGGAGTCGAAGCCCATGCGCACTATCGTCCTAAGGAGGAGTCAACTACCTCGTGACTACAAAGACTTCTACCAAGACAAAAACAAAGTGCAAACATCCGAGCCCAACACCAGATGGCGATCTATGCACAAGTATACGAATCTACAGCTCTACATGCCAAGAATAGATGTATACTAGTAAGTAGCGTATTCCTTTTAGTTCACACTTGTTTGGAGTATGATTAAGTGAAAAGCAAAAGGTTATATTTGATTTCTTTTTAAAGTAAGTGTACATTCCTGGTGATCCTCTCCTTCTCCCACCTAGCCATATATTTACCTGACTAGCAATCATGCCCACAGGCAGTGCCCATCACCATATACACCTGGTGAATTTCTTACACCATAGTTGCATTGCTAAATTAACATGCAGTCCCAATTCTCACTCTGCTACATATCCACTCACGAGTTAGTTAACTAACCAGGCAATGTAGCTACCAAAGATATATATATATATATATATATATATATAGTTCCTACCACAAGAAGAAGAGTAAGAAGTCAAAGAGGTCTTCGACTTCACCCTGTCATTTAAAGTCATCCCACGAGTTGAGGGAGCATTGTCATTCGAGGGCTGGCTCCTGGGTTCAGTCTGGGCCAGCTTCATTGCTTTTCAACCACGCCCCCCTCCCCCCAACTCCATGAGTTCTATGAGGTCATGCACCTCCTATTTGGGCAGCCCATTCCTGCTAGTGCATATTTGGGCCCCACAGGTTCAGGAGGGGCCCCCACTAGCTCTCCTCTGGTGGTTCTGTCCTCAGCTCCAGTCGGGCCCCTTGGATCCACGGATGGATCTGGACTGGCACCGGTTGTACCACCTATAACTTCCCCGGTGCCAGTCCTGATGCCTATGCTCTCAATACCATCTCCATTCTCATTCCCAACCCTGATGAATACCACCCTCTAGACCCTAACATGGACTAGTGTAAGGATTTGGCGGATGCCAGCGGAAGGACACCTCTTCAGATACTGGCATGGTCTCTCCTCCTACCATGACTATGGAGGAGGGAGCCTCATTTGCTATGGTGGTGAGAAGGGTTGGTCGAGGTCCTGGACCTTAGTCTACCCTCAGTGGCAGTTAAGACTAGCGTTTTGACAAAGGTGCTGCAGCCGTGAGTGACCCACTCAGAGCCGCTTCTGCCATTTAATGAAGCCCTCACTGACATCCTGCTTGGGACTTAGTCCAAACCCAGCACAGGGGCTCCTGTGAACAGGACGATTGCCCATCTCTACTGCTCCCCCCCCCCCCTCCCAAGGCCACAAATTCCTTACACAACACCTTACCCCGGAGAGCAAGCTTCCACCACCCATGTAAACCCTGGCACATTCCCTACTACTCCACTGGATAGGGAGTCTAAGCGACTGGACACCTAAGGAAAGAAAATGTTTTCTTCCACCATCCTGGCACTGCCGCCCGTGAACACTGCGTGCCTTTTGGACTGTTACTCCCATGCTCTGTGGGATTCAGTGGCGCAGGTGCTGCCCATGTTTCTGGAGGAGACCCGGGCCACACTTTCCCAAGCTACCGCAGATGGGAGTGATGCAGCCAAGTTCACGATCCGCTGTGGGCTGGAAATGACCGACTCACTGGGCAGAGCGGTTTCTTCGGTGGCCTTGCGGCTCCATGCCTGACTGATGAGAACTGGCTTTTCTGGGGATTACCAAGTGTCGATTATGGACATGCCCTTTGATGGCTCTTATCTCTTAGGAGACAAGCCGGACTCCGCACGGGAGAGCTTTCAGGAACAGCAGGGCTACGGCCAGATACTTGGGTCTTTCCATGGCCCCTTGCCAGCCCCAGTCCATTTTTCACTTCTTTTGTGGCCATGGAAGGGGCTTCGAGGTGTGTCTTTACACACCAGGCCAGCAACCCAGCCTTTGCTTTTCCGAGGATGCTGTACCCACAGGCCTAGTGGGTTGGGCAGCCAGAGTTCAGGCCTCTCCACCACCCCCGGCAGCCGCAGCCTCCAAACCCCTTTAGTTTGTCCTCTCACCATCATGGGCACCCAGTGAGAGACTGGATTCGCCATCACCTGTCCGATTGGAGGTCAATAACAGACCACTGGGTTCTTCAACTTGTCCTAAGGGGCTACTCCCTCCCCTTCGTATCCCCCTCCACCCATGCCACCCACTTGCGACAAGCTGACGGGGGACCATCTCTCCTTGCTCTGCCAGGAAGTGAGGGCTTTCTTGGCCAAGGGAGCTATAGAGAGAGTGCCGACGCCAGAAGTAGGTTGTGGTTGTTATTCACGCTACTTTCTTGTGCCCAAGAAGGATGGAGGCCTTCGTATTATACTAGACCTGCGCCCTATCCTAGACCTGCGCCCTCTCAATTACTTCCTCAAGAATGAAGAGCACAAAATGCTCACACTTGCTCAAGTCCCATCTGCCCTCGACCCGGTAGACTGGATGGTAGCGTTGGACTTACAGGACGCATATTTCCACATTCCGGTCCTGCCTACTCACAGGCGTTACCTGTGGTTTGCGGTGGGCCGCGAGTCCTTTCAGTTTGCTGTGCTTCCTTTTGGCCTTACCAGCGCCCCTCAGGTGTTCAGCAAGGTGACAGCGGTGATTGCATCTCATCTGCGGAGATCAGGGGTGTCAACTTCCCATATCTCGACAACCTGCTGTTAAAGGCAGGCTCCCCCCAGGCTGTCGTATCCCACCTTCAGACTTTGGCGGACCTCTTGCATTTTATAGGGTTCACTACCAACACGCTTAAGGCACACCTGACTCCATCACAGACGCTCCCTTTCATCAGAGCTGTTCTGGGCATGGTGCAGTTTTGGGCCTGTACTCCCGAATGGTGAGTTTAGGCTATAATACTGATTTTCCAGCCTCTATCCTGGATTTCGTTGAGACCGACTATGAGGCTGCTGGGCCTAATGGCCTCCTGCATCCTGCTTGTGACACATGGCTCCTGGCATATGTGGATTCTGTAGTGGGATCTGAAGTTACAGTGGATGCAGTATCTGGGGAATCTGTCTGACATAGTCTAGATCTTGAAAGAAACTCTAAAAGATCTGCAGTGGTGGTTAACGAACTGCGATTGGGTCAGCGGCATAGCCCTTCCCTTCCCCAACCAAATCTCAGTGGCGACAGATGCATCAGTCCAGGGATGGGACGGCCATCTGGGAGAGGTGGAGATCAGAGGTCTCTGGTCTCTGCTGGAAACCTGACCCCACATCCACTTTATGGAGCTCCAGACAATCCGACTGGCATTGAAAGCCTTTCTACCCTCCATCTAGGGAAGGCTAGTGCAGGTGTTCACAGGCAATACCATCGCCATGTAGTACTCCAACAAACAGGGTGGGGTTGGATTGTGGTACCTTTGTCAAGATGCCCTGCATCTCTGGAAATGGCTTGAAAGTCAGGGCATATCCCTGGTGGTTCAACACCTTGCGAGCCCTCTGGACGCCAGGGCAGACAAACTCAGCCGCAGATGCCTAGTGGATCATGAAGTCCTCTCAATCCGGAAGTGGTGTAAGGTCTCATCTGAAAGAAACACATAGTGATAGATTCCTTACCTTAGAATATCCCCAGGCGTCAGACTGGATCCGGAAAGTTTTCGTCAGCAGTACCCCTGCGCGTCTGTAGGGGCGTCATGCGGCTCCGCGTCCGTCGTTGGGGTCATGGTCGCCGAGATGACGTCGCGGGCGCTACTTTGATACCGCCCACGCGCGCTGACGTCAGTTCTTTCTCTTTCCGCGCCAGCAAGCGCAGATCCGGAGAGAGCAGTACCCCTAGTCTTTTTTTTACTACGTTTT